>CAWUFW010008947.1:0-600000 GCA_963921515.1 Calotriton arnoldi | reverse complement strand
AGTGTCACTAACTTGTGCAGTTGTACGTATCTTGAAGTAGAAGTTTAATTCCAGACTTCCTATGGCCTCAGTACAGCTTGCCATCCACAGATCAGCTGACGAATGAAGGGTTCCACATTACAGAATAAAATACCCCTACGTTCAACATTACAGGAGAGCTTACACCAGCTGCGGCTCCTCCGCTATGGCTTAGGAGCATCGCCCCCTCCCCCCCCCCGCCAGCAGCCTCAAAGCTGCAGGAAAGAAAAAATAAAACGATAATAAACACGTTTTATTATCATTTTATTTTTCCTCTCCTGCCGAGTCTTTGGGGGAGGGGCCATGGGGGACGACAGGTGCAGGAGGAGTGGTGGGCTCTGCTGTCAGTGCACATGATGGTTTGGCCGGCCGTCTCATTCCGGCCGAACTGACATGGACACTGAAGCTGTCTCCAACCCGAGCTGCGTTGCTGGGTCGGAGACACCAGGCACAGGCTCCCAGTCTCCCGGGAGGCAAATCCTGGGCGCTCAGGCCAATCCTGACCCTGCTCTCATGACATGAGAGCAGCGTCAGGATTGGCCACAGTGGAGTCTGGGAGGCTGTGCCTGCAAGAAGAGGAGCAGAAGAGCGCAAAGTGGCCCGCTGCAGGTAAGATTGCCCCCCCCCAAACACCCCCTCCACCCGCCCTGCAACTCTTCCACAGCATCAGCCGCTTCTGGCTTACAGCTTTCAGATATTAGACATCTGGCAGAACATGTAATATGAAAGTGTGAGCCTGTGATAGCAAGAGATAAAATGAAGCGAACAACTGGTCCAAACCTGGCTCAACGATACCAGCCTGGCGACAGTTGAACCCCAGCTTTCAGCCCATGCCGAGTCACTCGGATTCACTCTGAACTCCATCTTCATCCTCAAGGAAGACATTGCCAAGTAAACCAAAGCAGCTTAGTACCAGGTCTCTCTGCTAAAGAAAGTGAGACTGTTCCAGTCAGAAATCTCCCCACCTCTGGTGACTGTCTGCACCCACAAAGCCAGGGCTGGAGACTGTTGCGGGGATTCTGCACATATACAGAACTATGCACAGGAAAACAGGACCTCGGTGTATAGTGGTGTACCAACCATCCACCTTAGTGCCCAAAATCCCAATCCGACTAGCTATAGTGTCTCATTCGATCTCCGTACTACAGCGAAGCTACCAATGATTAGACATCCCAGAACACGGACTCTTTCAGGAATCGCGGGAGCAAGAACACTCTTTCATTACTCACTCGTACTTGTCCACAACGTGCTTATTAAGAGACACAGTATAGTTTAAAATGTTTATTTCAACTATCGTGCTCTAAGACACAGTACACGTGCCAGTACTAGCAGCTTAATGCATAAAGACAAAACAGTAAGCATTGTTACAATTCCATAGAATACAAACGGGGACAGCATTTTATAAAGACAGTGGATGAAGGACTATAATGCCTTGCCACCCTCCCCGTGCTAGTAACTAGTTTATTATAAAAATAGAAGACCTCTGGGCTTTGTCAGGGGGACCCCCATACCTCAATATCTAGATGCAAGGTTTACACCATCAGACAAGCACAGCTCTTCTCCCTGGAAAGGTTTTTCTCCAAGTGCCTCCAACAGGGAGATCACAATATTAAAAGCACACGAATTTCTCCAGTGCAGCTGTGCTTCGTGTTATGTCTAAGTGCGAGGGGCTGACCAGAACAGCAACAACAAGGGACGTTGTTTTTCGACCTTGTACATTGTGTGCAGACGAAAACCATAGAGAACATCAGAAAAGGTGAAAGGCAGAAATGCAGACAGTTCTAATGTGAACGGTCACAAGCAGAGTCTGGAAAAACAAAGTCACTGAGTAACGTGTGCAAAGGAAGCATCATGGCAGCTAGGCCTAAGCTAACTTAGCAATGTCGACCATGAGTCCACAATCCACACTACAAGACAAAGAATTGCAAAAAAAAACAAAAAAAAAAAAACAAAGCGACTTGCCTTCTCGATCAATGCATCTGGAATCTAGAATGACATCCATTAGGAGTGATATCCATCAGGAGTGATACCCATCAGGACCGGCCCATCCGTGCTCCTATTTGGAAACGAACTGAAGACACACGTCTTCTAGGAACACTACATCATGGCAGGGTCTCAGAATTCAGCGACACTGCCGGTCACTCATTGACCTCATCCTTGCCTTTGACCCCGTACAGCACCACTCTGCCTCTCAGCTAGGTTTGCACTATACAAATACCACGTGCATGTATACATGAAGGAGTTTGCAGTGTAACTAGTAAGGTATTGTCACGGGTTCAAGTTTAGGGTCAGGACTCATCTTACAAGAGCTCTCATTCCTGATATCGAGAACCCCAAGAGTCACTACTGCGACCCCGCCCCCGAACGATGTACCGCACTCCTGACTTACAAGGACCCCCTGTTATGCAGTCAGGTCACAAACAGCTTCAATATTATTCTGTTTCTGAGTCAAACACGCAACACTCCCAGTGCATCTCAGTACTGCTACTGACCTACAGCCGCCCCAGGTTTCAATTTCCCACACACAAACACACTGGAGCATATGTACAAGCCCCTATCGCCACGGGAACGTCACTTTTTGTGAAGTTCCCGTGGCACTAGGGGCCTTGCCTTATGTACAAGGCAGCGTTAAGCCACTTAACGTGGCTTAACGCTGCCTGGTACATAAGGCACCCTTTCACGCTATGGTTAGCGTGAAAGGGGCGTGCAGTGGGTGTTGTGGTGGGCGTTCCACCACAACACCCATTGTATTTGACGCTGCCCCCTATGTACAAGGGTGGTGTACATAGGAGGCAGCGCCAAAATTAAGACCAGGAAAATCCTGCTCTTAAGTTGGCGAAACGAGGAGAAATGCATTATTTCTCCTTGTTTTTGCTTTTTCCATGTGTGCTGCCTTGTGCAGCACACATGGAAAAAGCAAAATGCCATGGTTTGTTTATGTATAGGAAGGTGTCCCTTCCTGCACATAAACAAACCTTTTAAAAAAAAATGCCATTTTGTAACTATTATGTTACATTCTGAGCTCCGAATGTGTGCAGTATAAAAACACTTGGGGGGAGATTTTCAAACCTTTTGCGCTGGTTTGTGATGCTAACCAGCGCATATTGTTTTCGCATATTTTTTTTGCTATTTCCAATGCAAAGCACCCTCTAAGTAGCGCAAAGCAGTGCAAAGCACTGCTTTGCGTTACATTGCGCCGAGGGGGCGTCACATGGTTGGTACATGGGCGTTCTCTTGCAACCACCCATGCCTTTTGACGCAAAACCATATTTACAAAGATTTGTAAACATCTTTTTGTGCCAAAAGTTAACGCACCTTCAATTGCGGGGGAGGTTTTCCTGACAGTGCATCAGGGGGGGTGGGGGCTGGGGGGTTGTTACTCTTTCTCATTGTTATTTTTCAGTTGACTTATAACTTGCATGTCATAAACGTCAATGCCCTTACTGTATCATATATGTGGCAGAAGTTCTCTGGGTTACAGAGCTCTGCAGAATATTCGTTACTTGACGCAATAAATTTTGTTTTAAAAAAAAAAAAGTTAACGCACCTTCAAAGGAGGCGCTAACAGGAGAAATGCTTTCATTCCTCCATGCTTTTCCGACTTTGCATGCGTGCTGCACCGTGCAGTACATATGCAAAGTGGGAAAAGCTTTGCATCGTGCCTAGCATTGTATTTTGTACAGGAAGGGTACCCTTTCTGTAGAAAACTTATTATTATTTAAGAGTTTTATGTAGCGCTAGCCAGACCCGGAGGTATCGGAGCGCTTTACAGCCTTAACATTCGTATGATACATTAACACAGTAATATGTACAGTGCCTCAAGACACATTGCATAGTCTCGTCATAGAGATCACAGTGACATTCGTAGGATATATTATCACAGTAGTCTGCATTGTCTCATGTCGCTTCACGTAGTGTCGCCGCAAAAGCACAGTGACTTATGACGGGATTGGATCCGGTAGGGGGGGTTAGAGGAGGTAGTCCTGAGGAGAGTGAGGTAGAGGTCTTAATGTCAAAGTGTCTGTGTGCTGTTGTGGGAAGGCTCCTGCGATTAGGCTGTAACTATCCATTCGGGAGAGATCGCTTGAGGAGGAGGTCTTTGAGCTGCCTTTTGAAATTTAAGTAGGAGGGGTTAGTCCTGATGTGGACTGGTATGGAGTTCCAGATTTTGGGCGCATTTCCTGCGAAGGAACAAGATGCGGTTTTTTGTTTGCAAGTTTTCAGAGGGATAAGGAGTAAGGTGTTGGTACTCCTTAGGCTTTTTGTCTGACCGGCCTTCTGGAGTTTGGAGGCCAGGTATGCGGGTTTCCCTGTGTGCAGCGCTTTGTGGGTGAGGCAGGCAGTTCTGAAGTTGGCACGCATTTCGATTGGGAGCCATTTGAGCCCTCTGAGTGCCGGTGAGTTATGTTCATATTTTTTTAACTCCGGTGACCATTCTGGCTGCTGCGTTCAAAGTTGTTCTGAGCGGAGCTAGATGAGATTTTGCTGATTCTGTGAGGGTTGCATTCCCATAGTCCAGTCTGGACAGCACCAGGGATTGAGTGGCTTGTTTGAGGTTGTTCGGGGGGATGAAGGGTTTTATTTTATTGAGTAGTTTAAGGTTGAGGAAGGCGCTCTTTGCGATGTTCTTGATGTGTTTGCTCATGTCTAATTTAGGGTCCAGAGTGATTCCCAGTGATTTTACAGCATCGGCTAGGGTGGGGTTGTAGTTGAGAGCATCAATAGCTTTAAGCCATTCTATGATTTGGGGGTTCTTCTCCTTGTTGGAGATGAGGAGGAATTCAGTCTTGTCTTGGTTTAGTTTTAGGTGGTTGCATGATAACCAGTGTTGGACTTCTTTTAGAGTTTTGTTCAATGTCTTCCCTGGATGAGGTTTCCAGATAGATCTGGGTATCGTCTGCATATAGGTGGAAGGGAATGTTTTTTTTTTTTTTTTAGTATGGTGGTGAGGGGTTCCATATAGATGTTGAAGAGTTGCGGCGAGAGTAAGGATTCTTGGGGGACACTCCTACTAACGGGGAGTAGGTCCGACGTGAAGTTTTTGATTTTTATTCTTTGGGTGCGGTTCTGTAGAAAAGAGGTGAACCACTGTAAGACCACCTCTTCCGCTCCAACCCTTTCTTGCAGTGCCTTAATGAGTAGTTTGTGGTCGACCATGTCGAAGGCTGCCGATAGGTCCAGGAGTATAAGTAGACAACATTGGCCCGTATCAAGAGATTTGTGCATATCATCAATTACATTTAGGATCGCTGTCTCTGTGCTGCAGCCTTTTCTGAAACCCGATTGGTAGGGGTCTAGAAGGTTGGTGTTTTCCAGGTGTTGAGTAAGTTGGAGGAGAACACATCTTTCCAGGATTTTCGCTAGGTGAGGGAGGTTGGAGACGGGTCTGTAGTTGTTCAGATCGTTTGTGTCAGAGCCCGGTTTTTTCAGTAGAGGTGTGACTTGGCCGGTTTTGAGACAATCAGGCACGACTCCAGTAGTCAGGGAGCTGTTTATGATCCTGGTCCAGTGTGGGGCTAGAGAGAGATTGAGTTTTTGGGCCAGTTGGGCAGGGATGGGATCCAGGATGTGTGTTGAGGGTTTGGCGCTGGAGATCATTTTGATGACCTCTGTTTCGGAGATGGGGTTGAAAGAATTCCATAGGTTAGGGGGGAGCTTGGGTGTGATATCTTCTGTCCCCGGGGGTGATTTACTGCCGGGGGGGACTGTGGTGTGCGTTCAAGGAGAGTTCTATCTTGGTGACTTTGTCATTGAAGAAATTGGCAAACTTATCACAAAGGTCTATGGAGGCCGTAGCAGGGGTCGAGGGGGGCTTGGAAGTTTGCTGCCTGATGAGATTAAAGAGTTCTTTGGGCCTGTTTTTAGCATTGCCAAGGGCATTAGAAAGGAAGGATTTGTTTTCGTTCTTTATGTGTTTTTTATATTTCCAGCGTACTGATTTGAGTCTGGCTCGAAGGATAGTGGAGGGGTTGTTCCGCCAGAGTCTTTCTGCCGCTCTTAGTTCTCTTCTTTCGGAGTTTGTCTGTGTTGAACCATGATCTAGATGGTATGTTCCTGCCTCTTTTTAGTTTCAGGGGGGCTACTTGGTCCATAATGGAAGTCATAGTGGTGTAGTGAGCGGTGAGTTCAGTTGTTGAGAGCTCACCAGTGTGGATAGGGAGGAGGGAGCTTACCCTTTCCTCCAGGTCTGCAAGGGGAATCTGACTTAGATTTCTTGCCCAGTGGGGGGGGGGGGGGGGGTCTTGCGTACCGGGCTGGCATTGGATTGTTTGGTTGATGTGGAATAGAATGATATGGTGATCAGACCAGTCAACAGGCAAGGTGAGGTCAATAGCGACTATATCTGCTTGTGCGATAATGGCATCCAGGATTGAGCCTCTGTTGTGGGTTATCTCTGTGCAGTGTTGGGTGAGGTCGTTGTTAATTAGGAGATCGTTTAAGGTTTTGATTAGCGAGTTGTTTTCCTCATTCCAGTGTAGATTGAGGTCTCCTAGAATTATGTTGTTGGAGTCACGGAGTGAGCACTGAGTTATCATGTCGGAGAGGTGTTCTCCGAATGAGGAGGTGTTTCCTGGTGGATGGTAGAGGAGATGACAGAGTAGTGTTTTGTTGTCATTCGTCTTAATGGTGGCAGTGAGACATTCGAAAGAGTTATATTTGAGGGCGTCAGTTTCTGTCACGGAGATGTTGTCTTTGTGTATGATTGCTATACCTCCTCCACGTTGGTTTTTTCTGTCTTTATGGATGATTGCGAAGCCCGGTGGCACAAGCATATCCATGATTGGGGAAGAGAACTCGTTTAGCCAGGTTTCGGTGATGAATGTGATGTCTATGTCGTGGGTAAGGATGGTCTCTGCCAGTTCTGTAGCATGTTTGGTGGCCAATCAGCAGTTAATGAGCATGCAGTTGGTATTGGATCCCTCGTTTTTGAGTTTCTTCTTTAAGGGGGACCTGGGGATGTTAGTGAGGAAGGCAGGGGGTCTTGAAGATCTGGGGGGGGCAGTTTCTTCCAAGTCCAGTGATGACCTGGATCTTGGAACTAGAGGTGACAGTTGTGGATGTGTCATACGAGATGGCAAGATCCCTCGCTTCGTTTGTGGACATTGCGGGTTTTGTTCTTTTGGGTCTCTGTCTGGTTCCGAAGGGGGGTTGTGGACCAGTTTAGCCGTTGGGTCTTGTGGGGCCTTCTGTGATAAGTGTTAGGTGTGGGTGTCGGTTGGGCTTTCGGGGTGAGGGGAGGTTCAGTAGGATTTCGGTGAGGCCCAGTATTATGGTTTCTAGCTGGCTTTCCAGCAGGGCAAGTCGTTGGGTCGACTCTGCGGGGGGGGGGGGTGAGGGCGTCCCGGGAGGACATTGTGGCTCTTGTTCTTTTGGGTCTCTGTGTCAGGTTCCAGATGGGGGTAGTGGTCGAGCTAAGTCGTTGAGTCTTTGGAGGCCTTGCGTGCTTGGTCTCCGTAAATGTAGGTGTCGTGTAGGGTGGGCTCTTGGTGTTGGTTTTTGGTGTTGGAGTTGCCCCTGTTATCCCTGTGGGTAGTCTTGGATATGGGGTGTGGGAGAACACAATGTGGTTCAAGCGACCATCTCTTGTGTGTCGGTGGAGGGAGAGAATTGGGAGTCATTGTCTGCGGGCCGGGTTCGCTGTTTGTTTGTTGGGAGTGGTGGTTTGAGGATTGAGGGGGTGGCTGTTGTTCGGTAAGGATTTGGAGGGCTTCATCTGAGACGGGGCTCCGATTGATTTGGGGGGGAATAAATTGAGCGCTGTCATGGAGGGGTATGTGGAGGGGAGGATGGTGATTGGAGGGGGGAGGTTGACTTTCGTAGCAAAGGTCTTGTGGTTGCTTTGTGCGATCTCCTGGGTCGGTCTATCGGGGGATAGGGAGTTCGACGGGCGGGAGCTGTGTGGGTGTGATGGGGCGTTACGGAGCGAGGGGAAGAGGGAGTCTAATGCTTCTAGGTTGTCATTATTGGCTTGGATCATGACTGTGCCGTTAGTGTAGATGGTCACAGAGGTGTTACCGCTTCGTATAGGGCGGTTTGGGAGTGTGATCATTAGTTTGCAACTGTGGGGGGTGTTAGTTGTTTTGGTTATGAGTAGATGTGTTTTGAGGATGGTGTTCCAGTAGATAGGTCTTGCGGTATGGAAAATGAGATCCATTTTTAACTGGCCTTTGGAAGAGCAGTGGTATATGTCCGCAAATAGAGTTTCTGGGTGTTGTCTAATCAGTATGTGTTTGTGGTTTCTTTTTTGCTTTTGGTGTGAGGTTAGGATGAAAAATGATGGAGAAGGAGTTCGGACCATGTGGTTTCAGTCCATTAGGAGTGGGGGGGTGGGGGAATGAGTTGTGAGGTGATATTTTGTCTTGGTTGAGAGGGTGGGAGGGAGGGTGGAGTGTATGCTACACTTATGCACACACCATAGCGCTACGGCGCTAAGGTGTGTGCATGGCGCACGGCAGCTGAAATTAGCGCCGGGGAAAGGGGAGGAGAGAGCCATATCTCTGTAGATATGGCGCTCTCCTGCTCCCTCCCTTCACGCAACACAGCGCAGCCTCGCGGGGGGCTGTGCTGCGCTGTGTGACTTTTTTGAAAATCTCCACCTTGGACTTTGATTTAATAGCCTATAATGTTACTTCCTGTATAATAAGAATCAGAGCCACATATAAGGTGCACATGACAAAAGATTTGCCTCTTAGTAATGGTATTGTCGTCAGGACATGAATGTTTCCTAAATTCATGTTTAACAACCATCGTGCTTAATAAATGTCTCTCAATACAGTGACATAATCTGAGATGAAACGCTTCTGCATGTTAAATGAATACACTCTTTTGAATTAACTTTATCATATTGTATATGTTGTTTGCTTGCTGCATGATTGACAAGCCAAAGACTTTCATGGCCGGCTCGTGCGGGAGTAATTGCCTGAAAGAATAACGGAGCAGGAGAGCGCCTTCAAGGACTCCTTGGATCAGGAGCGCCTGCCTCGGGCCCTCTTACACATCACTGTACCTTCAAAGCCCGGGGGTCCATCTCCTGAAAAGCTGAGCCGACCTGCAGCCCACTGTGATATATTACACGATGGAAAATACACATTGGGACGCGTTCCAGCTGACACATCCCCCCCAAAATACGACTGTGCCGACCGGCAGACCCCCCTGAATCTCATTGCCGCCACCATCTGTATATTTCAAAGAGTTGCCTGCCAACAGAGTCCGGTTCCTGCAAGAAGGTCTCCAGGGCACCCTGGGGGGCGCTGGGCATTATTTGGGTGTGGGGGTCATTGTCCCTCCTCTGTCTCCTGAAGGGGCGGGGCTCTCTGTGAGGGCGGCTGCGCGCCCTCCTGTCCTGTCTCTTCCCCGTGGTTAGAAGTGTAGCTCCTCGCAGATTGCACTGCGCAGCGCGGCTCTAGGCGCTGCTTGGGTGGGGGGCAGTTCTTTGCAGACTGCTGGTCCGATGACCGGTTTAGGCCTTGGATTGGCTTCGACTAAGGTCTTGGACTTTTCCACAGTTAGAACAGTAGCTGTTTGCTTGTTGTTAATAGTTGTGTTTGCTGGAGCAGGTGTAGGTGAAGTGCTTGTGACTCACTGAGCGGCTTCCTTAAATACCTAGTCACATGCGTTGAGGCGATTTTAACATGTCACCCGTGGGTGTGTTTACTGGCACCTGTGGTGTTTCGGGCCTCAGGCCCGCATGTTGGCTGAATGACCACAGACAGCGTAGTTGGGTACTAGAACTGGCCCAGGGCACGTGCGCCCGGCCCCTTTTATTTGCAGGGTCACCTGACCGGTGACGCCTGTGGTGGGTGGGTGTAAAGTGTGGGGTACAACAGGCAGAACACTAGAACATGTCCAGCCGGACACTACATCCCTCCCAAACTTTAATGAAAAGAAAACAAACAAAAGCCCAAGCTGTAAGAAAACAAATAAACAACACATAGCACCAAATGAGTCTCTTCAGGCCGTCAGCCAGGCAGCGCTGGAGCTTTGGACCGCATGGTCAGGATGCTTTAGTCCGCCTTGGCGATGTACTTTGGACCGGCCTGGTCTCGCGGTGTTGGAGTCTCTGTACAAAGTTCAAGTATCGGTGCATCTGGAGCAATGGTGGAGTCCACTCTGGAGATCTCGCAGGCGCTCAGGTTCCGGTGGACGACAAACCTACAGCTGTTGGGGATGATCTCGGTGTGTGAGGCCTTTCCTTGGAGGCGACGTGCTTGATGGTCTTTCTAGCTCCTGACAGCCAAGCAACTTCAGACTTGCCTCTCTCGCCTGGACTCCACTCTCACTGGAGCCTCCTGGAGGGCCTTCCTGCTGGACTGCCATGGGACCGTGTGGACTGTGCAGGCTTCGTGTAGGCCGTGCAAAGACGTCGCTGAGGAACTGCCAACAGGACCCACAGCCAAGTCGCTCATGTAGCCGCAGAGGGTGGCGTCTCAGTCTAGATGTGCTTGCCGTCAGGACTCAGGTTCTGTGCCTTCCTCTGATGGTCTTTGGGTGACCAGTCTTCGACTGTGACCTCCATGCTTCCCGTGCCTGTCGTGGAGCTGCTGCCGACGCATCTCTCCTATTCGGATTCCCCTCTCACAGGAACTCCGTCGAGGCCCTTGCCCCTGGATTGCCACGTGACTGCGTGGGCTGTGCGGGCCTTTTGTAGGCCACGCTGAGGGGTCGCTGCAGAACTCCCAACAGGTCCACGGCCAAGCCTCGTGTAACCCCAAGGGTGGATCTTCCAATGGTCGGGTATGCTCTACTTCGGCAGGCTTCAGGTTGACAGGGGCACACAGAAGGTTCCTGGGTGTCTAGCCTCGTTGAACTCCGGTTGTCTGGAGTGTTGGGATCCACTCTGGTGGTGCGATGCTCCTTTGACATCCTTGGTGATGATGCACCTGGATGACGATGACAAACACAGTCATTTTCCTTCAGTTGGGCAACAGGCGGCGATCTCTTGCCTTGGGTGACCTTGTAGAGTGAGGAGGACTGGAGGGACTTTGTGGCCACTTGCAGTTGTCTTCCAGCAGGTGCACTTGCTAGGCGTGGTGCTATCGATACCAAGCGGCCGGTGACAGGTGAGAGGACGGTCGAACTGCGAAGCGTGGGGCCTGGATGCAGATCGCGCTTGCTAGCGGTATTACGGTTGGTCCTCCCGCGAAGCTGTCTCCAGTGACCTCTCTGCACCCTGGTGGCTGGCTTGTGCTGATGAACACCTTCCCCTGTGCTGGCACGAGTCCTCTGTCCTGTCGCTCTTCTCCGTTCCTCCTTGCGCGCCTGTGGTGGTTGTCTGCCCTGTGGCGTTGTGTCACTGTTCTTTCTTCCTTCGCGGAGTGGCGTCCTGCCACTATCTTTTACTCCTTCCGACCAGGTCCTCACTTTGGATGTGGCGTCCTGCCACATGTCTCATGTTCGCGCCACATGGACATCTCGCTGGTCGCGTCCAGTTCTTGGGACGGTCTTCACTTTTCTGCGGACCTGTCGCAGGTCTGTCCTGTCAGTAGGACTTGCTTCTTCCTCTTGGGGACCTATCACGGCACCATCCCCGCCTCAGGGATTTCACGGTGCTCCTCTTCTCTTCACTCGAGGGCGTCGTGCTTGCGCCTCGAGGCTGCGCCGTCGTGGCACTTGATCCTGCCTCCCTTCGGGCATGCTTGGCGGAGTGTGGTCACTTCGAGTGACGTGCTCCCTGCTTGCGGTGCGAACGTGGCGTCCGGCCATGTGTCGCCTGTAGTCGTAGCACATGTTGCGGTGGCAGCTTGCCACGTGCAGTGTGCAGCTCTCCTCTTGCCTATCTAGGGCCTCTCGTGACTCCGTCTTGAGGCAGTGTGAGGGTGGACACTCTGTGCTGTCTTCGGCCCACTGCGGGGCTTCGCTGGCATGGTGGAGATGTAGAGAATCTCCCTTCCATCTTCAAAAACAACAGTTGATGGACAGAATGCAGAACAATGTCATACATTCACCCCAGTACAGAGATCTGGGCGTAAATCCATCGTTTTTTTGCTCACCATGCCATTCCAGTATGAACCCAGCCATATGCAAATCAGTCTTGACCCTGTGCCCCATGGGAACAGTCCAGCCCGAACTGCCAAGCCAGGTCCTCCCTGGACTGGAAACAAGCATCCTAGGACCGGTTTCGGGCTTTCAGCCCTCATCAGCCAGGATAGCTTGATTCCAGTGGCATGGAGAGCACGGGACTCACGTCTGAGCATACCCGTCCCACTCGGGGTGACAAATGCAAAAACAACAGTTGATGGACAGAATGCAGAACAATGTCATACATTCACCCCAGTACAGAGATCTGGGCCTAAATCCATCGTTTTTTTGCTCACCATGCCATTCCAGTATGAACACAGCCATATGCAAATCAGTCTTGACTCTGTGCCTCATGGGAACATTCCAGCCCGAACTGCCAAGCCAGGTCCTCCCTGGACTGACCCTGTGCCCCATGGGAACAGTCCAGCCCGAATGCAAAAACAACAGTTGATGGACAGAATGCAGAACAATGTCATACATTCACCCCAGTACAGAGATCTGGGCCTAAATCCATCGTTTTTTTGCTCACCATGCCATTCCAGTTTGAACCCAGCCATATGCAAATCAGTCTTGACTCTGTGCCTCATGGGAACAGTCCAGCCCGAACTGCCAAGCCAGGTCCTCCCTGGACTGGAAACAAGCATCCTAGGACCTTGCTCACTTTGCCACTGGATTCAAGATAGCCTGGCTGATGACGGCAGTAAGCCAGAAACCGGTCCCAGGATGCTTGTTTCCGGTCCAGGGAAGACATGGCTTGGCAGTTCGGGCTGGACTGTTCCCATGAGGCACAGGGTCAGACTGATTTGCATATGGCCATGTCTGAACTGGGGTGGCGGAGTGAGCTAAAGAATGATGATGAATTAAACCCAGATCAGTTGACTGGGGGTGAGTGCTTGCAATGTTCAACACTCCGTCCATCATCCCCTTTGGTTTTGCTATGTGCTCCCTTCCATCTTCAGCAGTGCACTTCTCTGTGGAGAGGTCTCTCTCTCCTGTGCGCCTGTCCGTGTCGTCAGGTTTCTGGGTGCATGCGTCGCGCACCTCAGACGTCGCACTCTTGGTCTTTCGCGGCGGCCTCTTCTGGCGCTTGGCGTGCTTGCCCTTTGCTGTGGTGGTGGCCGTTCCCCACGAGAAGCGTGTGGTGCAGTTTCTACACTTGCGGTGGCATCAGACAGCCACTGGGGTTTGCTCGCTATGTGCACAGCCTTCATGTACCTCCTGTGGGCCATGCTGTCTCCTTTGGCTTTGCTGCTTTTGTTTGATCGGCACTTGTTTGGGCTGGAGCAGCTTCGGGCTTCTTGGGGCCCTTGGTGAAGAGTGACAGTCTTTCTCCTTTGAAAGTATAGACAGCCCATTGGGGCATGTGGTGCACTCATTGTCCATCCTGGCTGTGTGTCTCACAGCCTTCTTCTCCATTTCATGGGCTTGCTGCTTTGGGGCCTTGCAGGCTGACTGGCACATCTTTTCAGTGTTCAGGGCTTCCAAGGTTTGTTGGTGGCTACTGAAACGAGGCCCTGCTGGGGTTTACAGTTTCTCCCCTACAAAATATGGGTCAGCTACCAGGGGCGTGCAATGCTCTTCTCCCGGTTGCGGGAGCTCTAGTCAGTTTCTCTTCTCTTGGTCCTGGCTGCTGTCTGTCCTGCTACCAGTGCATGTAGCAGCAGTGCTGTGTTCACAGTAGTGCTACTGCTCCCCTCTTCCAGCACTGGCTGTCTTTTTATTTTAAATAGGTAGTTCCCACCATGACTGCAGCATGGGAGCTGGAAAACGTTTCAAACCCCCATTCTCCTGTTTGCGAGTCTGTGCTGGGAGTGTGGCCACTGTTTTCATTTGCAGGACTTCAAACCTTGTACTCCTTCTGTGGCAGGGCGCGATGCAATTAACAACCACAAGGTGGCACTGTCACGGTTCTTTGCCCCGGTCCCAGCTGATCCCTGAGACTCCGGCGGAGAAGCTCTCGTTTGCGGAGAGGGGAGACTGCTCTGGCTGCTGCAGGCCTTTCGAGGTAAGCAGGTGCACTGCTGGCTATATTGTTTTTTGATTCCCTGTGACCCTACTGGATTGCGTTGACAGTTCCTTGTTTTCCTCTCTGGGGGCCTACCGCTGAGCTGAGCTTTAGGCCTGGGCTGAGATGCGGTGAGCGTTCGCACTTTCAAAACTGTCCGATTTTCCCCGCTGTCTTTCAGTCATTTGAGGCAGTGAGTTGGCTCCTGTCCCTCCGCTTCCGTACTGCCAATGC
Organism: Calotriton arnoldi; assembly: GCA_963921515.1. Taxonomy (NCBI): domain Eukaryota; kingdom Metazoa; phylum Chordata; class Amphibia; order Caudata; family Salamandridae; genus Calotriton; species Calotriton arnoldi. The sequence goes on along the minus strand of CAWUFW010008947.1, from coordinate 585,725 downwards.
AGGCAGCATCATGCAGGGCTGAGGCGGCCCCATTCACTCGGGCTTTCCGCCCGCTGGTCTACACACAACTTCTCCTTTCTGTAGTGTTGGCCTGCATGAGGGGAGCACACGTGGTGGAGGGCCTGATGCCGGACAAGGACACAAACAGGGCACACCGTTACGTCGTGTAGTGGCCATGAACTAACCACGCCCGGGGCTCCGGGCTCTTTATTAACTCATGACACGCTGCGCTAGCGAACGCCAGCACAGCCTATTAAACTTACGCACAGGGGGGGGCATTACATGAGCGGGTCCCGCCAGGCGGGAAGAGTTGGTCTCGTCCAAATGCCTCACAACATTACATTCCTCATATACCAGGAAATGATAAAAGTTAAACATAACACCACATTTGAAGTTTAAGCGAACCAATGCACTCATAGTCCATGACTCAAAATGTCTGTGTGGTTACAACAAGAAAAAAAGGAACAGTCTTACTTGTTCGCCGGGGGCAGGTGCGCCCTCCCCGCTTGCCCTTTCAGCGGCTTGCCTTTCTGGTCGATGTGGATCATTCGGGCACAAAGTCTTGGTATCGTCGCGACGGCTTCGGGTGTGGCCTTACGGCGTACCGACTCTGGCTGCCCCTCAGCAACGGAGTGGGTGACGGCAGCCGGGGTGTTAGACCTGGTGACATTGGCATGAGTCTCCCTTCCTTTTTTTCTGATTGCCTCCTCTGTTTTTGATATGTATTGCTGGTTTAGATGCTTTGGGCACTGTGCCACTGCTATTCAGTGCCATAGTGCAAGTGCTCCCTATGGTAAATTGATGTATTGATTAGTGACTCCATGATTGGATCATTTGATTTACTTGTCAGACCCTAGTATAGTGCACCCTGTGTGCCCAGGGCCTGTAGATCAAATGCTGCTGGTGGGCTTGCAGCACTGGTTGTGCCACCCACAGAAGCAGCTTGTAAAGTGTGTCTCAGGCCTGCCATTGCAGAGCCTGTGTGCAGTCTGTGACTGCCATGTCGACTTGGCAAGTGCACCCACTTGCCATTCCCTAAACCTTCCCTTTTCTGCATATCAGTCACCCCTAAGGTAGGCCCAAGGGCAGGGTGCATTGTATGTAAAGGTAGGACATGCCCTGGTGTGTGTAGCATGTCCTGATAGTGAATTACAGCCAATTTCGTTTTCACTATTGCAAGGCTACCTGTCCCCATAGGCCAGAATGGGCAGTTTGATTATAACATCTTATAATCCTAACTGACCCGGGGAACATGGTAGAAAAACGAATTTAGTATGCCTGAACTCAGAATGATAAAATACACCTTTTAGTGAAGTTGGTTTTAACATTCTGTGTTTGAAAATACCACTTTTAGAAAGTAGGTATTTTCTTGCCTAAACCATCCAGCCTGCCTCTGCTAGCTTGTGTATTGCATGTCTGGTTTTGTGAGTGACAGGGGCTGGGGGGCTCCAGGAGACAGGGTGAGTCAGCACAGGGCTGAATAGACATACTGCATGTAGAGTGGTGGGAGGAGTAGCACCTGGGCCTGAATTGGGCTGTGCCTGCCTTCCACAATGCTGGCTCCACCTCCTGTGGTGTGTCTGATGACCCTGGCCCACTCTGACAAAGGAAGAAGGTGTGCACTGGCAGAATGCACCCAGAACTGGTTTGGACTAGGTACAGGACCCTCTGCCCTAGGAGGACAAAGGATTTGCTAGTATAAATATTGGGGCCCTGACCCCAAGACTTTAGATCACTTCTGGAACAACAAGACGAACCTTTGCCAAGGAGAAGAACCAAGGAAGCTGCAGGAGTTTGGACTGCCCCTCTGCCAGTGTGCTGTTTGCTGGGTTGGCCTGCAGTGGTCTTCATTGCCAAGGAAAGGAGAAGGAACTTTTAAAGAACTTTCATCATCTTGCAGAATATTCTCCAAGGGATTGAATTAGAGCTTGCCTCCTGCTGAAGTATCAGGGCTACAAGACTTCACCACCAGCTCCCTCCTGAATTCCCTTGCTGGGGATTCTGTCTGCAGAAGCCTGCGTGTCGCTGGGAGCTGGAAGCGCGACTCAACGAGAAGAAGCGTGTCGCTGTTACAGCTGCTGCCGTCGCATCGCCGGAGAAGCGTGTCGCCGCCGCAGAGGACGCCGCATCACCAGAGAAGCGTGCCTTTGTCGCAGTTGCCTGCCGTCGCATCACCGAAGAAGCGTGTTTCGTCACAACTGCCTGCCGTCGCATCACCGGGGAAGCGTGTCGCCACCGCAAGGGTCGCCGTCGCATCCCCCAAGAAGCGTGTCGCCGTCGCAGCTGGCTGCCGTCGCATCACCAGAGAAGCGTGTCGCAGGGCCTGTCGCGGCTCCAAAGATAGAGTTCGCACGGGCGTGCACGCATCGTCGCATCGCATCAAGAGCGCACCCGCATCGCATCGTCGCACCGCATCGAGGCACCTGCTCGCCGCATCACCCTCCCTGCGGACCCTTTGTTGGTTTTGCGTTACGCACCCAAGGTACTTTTGTGAGAAATGTGTCGCATTTATCATCAACTTGAACTAAGTTACTTCTACCATCTTTAAGTCTATTTTTGAGTACAGTATTGTGGATTTTTGTTGTTTGTGGTCTTGTGTTAAGTCTATATAAAGAATACTTATTTTTATAAAACCTTTGTAGTGTCCATCTGTCGTGTTTCCACTGTATTACTGTATGTGTTCACAAATGCTTAACACACTGCCTCTGAGATAAGCCTGTCTGCTCGTGCCAAGCTACCAAGGGGGTGAGCAGGGGTTATCCAGGAGTGTAACTCCCTTGCCCTGACTTAGAAGCAAGGGTCCCTATTTGGACAAAGGTGTATACCATTGCCAAATAGGGACCCCCAGTTCTAACATTGGTGGTCAGCGGTGGGGATTCTAGACTTGCATTTGTGACTCATATACAGTGATTGGTGTACACTACTAGTGAGTGCAGACCAAACGCAACCACATACTTTTTGGTAGAATTTTTTCTCCTTGGACTGTTATTTTTCTGAGAACTACCAATTCTTATTGCCATGAGTCCACCAGCATCTGTTGCATCTATGGATCCAGATTTTGAGGAAGAGAGGTTGGATACCTATAATGACAAACAGCTGAAAGCCTTCTGTAAAAAATTTAAAGTTGCTATTCTAGGCCTCACAAAGAAGGATGAGTTCCACAAGGCGTTGAGGGCCTGGGTGAAAGCAAGAAATGCATCTGAAAATGTGGAGCACCCTGTGGGAGAGGCAGAGGAGGCAGAAGGGCAGCTAGATGGGCCAGTGGGTCCAGGGGGGAGAAAGTACCTACCCCGCCAGGCAGCAGCGTCTCTTCCAAAGATCTGTCTCCAGGAGAACTGGAGGATAGGGAGAGAAATAGAAGGCATAGAATGGAGCTGGCCAGGCTCAAGATGGAGGGTGAAAATAACAAGTTAGCCTTGGAGAGAGAGAGAATGAGATTAGAGCATGAGAGAATGTTGAGGGAGTTGGAGATCAAAGCTAAAAGCTTAGAAATTAATCCCTCTGTTGGCAGCACACCATCTGTGCCTGCAGAAGGTAGGGTATATATCCCAAAGGATGTCATCAAAGATTTCCATAAGCATGAAGATATTGGGCAGTGGTTTGCAGCCTATGAGATAGCAATGTTGGCCCACCGGGTCCCTGAGAAGGAATGGGGAGCGGGGTTGTGGGGCCGCTTTGTGAGTGAGGGGTGGGATACATTGTTAGACCTACCCAGTGAGAATAGGATGTCTTATGCCCATATGAAGGAAACCCTGATGACAAGGTATGGTTTGACCCCAGAACTCTATAGGCAGAGGTTCAGGAATTGTAAAAAGCTGGAGGCAACCACTTGGGTAGAATATGTATCTTTCTTTTGCAGAGCTATGGATGGTTGGGTGAAGGGTAGCAAAGTGAGTACTTTTGAGGAGCTCTATGATTTGTTTGCATGGGAGCACTTGTCTGGTAATTGTTTTCCAGAGCTACGCCAGCACCTTATTGATAGCAAGGTAAGTAACCCTAGGAAGCTTGCTGAGGAGGCGGACCGCTGGGTCAGCACCCGGGTCCACAAGGGTCACGTGGGAGACTTCGCCAAAGGTGGGCAGGGTCCCCAGCAGAAGAGTGGGGGGGACAAGGGTAAACAGAGGGAGTTCCAGAAAGGGCCCCAAAGTAATTCCCAAGGGACCCAAGGGAAGGGTTCCCAGCCTCCCCCTGAGAAAAAGCAAGAGCCCCGACAGGTAAACCTGTTCACAGGGGCCCCACTAAGTGCTTCATGTGTGGTCAGATGGGCCACCGTTGGTATGATGCACAGTGTCCCATGAGGGATTCCAAAGCACCACCACGTGCACCACCCAGTCAGATGGCGAGTGTAGCCCTGGGGGGGAGGAGATGGGTGCCCAAGGTGGGTGGAGTCCCGCAGAAATGTCCCTGGTCTCTCTAGGAGACTTTGAGATGGTCCCTGAGACCCAGCTGCCTGATAACACTAAGAAGTACAGGCAGTGGGTGACCATCAATGGCCATAGGGTGGAAGCTCTCAGAGACACTGGGGCTAGTGTGACAGCTGTCAATTGCCGGCTGGTGTCCAGACAGCAGGTTATCCTCCATGCATTCTTCCCTGTAGTTGCCGCAGACAACTCACAGAGCCAGTGTGAGGTGGCTCAAGTTCCCTTTTGAGTGGGGGGGGGGTCCTTAGGTATTCTTCAAGTAGCTGTGAGGCCAGCCATGCCTGTTGATTGTCTGTTGGGCAACGATTTGGAGAGCTCCCCTTGGGCTAAGGTGGAGAGAAGGTCTCATTTGGAGATGTTGGGTCTGCCTGAGTGGGCGTGTGTAACCACTCGGTCTATGGCAGCCAGTAAGGGTGTTGAAGCGGTTCTGGAGCCTGAAAATATGGCCCAGACCCCTGCCTTAGAGAAGAGGTGGGGGGCGTGGGAAACCGGCCCCCATAGTTCCCACAGTCCAGGAGGAGGCAGACCTTGAGGGGGATGCCCTGGAACCTACAGGGGAACAAGTGGCCGAACTGGGGGACCTGCCTGAGCTGACTCATTGGCAGCAGGAAGGAGGCCCCTCCAGGGAGGAATTTTGTGAGGAGCAGAAGAAGTGCCCTTCTCTTGAGGGTTTGCGGCAACGGGCCACAGCCCAGGCAGCAGGTGATCAGTCTGGATCACATTGGATCTACTGGGAGAACGACCTTCTGTAGAGTGAGCCTAAGGTTGCTGAGCCTGGGTCAGCCCGTGTGCTGGTGGTACCCCAGCGCTTCAGAGCCTTCCTACTGGGTTTGGCTCATGACGTGCCTTTAGCTGGACATCTGGGGCAGAACAAGACCTTTGAAAGGCTTGTCACCCACTTTCATTGGCCCCAGATGCGGAAGAGTTCAGACACTCATTGTAGGACTTGTCAAACTTGCCAGGCAAGTGGAAAAAGTGGAAGGAAGCACAAGGCTCCTCTCCAACCTTTCTCTGTAGTCAGTACCCCCTTTGAACAGGTGGGCATTGACATTGTGGGGCCACTGGACCCCAAGACAGCCATGGGCAACAGGTTTATCCTGGTCTTGGTGGACCATGCTACCCGGTACCCGGAAGCCATCCCTCTCAGGACAGTGACGGCCCCCGTGGTGGGACGTGCACTGATGGGGATTTTCTCCCGTGTGGGGTTCCCCAGAGAGGTGGTGTCAGACGGTGGTACAAACTTCATATCTAATTATATGAAGTCCCTGTGGCAGGAGTGCGGTGTTACCTATAAGTTCACCCTCCTTACCACCCCCAAGGTAATGGGCTCGTTGAGAGATTCAACCGGACCCTTAAAGGCATGATAATGGGTCTTGAGGAACCTATGAGGCGTAAGTGGGACGTCCTCTTGCCATGCCTTCTTTTTGCTTACCGTGAGGTGCCACAGAAGTCCCTAGGGTTCAGTCCCTTTGAACTCCTGTATGGTCACCCGGTGAGAGGACCTTTGAGTCTGGTCAAGGAAGGCTGGGAGCAATCTCCCAGGAAACCTCCCCAGGATGTATACAGTTACATGCTGGCCTTCAGGAACCAGACCAGGCGATTCAGGCAACTCGCTGAGGCAAATCTGTAAGCCAGCCAGGAAAAGATGAAGCGGTGGTACGATCAGAATGCCACTCTGATTGAGCTTCAGCCTGGTCAGAAAGTTTGGGTCATGGCCCCTGTAGAGCCCTGTGCGCTCCAGGACAGGTGGACTGGACCATTTGAGATGGTGGAGCGCAAGAGTGATGTCACCTACCTGGTGAACTTGCGGTCTCCTAGGAACCCTTTTCGGGTCCTGCATGTCAACCGCCTAAAGCCCCACTTAGAAAGGTCCGAAGTGGGCATGCTCCTAGCAACGGATGATGGAATGGAGGAGGAGACCGAGCCTCTTCCTGACCTCGTGTCTGCAACAGAGCAAGATGGGTCAGTGGATGGGGTCAGCCTCTCTGCCACACTGACCCCTGAACAGCAGCAAGATTGTCGCCAATTGTTGAGACAATTCTCTGATTTGTTCTCCCTGGTTCCTGGTGTCACTGAGTGTTGCGTCCATGATGTGGACACTGGGGACAGTCCTCCTGTGAAGCACAAGGCTTACAGAGTGACTGACAGGGTCAGAGCTCACATCAAGGAGGAGGTCTCCAAGATGTTTGCTTTAGGGGTGATTGAGTCCTCTCTCAGCCCTTGGGCCAGCCCAGTGGTCTTGGTCCCAAAAGCTGCCGCGCCTGGTGCCACACCCGAACTCCGGTTCTGTGTGGACTACCGAGGACTCAATTCAGTCACCAGGGCTGACGCGCACCCCATCCCCAGAGCTGATGAGCACATTGATCGGTTGGGGGCTGCTCGGTACCTCAGCACGTTTGATTTAACGTCTGGGTACTGGCAGATCGCCTTAACTGATGGGGCCAAAGAGAGGTCAGCATTCTCCACACCAGATGGGCACTACCAATTCCGGGTTATGCCCTTTGGGATGAAGAATGCCCCTGCCACCTTTCAGAGGTTGGTCAACCAGGTGTTGGCTGGACTGGAGGATTTCAGTGCCGCCTACCTGGATGACATTGCAGTGTTCAGCGCCAGTTGGGAAGAACATCTGCGCCACCTCTGGGAAGTGTTGATGGCACTGCGAAAGGCAGGCCTCACGATCAAGGCGAGTAAGTGCCAGATCGGGCAGGGTTCTGTGGTGTACTTGGGGCACCAGGTTGGGAGTGGCCAGGTGGCGCCCCTACAGCCCAAGATTGAGACCATCCTGGCTTGGGAACCCCCCAAAACCCAGACAGAGGTGAGAGCCTTTTTAGGACTCACAGGGTACTACAGGAGGTTTGTCAAGGGGTATGGCAACATTGTTGCACCCTTGACTGAGCTGACTTCCAGGAAGCAGCCCAAGAAAGTGAACTAGACTGACACCTGTCAGAAGGCTTTTGACGCCCTGAAGACTGCCATGTGCACAGCACCCGTGCTTCAGGCGCCCAACTTCTCAAAGGAATTCATTGTCCAAACAGACGCTTCAGAGCATGGTGTGGGGGCTGTTCTATCACAGATTAATGAGGAGGGCCTAGACCAACCTGTAGCCTTCATCAGTAGGAGGTTACTTCCACGGGAACAGAGGTGGAGTGCAATTGAGCGAGAGGCATTTGCTGTGGTCTGGGCACTGAAGAAGTTGAGACCATACCTGTTCGCGACTCACTTCCAGGTTCAGACAGACCACAGGCCACTCAGATGGTTGATGCAGATGAGGGGTGAGAATCCAAAGTTGTTGAGGTGGTCCATTTCCCTACAGGGGATGGACTTCACGGTGGAACACCGCCCTGGTACAGAACACGCCAATGCTAATGGTCTGTCCAGATTTTTCCGCCTTAATGAAGAGAACTCCCAAGGGGTTGGGTAGTTCTCCCCACATTTCAGCTGGAGGGGACACGTGTTAGACCTGGTGCCATTGGCGTGAGTCTCCCTTCCTTTTTTTTTTTTCTGATTGCCTCCTCTGTTTTTGATATGTTTTGCTGGTTTAGATGCTTTGGGCACTGTGCCACTGCTATTCAGTGCCACAGTGCAAGTGCTCCCTATGGTAAATTGATGTATTGATTAGTGACTCCATGATTGGATCATTTGATTTACTTGTCAGACCCTAGTATAGTGCACACTGTGTGCCCAGGGCCTGTAGATCAAATGCTGCTGGTGGGCTTGCAGCACTGGTTGTGCCACCCACAGAAGCAGCTTGTAAAGTGTGTCTCAGGCCTGCCATTGCAGAGCCTGTGTGCAGTCTGTGACTGCCATGTCGACTTGGAAAGTGCACCCACTTGCCAGTCCCTAAACCTTCCCTTTTCTGCATATCAGTCACCCCTAAGGTAGGCCCAAGGGCAGGGTGCATTGTATGTAAAAGGTAGGACATGCCCTGGTGTGTGTAGCATGTCCTGATAGTGAATTACAGCCAATTTCGTTTTTCACTATTGCAAGGCTACCTGTCCCCATAGGCCAGAATGGGCAGTTTGATTATAACATCTTATAATCCCAACTGACCCGGGGAACATGGTAGAAAAACGAATTTAGTATGCCTGAACTCAGAATGATAAAATACACCTTTTAGTGAAGTTGGTTTTAACATTCTGTGTTTGAAAATACCACTTTTAGAAAGTAGGTATTTTCTTGCCTAAACCATCCAGCCTGCCTCTGCTAGCTTGTGTATTGCATGTCTGGTTTTGTGAGTGACAGGGGCTGGGGGGCTCCAGGAGACAGGGTGAGTCAGCACAGGGCTGAATAGACATACTGCATGTAGAGTGGTGGGAGGAGTAGCACCTGGGCCTGAATTGGGCTGTGCCTGCCTTCCACAATGCTGGCTCCACCTCTTGTGGTGTGTCTGATGACCCTGGCCCACTCTGACAAAGGAAGAATGTGTGCACTGGCAGAATGCACCCAGAACTGGTTTGGACTAGGTACAGGACCCTCTGCCCTCGGAGGACAAAGGATTTGCTAGTATAAATATTGGGGCCCTGACCCCAAGACTTTAGATCACTTCTGGAACAACAAGACAAACCTTTGCCAAGGAGAAGAACCAAGGAAGCTGCAGGAGTTTGGACTGCCCCTCTGCCAGTGTGCTGTTTGCTTGGTTGGCCTTCTGTGGTCTTCATTGCCAAAGAAAGGAGAAGGAACTTTTAAAGAACTTTCATCATCTTGCAGAATATTCTCCAAGGGCTTGAATTAGAGCTTGCCTCCTGCTGAAGTCTCAGGGCTACAAGACTTCACCACCAGCTCCCTCCTGAATTCCCTTGCTGGGGATTCTGTCTACAGAAGCCTGCGTGTCGCTGGGAGCTGGAAGCGCGACTCAACGAGAAGAAGCGTGTCGCTGTTACAGCTGCTGCCGTCGCATCGCCGGAGAAGCGTGTCGCCGCCGCAACTGCCTGCCGTCGCATCACCGTGGAAGCGTGTCGCCACCGCAAGGGTCGCCGTCACATCCCCCAAGAAGCGTGTCGCCGTCGCAGCTGCCTGCCGTCGCATCACTGGAGAAGCGTGTCGCAGGGCCTGTCGCGGCTCCAAAGATACAGAGTTCGCCGCATGGCCGTCGGGCGTGCACACATCGTCTTCACATCGTCGCATCGCATCAAGAGCGCACCCGCATCGCATTGCACCGGATCATCGCACCGCATCGAGGCGCCTGCTCGCCGCATCACCCTCCCTTTTTTGGTTTTGCGTTACGCATCCAAGGTACTTTTGTGAGAAATGTGTCGCATTTATCATCAACTTGAACTAAGTTACTTCTACCATCTTTAAGTCTATTTTTGAGTACAGTATTGTGGATTTTTGTCATTTGTGGTCTTGTGTTAAGTCTATATAAAGAATACTTATTTTTATAAAAACCTGTGTAGTGTCCATCTGTAGTGTTTTCACTGTATTACTGTATGTGTTCACAAATGCTTAACACACTGCCTCTGAGATAAGCCTGTCTGCTCGTGCCAAGCTACCAAGGGGGTGAGCAGGGGTTATCCAGGAGTGTAACTCCCTTGCCCTGACTTAGAAGCAAGGGTCCCTATTTGGACAAAGGTGTATACCATTGCCAACTAGAGACCCCCAGTTCTAACACGGGGGTTGCTGGTTCCGCCGGGCTCAGTATTCTCGCTTTCTCCGGTCAAGAGTCCGGGACTCGAATCTGGAAGGATGTCAGGGGATGGCGTCCTGCTGGCGTCTCCTGCTGCTGTCTCGGTTGTTTCTGCGGCGGTTGCTCCTGTCGGTTCTCCACTGGCGCTGGGATGGTCTCTAGGTGGTGATCTGATGTCAGGGAAGTCCTCTATGCTGTCTCTGGGTACTCTTTTGAACTGTGACACATTTCTTGTTACAGTCTCTTGGCCTCTTTGGGCTGTGACTTGGGTGCCTTTGATGTTGATCATGACCCACGGGTCTAGTTCGAAAGGTAGCCGGAATTTTCCTCCAGGGTGGCGATCTTGTACTAGCACTTGGTCTCCTAACTGGATCGAGGGTTCTTTGGCATGCCTCCTCCGGGAAGCTTTGTCATTGGTGGCGGCTCTTCTGGCATCCGATTGATTTGGCGGATTTGAGACGTCCTCCCACACAGGATGATGCGGGATGGTGTCCATCACATTCCGGCCGAGTGTTAGTCTGCTCGGGGAGATGCCGGTAGTGCAGTGAGGGGTGAGCCGGTACTCATGGAGGAACTTGTACAGGGCCTGTTCCAGATTGCGACCCTCTTCTACGGCAATCTGAATGGTCTTATTCAGGGTCCTCATTAGGCGCTCCACCTCGCCATTGGCTTGAGGCCAGCGCGGGGTTATTCGGCGGTGCTTGATGTGGTTGGAGGCTAGGTAGCTGGTCAGCTCAATGCTTGTGAATGGGGGGTCCGTTGTCAGTGCGAATTTCCTTGAATAGTCCGTGGGTTGCCATGATTTTTTCAAGTTTCGGAATCACTTCCGCCGCGGACGTGGTGCGCACGATTTCCACTTCCGGGTACCGGTAGAAGTCGTCCACCACCACCAGCATGTGTGAGCCTCCCGGGAGGCTGCCAAAATCAGCGCTCACTCTCTCCCACGGGGCGCCGGGGGTGGTTTCAGTGATGATCGGTGCGGGTTTATCCAGAAGGCTGGTCGCTAGGCAGACAGGGCATTGTTTCACGATTGCTTCCACTTTCTGGTCAAGGCCGGGAAACCACACTTTGCTCCGAAGCCTGCTTTTCGACTTGACGATCCCTTGGTGGGCTCCGTGTGCTAGGAGGGCAGCCTTGTGGGTCAGACTTGCTGGTAGTACGAGGCGGGGGCCTCTCAGGAGGCAGCCGTCTTCGGTCACTGAGAGCTCTTGGCGGACAACATATAGGGCCTTCAGACTTGACTGGGCGGTCTCCGTGCGACGTGGCGTAGGGCTTTGTAACGGTTTCCAGTCGCCTGATGCGAGCGCTTGGATCGCCAGCTGAAGACAGTCGTCATCTCTGGTGGCTGCAATGACATCCTCCAGGGAGATGGGAAGGGGCCGCGACCTGTCTACGATCAGCCTCACGTAGTCTTCGGTTGCCGCTGCTTCCACCGCCTCTGGGATCGTGGCAGGCCGAGCGTGTCTAGATAGGAAGTCCACTGGATTCCGGGTGCCTGGCTGGTACTCCACTGTAAACTGGAACTCCTGGAGTTGTAGGATCCACTTTTCAATCCTCGGAGGAGGGCGAGACGAGGAGCCTTGAAACAGTGGGATCAGTGGTTTGTGGTCGATGACGACCGTGAACGGGTGGCCATACAGGTATATGTAAAAATGCCGGCAGCCCCATAAGATGGCAATTGCTTCTTTCTCTATCTGGGAGTATCGTTGCTCCGTAGGCGTGAGCGTCCGGCTGGCATAGGCCACCGGGGCCCATTCTCCACATGTCTGACGCTGGGCCAAAACCGCACCGAGGCCTGTGGGGCTGGCATCTACCACCAGCTGGGAGTCTCTGCTGGGGTCGAAGTACACCAGAGTGGTATCTGCTGACAGGGCTGCTTTTGTGCGCTTGAAAGATTTTGCGTGCTCTGGCTCCCACGTCCATGGGCTGGAGGCCTTTGTTAAGTCTCTGAGCGGGCCTGTGAGGTCAGACAGATTCTTGATGAAACGCCCACAGTATGTCACCATACCTAAAAAACTGCGGACGCCGGACACGGAGGTAGGGGCTGGTGCTCCTTGTATGTCTTTCACTTTGGCTGGGTCCGGGCCAATGCCTTTGTCTGAGAACTTTTAGCCGAAGAAGCTGATGTCTCGTAGCAAGAAATCGCACTTCTCCCGGTGGAGCGTGAGTCCGCAGTCTCGGAGGCGTGCAAAAACGGCTTGGAGGCGGAGGAGGTGTTCTTCCAGTATTGGGGCGTGCACCAGGATATCGTCACTCACGTTGAGTACACCCTCTAGCCCGTGGAGGACGTTCTTGATGATGTTCTGAAATACTTCGGCCGCGCTGGAGATGCCAAAGTTAAGCCGCGTGTACCTCCAGAGCCCTGCGTGTGTTAAAAATGTGGTGATGGGGCGTGAGTCTGGGTGTAGAGGTATCTGGTGGTAACTCAATCATAGGTCCATCTTCGAGAACCACTTGGATCCTGCCAGCTAGCTGATATCATCGTCCACCGTCGGTGTGAGGTGGCGTTCTCGTTTTATGGCCAAGTTCGGAATGCGCATGTCCACGCAGATGCGCACGGCGTCCGGTTGTTTCGGTTTCTTCGCCACGACAATGGGCGACACCCATGGTGTTGGTCCGCTCACCCGTTCGATGATGCCTGTCCTTTCGAGCAGCTGCAGCTCGGCCTCCACCTTTTTGGCGCAAATGGAATGCAATACGCCGGTGCCAGAGGGCAATTGGGGCTACTGATTTGTCGATAGGCAGCCGGATGGCCGTCCCTTTCAAACATCCGATTCCTTCGAACAGCCCCGTGAAATCCTGGAGAATGCAGTCGAGGTCATGGGCGTGCACATTGAAGGCGAAATGGATTAGGTTGAGGTCTTGTGCTGTGCGGCAGCTAAGGAGGAACCCAGATCCGTCCTGTGATACGTAGACCTTTGCCTGTTGGTGGGTGTTCTCATGAGAGAGATCCGCTTGGAAGACGCCGCGCAGCTTCAGGGGCGCATGGGTGCCGAAGGCATACACTTGTATGTTGGTGTTGCGGAGCGCTGGAGGATTAGGCAAACCCCGGTAGACACACTCAGCCATGAGATTGATGGTGGCTCCCATGTCGATGAGTGCGGCGACGGAGTGACCTTGTATTCCAATAGTGCAGATGGGTGCGGACTTACGGGCGGCTGTGAGCGAGTTCAGCATTTGTACCACATGGACTGTGGCCATATCGTCTTCGTCCATGTCGCTGTCGGGGGCCTCACCCGGGTGCGGCTCGATGGCGCGCACCTGCGTCTGCGGGACTCTGGGCCGCCTTCTATGGGACAAATCGGCATTCTTTCGAGAAGTGATTCAGCTTCCCACAGGCGCTGCAGGTCTTGCCGTTGGCTGGACAGAGTCCGTTATGCGGGTATGGGCCTCCGCACCATCCACACGGACGATTCTGTGGCCTCTGCCTGGGGAGCGACGATGTCGGCTTGGAGAGTTTCGGCCGGGCCTCCCGCACATCGGTGCGTATCGTGCTCACAGGCTATTCTTTGACAGCGGATGTTGAGGCGGGGTCCATATGTGCCGCTATTGCTTTGGACAGTTCTTTGGAGCGCCCCAGCGTCAGGATGTCCCTCATGGGCATGTTGTGTTCCTGTAGGATGCACTCGCGGAGTTTGGACGAGGTGCACCCTTGGATAAACTGCGCTCGGACCTCGTCTTCCTCGTCAGGGAGGGTGCATGTGCTGGCAAGTTCCTTAAGGCGCGCATAGAAGACATCGACCGACTCGTCTGGCAGCTGCCGAGTTTGGCGGAGAAGGAACCGTTCGTAGTCAGGATTGGCATACGGTTCGAAGTACGCCGTGATGGCATCCCGCATGGAGGCGTAGTTCCATGGGGGTCCACCTTCACGGACGGTCTTTGAGATTTTGTGGATTTCAGCGCCTCCCAAGTGAAGGAGCATTGGACGTCTGCGTGGCGCTGGGATATCCGCTGCGTCGAAGTAGGTTTCGAGGCGCTCCACCCACGCTTTCCATCGTTCTGCCTGAGATGGAGGAGGACCGGTGACTGTGAAGGGTTCCAGAGGCGGGATGGACGTCATGGCGGGCGGTGTAGTGGCGGGCAGTGGGCTGCGTGCTGTGTCGCGGTGGGCCCGGGATGTCAGCATAAGGGCAGGAGCCGAGGAGCAGGCTTAGGCATGCGGCGCCTAGAGGAACACCAGTCCGGATGAGTGGTGGTGCTGGAGAGACCAGGCCCTTGGAGAGGACTGTGCAGGCCGCAGGCTGCGCCGCGCAGAGCACGTGGAGGCTCTCGCAGGGTCCCGCGTTGTGTGGGCGGTGTAGCGCCGCAATGGTGGAGCAGGCTGCCAGCGAAGTGCTGTAGCGCACGTGTAGAGGCCGTGCGAAGGCGCGGTAACGCCGGCCCAGCGATGCCCCACAGGGACGGCGGGGGCGCTGTGGTGTAAGGCAGGCAGCGTGTGGAGCGGTCGATGGACTGCGAACACGCAGAGCGGGTGTGGCAGCGTGGAGGGGGTATGCGAGGCAGATCCGACGTGGAATGATTGTGCAGGCTGCCGGCCCAACGATGTAGAGCACGAGGAGGCTGCCGTGGGGAAGACGCTCTTGCGGCCTTGCGGCGCTCCGCAGTAATAGCAGGGGGTGCTGTGGCGGGAGGCTGGCGAGGCGTGGGGCCGTTAGCAGGCCGTGCACGCACTGTGCGAGAGCGGCAGCGAGGGCGGGCACTCACCGCTGGGAGGCTTCCTGTGGCCGCGGAGTTGTCGCTGACTGGGAGCGGCAGGGGCGCCTTACACAGCTGCAGCCGCGCAGCGGGCGGATCCGCGGAAACACTGTGAGGTGAGGCCGGCACTTCAGGCTGGGGCGGTGCCGCGGGGGGCAGCTGAGTTGTCTTGCGGTGCTTGCACGAGGGGCTTGCAGGTAACCACCTCGTCGCCAGTGTAGTGTTGGCCTGCGTGAGGGGAGCACACTTGGTGGAGGGCCTGGTACCGGACAGGTACACAAACCGGGCACACCGTTACGTTGTGTAGTGGCCAGTGAACTAACCACGCCCGGGGCTCCGGGCTCTTTATTAACTCATGACACGCTGCGCTGGCGTACGCCAGCACAGCCTATTAAACTTACGCACAGGGGGGGCATTACATGAGCGGGTCCCGCCAGGCGGGAAGAGTTGGTCTCGTCCAAATGCCTCACAACTTTACACTTTCTATCCCCGTGGCGGCCTCTCATCATTGCAGGACACTCGCTTATTGGCTGGAAGTGCAGAACGCAGGGGGGTGGGGGGGCCTCGCGGAAGACCAGTCCCGTACAGGGCTGCCGCATGCAGGGCACTTGCATTTGCGGTGAACGGTGCAGCCGCTAGGTGGTGCTTCAGCCGTGTCTCCACTCCGGCCGGGGCAGCTGCCTGAGGCCGCCGGCTTTCCGGCTCATGCGTGCTCTGTATGAGGCATACGCTATCGGTGCGGCCTCGAGGCGTGTCTGCAGCGGGCTTTATTCTACTTATGACCGGGTGCGCGACTCACCGACAGCAGGCTGTACAGGCGCCATTCCGCATGCCGGCATTTCTGTTCCTGTCACCGCACCTAACAGCAGGCAGGTTAGTGAGACCCGAGGTGCGGTCTGGGGCATAGCGGCTAGGCTCCGCTGCGTGACAAGGCCAGGCGTGGGTAGCTTCGCCGAGGCTGCCTTACTTGGGGTGCAGCCCGCTCACATGGGCCGCGGCATCTCAATCCTCCGACAGCAATGCGGTGCGTCTTTTGCAGGCTTCATGGGCCGGTGGCAGGCTCGTGGACGCAGCCGTCTCGTGGCTGGGCGCTGTCTTGTCACCCCCGCAGGCAGTGGGGGGGGTGGTCACTCGATGGTGTGAAGGCACTCCACCTCCGCTTCTCTCCCCCGCCACAACTCGTGCAGGCTGCCGGAAGCTCCTGGCGGGTGCGGGGGGCACTACGGGTACTCTGTCCGCTTTAGTGTTGGCGCAGTTTTCTCACCTCACGTGGGCGATGCTGGTGCGGGGTGGAGTCTCACCTCCTGCGGTGCCGGTCGCATCAGATGCGGTCACCCCGAGCCCGCTGCTAGGCCGGTCAGTGCGGTGGGCTGCCACCAGTTCAGCATGCAGTCGGATGCAGGACGACCTGGAGGGCGCGTGTCCCGGCGTGCCACAGCTCCGGTGCTGCGGTCGCTCAGCAGCCGGTGCGGGGGGTGCCCTCAGTGCAAGCTACCCTTTTTCCCCCCCACAAGGGACTGGGACGCGGCTGCCTCCTCACGCGTGGGATAAGACCCACTCGTCGCCATTGTGGTGTTTTGGGCCTCAGGCCCGCATGTTGGATGAATGACCACAGTCACAGCGTAGTTGGGTACTAGAACTGGCGCAGGGCACGTGTGCCCGGCCCCTTTTATTTGCATGGTCATCTGACCGGTGACGCCTGTGGTGGGTGGGTGTAAAGTGTGGGGTACAACAGGCAGAACACTAGAACGTGTCCAGCCGGACACTACAGCACCCAGGAGACAGTCCAGTCCAGTGTTGCGCCTGGGTGCAAGAGGTGTCTTTACAGCTCTCTGGGGAGTTGTGCTGTATGGGAAGTTCTCTTCTCTCGCTTTTACCTGCTGGAGGGCTGGCTCCTCCTTTCATCGGGAGTTTCTCCTCGCCCTCCCTAACTGTCACAAGTTTTTTACTCCTGTTTTTTCCCACTCCTGGGCCGGTGCTGCCTGTATCTGGAGTTAGGTCCTCTCACTTGTACCCACTGTAGCTGCCCCAGGTGTGTCCTGTCCCTTCTGAAGGTGCCCCCCTAATCCAGAGTTTAGGTAAATGCTGGTTCTCGCTGGAGCGCTCCCCCACTCTTTGCCTGTAGTTAATAGGAGTTCTCTCCTGGAGTGAGACTGAAGCTGGTGGGATCGAGGCTTTCTTAAATGTCCGTGATTTAAAAAAAAAAATTCTCGCACCGGCCTCCAGAGACTGAGCTGCCTTCAGTGACTGCTGGGTTCCCGCAGCTGCCAGGATTGCTGTGGGGATTTCACCCAGAGACCCGCCAGTAACTGGAAACCCTAGATTGAAATGCTTCCACTGACTTCTGGGTTCCAGCGGCTACTAGCAGCGATGGGAATTTCACCCAGTTACCCACGGGTAACCCGAGAATGAGCTGCATCCACCCACTGCAGGATTCTAGCAGCTACCAGCAGCTGTGGAGGTATGACCCAGTTACCCGCGGGTAAAAGGAAAGCCGAGACTGAGCTTCCTGCGCTGAATTCTGGGTTCCAGCAGCTATGGAAGTATCACCCAGTTGCACATGAGTACCCGGTAATGAGCTGTCTCCACCGAATGCAGAGTACAGCAGCTACCAGCAGCCGTGGAAATCTCACCCAGTTACCCAGGGGGAGAATGAGCTGCTCCTCAGACTTCACCCACACCGAGACTAGGAAGCCTCCAGCGGCTACGGGGCCTGAAAGGCTCCAACGCACCGCAGGCAGAATGTAAACAATCGGAGGTCACAGCACCGAGGTATATAAACCGCTCATTGGAAAAGACCTGAAAGTCAGAGTGACCTTGAGAATAAAGGCCCACTGCCCACCACTCTCTGCTGTCCACTCCCAACTCTCAAATAACCCTGGGCGTAGTTTGCGTAGTCGTGCTACGCGAGGCTACGTGAAGTTGCAAAAGCGCTACGCGAGCTATGCGTAGCTACGCGAGCGTGCGTAGTTGCTTGTCCCGCCCATTTGCGAAGCGTTTTTCTTGCTCGCGAACGCGTATTGCGTGTTCGGGACGCTGTTTGCAGGCTCGGGGGATAGTATCTCGCGAACTTACCCATGCGGTCGCCTATGGGCGCGGCCATCTTGTTTTTCACTTGTCCCGCCTGTTCGCGATGCTTTATTTCCTGTTCCGGGTCGCGTATAGCGTGTTCGCGATGCGCATTTTATGTTCAAGAGCGCCTCTTACGTGTTCGCGATGCTTTTTGCGTGCTCGGGGGGAAATATCGCGCGAACTTACCCACGCGGTCGCGATGGGCGCGGCCATCTTGTTTTTCACTCTATGCTATGGTTCTGGGGCCTGCTTTTCTATCCTCCCTCTATCCTTGCAATGCTTAGGTTTTTACACTGTTTTTCTGATCTTTTTTTATTTATTATCTATCCCTCTCTGTCCCTAAGTCTATATTTTGCATTTTATTTCTACTTTTACTGCGTTTTTATCACTTTTCTACTTTTATATTACTTCCTTCTTTAAGCTCCTACTTCTTCCCCTAACTTTATTTTTCCCTTCTAAATTTTCTTTTCCGCCTCCCGCTCACCCCAGAACCATGCCTATGGGTACTACCTGCTCCAAGGGCAAGGCTGCGCACAAGAGCCGCCTGCCTTGCGGCAGACTGCGCCCTGCAGGGGTGCAGGCCCGGGAGCTTTTCGGTGAGGCGGAGGTGGCCGCCCTTGTTTTTTTTGTGCAGCGCCACCTCCCCTTGACCTTGGCATCAGGCGGCAGGCCTGGCTCCAGATACCCTACCCAGGAGCATCACCGCCGGTGGGCGAAGGTGCGCCGGGCAGTGTTTCGCTGCTCAGGGGTCCGGCGCACCCATAACCAGCTGGCCCACCGGTGGTCAGACATCTTGGACCGGGAGCAGGACCTGCTGGACCTGCTAGGTGTCGAGGTCGTGGGGCTTGGTGAGTAGCTAATATACTAGTAGTATAAGTATTGTGTATAATTTTTTTCCGAATAGCAAGAATACTGCTGCTTACATTGCAGGTAAATTACGTTTCCAAATCTTCTGTGATTGTAGGACACAGGTGCTCGGCGGCGGTGCTACTCTTACTTGTTTGCAACTTTGCGCTCGCTTGGGCTGATTATGTAAGAGTTTACTTAGAGAACTTAAGTTAGGTATTGCTAGAGAGACTCTAGTCCTTCCTTTGTCCTCCTGTCACTAAGAAGAGATAGTGGTGGATGGATTGATAGGTTTAGTTAGTATTAGTTGGTAATTTTTTTAGAGGTCTGCGTGACGCATCCTCTGTCACTGAGTGTTGCTTACCCCAGTCCTTAGTAGAACCTTTTGTAGTTTGTTTAGTGAGTGGTAAGGCTTAGCAGTGTCACTAGCAGAACATCAGACGCAACCAACCAACAATTTGGTGTATGCACAAATTTATGCATGTGTCCTCCATCTATGCATTTTTGAGGGCTAAAATTGAAATGCAGACTTAGTGAACAATTGGCCCGTCTGGAATATGTGGGCTAGGTCAGGTGGTACTACTTGGGCTTAGTTAGTATTCTGGAATCAGAATGGAACACTGGATTAGTGTTCATAAATAATAAGTAGACGGTCCGTGAATCCCGCAATAATACTACTAGTCGATCTGATTAGATAGGTCAATTTTATTGCAATTGTTGTTTCCTAAAATGTTTTTTTGAGCGTTTTTTTTAAATATTTTATTTGTTTCACAGTACACCAATCATTAATGTTTGTCTCTTTCTTTATTATATCTTACATGACCAGCACCCAGGGGCAAGAAGACGGGGTCAGAGTCGGCGGGACAAGATCAAGATGCCTCCCAGAGCCAGGACCGCTCCTCTACCGAGGGCTCTGCTGCTGGCCCCAGTAAGTCCTCCAGTGGTTAATATTAATAATTATATTTCCCTAACTTTTACTGCACTTTATTTTTTCCGAACTATTATTTCTGTTTCCTAATTCTATTTTTTTCCAAATCTTCTTCGATCTAGACTGTTTCTAAATTCTTGTTATCCCTGCCTCTAACTGCCTCTGCTATGACTCTCTGTACTACTACTATTAGTCTGTAGCTAAGCTTGCCCAGTTGGCCACTCTTTATTTAAAAGGTTTTAAATAAAACTCAGATTCACCAATAGCTCTAGCCACTGAGTCCAGTCCTTTGGGTTGTCCTCTTCTAGTCTTCTTAATCTTGAGGCTTTTCGACAATTCCCACCAACAAAATGCCCAACCAGATATTTGACTATTTTTGATAGGATATAGTACATACTACTACTGTTGTGGGGATTCTGCACAGCCACATACAGAACTATGCACAAGAAAATAGGATGTTGGTGATGGGAGGTTGGACCTTCCTCACACCTCAGTCAGAACCCACAATCCCCTGACCGACTAGCTATAGTCTCTCATTAGGTCCCCGAACCCCCGAAGATACTCAATGATTAGACAACCCAGAACATAATAACACCCTTTCGCTCACTCACTCGTGTAAGTCCACCACACCAAATACCACAGAGTCTATGTGTTAGTTCAAAAGGTTTATTTTCAGCTAACAAGCTCTGTACGTTGTTCTACAATTCAATTCAGTATACTATACGAGCCAGCTCCAACAGCAAAATGCATAAGATTAAAACAATAAACATTGTTACAAGTCCATCGAAGACAAAAGATCTCTGTGCGAATTCTGGGGGACCCCTCACCTTAGAACGTAGAAGTACTGGTTACACCATAAGCTCTGCAAAGCTCTGGTTCATAGAAGGGAATCTTCCGCCTGTTATGAGAAAAATGGTGCGCGTTAGATAGTATAATGCAAGCATTTCTCAGTGATGCCAAAAAATGTAGCATGTTATGGCTAAGCAATACGGACTGACCAGAACTCCATAACAAAGTGGCTTGTTTTTTGACCTCTTGTACGCAACGCTCAGACAGTAGCTGTATGAGCTCATGTGGGCTCAAAGGCGTCTTACACAACAAGCTGCAAGGTAACGTCACGTGCGCAAAAGACATGAAGCTAAAATGGTTGCATGGCTCAGGCTAACTTTGCAAAGAGTAGAGTAGATTAGAATGACCCTAGGGACCATAACACTAGTAGTGTCTACTCTAGTACCCGATTTGGACTAGTGATGTATGTTGTCTATGTATGTATTAACTTTTTTTTCCAATCTTGCTAGTGAAAAAGAATAAATAGGGGGAGGTGTATATATGGCATCTAAAAATGTGTAATGTTTTTCTAGGCGTACTACCGACCACCAGTGCCGGGGCCAGCGGCGATGGCGATGCGGCCATTTCGGATGGAGCAAGAGATGCGGCACCTGCAGGAGCTACAGGGGGTGAGCCAGCAGCAGTGGCAGGCGGTGGTAAGTTATATTCCTTACTTATTGACATTACACTAGCGGGAAGGGTGTACACTCACTGTACTGTTGAGACTTAGTAAGTATGAAGTTGTAGTGAACATTAGACAACGGTTGAAGAAGACACCCTTTACTTAGCATTAGCAATAGCATTAGCAGCGGGAGTTGAGTAACCAATGGCCTCTTCTATCTGACTCCAACTCAGCTGTGAAAGTTTTATGGAGAAGACTAAAAGTCAGATCAGATGACCTTGATGGATGTGTTGAACAAAAAGGGAAAGAAGGGTGGAAGGAGGAAGGACGGGAGAGATGTAATATGACTGGCAGAGAAGGATACGTTGGAAGCATGCATAGGTCGGTGGCTGATAGGAATCAGATGCATGGGTTGTTGAAGGATGGGTGGAAGGTGAAAGAAAAGATGCCTACCTGGGTGGGCGACACCGTATGGGTGGATAGGAGGATAGCAAGAATCATCAGCGGTGTTTGAGTCAAACTCAAAGCCAAGGACGCATGGGTGGTTGTTGGTGAAACAAACTAAGGTTTGTTGAGAGATTAAGAAGAATGATAGACGTTTACTTTGAATGGATGGATGCCTGGATGTATTCATCATAGATAGCATAGGTGGAGACTGTCACTGGATGCAGACCAGAGTCTTAGTTTGAAGAGAATGTAAAAGAAACCGCGCCACAGTAGCAAAGCCGAGGTGAATATAAGTTGTATTTTCAGAATACTCCCTTGACTCACAGTAGTTTGCAAGTACATCATATATATATATTGTGTATGTATGTAGTTATCAAGCGCCTTCCTCTGACTCCGAGGACCACTCCCTACCTATGTTAATTTATTTTCAAGTGTGTCAGCCAGCCTGCCATGGGGGGTGGCCTATCTGTTGGTTACACAATCAATCCAAACAAAGTACCTCATGTCGTCCCATATATGAGCAATGATCATTGGATCAGATATATAATCTGCCTTTTTGTAGTAGTCAGGGCAGGGTGAAAGTGAAATTGAGCAATTTCCCTTGATGTAACAGAGAGAGTATGGCCAGTGCCACCCGTAATAGAAAAATACGAGCTTCCCCACCTGCAGACAGTAGTAACTAAAACTAAAGTGAGTCTGCGTCATGACTCGAGTATGTTTGTCTTGGGCACAAGGTTATGTAATTTCGCTAAAATAGAGAGAAGAAGAAGACTGGTGTACTGTGTACTGGAGTCCATAGTGCTAGTATAATGCCTGAAACTCCCACAAATGTTAGAGGCCGAGGAAGTGGGAGGACAGATACATACCACAAATGTTATGTACTGTGCTTGCTAGTGCTACTGCTACTATTTCACTATGTGTTGAATTAATTTTGTGTTACTGTTTTGCTAAGAGTATTGGTAATAGTCTTTTTTTCTTTCTTGATATAGTTCCTCCAAAACCAACGAGGAAGGAGTTGGCAGCCATGGCCCGGCGCCGGAAGCTGGAGGCCATCTGTACAGAGTATCGGCGACTGGTGGTTCTGGCGGAGGAGGAGGAGGAGGAGGCAGCAGCAGCTGCAGCCTCCTCCAATGCCCCGGGCCTCAGCCAGACCCCTCCAGTGGCACGGCGCCGCAGTCAGGCAGCCTCCCGCTGCCGCACACCAACAACATCCAGCACTACTGCTGCCCCCCCTGTGGATGCAACTGCAGGGCATATGCGCGCCGCATGCTCCTCCGGAATGTGCGACTGGAGGAGGAGGTAGAGGAGCTCAAGAAGAGGGTCAAGGTCCTGGAGATCGACATCCGAAGAGCCCGCCGCTAAAGACCCTGTTTAATTGCCCCTTTTTTATAGGTTCTTTTGGTGGGTGGGAATCGGGCGTTGGGGTTTTTTCACTTTATTTATGGACAACATGGACAATTGGACATTTGATTTGTTGGACTTTTTCGTTTTGGACATTGGTTGGGGTTAGGGAGAGGGGTGGGTCAAGCGTTGTTGTGGGATTTCTTACATAGTTTATTTTTGTTAGGGGATTAAATTATATATTTATACTTTACATACGATGTGGTTAATGTTTTGTGTTTGATTTAAATAATTGGCTGACTTTGTAAGACACAAACAGATAGATGCGGTACCCCTCAGTGAGTGACTTGTCCTACTAGTACTGTCAGTCTCTCCTCCTAGTCCATTATTATACCTCCCCCAAACATCTTTTCTTACCTGTGATTGATGTTTAAGTTAGGCACAGCGATGGCTGCATGACGATGCAGGTTGGGTTTCCGAAGAGAATGGAGATGCCATGGTTGTGGTGGTAGTAGTAGACACTGGCAGTAGCATTTACAAAAAAAGAAAATGAGCCAGTCAGTAGCCTGAGACAGACTCTGGGAGGAGTAGTAGAGCGAAGTAAATAAAACATAATGGTGGAGGGGATAGCCTAGTACAACAAGTTACAAACTGTAGTTGTGTCAAGTCACTCAACTAGGCCTACACTCGACACAAGCGTAACCTTTAGTGCTGTGTGTAATAGGATGACAATCGATGCCGGCAATTAATGATGATGAATTAGGTTCCTTTGTTAAAAAAGTTACCTCGCAAATATACTGATCATGGGTGGGCAAGCAGAAGAAGATCCTCCCCTGCCTTGAAATTGAATTAGTGTTGCTTTCGCCACATCCGCCCCAGCAAGCGTGTGATCAATTATTGGTGTACATTTAATTTAGTCACACCTCAATAAATCACACAGCCCGGGGGAAGAGGGTTAGGGTTTGATGAATGGTTGGGAAGGGGGTTTGGGGAAAGGTTTGACAAAGAAAAACAGTACGCATGGACAAACAACAAAACACAATTTTTGTAGACTACCATATCCATAAATCTGTTAAGGGTGAAAAAGGAAATGCATGCATGATGATGATAACTTGATGGTTAATGATAAGTAGTACTTACTAACTTCTACTAGACAATTAGACAGTACAGGGCATCAGTATATTAATGTTATGCAATTTGCCTTGCCTGTCTGCCCTCATAGAGACCCGGATTACATACAGTTTGTGTTCTGTTCTGTTGTACCGGGCTTACTTTTAAAGATAGAAAAGAAAATTTAAAAATAGCTATAAAGATGAATTATAAGCAGAGAGCAAACATAATTAATAATAACAACAACACACGGTAGTAATGATTGAAGACAAAAAATGAATCAAATTATTTAAAAGATGATGAAAGTTCATACTGTTACTGTGTTATCCTGGTCAAAATGGGGAGTTGCATCTCGGCATTCCTCTTGGTCCTCCCTTCCATGGATGCTCCGTCCATCAATCTTGGGTGACGCCACTGCCTGCCTGGCAGATGTAGATTCATTGGTACGGTAAGTGTGCGTTGTTTTTCCAAATATAGCACAGGGTAAAAGCCGGCCTGTAAGTACTGTAAATGGAAAAACAAAAGGGATATTGAAAAATCAATTAATAGAAAAAATGCATCAATTACGGTGGAGTGCAACAAGAGAAGAGAACACTTTCAGGCTGAGGCGGCATGGATACATCATGTCTACTCTGTTTACAGCATTTATTTAAGCTACAACAACAACAGGACAGAGCAGGCCCACGGCACCGGGCCGTGACCAAACCTCCATTTAGCTTACATTTTGACAGAGCCAGACAAAGCACATATACAGCAACCTAGCATTTTCAAAATTAAGTGACTAAATCAATGCACTGCTGTCAGTCATACCACTACACTCGACTCCACCACTACACGGACATGTAGGTCTGCTGTGGTTCTTGTTGAATTGTGTTTACCTTTTATGCCACTTCATGAAACGCAGTTATTCCATCAATCATCTCCGATCCTAAGTACTGACTGACTGCGAAGAGTATAGTATGTGGTCATCATGATCATGGTGTCCAACTCAGTCTGTAGTGTACCGAGTGAGTCCAGAGTCCATATTCAAATATCCAATGGATCGCCCTGCAGTAGAAGTACAATTTTGTTATTAAACAACAAGTCTGTTTTCAGCATTAACCAGAAACAGTTACAGGAGGACACATATACAGCAACATAGCATTTTCCAAAGTAAGTAACTAAATCAACACACGGCTGTCAGTCATACCTCCACTACTACACTCGTGACTACTCGACTCCACCACTACACAGACATGTAGGTCTGCTGTGGTTGTTGACTTATTTACCTTTTATGCCACTTGATTGGAAATGCCCCGAGTTATTCCATCAATCATCTCCGATCCAACTGGCTGACTGCAGAGATAGTATGGTCATCATCATGGTGTTGTACGTGTTGTCCAACTCCAACTCAGTCTGTAGTGTACCGAGTACGACTCCGAGTAAGTCCATATTAAAAAATGCAACGGATATTGGCCTGCAGTAGTAGGAGTACAATTTGGTTATTAAACAACAAGAAGGGAAACATTGACTGTCACTTGAGTCACTTTTAGTTGGTAGATTAATTACTAGTACAGTTCGACTTCATGCACAGCGTCATCAACACATAAAACAGCAATCACTCTGAGTCTGCATCCAACGCATGCCATCATTACCTGTCTTGCTCTTCTCTTTGGCTGTCAGATGCCTAGTTCTGACAGGTGTGTGTTTTTTTACCGAGGCAGTGGCCTCATTATTACTCCACATTCATTTTGAGTGTTAGTCACTGTTTCGGTTTTCTTATTCATCTGTGGCACTTTGTCGCAGTTGAAGTTGGTTCACATGGTCAGCGCTGTGAGATGGGCCGCGGCCTGGGTAGCGGTCATTGGTCAATTGAGTTTGCAGAAATGTGACATGTCAGCAAGTTACTTCGAAGAGTCTTGTCTCTCTCTGCCAAGTACCTTCTGTTCTGACATTGATGAGCTTTTGATGCCTGCCGAGGCGGTAGCCTTCTGACAGTGATGAGTTTCGGCTCGGAAAAAAAAGGAGGATAGCTATAGTCATGTTCCACTTCTTCTGGAGGGACTGTTAGAGGCAACATTTCTTGTACTATTCTCCATCCAATGTCTGGCTTGAGGGAAATGTATTTAGGGCGAGTCAGGAAGATGGAGCAGGACTCTGAGGAGTGGACAGTTAAATGCACAGAGGTGCAACTCCAATATGGAAATAGAAAGAGAAGACGGTGGTGATGGATTTGTTGTGATTCGAACCAGAAAGACAGAGACACACACAAATAAAGGGAGGAAGAAAGTAACAATTTGAAAGCCTAGTTGTCAGGGAAGAGGAGCTCGTCCTCAAACTCTGGTGGTTCGATCAGAAGTAGGTCATCTAACACAGTACTTCCGTCACCTAAGTCGCTCTCCTCTTCCTGCTGTGATTCAGGTATTTTGTACTCTGGTGGTATAAAGTGCTGATTCATTTTGATCATGGTTAACCTCTCCACGCTTTTGGGCGAGAGACTGATCCTTTTCACAGTTACAATGGCACCAGCAGCACTGAAAACACGCTCAGAAGAGACACTTGTGATAGGGGAAGCCAGATACTTTATCGCCAGCCTGCTGAGCACTGACCATTGGCTTCTTTTCCCATACAAATACACCAATGGGTTTCGATCCATGAAGACCTCTGTTGTGTCGTCCAGATAGGCCTGGACCATACGCTCAACGCTCAGGGGAGCTCCGATTTGCTTGGCCTCTTTTGCCTGTGCATCAGCACTGGACTTACCATACCCATGCCGTAGAAACCAATCAGTTGCCGATTGTACTGTGGCTGATGATCCTGTTCTTGCTGTTGTTGATGTTAGTGGTGTTGTTGGTGACTGCTGGGAGGCAAACGCACTGCCCTCAGGCTCTGAAGTAGAACTTGACTCTGGATGACCTGTAGTACTTGTTCTGGCCTGGGGTGGCGGGCCTCTAATTACCAGCCGTTCGTTTTCAAACTTAGTGGCTTACTCAGCTATCAAAGTTTTGTACTTGGCAACATCCACTTCCGAAAAAGGAATTACTGCCTTACTGATCAGAAATACTTTGTACCGTGGATCCAAAATTGTGGCAGTAATGTAATGTTGATGTGCCACAATGTTATTTTGAAACCTTGTATTTTCAGATAAGCGAACGGCTAAGGAGTCTGTCAAATAATATGCGTCTTGTTTGTCATCCACACCTGCGTACATTTCAGACACCTCCTTCAGCTGTTGCTCTAGCATGTGCAACAATGGGATAGCTTGGCCCATAGTACAGTCCTCCCTGCTGACTTCACGTGTGAAGACCTCAAAAGGAAGTAGCATCTCTGTCAGGCATTTAACATTGGCCCATCTCAACGGTCATGCCTCTCACAGTAGGATCCCCTAATCTTTGCATGACATAAGCATTGAGTGGTATGTACTGCTCAAACAGACGATCAAGCATGTAATAAGTTGAGTTCCAACGTGTTGGCACCTCCTGGATGAGTGCTTTGACTGGCATTTTATGCTCACGTTGAATGACCCTCAGCTGCTTCCGGGCTTTAAAAGAATGGCTGAAATGTGTGCATATTCTTCTGCAGGTGGCCAGTAAGTTGCTGACTTTGTATTCATTTTTCAGAAAGTCTTGAACAACAATGTTAATGCAGTGTGCCAAACACGGGACCCTGAAATAGCCACCATCTTTCATGGCCCTAACTACATTACTGCCATTGTCCGTGGCAACAAAACCAATGTTAAGCCCTCTTGGGCGCAGCCACTCAAAGACCTCGCTGTTAAACTCATCCAAAATGTTTGCAGCAGTATGAGATTTCTCCATGGCAAACATGGCTACAGTTGCATGTTTGCGAGTGGCATGAAAAATCTCAGCAGCGTCAATACCAGCAGATATCTTTTCTCTAACCCCCACAAAAGAGATCCAGTGTGCAGTGATGCACATGTAATCAGTGGCTTGGCAACTGGTCCACATGTTTGTTGTCAGGTGGATACTCTGAACAGCACTCTGCTTCAAGGCTTTTCCAAGCAATTCCAGCACGTCGTGATGTAGTGCTGGAACAGCAACTCTGGCAAAATAGTAGCGGCTGGGTACCTGCCATTTTGGGCAGATGGCTGTCACAAATTCCAGAAAACCCACCCCTTCTACAAAAGAAAAAGGGAGAAGGTCCAGTGCTAACATTTTAGCCAGCTTCGCATTGTACAAACGTGCTATTGGGTGGTTGCGTTCGTACTGCCCCTCCGCCCTAAACATGCTGATAATGGTAGGCTGCATGGTTTTCCTGTCTGTTAGGCTCAACGACGCACTTTTTCTCATTGCGGTACTCCTTGCTGTCTCAGACTGACTCTTACTCTTGTGCCACTGAGATGTTGCTGAGGATGTGGGCGATACCACTGCACTGCTGGGGACAGGGCTACTTTGTGTACCACTACCAGAGAGAATGTCTCCCTGTCCTTCCTCTTGTTAAAAGCAAAACAGAATCATGAACATTACCTGCGCGATCTTGTGTGGTGGAATTCTATGTGCACATAAGTTGCAGTCATTTTAATCTATCACAGCCATTTTCTACTCTGTTGGTCACCTTTGTTTCACCCTGCCCTTACTAGCATCCCTCTGACCCTCTGACCGACCTGGTATGTGTGCTGGGGGCTATAAACTCTATTGCCACAACAAACCTCAGCGCCACTTGCTGCCACAAACTCGTTTTTCCTCTCATCTCTGTTTTCAGGCAAACCTTTGGACACTCTACCCCTCACTGCACCTAGTTACACAAACAGGTTCCAAACACCAAAAAGACTCTTGCAACATGATTTATTGCTCTGCAAACAGCAAGACTTGTTGTTACCAACAATGGGACCTGTTTTTATCAACAGAACGGACTCTTAGATCTGGCCGGTCTCACATGTTTTAGACCCTGAAGCAAGGTCCAGCTGCAAGATAAGATTGTCTGTTTGACCTGGGTGGGAAGAGAATTACTGTTGGGCTTGTGTGACAACCTGCCCGGGCGGGGACCCCAAGCTTGTGTAACCATGTTAATGAAACAAATGCATTGTGTCAAACCTGTATAAAAGGAAGAGCCAAAGGAGTTATCAGCAGAACACCTCCCTCAGACATCCCGGTGTCTCAGTTGACGTGATCTCCTCATGAGAAATAAACCTTTCTTGTCTTCCAGTTTCCAGCGCTTGCCTCATTATTTTGATAGCGAACCCAAAGTGAATTAGAGGTGGAACCCTGCACCGGGCAGCATTGAGGGTCTTAGAAGACTCGCTGCCTTTCACAAATTGCCGCCCAAACGTAGGGGCCCATCAGCGACGCGTGGGTCCGGTAGAGAGGTCCTAACGACGGAGTGAACGACTAAACGATTGGGGTATACCTGCCTGAGAAGACCCTTGTCTGGCTGCCGATCGACTGAACTTCACCGGTTCCGAACGGACCTCTCGAGTGACCTGCAGTCCTGACTGGGACCTTAGAGGAACGCCGCATTGATTGTTGGAGTGAGAGGACAACCAGGCGCTGGAAGGGGAAGACGAAGAACTGTCCATACGGTCCGGGTAAGGTCGTGAAAAAACGACTTAAATTGATTGATTGAATAGTTTGATTGAAATACTAGTATTCCTTTTTTTTTTCTGATATGGAGTTATTTGCGACATTTCCCTGCTTGCAAACAACGAAGAATAGGAATATTCTCTCTCTTTGCAGGCAGCGAAGGACAGGTAGTGCAGACTATTTGTCTAAATTGATTGATTGAGATATTCATTTTTGACCGATAAATACATCATGCCTGTTTTCTCTAGATTGTTTGATTGTAATTGTTTTGGACCCGACCGTTCGTTAGAGGTCAGTCAGCCGGCACCGCCGGAAGGCACCCCTAACAAGGACATGTACGTAAAGTATGGATTAGCCACCGTAGCTTATAGCAAACTATGGCATAAATACACTAGGAAGGACCGGGTAAATCAGTGGCCACTGACGGGATCTTTCGATCCCGCTAAAATAGAAACGTTAGAATTAGCTCTCCACAAAAAGAAAACTAGACCAGCCATGTTTGACAGTTTTGGTTTATGGCGAAAAGAGGCAGCTCAAAGAAAGAAAAGGGACGAAGCTAGACAAGATAAAGAAACGCAAAAATCAGCTTACCAAGCCTGTAAAAGATTAGAAGAAAAACTAAAAGAAAAGGAAATCGATAAAAAGGAACAGGAATCAAAAATATCAGGTCAATGCCCGGTTAGAACGCCCTCGACTCTTTACCCCAAGTTACCAGCAAAACAAAGGGTAGATGATGATTTATTGTTAGGTCCCCCAATCATATACATGCCACCCCCTTACGCCCCTACTCATCCCGTAGCACAACGCCAGGACCACCAAAGTATAGCCGGAGATGGCACGATCGCCTCAGTCTCCACCGCCTCTGCTCCCACCGAGTCACCCACACCAAATGCCTCATCAAAGGATACAGTAGTAGAGGTAGGTTCAAAAGAAAAAGGAGCGCCCAGGGTCCCCCGATTAAGTAAAAATGAGCGAGCAGGCATTGATAAAATAGTTAAATCCCTCATAGATAGGAAGGAGACAGAAGAGTATGTAACTGACATATGCAACTCCTATGTTGAAAACCGCAAACGATACTTTATTGTACATCTCTGTTACCACACTCTTACTGCATATGAAGAGAAGTACCAAGATGTAGGGCCCGAGCGGCTAGTGGCTCTCTATAGGAAGGTAGACACCGGAGATGAAGGCGACAACGATGTTACAGAACTCTTTTCATCCACACTGGAGGTATTCCGTCACCTCGTGGAACAAGGACGGATAGATAAGGACAGGACATCTAAGATAGCAGGACCCCGGTGGAAAAACCAGATAGCATGATGCTGATAAAAGAAGCTGCCCCTTATTGGGTACCTCCTAGAGGACAAGGGACTCATGACGATATGAACCATCAAGACGCTAGAGGAAGGGTGGTCTACAATTGGGTGTATCAACCATGGGACAGACAGGACATTTTGACGTTCCGTAAATCTTTACCGGATTTACGAAAGAACCCCACCGCCTTTTACACCGAGCTAGGTACCGCTCTGGGATCAACAATAATGACACTTGCCGACATAGACTTGTTCTTCGGGTTATGTTTGCCAGCAGATGTGTGGAAACAGATTAGGAAAATAGACCATACCGAACTGCTTGGTCATACCTGGGAACAACTCAACACATTAGATAAACAGCGGAACCCTGGTCAAAAACCGGTTAAAGCAATATTGGACCTCCCTGACAAAATAGTGCAGAAAGTGAAAACGCTGATCCCAGAGAAAAAGATAGACTGGTCCATAGTAACCGCGTGCCGCCAGAAACCACAAGAGGATGTCTCAGAGTATTTCTCCAGATTTGAAACAGTGTTCTCCGATTACAGTGGACAAGACATGTCCACCGCAACCGGACACCACTTATTTGTGCAGAACTATGTCAAAGGACTACTGCCAGATGTATCCCAGAAATTACAAGCCAGCGAAAGTAGTTGGGCAGCATCTAAACCGGCGGCCATTCTCCAAATGGCCCAGTACTATGAGCATCAGAAAACCGAAAATGACAGGGCTACAGAAAGGAAAAAGAAGGACTTGAAGGAAAGGGTAATGGTAGCACAACTCCAGGGGGCGAATACAGGAAGGGAGCAATATAGGGGAGGATACCAGCAGAATACCCCTAGAGTACAGCCACCTAGAAACAATTCATCGACATCATATGTGGGACGCCAAGACCTAGGACAGGATCAATGTGCATTTTGCAAAGAATATGGACACTGGAAAACCCAATGCCCGGCTTTGTTAGGAGCTGGTAGGGGCAGAGGGGCGAGGGAAATAGCAAGTGGACAGAGAGGAAGAGGACATGGGAGAGGGTACGCGAGTGAAGCAAGCAAGGAAAGGCCAGGAAGAGTGAACACATTTGACCATCCCAAACAGAATCAGTACCAACAGACAGATTATGACAATACGTACGACTTTGCATAGGACAGCCAGGGGCAAGGGAGGGATCCAGTCGAGCTCTATGTTGATCAGCAAGGCCCTTATGTTACCGCTGAGGTCCTGGGCACAAAGTCGCCATTTCTGGTAGACACGGGAGCAACACGTAGTGCACTATCCAAACGACTGATTCCAAGGGCACCGTTGTCAGGCTCACATGTGACCTCAATAGGATTTGACGGTACGCCCTCCACCAACCCTTTGTCCCGACCGATCCCTTTTAACCTTGACAACAATAGCGTCGAAACGACATTCCTCCTCTCTTCCAACACACCCAGACGCCATTATGGGTCTCGACCTTTTGAAACACTTCCATGCGACTATCAGATGCTCACCAGACGGAGTGCGTGTCGTCCTGTATGACAACCCCCAGCGCCATAGAGAGAACCCTTCTCAGCACATGTTTCCCATCTCCGAGACTGACGCATCCCTACTGGACACTTTGACATCACATTTATGGGCTAGGGCTGATTCAGACGTAGGACGAATGATGATTGACCCAGTACACGTAACAATACGACAGGACACAACCCTACCGAAAGTACCGCAGTACAAAATATCGCCAGAGGGTGAGAAGGCACTGACAGAGATTATACACTCTTTGGTAGAGGCTGGGGTGGTAGAGGAAGTAGTGAGCAACGTTTGTAACAGTCCCATACTACCGATTGTAAAGAGACAGGGAGAGGGAGACGGAAAAGCCTACCGCTTCATCATTGACCTGCGGGAGATAAACAAAATCGTAGTGCCACAATACCCAGTAGTTTCCGACATCACGACAATTTTGACTTTAATCCCCTCCACTGCCACCACCTTCACTGTAATTGACCTCAAAAACGCATTCTTTTCCATACCTATACACAAGGACAGCCGCTATCTATTTGGATTCACCCTAAACTCCCGTTCGTACAGATTTTGCAGAGCACCTCAGGGGTACACTGAGAGCCCAAGCATCTATAGCCAGGCGCTTAAAAGACAGTTGGACGCCATACAATTGCCAGATGGAGTGGCACTAATACAATATGTAGACGACATCCTTCTAGCAGCGGACACCATACCAACAGCCGTCACAGCCACCATCAAACTACTCCATTTTCTTGCTGAGAATGGTCACAAGGTCTCCGAAAGAAATTGCAGTTCTGTAAATCACAAGTGACCTATTTGGGTCACCTTTTATCCAAAGAAGGGAGGAAACTCACGCCTGACAGGATCCAGACAATTCTAGACACCCCTGTCCCCAAAGATCAGAAACAAGTCCGCTCTTTGATAGGTCTCACCTCATTTTGCCGACAGTGGTTACCGAACTTTAGCCTCATTGTCAAACCCCTTCTCTCCCTCCTAGCTAAAGACATCCCCTCACCTCTCCCCTGGACCCCCGAATGCCAGTCAGCCTTTAAAGAACTACGCAATGCCCTTTGTTCAGCGCCTGTCCTAGGAACCCCGGATTACTCCAAACCATTCTTCCTCTACACGCACGAGAGGGAAGGATGTGCATTGTCTGTCCTAACACAATCAATTGGTCACAAACAACGCCCTTGTGCATATTTCTCTGCCACCCTCGATCCAGTAGCCAGAGCGCTGCCAGCGTGCCTGCGCGCTGTGGCAGCTGCAGCAGTATCGATACGCCAGAGCGAAGGAATAGTACTCTCCAATCCAGTCACTGTTTTAGTACCCCATGCAGTCGACACACTACTAAACCAGACCAAAACCCAACACTTGACTAGCGCCCGACTGACAGGATATGAGTTGACCCTGCTAGCACCGCACATTACCCTAAAGCGATGCACCATCCTCAATCCAGCCACACTGTTACCCCTACCCGAAAATGATCCTAGCGTGACTCCACTACACGACTGTGTGACACTAACCGATGAACAAACAAAGAGTAGAATAGATCTCAGAGACACCGCCTTTCTAGAACCAGATGGAGAACTATGGGTGGATGGTTCGTGCATCAAACTCCCCGACGGCACCACCTCAGCTGCATACGCTGTCACCACAGCCCGAACCGTTCTGGAAACAGCCCGTATTCCCCAACGTTCAGCCCAGGCTGCAGAACTCATTGCCCTCACACGAGCATGTATCTTAGCGACTGACACGACAGTTAACATATACACCGACAGCCAATATGCCTTCGGCGTGGTTCACCATTTTGGGATCTTATGGAAAGAAAGAGGGTTCCTGACTTCACACGGTACACCCATCATGCATGGAGATTTAGTCTCCGCCTTGACGCAAGCAGTCCTCCTCCCCAAGAAGTTAGCAGTGATAAAATGCCAAGCACATAGGAAAGTGACTGATCTCATTGGACAGGGAAATACACTAGCAGACGTTACTGACCGAGCCACGGCAGGAGACAGAACTACGACACGAATGTATGTGACCAGGTCACAAGCTGAACGATGGACTGATGCTAGGACCACTGTAAGGGACATACAGACTACAGGCACACAAGGCGAATTGACCGAGTGGGAAAAGGTGGGACTAAAAGACGAGGAAGATTGCTGGAGAACTAAAGATGGAAATAAATGGCTGTTACCCAATGCCTACCTCATCCCCATATTGACCATGGCACATTTACCAGCACACATAGGCTCCACCCCCATGATTGAACTAATCACCAGAGTATGGCATAACGTCAAGATAGCAGAATCTGCAAAACGCCTAGTACAACAATGTATAGTCTGCCTACAACACAACCCAGGGAAGGGGACAGTAGTACCAAGGGGAGGGTTTGGAGTCCCTGACCACCCCTTTGAAATCCTTCAAATGGATTACATTCAACTAGAGAGATGCCTTGGTCTAAAATATGTCCTGGTGGTTGTGTGCGCTTTTAGCAAATGGGTGGAGGCATATCCCACCCGCGACAATACCGCCTTAGCCACTGCAAAAGTATTGCTGAAAGAATTCTTCCCCGATACGGCCTTTGCAGAATTTTATGGAGCAACGACGGCCCCTACTTCGTAGCCGAGGTGATACAGAACATACTGAGAGGGTTGGGGGTAAAACAAAGTTCCATGCCGTCTTCCACCCCCAATCAGCGGGCCTGGTGAGAGACACAATGCAACGTTGAAACTAAAACTAGCCAAAATAGTTGCCACGACCGGGTTGAAATGGCCCGACGCCCTCCCATTGGCATTGTTATCGATGCGCTCCACCCCAACCAAACACCGACTGACCCCGTATGAGGTGGTCTTCGGCAGAGCCTATGAGCATTTGGGCGGCACCAAGACCCACCTCCATTAACGATGTCCCGAACATATTAATGTCGGATTACTTGCATAAATTGACAAACGAGCTAACAATTATCCACCAACAGGTGCAGCAAGCCTTGCCTGACGTATCCAGGGGCCCGGGACATGAAATAAAGCCAGGCGACCATGTATTGATTCGCAACTTCCAAAGAACGAAGAATCTGGAGCCTAGGTGGACGGGCCCCTGGCAAGTCCTGATCACCACACGAACTGCCCTCCGAGTGGAAGGAAAACGAAACTGGCTGCATGCCCATCACTGCAAACGAGTCCCTCCAACCCTGGCAACCTGTGAAGGGGTGGAGGTGCAAGAGGAAGTACTCGCGAGAGACCGACCAGCTCTGAGTTGCTACCCACAAGAAGACACCCTCGAACTATCAGAATTTCCCGACCCCACGGTGCCATCCAGGAAAGGGTACAACCTAAGATCGACGAAAGGAGGGCGCTCCAACGACCAGGCCACCAACTAAGTCAAGGTCTCAGATCGGTAGCACAGTCAAACAACGCTACCAGGAAAGCGCCAGACAAAGTCTGTGGTCCTAACAGTTGTTGAGCTCCTCGAAGATGATGGAAGAAACTGAACACCTGCAAAACCACCGCAAAGACACCAAGACTGCTAACCTGCACAGCACAAAGACAATTGCACTTGTAGCCGCATTTCTCACCTGTCTCCTGCTAATGGTCGCACTCTGGATCATTGAAGAGAATGCACCTGCATACAGAACATTGTCACCCACCATGCAACCAACCACTGAAGAAAAGAACTGCTGCAACACTGACTGTGGCCCTATCTGTGGTGAACGTCTCTGGCCTTGTATGCATTGAAGGCCGTGGGACTAAGAATGTGGGTCACAGCACCTGTAGCATTGTAAGGACTTTGAACACTGCCAACCCCCAGCGCTTGTTGCATCACCCAATATGTACTTTGTTTGTGGAACCAAAGCCTACACCTGGCTCCCAAGAAACTGGGGGGGCACGTGTTACATCGCCTTTGTTTTGCCACCAACCTACACAGCCCCTGCAGAGCATCATCGAGAAAAGCGTTCTAAAGACATTGATCAAGCAGACTCTGCCTCATCACAGTTCCTCGACGCAGCCTGATAATTCACCTTCTGTCTATGAAGCAATCGAACATCTCCATAGACTATCTTCAGAAATTCATCAAGGATCAGAGACTTGGACAACTGGAAGTTGGCTTTGGGGCATCTTGAAGGAGTGGGGTTGGAAAATATCAATGATTCTCTTGGTCCCAGTATTGACAATATGTGGTTGTTTGGGTATACACTGTATACCACCTTTGTGTTCTCTTTGCATAACTACCTTGCACCCTAAGACTATGGACACTCAGCTAACAAAAATGAGAGTAATGTATGATCAAGAGATACAGGACATTATGGAGATTGAAATAGACTGACAAGCTGGCTAGTTATGTTCAAAGGGGCCACTGTTAAAAGCAAAACACAATCATGAACATTACCTGCGCCATCTTGTCTGGTGGAATTCTATGTGCACATAAGTTGCAGTCATTTTAATCTATCACAGCCATTTTGTACTCCGTTGGTCACCTTTGTTTCACCCTGCCCTTACTAGCATCCCTCTGACCCTCTGACCGACCTGGTATGTGTGCTGGGGGCTATAAACTCTATTGCCACAACAAACCTCAGCGCCACTTGCTGCCACAAACTCGTTTTTCCTCTCATCTCTGTTTTCAGGCAAACCTTTGGACACTCTACCCCTCACTGCACCTACTTACACAAACAAGTTCCAAACACCAAAAAGACTCTTGCAACATGATTTATTGCACTGCAAACAGCAAGACTTGTGGTTACCAACAATGGGACCTGTTTTTATCAACAGAACGGACTCTTAGATCTGGCCGGTCTCACATGTTTTAGACCCTGAATCAAGGTCCAGCTGCAAGATAAGATTGTCTGTTTGACCTGGGTGGGAAGAGAATTACTGTTGGGCTTGTGTGACAACCTGCCTGGGGCGGGGACCCCAAGCTTGTGTAACCATGTTAATGAAACAAATGCATTGTGTCAAACCTGTATAAAAGGAAGAGCCAAAGGAGTTATCAGCAGAACACCTCCCTCAGACATCCCGGTGTCTCAGTTGACGTGATCTCCTCATGAGAAATAAACCTTTCTTGTCTTCCAGTTTCCAGCGCTTGCCTCATTATTTTGATAGCGAACCCAAAGTGAATTAGAGGTGGAACCCTGCACCAGGCAGCATTGAGGGTCTTAGAAGACTCGCTGCCTTTCACACTCTTCCACCGTGATCGGATCTTCTACTCGTTTATCCCCACCAACACCAATGGTTGCAGTTTTTATGCCGCGAAGGTGGTCCTCCCAGTCGATCAAGTGGTGTTTTTTCAGATGGGTTATTTGGCCTCCGGTACCATAGTTTGTACCAAGCTTACCCCGACTAACAGAGGTATTACAAATGGAGCATATAGCAATGTTCTCCTCCTTTTCGCTAACCGTAAAGAAGTCCCAAACTGGGGAGCTTAACTTTTGTCTCCTGCTGGAGGTGCCACTTCCAATGCCGGATGAACTGGAGGGTGTGCGTTGAATTTGACTCTGTGCAGTACCACTACCTACTTCTACTGAGGTAGTGGTTGTACTGGATGTAGGTCGCTGCCGGGCCTTTGCTAATGCAAATATGGAAGCTGTAGGTGGTGTTGGTGTTACCTGTGTTGGTGTTATCCATGCCACATCCCTCACAGCAATTTGGGATGTGGTGGTAATGTCGGTCTCCACTGGGGAGGGAGTAATGTCCATGATGACTGGCTCATCATCATCCTGCTGTTCTACATCGACCTCCATAAGTGTAAGGCTTTCTGGAACCTTCCTTTTCCCTAGCCTGGTCTTGGGACGTGTCTCCCTCTCAGACTCAGTTTGTGGCTCCCAAGTGGCATCTAGATCATCAGAAGGGGTGCTTGGCGAAGAACTCGATGGACTAACCCTCCTTTTCCTTGCTGGGGATTTGGAAGACAATGGATCTTCTGAATGAGTGGCTTCCTCTTCTTCTTCCTCTGCATGAGGCTCAATTTCCTGAACTGCCCCTACTTCGGGAGGAACAACTACTATTGCGGGCGGTGGTTGCGGCTGTTGTTGACCACTTATCTGCTGTGTTTCCTCCTGCGTTGATTGGGTACTACTTTGAGATAGCGATAAGTTTATCTCAAGCTCAGCATCACTGGTTTCCACCATTAGGCTGGCTACCTCTTCCACACTCATGTGCTTGGGCCTGGGTTGGTGGGTTGGGCCCACTGATGGGAGGTGCTGCCCCCAGCTTGCCCCCCGGACACCGCTGCTGCAGGCGTAATTTTTGGTTTCCCAAAAAAGGTTATGGGCGGCACACCAGACTGAAGTGTCACTTCCTTCTTCTGTTCCTTCTTCTCAATAGCAACTTTCCTGGTACTGGAGGACCTGGTACCTGCTTTCTTTGGGGCCATCTTCTTCAGATGTCAGCAGCACTCAGTTGCACAAGTTGCAGAGATGTCTGGTCAGGTCACACGTCGTGTACAGCAGCAGGACGTCTGTCTGGCAGTACAACGGGCGATGATGACACCTCCTCCTCAGTCTTTTGTGCACCTAAAAGCAAAAAAGCCAGCAGAACATCAGTCAAATGTGGAATTTGTTGTGCTTAAATTACTAATAGTACAATCAAACAAATATAATATATAATATATAACTTAGTGTGTGGTGGTCACAATTATTAAATTTTAGTAACTCAGTGAACAACAACAGTGTAGCCATTTATGAGACTTTGACAACAAGGGCTTTCCTGGTGTACTGTGTACACTCAGGAAGAATAAGAATAACAAAGAACAAAAACAAAAATACAAATGTAGTGGAGCCTGTTTGGCCTTAATTTGTGCATCACGTGGGATGGTTGCAGCATCAGGGAGCTGCAGCTGGCAATGGGGATGGATTTGGAAGCAGTAAGCCAAGAGGAACAATGGGAAGACACGCAGGCCTATGTGGCAAAAACAGCACACTACTAACTACCACCACAAAATGGCCCCCAGCCACATGGTCACTCACAGGCACGGAAAACAATGAACTCAAGCAGGTCTATATGGCCAGACAAAGGATACCTGATAAACAACACAGCTTTAATGCAAAAACGAAAATCCACATGGCTAAAAAGGTTGGAAAGTTACACAACAACAACACATACACATGCAACAAAGGCATTTATTTAACACACCCAAAAAGTGAAATACACCCCAAAACCCACATTTTGCAATTCAATCCAATGTCATCCATGCCCTAAATGATGTTTAAATTCAACAGACACCACAGAAACAGTTGTTTCATGCACCCATGAGTACCTCTGGGCCTACTGGCTGAAAAGGCCTAACACACACCAAAAAGTGAACCCCCCAAAACCACATTTTACAATTCAATCCAATGCCATCCATGCCCTAAATGATGTTTAAATTCAACAGACAACACAAAAACAGTTGTTTCATGCACCCATGATGATTGATGAGTACCTCTGGGCCTACTGGCAGACTAGGCCACAAGCTTGGAGGCCTATGGCAAAAACACAGTGGCTGGTCCCACAAAATGGCCGCCACTACATGGCCAGGCCACCCACAACAACAAGAAAAGGAAGACAAGACAGACAATGCAGGCCTATGGCAAAAGCACAATGCCTGGCTTTCCAAAATGGCCGCCACCCACATGGCCAGGCCACCCACAATAACAAGAAAGTGAAGACAAAGGACAGGACCAGGAAGTTGGAGAACTTCCTTCCTCTTTAAAAAAAATTGTAAAAAAAGAAAAATGACTGTGCTCAAAAAACTACAGCCAAATGACAACCTGAGGAGTTTTTTGAGCAAAATGAACAAAATCATCATTTTCGAGAAGGTTTTATGCTGCTCGAGAGATATTCTTCGCCAGATTGCAAATTCTGCGTGTTCGGCATCGCGATCTTCACAAAAAGTCGTTATCGCGCGCGAAACGCATATTGAGCGCGCGAAGAAGAAAAAAGTGTAAGTCCGCGTTGTCGCGCACCACATGGTCACAACAGGCCATGGAAAACAATGAACTCAAGCAGGCCTATATATGACCAGACAAAGGAGGCCTGCTAAACAACACAGCTTTAATACAAAAATGCAAAAACGAAAATCCACAGGGCTACGAAAGGTTGGAAAGTTACACAACAAGCACACACACACATCCAACAAAGGTATTCATTTATTAACACACCCAAAAAGTGAAATACACTCCAAAAACCACATTTAGCAATTCAATCCAATGCCATCCATGCCCTACATGATGTTTAAATTCAACAGACACCACAGAAACATGCACCCATGGGTACCTCTGGGCCTACTGGCTGAAATTACAATCAAAGAAAAACAACTAGGCCCCTACTGAAACTACAGGCCACCCACAACAATAAATTTTAAAAACGATGAAAATCCCAAAAAATGTAGGTACAAACAATGCCCCAATCAAACAAACAAGTAAACCAATTCTCCAACTTACTTGTAAAATCTCAAATCCAAAAGTCCTCAAATCCAATCCAATGATATGATGCAGCAGACAGACACAAAAAGTGATCCTTACAGCTCCAAATCCAAATGAAAGTGAACAGCACATCGACAAAGCACTGGGAGGAGCCTGCTGGACAGGAACAGGAAGTTGAAGACTCAGGGGCACTTCCTTCCACTTGAAAAAAAAGTAAAAAAGAAAAGGACTCCTTGCACAAAAAACTACAGCCAAATCACAATCTGAGGAGTTTTTTTTTAGCAAAATGATCATTTTCGAGAAGGTTTTATGATGCTCGAGAGATATTCTTCGCCAGATTGCAATTTCTGCGTGTTCGGGATCGCGATCTTACCAACACTGCCGCCGGAAGTCAGATGGCGCGTCCGAATGACGTGTTCGCGTTCGCACACTCTCGCGGGATCGTGTGGCTGGATTCCAAATCTCGTGGCGCAAGCGAACGGATAGGAAATCTCGTCGGCGAACGCAGAATCCCGGAAAGTCATTACCGCACGCGCGAGAATGCATATTGAGCGCACGAAGAAGAAAAACAACTACGCTACGTTGCAGATTGCGTAGTATTCTGTAACTACGCGTTCTACGCGAACCGCGAAGTTACCGAAACTCCGCAAACTCCACGAGCGTAGCGTAGTTCACCGCCCAGGGTTACTCTCAAACATATCACTGCTGTAGCAAACAGACACTTAAAAAGAAGAAAGCAAACCAAAGCGGTCATTGCGGCCCATGGCATTATGGGTATGCAAATGAGGCCAGGACCAGGCTGCGTTCTCCACACGGCAGTCACCCACCAGCAAGAAATGAAGCCGATTATAAGACTGCAGTCAAACAGAATTTAGAAATATTGAAACCATTCCAGCTTTTATTCCATAGCAGTGAATGAAGACTTTTTCACTCTTGCAGTTAGCACTTTCAGGACCGCAGTACATTTCACTATTGAAAATGAAGTGCCGTTTTTTGAAAGAATGTACAAGTGCTCTTTGAGCGTTAAGGTCGCTCCATCTCGGAAACAGAAGTTCTCCTGAAGGTGCTCGTCCGTCCTCAAAGAGGTCGGTGTGATCTGTTCTGTGTTGCCGAACAGCAGACCCCTCTGAAGCTCATTGTCGCCACCATCTGTAGATTTCAAAGAGTTGCCTGCCAACAGAGTCTGTGACAGAGCACAAGGTCTGCAGGGCTTGCGCCACATCTCTTATGACTTTAATCACAGAAACCAACATCTCCAGTTCCTGCAAGATGGTCTCCAGGGCACCCTGGGGGGCGCTGGGCATTATTTGGGTGTGGGGGTCATTTTCCCTCCTCTGTCTCCTGAAGGGGCGGGGCTCTCTGTGAGGGCGGATGCGCGCCCGCCTGACCTGTCTCTTCCCCGTGGTTAGAGGTGTAGCTCCTCACAGATTGCACTGCGCAGCGCGGCTCTAGGCGCGGCTTGAAATGCTTCCACTGAATTCTGGGTTCCAGCGGTTACTAGCAGCGATGGAAATTTCACCCAGTTACCCACGGGTAACCCGAGAATGAGCTGCCTCCACCCACTGCAGGATTCTAGCAGCTACCAGCAGCCGTGGCTGCCCTCTTCCTTTGAGCACACAACTTGAGATCTTTTGTATTTGACTGTGGGGAATATTGATAAATTTGCGCAACGAGCCTTGCCACATTCAGTTTTTCTTTTCTGTAAATTAAGGCTTGCAGCATCTGTATCCCAGAGAAAACCAGGATAAATAAGATAGAATTTCATGATGAGTCTGAGAAGAGATAGAGACAAGGTAGCTGAGGATTTATTTAAAGATTTGAGTGCTGGGGTTACTATTAATAAAGCAGTAACCCAGGGTAATACTAAAGTGAAGGACGGATTGAAACAGAAGTTTATACGTCTTGAAAGGTTAAAGAAAGCAGAAGCATCAAAATGGTGGGACGGAGCCACATTAAGGCAGTATCAAAGACTGGGCAGGGTACCGCGTGGACTCCGTTCGGGCTATTTGAAGAACATTGTAACATGCCAGAAGGGGATTTATTGTGACCGCTGAAGATAGCATCTTGAAAATAAACATCGGATTGGAAAGAAGACGAATTGGACTATAATTCTTTAACACACACATAGTGGTGCTCAGGATAATCTGTTTCTGTTGCAGGACTGGATTTATCTAGTCCATATGTGTGGGTACTAGTGGCTGCCCTCTTCCTTTGAGCACACAACTTGAGATCTTTTGTATTTGACTGTGGGGAATATTGATAAATTTGCGCAACGAGCCTTGCCACATTCAGTTTTTCTTTTTTATACTCCCCCCTAGCCACTTCCCCCGCTTCCCGCCGCTGCCCTTAACCGCGGGGACTGCGAGTGCAGCGGGCTGTGGGCTGTGCTCGGCTCCACCCAACTGCCTGTTACCTGCAGCTGCGGGTCTCGCCGGGGCTCGGCAGGGGGGCGGGTTGGCACAGGCTGGCTCAGCGAGTGATGATGGTGCTGGCTGGAAACCCGCAGAGACCCGTAGGATGAGGGCGGTGATACACAGCAACAACAGCGGCACACAGCAGCAGAGGCGGCGGTTACGGCGGTTACAGCGGCAACAGTAACGACGGACAAATCCCCACCAGTAAAACAAGTTGCTGAAAAAGCAGTGAGTACTCAAAGCAGGGCAGATCTCCACGCCCAGGAGCACCTACACAGATCACTGCTGTAGCAAACAGACACTTAAAAAGAAGAAAGCATACCAAAGCTGTCATTGCGGCCCATGGCATTATGGGTATGCAAATGAGGCGAGGACCAGGCTGCGTTCTCCACAATGCAGTCACCCACCAGCAAGAAATGAGGCCGATTATGACTGCAGTCAAACAGAATTTAGAAATATTGCAACCATTCCAGCTTTTATTCAATAGCAGTGAATGAAGTCTTTTTCACTCCTCCAGTCAGCACTTTCAGGACCGCAGTACATTTCACTATTGAAAATAAAGTGCCGTTTTTTGAAAGAATGTACAAGTGCTCTTTGAGCGTTAAGGTCGCTCCATCTCGGAGACAGAAGCTCTCCTGAAGGTGCTCCTCCGTCCCCAAAGAGGTCGGTGTGATCTGTTCTGTGTTGCCGACCAGCAGACCCCTCTGAAGTTCATTGCCGCCACCATCTGTAGATTTCAAAGAGTTGCCTGCCAACAGAGTCTGTGACAGAGCACAAGGTGTGCAGGGCTTGCGCCACATCTCTTATGACTTTAATCACAGAAACCAACATCTCCAGTTCCTGCAAGATGGTCTCCAGGGCACCCTGGGGGGCGCTGGGCATTATTTGGGTGTGGGGGTCATTTTCCCTCCTCTGTCTCCTGAAGGGGCGGGGCTCTCTGTGAGGGCGGATGCGCGCCCGCCTGACCTGTCTCTTCCCCGTGGTTAGAGGTGCA
This sequence comes from Calotriton arnoldi, assembly GCA_963921515.1. Classification (NCBI taxonomy): domain Eukaryota; kingdom Metazoa; phylum Chordata; class Amphibia; order Caudata; family Salamandridae; genus Calotriton; species Calotriton arnoldi. The sequence goes on along the minus strand of CAWUFW010008947.1, from coordinate 541,666 downwards.
GCTCCTCACAGATTGCACTGCGCAGCGCGGCTCTAGGCGCGGCTTGAAATGCTTCCACTGAATTCTGGGTTCCAGCGGCTACTAGCAGCGATGGAAATTTCACCCAGTTACCCACGGGTAACCCGAGAATGAGCTGCCTCCACCCACTGCAGGATTCTAGCAGCTACCAGCAGCCGTGGAGGTATCACCCAGTTACCCGTGGGTAAAAGGAAAGCCGAGACCGAGCTCCCTGCGTTGAATTCTGGGTTCCAGCAGCTGCCAGGATTGCAGTGGGAATTTCACCCAGTTACCCGCCAGTAACTGGAAACCCTAGATTGAAATGCTTCCACTGAATTCTGGGTTCCAGCGGCTACTAGCAGCGATGGAAATTTCACCCAGTTCCCCACGGGTAACCCGAGAATGAGCTGCCTCCACCCACTGCAGGATTCTAGCAGCTACCAGCAGCCGTGGAGGTATCACCCAGTTACTCGTGGGTAAAAGGAAAGCCGAGACTGAGCTCCCTGTGCTGAATTCTGGGTTCTGGAAAGGATCACCCAGTTGCACGTGGGTACCCGGTAATGAGCTGTCTCCACCGATTGCAGAGTTCAGCAGCTACCAGCAGCTGTGGAAATTTCTCCCAGTTACCCAGGGGAGAATGAGCTGCTCCTCAGACTTCACCCACCCGGAGACTAGAAAACCTCCAGCGGCTACTGGGCCTGAAAGGCTCCAATGCCCCGCAGGCAGAATGGAAACAACAGAGGCACAGCACCGCGGTATATAAACCCCTCATCTGAAAAAACCTGAAAGTCAAAGTGACCTTGAGAATAAAGGCCCACTGCCCACCACTCTCTGCTGTCCACTCCCAACTCACAAACATATCACTGCTGTAGCAAACAGACACTTAAAAAGAAGAAAGCATACCAAAGCGGTCATTGCGGCCCATGGCATTATGGGTATGCAAATGAGGCCAGGACCAGGCTGCGTTCTCCACACGGCAGTCACCCACCAGTATGAAATGATGCCGATTATAAGACTGCAGTCAAACAGAATTTAGAAATACTGCAACCATTCCAGCTTTTATTCAATAGCAGTGAATGAAGTCTTTTCACTCTTGCAGTCAGCACTTTCAGGACCGCAGTACATTTCACTATTGAAAATAAAGTGCCATTTTTTGAAAGAATGTACAAGTGCTCTTTGAGCGTTAAGGTCGCTCCATCTCGGAGACAGAAGTTCTCCTGAAGGTGCTCGTCCGTCCCCAAAGAGGTCGGTGTGATCTGTTCTGTGTTGCCGACCAGCAGACCCCTCTGAAGCTCTTTGTCGCCCCCATCTGTAGATTTCAAAGAGTTGCCTGCCAACAGAGTCTGTGACAGAGCACAAGGTCTGCAGGGCTTGCGCCACATCTCTTATGACTTTAATCACAGAAACCAACATCTCCAGTTCCTGCAAGATGGTCTCCAGGGCACCCTGGGGGGCGCTGGGCATTATTTGGGTGTGGGGGTCATGTTCCCTCCTCTGTCTCCTGAAGGGGCGGGGCTCTCTGTGAGGGTGGCTGCGCGCCCTCCTGTCCTGTCTCTTCCCCGTGGTTAGAAGTGTAGCTCCTCGCAGATTGCACTGCGCAGCGCGGCTCTAGGCGCTGCTTGGGCGGGGGGAGTTCTCTGCAGACTGCTGTTGGATGACAGCTTTAGGCCTTGGATTTGCTTGGACTAAGACCTTGCTCTTTTCCACAGTTACAACAGTAGCTGTTTGCTTGTTGTTAATAGTTGTGTTTGCTGCAGCGGGTGTCGGTGAAGTGCTTGTGACTCACTGACCGGCTTCCTTAAATACTTAGTCACATGCGGTGAGGCGATTTTAACATGTCACCCGTGGGTGTGTTTACTGACACCCAGGGCCGGACTGGGAACAGAAACCGGCCCTGGCAAACTGCTCAGCCGCCCCCCCCCCCCCCCCCTGGGGTGAGAGGGAGTACAGCCGAGCAGTTTGCGAGGGCCGGTTTCGGCCGATTTTGTTACAGGGGGCCGATATTGCCGACCCCGGTAACAACAAAAACGGCCCCCCAGGGACCCAAAACCGTGGCCTACCGGAGAAACGCCCGGTGCCCGCTATGGCCAGTCCCGCCCTGCTGACACCCAGGAGTCAGTCCAGCCCAGTGTTGCCCCTGGGTGCAAGAGGTGTCCTTACAGCTCTCTGGGGAGTTGTGCTGTATGGCAAGTTCTCTTCTCTCGCTTTTACCTGCTGGAGGGCTGGCTCCTCCTTTCATCGGGAGTTTCTCCTCGCCCTCCCTAACTGTCACTAATTTTCTACTCCTGTTTTTACCCACTCCTGGGTCGGTGCTGCCTGTATCTGGAGTTAGGTCCTCTCACTTGTACCCACTGTAGCTGCCCCAGGTGTGTCCTGTCCCTTCTGAAGGTGGCCCCCAACTCCAGAGTTCAGGTGAATGCTGCTTTGCCTGTAGTTAATAGGAGATCTCTCCTGGAGTGAGACTGAAGCTGGTGGGATCGAGGCTGACTGATCTGCTTTCTTAAATGTCCGTGATTTTTTATTTTTTTATCGCAATGGCCTCCAGAGACTGAGCTGCCTTCAGTGACTGCTGGGTTCCAGCAGCTGCCAGGATTGCAGTGGGAATTTCACCCAGTTACCCGCCAGTAACTGGAAACCCTAGATTGAAATGCTTCCACTGAATTCTGGGTTCCAGCGGCTACTAGCAGCGATGGAAATTTCACCCAGTTCCCCACGGGTAACCCGAGAATGAGCTGCCTCCACCCACTGCAGGATTCTAGCAGCTACCAGCAGCTGTTGAGGTATGACCCAGTTACCCCTGGGTAAAAGGAAAGCCGAGACTGAGCTCCCTGCGCTGAATTCTGTGTTCCAGCAGCTGTGGAAGTATCACCCAGTTGCACGAGTTGTCTCCACCGAATGCAGAGTTCAGCAGCTACCAGCAGTCGTGGAAATTTCACCCAGTTACCCACGGGGAGAATGAGCTGCTCCTCAGACCACCCCGAGACTAGGAAGCCTCTAGCGCAGAGGTCTTCAAACTTTTGTAGGTTGAGCCCCCCCAGCTGAATTTTTTGAAATGTCGGGGCCCCCCCACTACCTGACAGAAATTTTTGGAATCTGGTACACTACATAATTGACCGCCACCCACATATCCCGGGCCATATCCGGCAAATAATGTTCAACGCAATAAGAGTTTAGTTAACTGTAGGTTTGTGAGTGGGTGTGGTTAAATGACAGAGGCTTATTCCACATCTCAAAACAAATTTTTCCAAGATAAAATGTGCGCAAATTGTTTTTACTAGGATGCTTTGTTTTACACGACAGATTGATAATAACACCACCATTAATGTGACGGGTGTGCCTGTTTTTCGCCACAGAGACGGTCAATCTGTGGATGGATTTTTGCTACTGCCATCCTCAGGTTGTGCTCCACATCCAGTCTTGAACGGTACTTAGTCTTTAACACCGCAAGTGCTGAGAACCCAATCTCACATAAATAGGACGAGCTGAAAGGCAAGAGAGTTTTGATAGCAGTTTCTCTCAAAGCTGAATATTCTGCAGACATTTTCAGCCAAAACTCTCCCAGTGAGACTTTGCTGAAATGCATCTGCAGAGTGCGGTCACTTTGGAGATCAATCAGTTCTTCCTGCATACGAATCGGGAGATGGCTTGCCACCTCTGCCAGAAATGGTTGAAAGACCCAGTCATTCAAGTGATCGTTGTCCTCAGGAAAATACCTTTGCAAACTGTCCCTGAGAGACGTCAGGTGATTTTTTATTATTTCAGCAACACTTGGAAGTTCATATTCAGTCTCCGCAAGAGCATCTACTAAACATGCAAACTGCTCAAACAAGCCATCTTCAACTAGTCTTCTCCATAATTCAAGCTTCTTCTTGAATGCAGTTATTCTTTCATTCATGGTAAAAGAAGTCATGTCAGCTCCTTGCAGAGACAGATTCAGGGAATTTAATTTCTCAAAAATGTCAGCAAGGTATGCTAGAAGCACAAGCCAGCGGGAATTGCATAGTTGTTCTGCTTTGCAGGGGTCCAAACACAGAAGAAACTGCCGTACTTCATTCCTTAATTCAAAGATGCGAGACAGCACTTTCCCCCGGGATAACCACCGCACTTCTGTATGAAACAGCAAGCCATCATGCTCAGCTCCCATTTCTGCACATAAAATTGCAAATAGACGAGCTCTTGTGGGATGGGTCTTTATAAAATTTACTATTTTTATAGCAGAATTCAGCACATCCTCTAGTTCGCTGTCCATATTACGAACAGCAAGGGCTTCCCGGTGTATCATACAGTGGGTCCACAGAATATGTGGAGCCACTTTCAGTACGTTAGCTTTTAGGCCAGCCCTTGCACCACACATTGAAGGAGCACCATCTGTGCAGATTCCAACACAGTTTTCCCATTTTAAGCCATGGATATTCAGGAAGTCATTGATAATGGCAAACAAATCGGATCCTGTTGCCCGCCCCTTTATTGGCTTGCAAAATAAAAAATCTTCTAATACTAGCTTTTCATAACAGTAACGAACATAAGCAATTAAATGGGCATCCTTTGACACATCAGTTGCTTCATCCAGCTGCAAAGCAAACAAACTTGATTTCAACCGGGCTATGAGCTGTCCCTGGATATCTTCTGACATGTCAGAGATGCGGCGGCAAACTGTTGTGTCTGAGATGGGTATACTTTTGAACTTCTCTGCTGCTTTTTCACCAAGCATTGTCCTAGCTACGTCGAGCAATGCTGGGAGAATCACCTTTTCTCCATCTACAAAGGGCCTTTTGTTTTTGGCAATGTGGTATGCTACTTGGTATGATGCTTTTAATGCATTTGCAGGAGTATTTGCCACATGTTTCACCGCTTCTTTCTGCTGAGTTATCTCTTGCAACTTCCTGACAAAAAAATCTCTGTTTTTTCCTGCTAGAGACCCATGTTTTGTTTCAAAGTGACGCCTTAGTTTGGTTGGCTTCAAGCTGTCGTTAGCCAAGATCACACCACAAACCACACACTGTGGTCTGCTTTCTCCACTAACAACAATGCAGGTGAACCCAAAGTCCAAATAGGAGGCATCATATTTCCTTGTTTTTGCAGCTTTTCTCTCTCCATCTGTTTCTGTTTCAGCCTTTCGCTTGAGCACTCTACCATCTTTTGGGAGCAGAAAACGATCCATATCAAATGCTTGCTTAACCTAAGATACAAAATTTGAAGCTGCATGTTAATGAATAGTACATGGCTGCAATTTTACAGCTGCATGAGGTACAGCAGGTTTTTAACTTTGTAGTTTCAAAAAAAAAAAAATCTTTAAAAAAAAAATCTTATGTTTTAAATAAAATAATTTTGGATAAACGAATCATTCTGTGGTAAGTGGATAAAAAGTAATTCCAGCTCATCCAGGCTTTAAGTAGGTGCTCCCAAAATTGCTGCAGTTTGTATATGCTGTATACCACCGATGAGGCTCTGCAAGTTACTTGTTCAAAGGTTAGTGAGGGCAAACTTCAGCACTGCCCCTTCACCCATCACTCAAAAACAAATGCGTACCTTCTTATTCACTTCCTCAGATGTTTCTTCTGCTTGAATAGGAGTCCTCGGCCTAGCGATCAAGTAGCTTTTTCCCTTGCAATGAAGAGAAAACGTTTAAGAAATATTACTTGCATGTTCTCAGTATGTTTTGCATGAGACGCCATGAAAGCTCCCGAGATCAGAATCATAGTGATGGGCAAGGGAGTGAATGACATGCCTAGAAGTTACTTGCTGCCTTATCTTAAGGGCAAATAAAACACGCCATGATCTGCAAGTTATTAGTTGAAGTCCTGATGGCTGGTAAGATGGCCATGATCTGCAAGTTAAAAATGTGATTTCTGGCAGGGCCACAGTAGCTTTACATTCTTTCAAGTTTGTTAAATTGACCTTGCATGTACTTCCTTGAGGCTCCTTCACTTCAATATCCCCCCATACACAATACACCCACTCTCCTGTAAGCACAAAGTTTTTTACTTCAGAGGTCTTAATTGTGGTTTTTGGACTGTTTAAGTACGGACGCATAATTTTCATGGAGGCCCGGCCTTTGCTCATAGACCTTTGCAATATTACAGACGTACGGCCAGGGCAAAAAAGCACTGGGAAAAATAACTTATTCTACTGCATCAAAAAGGGTTCATACAACATGTGCAGCTGAATGGCATCTGGAACAGAACAAGGAGGGCTCCTGGGATACTCCGTACCGCCCCTCTGTACCTTTTTTTAAATTTGTATTAAAAATATAAATCTTTCCTATGCCAAAGCTAAGACTCCATTGGTTAAGACACCACCTAGATATATTGGGAAAAATTAGTGCCAATAATTTCTTTATAAATAATATCTTTTCACAGTTTTACATTGTGCAAACTCGGTTCCCGGGCACTGGAACACTTTAAATGAGCACCAGTTACAATACACAGGCTCAGATTTATTACATTACGCACGGATAAATTAAATTATTTTGTCTTAGATCACAGGATGTAGCGCCAAGGCCAGGATTCAAACCTGACTCCACAGGTACGTCACCAGCTCGGAGTATAAAACCACATTCTCTCCGCTTCGATTTTAGACATCCAACGTCCTACACACCCAGGTAGCTATGAAGAGTTAGCATTATATGTAAACAAAGCCTAAAAATGCCAGAAATTTGAATTGTAAGTATGCTTTTTCAGCCCAAATCAATCTTCAAAGTGGAATCATACTAAGTACAATAATGTGTGTATGATGCTTTGAATCTCCAACTTCTGTAGCATTTTCAAGGCTGCTAGTGATAGCTGTGTTTGTACGCACACGTGCACTATTATGGGTTTGTTTGACAGAATGTGTACACATGTAAACGTTTGAGTGTCTGTAAGGGAGACAGTGTTATCAGAGTTTAAGCACTCCGTAGCTCAGAGCTGGTACACAAGGAACAATTCTTCTCTAGAAATCATTAACAAACGTTTAAGGCAGAGTTAATGGAATAATTGCCCACCAACCAGTTATGGATCTGATGACAAACGTCAAAGTCCACAGAGAGGGCACTGAGCGAACACCTCAGTGAGAATTCCTTAGTGGTACGATAAGTTGCTTGCCTGAAGCAGTGGGGGTTTAGGACACGTCGGGCTTATGTTTAAATAAATAGAACTAATAAAAAAATTCATGATGTTGCCTATTTTACTTCAGAGCAATGCTGTCTGACATACTTTGTGGTGACAGGGACATGTTAAGGATTTTGGGGGCCGTAGGCCAAAACTATTTTGGGGGCCCCTGCTCAGAACAGCTTTGAGTTTATGATTCACTTTCAGCTCTGCCATACCCTCTTTAACCAGGCTACTAATGGTGCACAGACACTATGGTCGAAATTCTAAAAGTGTTACATCTAATATTCAGAGATAGTGATGTGTGTTTTCACTGTTGTAACACAGCAGCAGCCCACTAATTTTACAGCGAATAATATCTGTGATATCCTCCAATTTCTCGTATGCGAGGACCCGTTTTGATCTAAAATAAACTTTATGGTTGTTGCATGAAACAAACACATTTCTCTGCAAATAGTAATAGACTCTCGCACATCACTCACATTAAAAAGAAATGGCAAAAAAATAAAAAACTGTATTTACAAGAATCTGTTTAGGAATTATTCCAGGCCATCAGGGCAAAAACAGAGGTGTCTCTATCAAGGTGCCCCCTGAAAGGCTGGATTGCAGTGCATGTAAAGGTGTCCTTTTGTAATTTAGGTCAAAAACCTTGATGGGACACGACATGCCCATACTTGTGTGCAGGGCGCAACTAGACCCGAACTTCAGAGGGGGCTAACACTCCCAGCCAGGGCTGGCCATAGCACTGGTTGCACACCGTGCAACAGTCTCTTTTGGCGCCCCCGCCCCAGTTTCCTCCTCCTCCATAAATTCCCTCACTACCACTCACCAACAATGCACCTCATCTCTCTATAGCACCTTTCTGACAAACATTTCATATTTTTATAGCGCTACTCATAGTTTACTCACACTCAGTTCTTTGATCTGCATAGTACACGTTTTTGTAGCAGGCACATTAACCCTCTGCGCTGTGTGGGTGGCAGGAGTGCCCATGTTAGTGCACGGTGAGCCATGCTACAGTGAGAGAGTAGGGTAAGAGTAGTGACTGCAGGGTGAGTGAGGTGACCGTATGAATTTGGGAGCGGATGTAAGTGCAGAGTGGGACAAATGAATGTATGGTTAGTGATAGGCTTATTGGAGTGAGATTGCAGAGTGAGCAGTGAGGGGGACAGGTGAGTGAAGTGTCACATGAGTACAGGGTGAGTAGTGTGCTCGTGTGACTGCAGGGTGAACAGCGCAAGTGCATTGTGAGTGCAGAGTGATCACTGTGAGTGCAGAGTGAGCGGGTGAATGGTGAGTGCATGGGGAACAGTGTGAGGGCATTGTGATCCCTGTGAGTGCAGGGTGAGCGTGAAAGGGAAGGGTGAAAATGAGGAGTGTGTTGTCTGAATGTAGGGTGCATGCCCAGGCACTTGAAGTATGTCAGCATGTTATTGACGGCGGCGTAGGATTTCACATATAAGTTAAACTATTGGTATTAAGGCATTAACCAGGGATCGAGGGTGGAGGAAATAAATAACGTACTGATCCTACAACAAACTTCCAGTTTTAGGATTGGGGTTGCCAGCACCTTATTTTGATATCCCAGGCGGTACAAAAATAAGCAGTCACCTAAAGCTGTATTTTCAGCACTTATCTGTGCATACTTCGAATAGCAAATATAAATAGAAAGCACTTTAAATTGTGTTCTAGGGCTGCCTGAAAGATCCATGACTGAAAGGGAAGAAAGACAGAAAAGTCACATTACAAATGAATACATACTTCTTTATTTATAACCCGTATTTAGTGCCAAGACAAGCAATTTGCAGGGTGTTCATACAACACATGGCTGGCATTTTTCTTTTGGCAACTTGAAGCCCTTCTAGCCCTGTGGGTGTTGCTGCCCGCCTGTATAATTCTAAAAGAAACTACGTATTTTCCAGCTTTGCTGCTTTGCTCTTCTAAATGCAGCCCAAGTGCAACATTCCACACAATTGCCTGGGAGGCCTATGTAATTGTTGAACTCCAGTACGGGAGTATTTTAGAGAAAGTTAAACATTCCCGAAATATTTACAAACAGGTTTGAAATGGTGTAATTAGCTTCTCTGTGCAGACCCAGGGGCTGCTGCCCTAAAGGTACCTCTGAAGACAAGTGACTAGGAATATCTCATAACCCCCAAAAGTACTTCAGCCCTCACAGTAAGCAAAAAAGCATTATATAATTACCAGTACAATACAGTTTAGGATGCTAATAGATACTTTACTGCCTGTATAATTCTAAAAGAAACTTTTTCTCCTTTGTGGGAAAAGCTAATCCTCCCAGGATGGGGTTAAATTCCTACAGCTGAAATGCTTCAGCTGCAGTGGGAGGCAGGGATTCTCCTCTGCTAAAACTGAAAGCGCACGAACACGCTTTCGGTTTTAGCAGAGGAGACTCTGTGCTTACCACTGCAGCTGTAACATTTCAGAAGTAGGAATTTAACCACTTGAAATTGCATAAGCATGTGCACATCGTGGCCCATGGATTTCCCCTCCCTCCGTTACAGCCGAACCTTCGCCCAACATCCCCCTCCCCCGACTTTGAAAAAGCCCTCTTGCCTCCACAGGAAACCAGAAAGAAAAGGCAGCAAAAGTAACATGCAGAAGCTTTATGCCCGCAAATTTCGCGGCACTTCCTGCAATCTCAGCTGCTATGACATGACACTAGCATTGACATCTCTAAACATCCAAACAATCGAAGAGCTGGGAGGAAGCACTGCCTCCGAAAATCACTTTACACCCCACTTCATAACAGCCTCATTGTCCCAATTCAGCACTCAATCAATGTTTCTGCTGTAGGAGCAGAAGCGCATCTACATATCAATATTCAAATAGCCTAGGCTACATTGTCTATATAGGCACAACACATTGTAGTAATGGGCGTGAAAAAAACCAAATACCCCTGTCTGTGCTACGTGGCCATTCTACTAAAAAGAGTCCTGCAGCATTTTAAGGAACCGTCCATAAACCACATTTGCAAATACGATCCTGCAGCTGGTAAAGCGTGAAGTGGGTTAATGCCCAAACATACCCCAAGCACTTCCACTGAAAGTTACATCCTCCTTGGACGGGGTTAAATTCCAACAGCTGAAATGCTTCAGCTGCAGTGGGAGGCAAGGAGTCTCCTCTGCTAAAACCGAATCGTTCGTTCGCTTTCGGTTTTAGCAGAGGAGACTCCTTGCCTCCCACTACAGCTGAAGCATTAGGAATTAACCCCGTGAAATTGCAGAAGCATGGGCACGTCGTGCCCCATCGATTTCCCCTCCCTCCAAACCTCCGTTACGGCCGAACATCAGCCCAACATTCCCCCACCCCCAGACCTCGAGAAAGCCCTCTTACCTGTGCAGATTCCAGCAGTCCTTCACAGCGAGGCGACGGGAACATGTAGGGAAGCCTTCACAGGAAACCAGGAAGAAAAGTCAGCAAAAGTAGAAAGCAGGAGCTTTATGCCTGCAAATTTCGCGGCACTTCCTGCAATCTCAGCTGCTGTCCCCCTCATTGGTGGAACGTCACTGGTGACGTTCCTGCGTGCTGATTGGAGAAAGCGGGAGCAGCACCCAATCAAAAATCCCCATTTGAAATGGGTGATAACTTGCGACGTGGGACAGATGAAAAACAAGACAACAAAGGTAAGATTTTCGGGTGGAGCGCGCGCCCCCCCTGGGATGGTGGTGCGCCCCCCACAGATTGAAGAACTCTGCTCTAGCGGCTACTGGGCCTGAAAGGCTCCAATGCACTGCAGGCAGAATGGAAACGACAGGAAGTCCCAGCACCGCGGTATATAAACCCCTCATCTGAAAAAACCTGAAAGTCAGAGTGACCTTGAGAATAAAGGCCCACTGCCCACCACTCTCTGCTGTCCACTCCCAACTCACAAACATATCACTGCTATAGCAAACAGATACTTAAAAAGAAGAAAGCATACCAAAGCTGTCATTGCGGCCCATGGCATTATGGGTATGAAAATGAGGCGAGGACCAGGCTGCGTTCTCCACACGGCAGTCACCCACCAGCAAGAAATGAGGCCGATTATAAGACTGCAGTCAAACAGAATTTAGAAATATTGCAACCATTCCAGCTTTTATTCAAATAGCAGTGAATTAAGGATTTTTCACACTTGCAGTCGTCACTTTCAGGACCGCAGTACATTTTACTTTTGAAAATAAAGTGCCGGTTTTTGAAAGAATGTACAAGTGCTCTTTGAGCGTTAAGGTCGCTCCATCTCGTAGACAGAAGTTCTCCTGAAGGTGCTCGTCCGTCCCCAAAGAGGTCGGTGTGATCTGTTCTGTGTTGCCGACCAGCAGACCCCTCTGAAGTTCATTGCCGCCACCATCTGTAGATTTCAAAGAGTTGCCTGCCAACAGAGTCTGTGACAGAGCACAAGGTCTGCAGGGCTTGCGCCACATCTCTTATGACTTTAAACACAGAAACCAACATCTCCAGTTCCTGCAAGATGGTCTCCAGGGCACCCTGGGGGGCGCTGGGCATTATTTGGGTGTGGGGGTCATGTTCCCTCCTCTGTCTCCTGAAGGGGCGGGGCTCTCTGTGAGGGCGGCTGCGCGCCCTCCTGTCCTGTCTCTTCCCCGTGGTTAAAAGTGTAGCTCCTCGCAGATTGCACTGCGCAGCGCGGCTCTAGGCGCTGCTTGGGCGGGGGGAGTTCTCTGCAGACTGCTGTTGGATGACAGCTTTAGGCCTTGGATTTGCTTGGACTAAGACCTTGCTCTTTTCCACAGTTACAACAGTAGCTGTTTGCTTGTTGTTAATAGTTGTGTTTGCTGCAGCGGGTGTCGGTGAAGTGCTTGTGACTCACTGACCGGCTTCCTTAAATACCTAGTCACATGCGGTGAAGCGATTTTAACATGTCACCCGTGGGTGTGTTTACTGACACCCAGGGCCGGACTGGGAACAGAAACCGGCCCTGGCAAACTGCTCAGCCGCCCCCCACCCCCTGGGGTGAGAGGGTGACAGCCGAGCAGTTTGCGAGGGCCGGTTTCGGCCGATTTTGTTACAGGGGGCCGATATTGCCGACCCCCGGTAACAATAAAAACGGCCCCCCAGGGACCCAAAACCGGCCCCCACCCTGTGGCCTACCGGAGAAACGCCCGGTGCCCGCTATGGCCAGTCCCGCCCTGCTGACACCCAGGAGTCAGTCCAGCCCAGTGTTGCGCCTGGGTGCAAGAGGTGTCTTTACAGCTCTCTGGGGAGTTGTGCTGTATGGGAAGTTCTCTTCTCTCGCTTTTACCTGCTGGAGGGCTGGCTCTTCCTTTCATCTGGAATTTCTCCTCGGCCTCCCTAACTGTCAAGTTTTTTACTCCTGTTTTTACCCACTCCTGGGTCGGTGCTGCCTGTATCTGGAGTTAGGTCCTCTCACTTGTACCCACTGTAGCTGCCCCAGGTGTGTCCTGTCCCTTCTGAAGGTGCCCCCCAACTCCAGAGTTCAGGTGAATGCTGCTTTGCCTGTAGTTAATAGGAGATCTCTCCTGGAGTGAGACTGAAGCTGGTGGGATCGAGGCTGACTGATCTGCTTTCTTAAATGTCCGTGATTTTTTATTTTTTTATCGCAATGGCCTCCAGAGACTGAGCTGCCTTCAGTGACTGCTGGGTTCCAGCAGCTGCCAGGATTGCAGTGGGAATTTCACCCAGTTACCCGCCAGTAACTGGAAACCCTAGATTGAAATGCTTCCACTGAATTCTGGGTTCCAGCGGCTACTAGCAGCGATGGAAATTTCACCCAGTTACCCACGGGTAACCCGAGAATGAGCTGCCGCCACCCACTGCAGGATTCTAGCAGCTACCAGCAGCTGTTGAGGTATGACCCAGTTACCCCTGGGTAAAAGGAAAGCCGAGACTGAGCTCCCTGCGCTGAATTCTGGGTTCCAGCAGCTGTGGAAGTATCACCCAGTTGCACGAGTTGTCTCCACCTGTTGGAGGGAGCGTTTTAGGGGGTGTGGGGGGGGCTAGGAGGCACCCTTGCCAGCTGTTCGAGGGAGTGGTTTAGGGACAAAAGGGCAGCTTAACTTGAGGCAGGGTGCGCAGGAACGCTCTTACTAAAATGAAGGAAACAGATGTGTGAGCCATGGAAACCAAGCCAAAAGGTTTAACAGATTTATTTAGAAGGTGCAACTTCAAGAAAAAGGCATTTAAAATACAGAATACAAAATATAGTGTCCTCGCATTTATAGAGAGTCCTACCAAACAGAAGGCATTATTACATAATTCTCAATAGGACTCAGAAGGCATTGAAATCGTTTGAAGAGAGACACTTCAGAAAACCTCAAAGACACATTTATAAATGCACTATGAAAAACATATTTTAAATCAAGGAAAATGTTCTCAGAATGCAAAACACATGTGATCTAAAATGCAGAGAATACTCACGTTTAAACCTAAAAGAAAGCAGCCTTGCAAATGTAATATAAGCATTAAATTCTCAATAAGAAAACACCAATTTAGAGACAAAATAGCATATACAGCAATTATATTGGCAAGTTAAATTGTATCTTAATAAAACAAAAAACAAGAGCTCTTGGGGAAAACCCACACCCGCCTGCCATCCTACCAACAGACGGGTGGGGTAGTCCGACGAGAACTCCGTGGGCTCTCTTTTTATACCCTTCAAGGCTGGGATCTGAAGCAGAAGTGCTTATTGCAGCATCAGTCCCACCTACGTCACGGCAGAAAATATGTAATGTAAGGAATAAAATATATGACAATATCCTGGTTGCCACATTCACCACCCCGGCCTGACGTCTTTGTGGTGGGAAGTTCTCTATTCTCATGTTCAGACCCAGGATGTGGTGTGCTATTTGTCGACAGGACAGAGGAAGGGACAGTGAACTTTGAGACACACGGGTAGGGTGGGGGCTAACCAGCCTGGAGCAGAAGAGCCTCGCAGAGAGAAGCTGGCTGAGATTTTTAGTCTGACAGGCTTAGAGCCTGCTGTTCAGAAAAATGGCAGAACTCTGGTCAATTTAACAAAAGGCCTGCAGAAAGACCGCAGGGCCTACCTAGGGGTTCATACTGACTGAGTGACTAGGATGGCCCAGGGCATTTGTTATATGGTAAAACCAGACCCTCAGGTCAAGTTAACACGGGCTACAAATTAGGCTGGCAGGGCCTATGTAAGGGGTTCATACTTCAGGTGTGGGCCGAACAGGCCTGGGGGGGTCTTATATGATAAAAATGGACCCTGCCTCATTCCCTCCTCTTGTTCATTCTTTGAACAAAATCCTTACAGCAGACCTTTCAGGCTTTTCAGGTATTTGGTAATGGTAGCGGGCTGCATTTAGTGTAGTCCTACTGTTGTTACTTCTACAATTTCTGTAAGTCCTAAGTTATTCACATTCCCTGTTCTATCCTTGCTCTCCCTTTGCCAATTATGCTTTTCTCAGGAGGTGCAACTGCTACAGACATGGTGTGCTGACTGAAGAGCATATTGTACATTAGGACACAACCCACGTATTTAGAGACAGGTATGACATTGTAACACATGCTGTTTTCTGTGTCGGTAGGCCGGTGTGTGCAAACATAACATCCTGCCCTGTCAACTGTCCCCCTGTCCCATCTTTATCAATGGCTATTTATTCAATTTGGTACAATTTCTCTGTGTCATTTTAGCAGTATCTCAGGTATAGCACTGTGATCACAATACACTATAAGGAGCTTAGTCATTATAACAGCAGCAATGGGCGTCAATGTTGCTAGCAGCACCCATGATCATTTACTCTAATTGTTCTGAAAGTCTTGAGGCATTGTTCCAGTCGTTGGTACGTGTGGCTAGTGTGACTAGTTGGAAGAATGTCTTATCTTCTGCTGTACTTTTACTCTTTTCAAAAGTCTGCTGAGGAATAAGGTAGAGCCTCAGAGATGATACCTGCAAACAGATAAAGTAACCGTTGGTGCCTATCTTCAAGTAATTTGAGAGGTTACTAGCACTTCTATTACTTAGGCACATTCGATATGAGGAAAACAAAGTGATGAAGGTATAGATGTCTCGTTGTCACAGGTTGTAGACTGAGGGGTTGGGGCATTGATTTTTCCAGGCGTTCTTAGTTGATGTATTGTTGGGGCTCGCTTACACACTCTTCCTTTCTCTGCTGTGCAGCACTTGCAACCCTTCAGGGCAAGCTTGGGATACCATTCCCACTTGGTGGTTTCCGTGGAACACATGTAGTTTCTGTGTGGCTCCTTGCCCCTTGCACAACCCCTCAATCACATGTGATATGAACGCCGGTCCATTGTCAGAAGCCAAAAGCATAGGTACTCAAAAGTGCGGTATGAACTCTTTCAGGAGGCATTTGGCAATAGTTTGTGTATTGCTGTTCTTGAATTGGCATTCCTTAGTCCATTTGCTGATCATGCACACAATAACCAACACATACTTGTAGTTTGAGTAGTTTGAGTAGGGGGGTATGTTGATGAAGTCCATTTAATGTGGGGAATGAAATGGCCTGGGGCAGTGGAAATACAGCATTAGGAAAACAGTCTGATCTTCCCATCACGTCCTACAAGTGATGAACCATGAAAAAGACGGGCCATGGGAGCCATCATTATTGTTGGTAAACATTTTTTTTTCCATTTGGGCCTAACTGTATTCCTTTTCTCTTTGTTTTCATACATCCTCCCGTTCCCTTCTTCATTTTCTTCCACCCAGCCCTTTCAGTAATATACTTAGCGTCATAGTACATATCATCATCCTATATCGTTATATCATGATATCATGTGTAGTAGAAGCAATCTGAACCATTGTATACTCACAACCAGTTAATGCTATTCCTTTTTTTTTGTACATCTGCATCAATAAATTCTTTACCAATTGATACAAAGTCCTTGGACGAGGTGTGTGCAGCACATTCTACAATTGAAACTTTGGTAGCAACATGTCTAGCAATAGTTGAGCTATTAATGGTGCACGCTGCATTTGTTGGCCAGCTGAGGTAAGGAGGGAACTCCAAATGGAGGAAAGAACCTAAAAATTATATTGGCGTCCCTGTACAAGACTTTAAAAAGAAATTCATTATCTCCAGAAGCAAAAGAAGACTTAAAACATTGTACTATAGCTTGTCCGAACAGCAAACACAGATGAAAATCTCTGTCACAGTAACACCTTTAGGAATCAAAACACTCATAGTTGTCAAACTGTGCCCAGGGATGTGGAATCCCTATAGCCCCACGCCCAGGACATATTGTTTGAGGTCAAGGGCAACAAGTTTTCATGCGTATTTTGTCCTTGGGACAAGTAGGCCCAACCCCCTGCAGCACAAACCCTTTGGCTGCCAGTTTACAGTACCACATTATGGCTCAGGGAAAGGCATAGTCTGCAATAAAGGTAATATTTGTATCCATGTGTTAATGCTGTTCAAGCTTGTATTTATTGTCCATTAATGCAAAGGCTTTATTATTAGGGTGAGCGCTCTAAGTAAATGTTGTAAGCTCAGACTGCACTACTGACAGTGGTTAGAGTATAAAAATGTGTACACACTTTTTCAATATTTAGCAATGTGAGGCTATGTATACTGCTCTCAGAATGCTCTCCCATTAGATGCAAATATTTGCAGAAGCTTGAAAGCAAGACTGATAATTCTTTGCTTTCAAAATAAAAATAAAATGCAAAAACAGTTCGCTAAACTACTGGAATATGGTAGGTACCATTCCTTCGCAACATAAAAATAAACAAGCATTGGCAAAAAGCAAAAATTGTTTTGATCTAAAAATCACACATTGCACAGTAGTTCCTGGCACTGAATAAAGCAACTGTGTGTCGATATGCTCCTTGTGAGAGAACAGAATGAAGTCACTCACAGCGAAGCTAGCCAAGAGAGAGAGGGAGAGAGACAACATTTTATTAAACATAAAGGTCATTGTTAACGCCAGACCTAATTAGGGGCCCAATTATTAATTAAAGTGCACCCGTGTCCTTGGATTATGTGCAGATATACAACTTTTGTGAATTCACAAGACTACAGAAGTAGGCCAAGAAATAGTACTCCTAGAAAATATTTGTGAACTGCATTTAAGCATGAGCAAATATGCAGGTGTACATTTGTTCAAGCGAAAATACCCTCAGCCCCAGTATGTAGATCTGTGGAAATGTGGCCACATAAGGGAATTGTTAGCATTCAAAGCCTACTATGGAAGGGGCCCTAGCATAATCAGAGAGGCTATTTCAGAGCTCTTATATAATGAATATTGGTGCCACAATTTGTTGCTGCATTACATGGCACATAGGGGACAAGTGTATTTTGTTACAGAATAAGTAATTTTAAGACGCATCCAGGCCCATGGACAAGTAGATATTTCGTTAAATTCCACACCTCTTTGCGCCAATCCTTTATACCTTGAAACCTGTTTTCAAACACCCTGAAAGATTGCACCTATATATTAAAAGACATATTTAAATCTGTACACATTGTATCCTTGAGACATTACAATATGAAGCACTGTTATTCAATGCACACTATCCTTCTGTATTGGCATATACTCATTACTAATGATCAATACATAAACATAATATAAACACAACATTACTACTTTTCCTATTACTCCTATCCTTTGTAGTCCCTGGCGAATGCACTGCATTAGAATGCATTTTAGCACATTCCACCTTACAATTTAATTTTTTACAACAATATTCTCTCCAACTCTGAAGAACCTAGGAATGAAAAACATTAATATACATACACATTATTTCCTTTAGATACACATATTAAAACAGCACTTCCTCTTGCACCATTCAAATAGTCAAAACCCTTCAAGAATGCAATATACCTAGTGCCATTCTATATATACATCTGCTTGTGAAGATGGCGGTGTTCCTGTTGCGGCTGATCACCGTGGTCTTCCTCTTTGGACAGTCAATGGAAACACAATAAAATCTGTGTTCCAGGACTGATAGGTCGGAGCTCAGGGATGATGGGGCCCTTCTTCTTCCACCTGAATGCTTGAGAAGACAGAAACTTCGTAGTGCGTGTTAACCTATGCAAATATATGTCTTCTTTCATAATTTGAATGTCACTGTTAGGTCTAGTTGATGTAACTTATACATATATTAATTGTTCAGTGAGGAGGATATGGGGCATTAGGTGGCTGTCAGAACATTGTAATATTTTTGAGTGAAAACAGAGTGATCCATGGGCAATAAACTACTTTCGCTTTCTTTAAATTATTTATTTATTTATTTCCCTCAATTGTGGCGCTTATTTTGCCTATTTTATTTTTAAGCAGTCTTTGCTGAAAGTTGTTGCTGCTTTAATATCATGATGGACACAAAAACTCATGGTATTGGAACTGACAAATATATGCAACCACCTCTAAAGGCTGCAACTGTACTTTTAAAAGGCCTCTTTAAATCCACACCTATTATTCTGACAACATTGTAATACTGAGCATTGCTTACTCCATGCATACCGTCCTTTAACATTGAAATTAGTGTGGTGGCTGTGAGAAGTTGGCCTGGCATATGCTGTCCACTAATTATAGTGGGCACCTTGCACCAGTCCAAACAACCCCTTAATGGAGATATGTTAAAGACAACCTTTATTGAAAGCTATCCTAGTGGTAGCTATGGAGAGCAGCCTTCAGGCTAAGTCTTGAAGGAATGTAAAGCAGCTTGTTTTACCAGTCTATAATCTCTTGAGTGATCAAATGAAAGAGCACCACACCAGGTATATATTCAAAATATATGTATTTATTGCTAAACACACCCCTCTAGTCTCTTTATGAGGCTAGAGTTCGAAGTACATAAGTTAGAAGTTATTTAAACACAGTAATAGCACAAATACACGTTTGGGCCCTAGGGGCGTACTCAAACCATATACCAATAAAGTGGTATGCGAACCACGACTGAACTAGACACTAGGCCTAGAGCTTCTAGAAGTGCTTGGACCACAAGGAACCACCCAAGGTAGTGACACAGGGGACCCACGGGAGACGCGTGCAGTGTAAATACACAACCGCGATACGCCGTTGACTTCTATGGAGAAAGTCGGGATCAGGAAATTAGAGAAAAGGGACACTTAAAAGAGGACTAGGACAAAACCCTTTGAGATCTAGGACTTTGAAGAGTCTCTACCCACGGGAGCACCGGAGTACTCGTGTTACCTCACCCAGGGAAGCCGGGTGCATAGGTGCCTTTCGGGGTCGGGTTTCGTCGTCGATTCGAATGGCGATCTGCTGCAAAGTGCTGCTGGCGGCCAAGAGAAAAGTGTCCGGGTGGATCCAAGAGTGGATCGGAGTTCTGAAGAACCTGAAAGCAGAGGGGACAGAGTCTGGGTCACTAGCCAGTGACCAGGAAGGCGATGGACAGATGCCCACCGATGTCGAGTGCTTCAGGTGCGTTGACGGTCGTCTTGACTCTTCAGCCACGAGGTCCAGGAGGCGTTGTCGGCAACCAGGAGCAGGATTCGGGCTGGTACATGATGTCTGTCGAGTGCTGAGGTATCGGCGACCGGATTGGACCCAACAAGCCTTGGCAACGACAAGTCTTGGTGAAGATGTAGATCGTTGCTGGTGCAGACCAGCAAGGTCTGTGGAACTCACCCAGCAAGGGTAAGTGAGGGCAGGCCTGGAGCAACCAGGATGCCAAGTTAGAAAAGGATTGGCCTTCGTTAAGGGCTACTAGCCAACAGGCTAGCGACCGTGAAGGAGCCTCATGACGCCGCACGTGGAGCTGGCTTACAGGACACTCGTGGAGTGGGGGCCAATGATCTTCGGTGCAGGTGGTGCTGGAGGCTAGGGCTACTCGGAGCCCAAAGCACGACTTCTTGGGAGACCCAGAAGAGGATGCACTTGCAAATGTGCTCGGTGTCCAGGGGTCACGGTCTCAAGTCACCCACGATAGCCATGGGCCTCAGCTTTGCTGGGGACTCAGGGTAGCCTCGGGGAAGTCTGAGAATCCACCTCTGGTGATGCGATGACTTCGGCGTCCGACGGGAGCTTCAGAAATGCGAACCGGACAGATGCTTCTTTGGTGCCTGCCAAGCAGGGGAGTCACTCCTTGACCCCAAGGGAGATTCTTCTGTCCTCTAATCGTGAGTAGAGCGTCGAAGGTCCAGGATTCAGTTTCAGAGTTTCGTCCAGGTATAATCTAAAGTCCTAAGGACTGGGTTCCTACCTTTATACTAAAGATAGGGGTTGGACTACTCTGTGGCCCCACCTATGGGTGGGTCAGGGCAGAGGGGTGGCTACACCCCTTTCCCTTTGTCCAGTTCGCGCCAAAGCAGGGGCTGCAAGCCCCTGATCCGGTTTGAACTGGGGTATGCACAGGGACACCAAATGTGCCCCCAGTGCAGGACTTCAAAGCACCCGAAAGTGCTCCCGCCCAGCCCCAATACACATTATCCTGTCTGGGGAGGTGGTCACACCTCCCTGGGACAGGAAACCTATTGTCCAGGCCTCCCCTGCCGGAGTTTCGTCCAGCAGCAGGAGGCCAGACTCGTGTCTGTGGCAGCAGCATCCATTTTGTGATGCCAGGGCTCTGGAAAGAAGTTACCGGACTAGTCAGAGTTAACATGTCTTTCCTCTAGAAGGGTGGAATGCTACCCCCGCCGCCAGGATTGGCGGGGGGTAGTATTCCAAGATGTTTGACACCAAACACGACATGTTTAGGTGCAGCCATTCCAAAGTTAGCATTTTACCGCGAGGATATAATGCGCTTAAGAGTATATGGTCAGGCTGCACTACAAACAGCATCAGAGATGGTCTCCGAATGCTGCAGAGGGGCCCTGCTCATGCAGGGGCACCCTCTCACATAGGAACCATGCACTCTGCCTTTAGGATTGATAAGGCCTGCCTTAGGAGTGACTTATAGGTTTATATGTGTGTATGTATTTAGAGATATAGGTAACCTATATCACAGTAAGGGGTGCATGCACCACCTTACCCAGGCTGCAGTAGCAGACCTGTGGTGTCAGTTTGGATGGCCTTCCAGGGGTGGCATAATACATGCTGCAGCCCCTGGCAGGCCTCTGAGGTACCTATGCCCTTGGTACATAGTATACCATATACTAGGGACTTATAAGGGCACTCCAGATCCCAATCAGTGATGTGCCTAAGGCACATGGAAACCATTTTAGAGAGGAAGCAGCTAGGCTGGGGTTCTGATTAGCAGGGCCCCAGCCAGACTAATGTCGAAAAACAGTGAAGCATCAGCAAAAGTGGGGGTACCCATGTGAAGCAGATCCTACTCTCCTACACAACCCCCCAAACGTAGGGACATTAAACTAACCTTGCCCAGTTAAGTCTTCATGTTCTAAGTGGAAATACCTAGAGAGTCCATCTGCATTCGCATGGTTACTCCCAGGCCTATGTTCCACTGTAAAGTCCATCCCCTGTAGGGAAATGGACCACCTAAGCAGTTTGGGGTTTTCACCCTTCATTTGTTTTAGCCATAAGAGGGGCTTATGGTCTGTCTGAACCAGGAAGTGTGTACCAAACAAGTATGGCCTCAACTTCTTCAGAGCCCAGACCACAGCAAAGGCCTCCTCTCTATGGCTGACCAACGTTTCTCTCTAGGGGTCAGCCTTCTGCTAATGAAAGCTACTGGCTGATCCTGACCTTCTTCATTCAATTGTGACAGTACAGCCCCTACCCCCAATTCAGATGCATCAGTTTGAACAATGAACTTCTTGGAGTAATCAGGACTCTGCAGAATTGGAGCAGTGCACATGGCCTGCTTGAGGTCATCAAATGCCTTTTGACAGCTAACTGTCCACTGAACCTTTTTGGGCATTTTCTTAGAAGTTAAGTCATTCAGGGGTGTCACTATTGATCCATACCCCTTGACAAATCTCCTATAGTACCCAGTCAGGCCTAAGAAGGCTCTCACCTGAGTCTGGGTAGTGGGAGCAGTCCAGTCCATGATGGTCTGGATCTTGCTCTGCAAAGGTTGAACCTGGCCTCCACCCACAAGGTGGCCCAGGTACACAACCTGACTCTGCCCTATCTGGCACTTAGTGGCCTTGATAGTCAGGCCTGCCTTTGCAGGGCCTGTAAAACATTCCTGAGGTGGACCAGGTGATCCTCCCAGGTGGAGCTAAAGACAGCAATATCATCTAGATATGCTGCACTATAGGCTTCCAGTCCTGTGAGAACTGTATTCACCAACCTCTGGAAAGTGGCAGGTGCATTCTTCAGACCAAAGGGCATTACCACAAATTGATAATGCCCACTAGGGGTTGAGAATGCTGTCTTGGGCTTTGCAGTATCAGCTAGTCTGATCTGCCAGTAGCCAGCTGTTAGGTCAAATGTGCTGAGATATTTGGCAGAGGCCAAAGTATCTATGAGCTCATCTGCCCTGGGTATTGGATGGGCATCAGTCCTAGTGACTGCATTGAGACCCCTGTAGTCCACACAAAACCTCATCTCTCTTTTTCCACCACTGGTGTGAGGTTTCGGTACAAGGACCACTGGACTAGCCCAAGGGCTATCTGAGGGTTCAATAACTCCCAATTCCAACATTTTCTGGACTTCAGTCCTGATACAGTCCCTGACATGGTCAGGTTGCCTATAAATCTTGTTTTTAATAGGCAGACTGTCCCCAGTGTCCACTTCATGAGTGCACCAGGTGGTCTGACTGGGTGTCAGTGAAAACATATGTCTAAACTGATTGAGGACTTGCCTGCAATCAGTTTGTTGCTGGGTAGTGAGGCTGCCTGCCAAGGCTACACCATCAACTGACCCATCGTCAGGGTTCTGTGAGAGCAGGTCAGGGAGTGGGTCACTCTCTTCCTCCTGCCCTTCATCAGTAGCCATGAGCAAGCCCATGTCTGCCCTGTCCACATATGGTTTTAACCTGTTGACATGGAGAACCCTGTGGGGACTCCTGGGTGTTCCTAGGTCTACTAAATAAGTGACCTCACCCTTCTGCTCAACAATAGTGTGGGGTCCACTCCATTTATCTTGGAGAGCTGCTGGGGCCACTGGCTCCAACACTCCACACCTTCTGTCCTGGCTGGTAAACAGTCAGAACAGCTCTTTGGTCATGCCAGGCCTTTTGAAGTTCCTGGCTAGCCTCAAGGTTTTTGGTTGCCTTTTCATGTACTCAGCCATCCTGGAGCGGAGACCAAGTACATAGTCCACTATATCTTGCTTTGGGGGCTTGAGAGGTAACTCCCATCCTTCCTTCACCAAGCACAGTGGACCCCTCACAGGGTGGCCAAACAGAAGTTCAAAAGGGCTGTAACCAACCCCTTCTGAGGCACCTCCCTATATGCGAATAAAAGGCAGGGCAAGAGTATGTCCCATCTACGCCTAAGCTTTTCTGGGAGCCCTTTAATCATGCCCTTCAAGGTTTTGTTGAATCTCTCAACTAAACCATTGCATTGTGGGTGATAGGGTGTGGTGAACTTATAAGTCACTCCACACTCCTTCCACATTGCTTTTAAGTACCCAGACATGAAGTTAGCACCCCTGTCTGATACTACCTCCTTAGGAAAGCCCACTCTTGAGAAGATTCCCAGGAGGGCCCTTGCCACCACAGGTGCTGTAGTGGTCCTGAGGGGAATAGCTTCTGGGTACCTGGTGGCATGATCCACTACCACCAGGATAAACCTGTGCCCAGAGGCTGTTTGGGGATCCATGGGACCAACAATGTCAATCCCCACCCTTTCAAAGGGCACCCCCACCACAGGTAGTGGTATCAGGGGGCCTTTGTAGTGCCACCTGCTTTGCCACTGGCTTGGCAGGTTACACAGGAGCGACAAAACTCCTTACTGTCTTCAGACATGTGGGGCCAGTGAAAGTGAGGGACAATTCTGTCCCAAGTCTTGTTCTGGCCCAGGTGACCTGCTAAGGGAATATCATGGGCTAGGGTCAATAGGAAGCCCCTGAACTTCAAAGGTATTACCAACCTCCTGGTAGCACCAGGCTTGGGGTCTCTACTCTCTGAGTACAGGAGTCCATCATCCCAATACACTGTATGGGGACCACTAGCTTTCCCAGCAGCCTCAGCAGCAGCTTGCTGTCTGAGGGGTTCAAGGGAGGGGCAGCTCTGCTGCTCCTGGCTCAGATCTGCCCTAGAAGGTCCCCCTGTCCCCAAGAACTCAACCTGGTCAGGTTCAAGTTCCTCTGGGACAGTTCCTTCTTCAGGGCTGAGATCATCCCCCTCAAGGGACTGATCTTCCTCCTGAGCCAAGGGGAAGGCACTGCCTTAACCCTACTACTCCTCCTCTTGGAAGGCACTTGGTCCATTCTTCCAGAATCCAAGGCCTGTTCAGTGCTAGACATTTTGGCTTGTGACCTGGTCACAGCAAACACATCTGCAGGGATCCCCAGCATTTCTGCATGGGTCCTGAGCTCCACTTCTGCCCAAGCAGAAGTCTCTAAGTCATTGCCAAGCAAGCATTCGACTGGTAGGTTTGCACTTACCACAACCTTCTTAAGGCCAGTTACCCCTCCCCAGGAGAAGTTAACAACTGCCAGAGTATGGTCTGTTCTGACATTGCTAGCATTGGTCACTTGGTACATCTCACCAAGCATAACTTGCCCAGGCAGCACAAGGTCTTGTGTCACCATTGTGACACTTGCCCCTGTGTCCCTAAATGCCAAAGCCTCACGTCCATTGATTAAAGGCTGTTGTCTGTACTTGCCCAGATTACTGGGACTCACAGTGGAGGTCACATCCATGCCTCCATCACAGACTAACACAGCCTGAGTCAGTTCTCTGACTAGGTCAGAGCCCAACTCAGTTCCCAGGGTGAACCCTACTAAACCCTTGGCTGGAGCACTCCCACCAACTGTACTAGGGGGAACAGGTGCCTTAGGGGCATTGGTGGGTGCTGGACTGGAGTCTTTGGACTTGGTGCAATCACTGGTCCAGTGGGTCTTTTGCTTACAGACCTTGCACCATGGTTTTCTTTGGCCTTTCCCTTTGGTAGACTGTGAATCCCCACCAGAAGAAGATTTTTGGGGGCCTGATGAAGACTTTTGATCTTTACCCTTCTCCCCACCCTTGTCAGAGTTCTTAGCATCTTGCTTCTTGGTTTCCCCACCTTGGTTCTGTACCTTCTGCTTCACCCTGGTTCTGACCCATTTGTCTGCCTTCTTTCCCAATTCTTGGGGAGAGGTCAGATCAGAGTCTACCAGGTATTGATGCAACAGCTGATTTTGACAGTTATTAAGAATCTGCTCCCTCATTATCAGATTGTACAATCCTGAGAAGTCACACACCTTACTGCCCATCAACCAGCCTTCCAGAGCCTTGGCAGAACAATCCACATAGTCTACCCAGTCTTGAGTCTGTGCTTTTGGGTATCTCTGAACTTCAACCTGTACTGTTCAGTGGTTAGGCCAAACCCATCAATAAGAGCACTCTTCAAGACCTTGTAATTATCAGCATCCTCCTCTCTAACAGTGAGGAGCTTATCTCTACCTTTGTCAGCAAAGGAGAGCCACAAGATTGCTGCCCACTGCTCCTGAGGGACCTTCTGTACCTTACAGGCCCTCTCTAATGCAGTTATCCATTTGTGGATATCATCCCCACTCTGGTAGGGAGGGACAATCTTGCTCAGGTTCCTATGGTCATAGGACCTTTCCCTGTCTCTAGGGACATGGTTGCCACCATGGGACTCTAGTCCCAACTTTCTTCTCTCTCTAAGGAGATCTAGGGATTCCCTATCTAAAGCCAATTGCTTTTTTCTGATTTCCAGCTGAGTTTCCTCATACTGGACCAGTCTGTCTCTTCTCTCATGAGAGGATTCCCTCCTGTGAGAGGAGATAGAGCTCCCTATGGAGGTGCCAGAGTGGTTAGACTCCTGAGAAGGAGATCTAGACTTCCTGGGCACACTCTTAATCCTTCCTGGGGGACAAAGAGGGCATCATTCTGATCATCCTCATCATCTTCCACAGGAGGGATTGGGTTATCCAGGTCAGGGTCATTGTCACCCTCCTGGCCAGTTTCAGAGGGGGCTGGGGGTATTGGTACCCCTGGCCTCGTCCCTCTTCTTCTGCCCCACCCTCAGCTCCTACCCCTTCAGTCCCCAAGGGCTTACTAAGGTCATAAGCCACCAACAACTCCTTGAGGTGTTGGGTGGTGGGGCTTTGGCCTGTCCTTATTTTTCTCAAGTTGCATAAAGCTCTCAATTCCAAGAATGGGAGTGTATCATACTTGGAGGGTGGAAGCTCAATGGCTTCCTGCAAGGATTCTTTAGATCCTACCCTTAAAGACATTACTAGTGTGGTGTGGTGTATGCACTACCTACTCTAGTGTGGCCTACTAAACTCTCTTGAGTTGTAGAAAGGGTTGTGCTATCCCTTAACACACAACTCTAAGTTCAGTAGAACTTACTGTATTCTAAGCTTAAATTATATGTACCTTAGGTACCTTTAGTGGTTTTCAGTTGATCAATTCAATTGAGATTATCTGGTAAAACAATAGCAAGCTGGAATCCCACACGCTGCACACCAATGTGAGAAGTTGGCCTGGCATATGCTGTCCACTAATTATAGTGGGCACCTTGCACCAGTCCAAACAACCCCTTATTGGAGATAGGTTAAAGACAACCTTATTGAAAGCTATCCTAGTGGTAGCTATGGAGAGCAGCCTTCAGGCTAAGTCTTGAAGGAATGTAAAGCAGCTTGTTTTACCAGTCTATAATCTCTTGAGTGATCAAATGAAAGAGCACCACACCAGGTATATATTCAAAATATATGTATTTATTGCTAAACACACCCTCTAGTCTCTTTATGAGGCTAGAGTTCGAAGTACATAAGTTAGAAGTTATTTAAACACAGTAATAGCACAAATACACGTTTGGGCCCTAGGGGCGTACCAAACCATATACCAATAAAGTGGTATGCGAACCACGACTGAACTAGACACTAGGCCTAGAGCCTCTAGAAGTGCTTGGACCACAAGGAACCACCCAAGGTAGTGACACAGGGGACCCACGGGAGACGCGTGCAGTGTAAATACACAACCGCGATACGCCGTTGACTTCTATGGAGAAAGTCGGGATCGGGAAATGAGAGAAAAGGGACACTTAAAAGAGGACTAGGACAAAACCCTTTGAGATCTAGGACTTTGAAGAGTCTCTACCCACGGGAGCACCGGAGTACTCGTGTTACCTCACCCAGGGAAGCCGGGTGCATAGGTGCCTTTCGGGGTCGGGTTTCGTCGTCGATTCGAATGGCGATCTGCTGCAAAGTGCTGCTGGCGGGCAAGAGAATAGTGTCCGGGTGGATCCAAGAGTGGATCGAAGTTCTGAAGAACCTGAAAGCAGAGGGGACAGAGTCTGGGTCACTAGCCAGTGACCAGGAAGGCGATGGACAGATGCCCACCGATGTCGAGTGCTTCAGGTGCATTGACGGTCGTCTTGACTCTTCAGCCACGAGGTCCAGGAGGCGTTTTCGGCAACCAGGAGCAGGATTCGGGCTGGTACATGATGTCTATCGAGTGCTGAGGTGTCGGCGACCGGATTGGACCCAACAAGCCTTGGCAACGGCAAGTCTCGGTGAAGATGTAGATCGTCGCTGGTGCAGACCAGCAAGGTCTGTGGAACTCACCCAGCAAGAGTAAGTGAGGGCAGGCCTGGAGCAACCAGGATGCCAAGTTAGAAAAGGATTGGCCTTCGTTAAGGGCTACTAGCCAACAGGCTAGCGACCGCGAAGGAGCCTCGTGACGCCGCATGTGGAGCTGGCTTACAGGACACTCGTGGAGTGGGGGCCAGTGATCTTCGGTGCAGGTGGTGCTGGAGGCTAGGGCTACTCGGAGCCCAAAGCACGACTTCTTGGGAGACCCAGAAGAGGATGCACTTGCAAATGTGCTTGGTGTCCAGGGGTCACGGTCTCAAGTCACCCACGATAGCCACAGGCCTCAGCTTTGCTGGGGACTCAGGGTAGCCTCGGGGAAGTCTGAGAATCCATCTCTGGTGATGCGATGACTTCGGCGTCCGATGGGAGCTTCAGAATTGCGAACCGGACAGATGCTTCTTTGGTGCCTGCCAAGCAGGGGAGTCACTCCTTGACCCCAAGGGAGATTCTTCAGTCCTCTAATCGTGAGTAGAGCGTTGAAGGTCCAGGATTCAGTTTCAGAGTTTCGTCCAGGGATAATCTAAAGTCCTAAGGACTGGGTTCCTACCTTTATACTAAAGATAGGGGTTGGACTACTTCTGTGGCCCCACCTATGGGTGGGTCAGGGCAGAGGGGTGGCTACACCCCTTTCCTTGTCCAGTTCACGCTAAAGCAGGGGCTGCAAGCCCCTGATCCGGTTTGAACTGGGGTATGCACAGGGACACCAAATGTGCCCCCAGTGCAGGACTTCAAAGCACCCGAAAGTGCTCCCGCCCAGCCCCAACACACATTATCCTGTCTGGGGAGGTGGTCACACCTCCCTGGGACAGGAAACCTATTGTCCAGGCCTCCCTGCCGGAGTTTCGTCCAGCAGCAGGAGGCCAGACTCGTGTCTGTGGCAGCAGCATCCATTTTGTGATGCCAGGGCTCTGGAAAGAAGTTACCGGACTAGTCAGAGTTAACATGTCTTTCCCTCTAGAAGGGTGGAATGCTACCCCCGCCGCCAGGATTGGCGGGGGGTAGTATTCCAAGATGTTTGACACCAAGCACGACTTGTTTAGGTGCAGCCATTCCAAAGTTAGCATTTTACCGCGAGGATATAATGCGCTTAAGAGTATATGGTCAGGCTGCACTACAAACAGCATCAGAGATGGTCTCCGAACGCTGCAGAGGGCCCTGCTCATGCAGGGGCACCCTCTCACATAGGAACCATGCACTCTGCCTTTAGGATTGATAAGGCCTGCCTTAGGAGTGACTTATAGGTTTATATGTGTGTATGTATTTAGTGATATAGGTAACCTATATCACAGTAAGGGGTGCATGCACCACCTTACCCAGGCTGCAGTAGCAGACCTGTGGTGCCAGTTTGGATGGCCTTCCAGGGGTGGCATAATACATGCTGCAGCCCCTGGCAGGCCTCTGAGGTACCTATGCCCTTGGTACATAGTATACCATATACTAGGGACTTATAAGGGCACTCCAGATCCCAATCAGTGATGTGCCTAAGGCACATGGAAACCATTTTAGAGAGGAAGCAGCTAGGCTGGGGTTCTGATTAGCAGGGCCCCAGCCAGACTAATGTCGAAAAACAGTGAAGCATCAGCAAAAAGTGGGGGTACCCATGTGAAGCAGATCCTACTCTCCTACAGTGGCTACCTGTGGTAATTTATTCCTACGAATCTCTGGTTGTTTCATATTTTAAAGGCTGCACACAGCTGTGCATATCCAAAAACTTATCCCTTACCTCCTCTCACATAGACACATAATATTCCGTCACTAAACTGCACAACGTGAAACCTGAAACACTCTTTACACCGTTTTTTTTTTTTTTTTAAATCTCGGCTACCCCGTTACCAAATTGTGTGATTCTACGCACCTTATCTCTCTTGTTCACTTCCACAGACCAACTATTCTTACACATACATATCTTTCATCTAAATCTTATGTCCGTTTCCAACCACCGGAAGTCCCTTTCCTGCCTGGCTCAACGCCCAGAATCTGTGGTCGGCCAGGAATGCCACTTCTGAAGGCAGCCCAAGAAAAATCTATTAACCCTTCAGCACCACTTAATATCTAAAAACATGCGTTTTCTTTAAATGTAATATGCAAAATATATATAGCTTATTTTAAAATAACATGGCTTTCTTGTAAAGCGCACGTTTACTCAGAATGATATTATGACGCGAAACAGCAGATCTCCATTGTTCACCAAATCAACGGGACTCATTTCATCCACCTCAGAATGATGAAGGGCTGATCAGACCCCGCAGCATTTGACGTGTGACCATGAAGTCAAACCATGCATTCCACTCCATCATTTTATCTCCCCCCTTGTGCACAAGAAATCGGAAGAGATCAGTCTTAACTTGCTACTTCCAATCTTCTGTCTAATGTTCACCATCTGCTCTGACATTTACGTTACTCTAAGTCTAGTGTCACTAACTTCCTTTACCACGATACACACTTTCAAAATCTTTTCTATTACCTAACTCCGTGTTTTGTAGCTGTACTTCCTGATTGGTGCTTGCATTCGGGCTACTACTTGTGCCTGGAGGGGTAGCACTTTTTACTGCTTGCTCTATCGTTAAATTGGACGCAGGTAGGAGTAAATTATTCTGTACTTAGTTGCTCAGTACTGCAATATTTGGTGTAATCTTCAGTGTGAATCTAGCTGACCTGGTCGGCCTTTGCATTCTGTGCATTGAAATATGGATGCGTAAAGATATTCATCAGGTCTACAATGAGAAATTCTTTTATGAATTATAATTGGTCATCTAAATAGAGAGATATTCATGTGCATTTGAAACTGAAAGTATTGTCCCTCTGCCAGGACTATATTACTTATATTGATGGCATTTTTAGTCTTTTAACATTGTTGGCCACAGAACATTGTATGTACTATGTTAAGCTTATGATCCAAAACTTTCAAAGGGAATAGCTCCATTTTACCTGGTAGTACATCTTCTATCATTGGGCTCCGGGCGGTAAGGGAAGGCAGTCCTTGACCTCACCTTATTATGTCACTTTTCTTTTGTGTGGCTTGTCTACCATTTGACACTGGGCCAAGTCTAGGGCGTAATAGCAACCAGAAAACGTAAAAAAGGTTGCTGTGTGTTGCGGCGAGAAATGCATGCGAAAGCCTTCCTCCCCATCTTTCTACCACTTGACTGAATATTAAAGTGGGAGCCTTCATTACTAATAGTCCAAGCATGCCAGAAAGGTGAGGTGTGAAGCGTGAGGTGTGACGGTCAAGGAACTGAATGTACTTCATTCAGGGTATAAGGAGTTAACATAGGGAGCCTATTTAAAACGTGAACTAAGAGTCGTGAAGGCAGCTACTTGGAAGCTAGACACAGTATTCACTGGATGCACCGCGCACCAGTTGCGTGGTCTCTAATTGAACCTGTCTCAGTTAAAGTGGGTGTGCTTGGCACGTACCCAGATGTTCCTGCTAATCACCTCTCACTGCAGTGCACAAGAGAGAAGTACACCTATATATAAGATCTCGCTACACAGTAGTGAAAACCTGTGGTAACACTGTGAGAGAAAGAGATGAGAAAGGCCCATAAACCAGATAAGAGAGGGAGAGACGCAAAATGCAGACCGAGAGAAGGAAATAGAGTGTGGCTATTAGAGTACACTGCATGCAACTAAGAAAGGCGGAGAACAAAGGACACTTCTTTTACAATGAAAAGAAAGATGTTTGAAAGGCGGTGGCTGACACTGTTAATCTCAATGCGATAAGATGCCTCCCATTCCTTGCAGAAATAAACGTTCAAACAACACAATTTACATCAAATAGGTAATTAAAATTCTAAACAAATGTGAGCTGCCAGACGCAGTCCCACACACACGTATTTGCGGCACAAAGTGGGTGACGCCAGACACAACCTCCCATCGCAAAGTACAGACTTCAAAATATAAATGTGAAGAAGTATTTCAACAATTCGGTGTATGTTGTTGTGCATTACATTGTCAGTTATCTGAAAGTGACTTGTGCTAATTAAATGTGGTGCTGCGCCACATGGGTCAGGGGTATTGGCTGATCCTGGAGAACGTAATTCTACAAGTGGTAATGCAGATACTTCTTACTTCAGTTGTTGGAGTGAAGGTGACTCCTAGAATTTCCCAAAATGTGCACTTACTTCCTAGCAGGGTCTGTAGAGCTGGTGGGGGGGGGGCTGGTGTATTACTACAGACCACAGCACCAATAACTAGCGGGAAGTCTGTAAGGCTATTGTCAGGTGTTTTACAGACCACAGCAACACCCTACCTAGCGGGCCTTTACCCTTTAATGACTGAGTTGGTGTAAGGCCAGTCAACTTAAAATTGACAAATGTGCTCATACAAACAATATATGCATATATAATAAAAAGGAATCTAACAGGACAATCAATATGCACCTAAATATTATAGTCTCACTAATGGATCAGCCACTGCACCAGGCAGTGGCCTCCAATGATCACAAAATGTTTTGCTGCAACACTTAGTCAATGCAAAAAAGAACAAAACCCTATATATATATATATATATACATAGGTAAACACTAGCGAATAACACAAAGTCCTAAAGGTGCATAGCAATTAATGAACATTTTGTACATGTACTTTAAAAAGAAAAAAACTATGCATATGCTTTAATGCTTGGAACTCTTAAACAACAATTGTGTATTTCTGGCCATTTGAGGGCGATAAAAGCGCTTTCTACCTTACTGCTTCACAAAAAAAGGAAAACACAGAAAAAATGCTTAAAACCAGCGAAAATACAATACCCAATACATCCCGGGGAAACCACCTTCTTCCTTTTCACACAAGAGGAAATCGTAAATCTGTTAGCTAGACAGCTACGGGATTCGTCTTCTTTCTCAGGACTATTGACTGAGAGCAATCCTCCCGTCCCTGCTAATTCTTGCAACTGGACAGAGGAATTCCATATATTTATTTATAAAACCATACAACTGAACACTGAAAGATGCCAGACGCAATCTTCCCTGCCCTGTCAACCCTTAGACAGAGGCTCTCAGAGAGGCACGAAAAATAAAACCCCACTCACAACAATGATAAAACAAAATAATCACTGGAAGATGCTAGACGCAACCCTTCCTACCTCGTCAATCCTAGACGGAGACTCCTCTCTGGCTCTCAGAGAGGCACAGTAACAACGTATGTCTTTTTATAAAAAGAAAAACACATAATCCAAACAATATCCTAACGCCACCCTTTGGCTTTAGAGCTCAAAACGCACACATTTCCTCTAGCTTGGGAATGTTCTTTTAATAAGCGAGACCAGTTAGACAGGACAACTTGAAACAAGGAACACAGATGTCCCACGTGTCGCCCTTACCCGCTGCTCCCAGAAAGACAGCACATCAGGCAGCAAAAATAACTTACCCGAGTGCTGTTCTCTGTGGTTCAGTCAGGAAAGAGGCACGAAGGGTGGTCTGCGTCCGGAGTCCCAGTGGTCTCCTGTCAGCTGGCACTGCTGATCCGAGTCACGGCACCAAGATGTTGGAGGGAGCGTTTTAGGGGGTTTGGGGGGGGCTAGGAGGCACCCTTGCCAGCTGTTCGAGGGAGTGGTTTAGGGACAAAAGGGCAGCTTAACTTGAGGCAGGGTGCGCAGGAACGCTCTTACTAAAATGAAGGAAACAGATGTGTGAGCCATGGAAACCAAGCCAAAAGGTTTAACAGATTTATTTAGAAGGTGCAACTTCAAGAAAAAGGCATTTAAAATACAGAATACAAAATATAGTGTCCTCGCATTTATAGAGAGTCCTACCAAACAAAAGGCATTATTACATAATTCTCAATAGGACTCAGAAGGCATTGAAATCGTTTGAAGAGAGACACTTCAGAAAACCTCAAAGACACATTTATAAATGCACTATGAAAAACATATTTTAAATCAAGGAAAATGTTCTCAGAATGCAAAACACATTTGATCTAAAATGCAGAGAATACTCACATTTAAATCTAAAAGAAAGCAGCCTTGCAAATGTAATATAAGCATTAACTTCTCAATAAGAAAACACCAATTTAGAGACAAAATAGCATATACAGCAATTATATTGGCAAGTTAAATTGTATCTTAATAAAACAAAAAACAAGAGCTCTTGGGGAAAACCCACACCCGCCTGCCATCCTACCAACAGACGGGTGGGGTAGTCCGACGAGAACTCCGTGGGCTCTCTTTTTATACCCTTCAAGGCTGGGATCTGAAGCAGAAGTGCTTATTGCAGCATCAGTCCCACCTACGTCACGGCAGAAAATATGTAATGTAAGGAATAAAATATATAGCAATATCCTGGTTGCCACATTCATCACCCCGGCCTGACGTCTTTGTGGTGGGAAGTTCTCTATTCTCATGTTCAGACCCAGGATGTGGTTTGCTATTTGTCGACAGGACAGAGGAAGGGACAGTGAACTTTGAGACACACGGGTAGGGTGGGGGCTATCCAGCCTGGAGCAGAAGAGCCTCGCAGAGAGAAGCTGGCTGAGATTTTTAGTCTGACAGGCTTAGAGCCTGCTGTTCAGAAAAATGGCAGAACTCTGGTCAATTTAACAAAAGGCCTGCAGAAAGACCGCAGGGCCTACCTAGGGGTTCATACTGACTGAGTGACTAGGATGGCCCAGGGCATTTGTTATATGGTAAAACCAGACCCTCAGGTCAAGTTAACACGGGCTACAAATTAGGCTGGCAGGGCCTATGTAAGGGGTTCATACTTCAGGTGTGGGCCGAACAGGCCTGGGGGGGTCTTATATGATAAAAATGGACCCTGCCTCACACCGAATGCAGAGTTCAGCAGCTACCAGCAGTCGTGGAAATTTCACCCAGTTACCCACGGGGAGAATGAGCTGCTCCTCAGACCACCCCGAGACTAGGAAGCCTCTAGCGGCTACTGGGCCTGAAAGGCTCCAATGCACTGCAGGCAGAATGGAAACGACAGGAAGTTCCAGCACCGCGGTATATAAACCCCTCATCTGAAAAAACCTGAAAGTCAGAGTGACCTTGAGAATAAAGGCCCACTGCCCACCACTCTCTGCTGTCCACTCCCAACTCACAAACATATCACTGCTATAGCAAACAGACACTTAAAAAGAAGAAAGCATACCAAAGCTGTCATTGCGGCCCATGGCATTATGGGTATGCAAATGAGGCGAGGACCAGGCTGCGTTCTCCACACGGCAGTCACCCACCAGCAAGAAATGAGGCCGATTATAAGACTGCAGTCAAACAGAATTTAGAAATATTGCAACCATTCCAGCTTTTATTCAATAGCAGTGAATGAAGTCTTTTTCACTCTTGCAGTCAGCACTTTCAGGACCGCAGTACATTTCACTATTGAAAATAAAGTGCCATTTTTTGAAAGAATGTACAAGTGCTCTTTGAGCGTTAAGGTCGCTCCATCTCGGAGACAGAAGTTCTCCTGAAGGTGCTCGTCCGTCCCCAAAGAGGTCGGTGTGATCTGTTCTGTGTTGCCGACCAGCAGACCCCTCTGAAGCTCATTGTCGCCCCCATCTGTAGATTTCAAAGAGTTGCCTGCCAACAGAGTCTGTGACAGAGCACAAGGTCTGCAGGGCTTGTGCCACATCTCTTATGACTTTAATCACAGAAACCAACATCTCCAGTTCCTGCAAGATGGTCTCCAGGGCACCCTGGGGGGCGCTGGGCATTATTTGGGTGTGGGGGTCATGTTCCCTCCTCTGTCTCCTGAAGGTGCGGGGCTCTATGTGAGGGCGGCTGCGCGCCCTCCTGTCCTGTCTCTTCCCCGTGGTTAGAAGTGTAGCTCCTCGCAGATTGCACTGCGCAGCGCGGCTCTAGGCGCTGCTTGGGTGGGGGGAGTTCTCTGCAGACTGCTGTTGGATGACAGCTTTAGGCCTTGGATTTGCTTGGACTAAGACCTTGCTCTTTTCCACAGTTACAACAGTAGCTGTTTGCTTGTTGTTAATAGTTGTGTTTGCTGCAGCGGGTGTCGGTGAAGTGCTTGTGACTCACTGACCGGCTTCCTTAAATACCTAGTCACATGCGGTGAGGCGATTTTAACATGTCACCCGTGGGTGTGTTTACTGACACCCAGGGCCGGACTGGGAACAGAAACCGGCCCTGGCAAACTGCTCAGCAGCCCCCCCTCTCCCCCCTGGGGTGAGAGGGAGTGCAGCCGAGCAGTTTGCGAGGGCCGGTTTCGGCCGATTTTGTTACAGGGGGCCGATATTGCCAACCCCCGGTAACAACAACAAGCATTGGCATAGCCAATAGGTCTCGCTTTTGGGACCTTATAAGTATTTAGTTATGCAGCACAATATCCTTGGTGCAACAACATCAACCGTTGCATGGCTAAACACTTATAATGTCCCAAAAGCGAGACCTATTGGCTATGCCAATGCTTGTTTAATGCGCTACTCGCAAGCTTCTTCTGACACACAGGCAACAACACAG
The DNA here is from genome assembly GCA_963921515.1 of Calotriton arnoldi. NCBI lineage: Eukaryota > Metazoa > Chordata > Amphibia > Caudata > Salamandridae > Calotriton > Calotriton arnoldi. The sequence goes on along the minus strand of CAWUFW010008947.1, from coordinate 505,625 downwards.
TGTCCATAAAGCATCTCCTTTCCGACTTGACAGGTATGCTCGTGCACTTGTTGTTAAGAACATGTAGTAATCTGAGGTGTACCTTGTTCAGCTTGACCCAGAGCCCATAGCTGTTGCAGTATTCATCCCCAGTGGCCCGGATGCACCCGCCTTTCTTCACCTCGATGCTGCCCCGGGACAGCTTCTTGTGGCTCTGCTTGCCGTCAGATGGAGAAGCAAAAACGGGCAGAAAGGTGCCCCTGCTCGCCGAGGAAGAGGAGGGCGAGGAGGAATCCTTGCAGATCTTGTACTGGACCTCGGAGGGCACATAGCACAGAGCCTCGGGCAGGGGCTGCCCCCCTCGGAAGCAGGCGATGCAGTCCAGGAGGAAGCGGATCCTGCCCAGCAACAGGTGCGGGGAGTCCTGCTCGACCATCAGGAAGCGCTAGGGTCCTTCCCGGGTGATGCTTCAAGGCGCCTTGGACTGCAGCACTATGAGGGCGCCTGGGTCTGACTTCAGGTCCACTAGCTGCTAGAAAGTTCCGGATGTAGCTCCTTACTCTGATGGAGGTCTGGGAGCCTCCGGTCAGACTTCTTCAGTGCACGGGGGCTTCCCGGATCACTGCAGACATACGAGTCCGGCTTCAGCCTCCCCACCTGTGCTTCAGGGTAGATGGTGGCAATGGCATGGTACAGGTCAGTACAAGGGAAGCGACAGACTTTGCTGGCAGCGCCTGCGCCCTTATCCCATACATCAGAGGGCATATAAGGAAACTGTTTCTAAATAAACTTAGATTAAAAAGAGCACTGTGGAATCCTCCCCACTGAGCGGCAGCGGGAGGCGCCTACAAAACCGGTTGTACTTCTGGTTATCAAAACAAAAGTAGGACTATCCTGGCCCTGCCTGGAAGCCTGTAAATATAGGGGCCATCTTCGATCGGGGATTATCAAAGAGCTTCTGGCAAACGAAGACGGGGGGCGTTAATATTGAAATGGACCGTTGTTTGTATAGTGAGTATTGCACGGTTAACGGTTTAGGTAGACGGTTGAAGCCACTTTGGCCATCATGTAAAGGGCAACCTCTTGAAACAACGAGATGAGCGGGGGCGAGGGCGAGCGAGCGCGGCAGCCTGCTCAGCTGACCAGACGCTTGTGCGTCATGGCCTTTTCCCGGCATGTGTTTCCAATTATCGCGCCCGCGTCTGGGCACGATAATGGGAAACACATGTCTGCGGCGCGCGTAACCGCCCGAAAAAGGCCACGACGCACGAGCGTGTGGTCAGCTTCTGAAACCCCTTACTTAAAGTCTCGCCAGAGCAGCGCTTGCGCGCTACTCGAGGCTCGACCTAAAAACGGCCCCCCAGGGACCCAAAACCGGCCCCCACCCTGTGGCCTACCGGAGAAACGCCAGGTGCCCGCTATGGCCAGTCCCGCCCTGCTGACACCCAGGAGTCAGTCCAGCCCAGTGTTGCGCCTGGGTGCAAGAGGTGTCTTTACAGCTCTCTGGGGAGTTGTGCTGTATGGGAAGTTCTCTTCTCTCGCTTTTACCTGCTGGAGGGCTGGCTCTTCCTTTCATCTGGAATTTCTCCTCGGCCTCCCTAACTGTCAAGTTTTTTACTCCTGTTTTTACCCACTCCTGGGTCGGTGCTGCCTGTATCTGGAGTTAGGTCCTCTCACTTGTACCCACTGTAGCTGCCCCAGGTGTGTCCTGTCCCTTCTGAAGGTGCCCCCCAAATCCAGAGTTTAGGTAAATGCTGGGTCTCGCTGGAGCGCTCCCCCGCTCTTTGCCTGTAGTTAATAGGAGATCTCTCCTAGAGTGAGACTGAAGCTGGTGGGATCGAGGCTGACTGATCTGCTTTCTTAAATGTCCGTGATTTTTTATTTTTTTATCGCAATGGCCTCCAGAGACTGAGCTGCCTTCAGTGACTGCTGGGTTCCAGCAGCTGCCAGGATTGCAGTGGGAATTTCAACTAGTTACCCGCCAGTAACTGGAAACCCTAGATTGAAATGCTTCCACTGAATTCTGGGTTCCAGCGGCTACTAGCAGCGATGGAAATTTCACCCAGTTACCCACGGGTAACCCGAGAATGAGCTGCCGCCACCCACTGCAGGATTCTAGCAGCTACCAGCAGCTGTTGAGGTATGACCCAGTTACCCCTGGGTAAAAGGAAAGCCGAGACTGAGCTCCCTGCGCTGAATTCTGGGTTCCAGCAGCTGTGGAAGTATCACCCAGTTGCACGAGTTGTCTCCACCGAATGCAGAGTTCAGCAGCTACCAGCAGTCGTGGAAATTTCACCCAGTTACCCACGGGGAGAATGAGCTGCTCCTCAGACCACCCCGAGACTAGGAAGCCTCTAGCGCAGAGGTATTCAATCTGTGGGGCGCGACCCCCAGGGGGGGCGTGGAGTCCTGGCAAGGGGGTCGCACATTCCCCAGCTTCTCTTGTGCTTTAGTTTTGGAAAAAGACAGAAGTCCTGGGACCAGATCGTTATCAGCTGAAGTTTCATCACTTAAGTCTCCTGTGCTGTTAAAAGCTTTCATGCCAGGATGCCTGCTTGCCGGAATGAAATGCAAATGTGCGCTATTAGTTATTCTGCAAGTGTAAAGAGTGCTTGGGAGCGGTTCTGGCTTTAATTGATGGAATCACTCCAAGCTTTGTGATGACAAAGATTCAGGGGCATATTAGCAAGACCCACGTTACAATTATCGCCGTTTTAGCGGCAGGAAACTGCCGCTAAAACGGCGATAATGGGCTTGCTAATATGCGTTATAGAATTCCAATAGAAGCCCAGGTTAGATGTGCAGGACGTCTAACCTGGGCTTCTATTGGAATTCCATAACGCATATTAGCAAGCCCATTATCGCCGTTTTAGCGGCAGTTTCCTGCTGCTAAAACGGCGATAATTTTAACGTGGGTCTTGCTAATATGCCCCTTAGTTTTTTGAGTGGCAGTGCTAAGAGTTAACTGGGCTGTGAAGTGCGTGCTTTTAATTGTAACTGTATTACACAGCCCTTAGTACACCTAAGGACGTGCTGAAGGGAGAGTTATGTAAAAAAATAAATTGCATTACATAGTCTCTGGTATTACTAAAATCTACATTTTGGAAGCACCATTTTATCTTAAAACTATTTTCACATTTTGTATCAGTCTATCTTATACTGTGTGTAATGCAAGTATACAATAATGACTGACATATTCACAGTGCTTACTGTCACAGGCTGTGACTTCGTAGCACTAAAAATACACATCACTATTTTCCACTGCGCCAACCAAGATTTAATTCTGTGGCTCTCTGGTTACACACAGACCTCTGCAGTGCATTAACTAATAGAGGCTTCATAATGTCTTACAGTGCATTTCCCACTGAGTAACAACTTAAAAAAAAAAAAAAAATCATTTATGCTGCCCATTATTTTATATGTAGATACCTGATGGTGAAAGACCTAAAAAACGTACAGAATATTTTGGGGTTTATTTATGAGTCTTGCACCACCAGAGCATCACTTTTTTTGACGCTCCGGTGGTGCAAGCATCTCACTATATCTGAGGCAGCGCAAGGTCACCCTGCATGGCTTTGCATGGCCTCATAGATATGGAGTAAGACAAAGCAGCGCAAGTCACTGCGTTGCCTTACTCTGCGTCAAGGAGGTGTTCCATGGGCATTGCATGGGGTTCAGGAGCGGCCGGTGCAGGTAAGCGCGGTGGGGTGGGTGGGCTGGGAGGGGAGTCAACAGACAACAATGAGGGAAAATAACATTAAAAAAAGAAAACCACTTACCTTGCGCTCGCCGCATCGCCGAGTGAGTGATGCAGCAAGCGCAACGTAAGTGGGTTTCTTTATCTAAAAGTTATTTTCCTGCGTCGTCATCTGTCAACTCACCCCCACCCCGTCCCACCAAGCTTACCTGCACCGGCCGCTCCGGGTAGGGTTCCCATGCAACACCCATGGATTTTGATGTTGCCCCATATTTACAAAATCACGTAAACCCTGGGGCAGCGCCAAAAAAGTGCACCTCGCAAAAGGAGGCGTGAGGAGGAGAAATGTTTTCATTTCTTCTCGTTTTTTCCTCTTTCCATGTGTGCTGCATTCTGCAGCTCACATAGAAAGAGGAAAACGCCTCTCAGGATCATTTTTGTGAAGGAAGGTGTCCCTTCCTGCCCAAAAACAATCCTGCCTATGTTGGTGCTAGGCAGCAATTTGTGCCCCAACGCAAGGGAAAGGACAGGAATGCACCGTATTTTATAAATATGGTGCATTCCTGCCCTTTCACATTGGCATAGGGCAGCGCAGCAAGAAGACTTGCGGCGCTGCTCTACGCCAATTCCTCATAAATGAGGCCATTTGTTTTTTAGCTACACCTTTGACTACACCCCCACGCTCAGTGACCTTTGGTTTGCTAAACACTGTTTAATTTTATTTCCCCACCGTCCCCCCCCCCCACCTGGGGTGAGAGGGAGTGCAGCCGAGCAGTTTGCGAGGGCCGGTTTCGGCCGATTTTGTTACAGGGGGCCGATATTGCCGACCCCCGGTAACAAAAACGGCCCCCCAGGGACCCAAAACCGGCCCCCACCCTGTGGCCTACCGGAGAAACGCCCGGTGCCCGCTATGGCCAGTCCCGCCCTGCTGACACCCAGGAGTCAGTCCAGCCCAGTGTTGCGCCTGGGTGCAAGAGGTGTCTTTACAGCTCTCTGGGGAGTTGTGCTGTATGGGAAGTTCTCTTCTTTCGCTTTTACCTGCTGGAGGGCTGGCTCTTCCTTTCATCTGGAATTTCTCCTCGGCCTCCCTAACTGTCAAGTTTTTTACTCCTGTTTTTACCCACTCCTGGGTCGGTGCTGCCTGTATCTGGAGTTAGGTCCTCTCACTTGTACCCACTGTAGCTGCCCCAGGTGTGTCCTGTCCCTTCTGAAGGTGCCCCCCAACTCCAGAGTTCAGGTGAATGCTGCTTTGCCTGTAGTTAATAGGAGATCTCTCCTGGAGTGAGACTGAAGCTGGTGGGATCGAGGCTGACTGATCTGCTTTCTTAAATGTCCGTGATTTTAATTTTTTTTATCGCACTGGCCTCCAGAGACTGAGCTGCCTTCAGTGACTGCTGGGTTCCAGCAGCTGCCAGGATTGCAGTGGGAATTTCACCCAGTTACCTGCCAGTAACTGGAAACCCTAGATTGAAATGCTTCCACTGAATTCTGGGTTCCAGCGGCTACTAGCAGCGATGGAAATTTCACCCAGTTACCCACGGGTAACCCGAGAATGAGCTGCCTCCACCCACTGCAGGATTCTAGGAGCTACCAGCAGCTGTGGAGGTATCACCCAGTTACCCGTGGGTAAAAGGAAAGCCGAGACTGAGCTCCCTGCGTTGAATTCTGGGTTCCAGCGGCTACTAGCAGCGATGGAAATTTCACCCAGTTACCCACGGGTAACCCGAGAATGAACTGCCTCCACCACTGCAGGATTCTAGCAGCTACCAGCAGCTGTGGAGGTATCACCCAGTTACCCGTGGGTAAAAGGAAAGCCGAGACTGAGCTCCCTGCGCTTAATTCTGGGTTCCAGTGGCTACTAGCAGCGATGGAAATTTCACCCAGTTACCCACGGGTAACCCGAGAATGAACTGCCTCCACCCACTGCAGGATTCCTGCAGCTACCAGCAGCTGTGGAGGTATGACCCAGTTACCCGTGGATAAAAGGAAAGCCGAGACAGAGCTCCCTGCGCTGAATTCTGGGTTCCAGCAGTTGTGGAAGTATCATCACTCAGTTGCACGAGCTGTCTCCTCCGAATGCAGAGTTCAGCAGCTACCAGCAGCTGTGGAAATTTCTCCTAGTTACCCACGGGGAGAATGAGCTGCTCCTCAGACTTCACCCACCCGGAGACTAGAAAACCTCCAGCGGCTACTGGGCCTGAAAGGCTCCAATGCCCCGCAGGCAGAATAGAAACGACAAGAAGGTACAGCACCGCGGTATATAAACCCCTCATCTGAAAAGACCTGAAAGTCAGAGTGACCTTGAGAATAAAGGCCCACTGCCCACCACTCTCTGCTGTCCACTCCCAACTCACAAACATATCACTGCTGTAGCAAACAGACACTTAAAAAGAAGAAAGCATACCAAAGCTGTCATTGCGGCCCATGGCATTATGGGTATGCAAATGAGGCGAAGACCAGGCTGCGTTCTCCACACGGCAGTCACCCACCAGTATGAAATGATGCCGATTATAAGACTGCAGTCAAACAGAATTTAGAAATACTGCAACCATTCCAGCTTTTATTCAATAGCAGTGAATGAAGTCTTTTTCACTCCTGCAGTCAGCACTTTCAGGACCGCAGTACATTTCACTATTGAAAATAAGGTGCCATTTTTTGAAAGAATGTACAAGTGCTCTTTGAGCGTTAAGGTCGCTCCATCTCGGAGACAGAAGTTCTCCTGAAGGTGCTCGTCCGTCCCCAAAGAGGTCGGTGTGATCTGTTCTGTGTTGCCGACCAGCAGACCCCTCTGAAGCTCATTGTCGCCCCCATCTGTAGATTTCAAAGAGTTGCCTGCCAACAGAGTCTGTGACAGAGCACAAGGTTTGCAGGGCTTGCGCCACATCTCTTATGACTTTAATCACAGAAACCAACATCTCCAGTTCCTGCAAGATGGTCTCCAGGGCACCCTGGGGGGCGCTGGGCATTATTTGGGTGTGGGGGTCATGTTCCCTCCTCTGTCTCCTGAAGGGGCGGGGCTCTCTGTGAGGGCGGCTGCGCGCCCTCCTGTCCTGTCTCTTCCCCGTGGTTAGAAGTGTAGCTCCTCGCAGATTGCACTGCGCAGCGCGGCTCTAGGCGCTGCTTGGGCGGGGGGAGTTCTCTGCAGACTGCTGTTAGATGACAGCTTTAGGCCTTGGATTTGCTTGGACTGAGACCTTGCTCTTTTCCACAGTTACAACAGTAGCTGTTTGCTTGTTGTTAATAGTTGTGTTTGCTGCAGCGGGTGTCGGTGAAGTGCTTGTGACTCACTGACCGGCTTCCTTAAATACCTAGCGATACCAAAAGGGGATGATGGACGGAGCGCTTGAGCTAATCAAACACTCACCCCGAGTCAACTGATCTGGGTTTAATCCATCATCATTCTTTAGCTCACTCCACCACCCCAGTTCAGACATGGCCATATGCAAATCAGTCTGACCCTGTGCCTCATGGGAACAGTCCAGCCCGAACTGCCAAGCCATGTCTTCCCTGGACCGGAAACAAGCATCCTGGGACCGGTTTCTGGCTATTCAGCCGTCATCAGCCAGGCTAGCTTGAATCCAGTGGCAAAGTGAGCAAGGGACCCACGTCTGGGCATACCCTGCCAACTTAGGGCGAACAAAGCGATACCAAAGGGGATGATGGATGGAGCGCTTGAGCTAATCAAACACTCACCCCCAGTCAACTGATCTGGGTTTAATCCATCATCATTCTTTAGCTCACTCCACCACCCCAGTTCAGACATGGCCATATGCAAATCAGTCTGACCCTGTGCCTCATGGGAACAGTCCAGCCCGAACTGCCAAGCCATGTCTTCCCTGGACCGGAAACAAGCATCCTGGGACCGGTTTCTGGCTATTCAGCCATCATCAGCCAGGCTAGCTTGAATCCAGTGGCAAAGTGAGCAAGGGACCCACGTCTGGGCATACCCTGCCAACTTAGGGCGAACAAAGCGATACCAAGGGGATGATGGACGGAGCGCTTGAGCTAATCAAACACTCACCCCCAGTCAACTGATCTGGGTTTAATCCATCATCATTCTTTAGCTCACTCCACCACCCCAGTTCAGACATGGCCATATGCAAATCAGTCTGACCCTGTGCCTCATGGGAACAGTCCAGCCCGAACTGCCAAGCCATGTCTTCCCTGGACCGGAAACAAGCATCCTGGGACCGGTTTCTGGCTATTCAGCCGTCATCAGCCAGGCTAGCTTGAATCCAGTGGCAAAGTGAGCAAGGGACCCACGTCTGGGCATACCCTGCCAACTTAGGGCGAACAAAGCGATACCAAAGGGGATGATGGACGGAGCGCTTGAGCTAATCAAACACTCACCCCCAGTCAACTGATCTGGGTTTAATCCATCATCATTCTTTAGCTCACTCCACCACCCCAGTTCCGACATGGCCATCTGCAAATCAGTCTGACCCTGTGCCTCATGGGCACAGTCCAGCCCGAACTGCCAAGCCATGTCTTCCCTGGACCGGAAACAAGCATCCTGGGACCGGTTTCTGGCTATTCAGCCGTCATCAGCCAGGCTAGCTTGAATCTAGTGGCAAAGTGAGCAAGGGACCCACGTCTGGGCATTCCCTGCCAACTTAGGGCGAACAAAGTGATCCCATGAGGCACAGGGTCAGACTGATTTGCATATGGCCATGTCTGAACTGGGGTGGTGGAGTGATCTAAAGAATGATGATGGATTAAACCCAGATTAGTTGACTGGGGGTGAGTGTTTGATTTGCTCTAACGCTCCATCCATCATCCCCTTTGGTATCGCTTTGTTCGCCCTAAGTTGGCAGGGTATGCCCAGACGTGGGTCCCTTGCTCACTTTGCCACTGGATTCAAGATAGCCTGGCTGATGAGGGTTTTGAACCCGAAACCGGTCCCAGGATGCTTGTTTCCGGTCCAGGGAAGACATGGCTTGGCAGTTCGGGCTGGATTGTTCCCATGAGGCACAGGGTCAGACTGATTTGCATATGGCCATGTCTGAACTGGGGTGGTGGAGTGAGCTAAAGAATGATGATGGATTAAACCCAGATCAGTTGACTGGGGTGAGTGTTTGATTTGCTCTAACGCTCCGTCCATCATCCCCTTTGGTATCGCTTGTTCGCCCTAAGTTGGCAAGGTATGCCAGACGTGGGTCCCTTGCTCACTTTGCCACTGGATTCAAGATAGCCTGGCTGATGAGGGTTTTGAACCCGAAACCGGTCCCAGGATGCTTGTTTCCGGTCCAGGAAGACATGGCTTGGCAGTTCGGGCTGGACTGTTCCCATGAGGCACAGGGTCAGACTGATTTGCATATGGCCATGTCTGAACTGGGGTGGTGGAGTGAGCTAAAGAATGATGATGGATTAAACCCAGATCAGTTGACTGGGGGTGAGTGTTTGATTTGCTCTAACGCTCCGTCCATCATCCCCTTTGGTATCGCTTCCTTAAATACCTAGTCACATGCGGTGAGGCGATTTTAACATGTCACCCGTGGGTGTGTTTACTGACACCCAGGGCCGGACTGGGAACAGAAACCGGCCCTGGCAAACTGCTCAGCCCCCCCCCCCCTGGGGTGAGAGGGAGTGCAGCCGAGCAGTTTGCGAGGGCCGGTTTCGGCCGATTTTGTTACAGGGGGCCGATATTGCCGACCCCCGGTAACAAAAACGGCCCCCCAGGGACCCAAAACCGGCCCCCACCCTGTGGCCTACCGGAGAAACGCCCGGTGCCCGCTATGGCCAGTCCCGCCCTGCTGACACCCAGGAGTCAGTCCAGCCCAGTGTTGCCCCTGGGTGCAAGAGGTGTCTTTACAGCTCTCTGGGGAGTTGTGCTGTATGGGAAGTTCTCTTCTCTCGCTTTTACCTGCTGGAGGGCTGGCTCTTCCTTTCATCTGGAATTTCTCCTCGGCCTCCCTAACTGTCAAGTTTTTTACTCCTGTTTTTACCCACTCCTGGGTCGGTGCTGCCTGTATCTGGAGTTAGGTCCTCTCACTTGTACCCACTGTAGCTGCCCCAGGTGTGTCCTGTCCCTTCTGAAGGTGCCCCCCAAATCCAGAGTTTAGGTAAATGCTGGGTCTCGCTGGAGCGCTCCCCCGCTCTTTGCCTGTAGTTAATAGGAGATCTCTCCTAGAGTGAGACTGAAGCTGGTGGGATCGAGGCTGACTGATCTGCTTTCTTAAATGTCCGTGATTTTTTATTTTTTTATCGCAATGGCCTACAGAGACTGAGCTGCCTTCAGTGACTGCTGGGTTCCAGCAGCTGCCAGGATTGCAGTGGGAATTTCACCCAGTTACCCGCCAGTAACTGGAAACCCTAGATTGAAATGCTTCCACTGAATTCTGGGTTCCAGCGGCTACTAGCAGCGATGGAAATTTCACCCAGTTCCCCACGGGTAACCCGAGAATGAGCTGCCTCCACCCACTGCAGGATTCTAGCAGCTACCAGCAGCTGTGGAGGTATCACCCAGTTACCCGTGGGTAAAAGGAAAGCCGAGACTGAGCTCCCTGCGTTGAATTCTGGGTTCCAGCGGCTACTAGCAGCGATGGAAATTTCACCCAGTTACACACGGGTAACCCGAGAATGAGCTGCCGCCACCCACTGCAGGATTCTAGCAGCTACCAGCAGCTGTTGAGGTATGACCCAGTTACCCCTGGGTAAAAGGAAAGCCGAGACTGAGCTCCCTGCGCTGAATTCTGGGTTCCAGCAGCTGTGGAAGTATCACCCAGTTGCACGAGTTGTCTCCACCGAATGCAGAGTTCAGCAGCTACCAGCAGTCGTGGAAATTTCACCCAGTTACCCACGGGGAGAATGAGCTGCTCCTCAGACCACCCCGAGACTAGGAAGCCTCTAGCGGCTACTGGGCCTGAAAGGCTCCAATGCACTGCAGGCAGAATGGAAACGACAGGAAGTCCCAGCACCGCGGTATATAAACCCCTCATCTGAAAAAACCTGAAAGTGAGAGTTACCTTGAGAATAAAGGCCCACTGCCCACCACTCTCTGCTGTCCACTCCCAGCTCACAAACATATCACTGCTGTAGCAAACAGACACTTAAAAAGAAGAAAGCATACCAAAGCTGTCATTGCGGCCCATGGCATTATGGGTATGCAAATGAGGTGAGAACCAGGCTGCGTTCTCCACACGGCAGTCACCCACCAGCAAGAAATGAAGCCGAATATAAGACTGCAGTCAAACAGAATTTAGAAATATTGCAACCATTCCAGCTTTTATTCAATAGCAGTGAATTAAGGATTTTTTACTCTTGCAGTCAGAACTTTCAGGACCGCAGTACATTTCACTATTGAAAATAAAGTGCCATTTTTTGAAAGAATGTACAAGTGCTCTTTGAGCGTTAAGGTCACTCCATCTCGGAGACAGAAGTTCTCCTGAAGGTGCTCGTCCGTCCCCAAAGAGGTCGGTGTGATCTGTTCTGTGTTGCCGACCAGCAGACCCCTCTGAAGCTCATTGTCGCCCCCATCTGTAGATTTCAAAGAGTTGCCTGCCAACAGAGTCTGTGACAGAGCACAAGGTCTGCAGGGCTTGCGCCACATCTCTTATGACTTTAATCACAGAAACCAAGATCTCCAGTTCCTGCAAGATGGTCTCCAGGGCACCCTGGGGGGCGCTGGGCATTATTTGGGTGTGGGGGTCATTTTCCCTTCTCTGTCTCCTGAAGGGGCGGGGCTCTCTGTGAGGGCGGCTGCTCGCCCTCCTGTCCTGTCTCTTCCGCATGGTTGGAAGTCTAGCTCCTTACAGATGACACTGCGCAGCGTGGCTCTAGGCGCTGCTTGGGTGAGGGCAGTTCTCTGCAGACTGCTGTTCCGATGACAGGTTGAGGCCGGTGATTGACTCGGAGGCAGGTCTCGGTATTTTCCACAGCTACAACAGTAGTTGTGTGATTGTGTTAATAGATTTTCTTTTCCTTCAGCAGTTCTAAGTGAAGTTCTTGGGACTCACTGGGCGCCTTCCTCAGTCACATGAGGTGCGGCCATTTTAAACGTCACCTATGGTGAGATTAATCTCATCAGGGTGTCAATCCGGTGTAGTTTTGCGCTTGGGTGGCGCGGGAGGTGTCCTTACAGCTCTCTGGGGAGCTGTGCTGTATGGAAAGATCTCTTCTCTCGCTTTGATTGGCTGCAGGGGTTGTTGCTGCTTTCATCGGAGGTTTCTCCTCGCCTTTCCTCGCTCTCACAAGTTCTTTACTCCTGCATTTACCCACCGCATTGGGCGGTGCGTCCTGTAACTGGAGGTACGTCCTCTCACTTGTTCCCACTGTAGCTGCCCCCGGTGTGGCAGTTCGGGCTGGACTGTTCCCATGAGGCACAGGGTCAGACTGATTTGCATATGGCCATGTCTGAACTGGGGTGGTGGAGTGAGCTAAAGAATGATGATGGATTAAACCCAGATCAGTTGACTGAGGGTGAGTGTTTGATTGGCTCAAGCGTTCCGTCCATCATCCCCTTTTGTATCGCTTTGTTCGCCCTAAGTTGGCGGGGGTATGCCCAGACGTGGGTCCCTTGCTCACTTTGCCACTGGATTCAAGCAAGCCTGGCTGATGACGGCTGGAATGCCAGAAACCGGTCCTAGGATGCTTGTTTCCCGTCCAGGGAAGACATGGCTTGGCAGTTCGGGCTGGACTGTTCCCATGAGGCACAGGGTCAGACTGATTTGCATATGGCCATGTCTGAACTGGGGTGGTGGAGTGAGCTAAAGAATGATGATGGATTAAACCCAGATCAGTTGACTGGGGGTGAGTGTTTGATTGGCTCAAGCGTTCCGTCCATCATCCCCTTTTGTATCGCCCGGTGTGCCCGGAGCGCTCACCCGCTCTTGATTGCTCTTTATAGGAGTTCTCTCCTGGAGTGAGACTGAAGTACTTGGCTTTGAGACTAACTGTTATGGATTTTTATTGCAGTGACCTCCCGCGACTGAGCGGCATCTAGCGGCTGCTGCGTTTGTTCTGTTATTACCATCTGAGACTGAGCTGCCTCCAGCCCCTGCTGAAGTTTATTGTACCCTAAGAGTGAGCTGTTGCCACCTTTTGCGCTGTTTATTGTACCTGAGAGTGAGCGGCCTCCAGTGACTGCTAGCGTAGGTATCCAGAGACACAGCTGCCTCTATAGGGTGCGAGTTTATTGTACAGAGAGACTAAGCTACATTCAGCTTTGATGAGATTATTGCACCGGAGACTGAACTGCTTCCACTGAATGCCGGGTGTGCTGTGTAAATCGCATGTGAGACTGCCCTTCCTCTAGCAGCTGCTGTTTTTTCCACCTGGAGACTGAGCTGCCTCAGTGAGTGCTGGGTTTATCGCATGTGAGCTGCCTCTGGCGGCTTGTGAGTGATTGTAGCCGGAGACTGAGCTCCCTCTATCTGCTGGCGCTCTTCGCTGTTGCTCTGATGGAGGCCTGAGATGCTGCGGAAGCCTCGAGTCAGCACAATGTTGTCCCTGGACGGCTGCGAGAGGAAACTCCAGACGCTATAATGTGCTGCTGGCGTATTAAAACTTTTCACTCCGGTCTCATGTGGATAGATTTTACACCAAGGGTGACTTTGCCAACAAAGGCCCACTGTCCGTGGACTCTGTGCTTTCCATCGCCAACTTACAAACATATCACTGCACCAGCAGGAGCACAATTAAACAGAATAAACCAGCACAAAGTAGCAATTGCACACCATGGCATTATGGGTATGCAAATGAGCCCAGGAACGGCTTCTTTCTTCACATTGCAGTATGCGACCTGTAAGAAGAGAAGCCAACATTACAAGTGTATTGGGAAAAAATGACAATTTTGCAGTGAATCTGGCGTTTATTCAAAGACAGTTAAATAAGTCTCGGCACACTTTCTTTGAGATTTTCAGGACAGGCGCAAAGTACAATTCAGTGTCAAAATTACATTGTTCGTTTTTCATAAGTAGACGTGCTCCACTGGAATTCATTCACCTTGACCCATCCCTGAGATGAAAGTTAACATTGAAGTGCTTAAAAGTAATTTGTCAAAGGCCAGTGCTGCTGTACGGGGCGCTCTTTGTTGCCAGCCAGCAGACACCACTGAAGTTTATTGTCGCCACAATCTGTATATTTCACAAAGTTTCCAGCAAGCAGAGCCTGTGACTCTGTATAGGGTCCAGAGTGCTTGCACCCCACCTGCTAGGTCTTTAATCACAGAAATGTACGACCTCAGTCGCGGCAAGAAGGTTTCCACACCGCCCTGGGGGGCGCTGGGTATAATTTGGGTGTGGGGATCATTTTCTCGTGTCCGTTTTATGAAGGGGCGGGGCTCTCTGTGAGGGCGGCTGCTCGCCCTCCTGTCCTGTCTCTTCCGCATGGTTGGAAGTCTAGCTCCTTCCAGATGACACTGCGCAGCGTGGCTCTAGGCGCTGCTTGGGTGAGGGCAGTTCTCTGCAGACTGCTGTTCCAATGACAGGTTGAGGCCGGTGATTAACTCGGAGGCAGTTCTCGGTATTTTCCACAGTCTCAACAGTAGTTGTGTGATTGTGTTAATAGATTTTCTTTTCCTGCAGCAGGTCTAAGTGAAGTTCTTGGGACTCACTGGGCGCCTTCCTTAGTCACATAAGGTGCTGCCATTTTAAACGTCACGTATGGTGAGATTAATCTCATCAGGGTGTCAATCATCTGTAGTTTTGCGCTTGGGTGGCAAGGGAGGTTTCCTTACAGCTCTGGGGAGCTGTGCTGTATGGAAAGATCTCTTCTCTCGCTTTGATTGGCTGCAGGGGTTGTTGCTGCTTTCATCGGAGGTTTCTCCTCGCCTTTCCTCGCTCTCACAAGTTCTTTACTCCTGCATTTACCCACCGCATTGGGCGGTGCGTCCTGTAACTGGAGGTACGTCCTCTCACTTGTTCCCACTGTAGCTGCCCCCGGTGTGCCCTGACCGTTCAAAAGGTCCCCCCCAAATCCAAGCAGGTGTGAATGCTGACTCTGCCCGGAGCGCTCACCCGCTCTTGATTGCTCTTTATAGGAGTTCACTCCTGGAGTGAGACTGAAGTACTTGGCTTTGAGACTAACTGTTATGGATTTTTATTGCAGTGACCTCCCGCGACTGAGCGGCATCTAGCGGATGCTGCGTTTGTTCTGTTATTACCATCTGAGACTGAGCTGCCTTCAGCCCCTGCTGAAGTTTATTGTACCCTAAGAGTGAGCTGTTGCCACCTTTTGCGCTGTTTATTGTACCTGAGAGTGAGCGGCCTCCAGAGACTGCTAGCGTAGGTATCCAGAGACACAGCTGCCTCTATAGGGTGCGAGTTTATTGTACAGAGAGACTAAGCTACATTCAGCTTTGATGAGTTTATTGCACCGGAGACTGAACTGCTTCCACTGTATGCCGGGTGTGCTGTGTAAATCGCCTGTGAGTCTGCCCATCCTCTAGCAGCTGCTGATTTTTTCTTCCTGGAGACTGAGCTGCCTCAGTGAGTGCTGGGTTTATCGCATGTGAGCTGCCTCTGGCGGCTTGTGAGTGTATTGTAGCCGGAGACTGAGCTCTCTCTATCTGCTGGCGCTCTTCGCTGTTGCTCTGATGGAGGCCTGAGACGCTGCGGAAGCCTCGAGTCAGCACAACGTTGTCACTGGACGGCTGCGAGAGGAAACTCCAGACGCTATAATGTGCTGCTGGCGATTTAAAACTTTTCACTCCGGTCTCATGTGGAAACATTTTACACCAAGGGTGACTTTGCCAACAAAGGCCCACTGTCCGTGGCCTCTGTGCTTTCCATCGTCAACTTACACACATATCACTGCACCAGCAGGAGCACAATTAAACAGAATAAACCAGCACAAAGTAGCAATTGCACACCATGGCATTATGGGTATGCAAATGAGCCCAGGAACGGCTTCTTTCTTCACATTGCAGTATGCGACCTGTAAGAAGTGAAGCCAACATTACAAGTGTAGTGGGGAAAAAATGACAATTTTGCAGTGAATCTCGCGTTTATTCAAAGACAGTTAAATAAGTCTCGGCACACTTTCTTTGAGATTTTCAGGACAGGCGCAAACTACAATTCAGTGTCAAAATTACATTTTGTTCGTTTTTCATAAGTAGACGTGCTCCACTGGAATTCATTCACCTTGACCAATCCCTGAGATGAAAGTTAACATTGAAGTGCTTAAAAGTAATTTGTCAAAGGCCAGTGCTGCTGTACGGGGCGCTCTTTGTTGCCAGCCAGCAGACACCACTGAAGTTTATTGTCGCCACAATCTGTATATTTCACAAAGTTTCCAGCAAGCAGAGCCTGTGACTCTGTATAGTGTCCAGAGTGCTTGCACCCCACCTGCTAGGTCTTTAATCACAGAAATGTACGACCTCAGTCGCGGCAAGAAGGTTTCCACACCGCCCTGGGGGCGCTAGGTATAATTTGGGTGTGGGGATCATTTTCTCGTGTCCGTCTTATGAAGGGGCGGGGCTCTCTGTGAGGGCGGCTGCGCGCCCTCCTGCCCTGTCTCTTCTGCATGGTTGGAAGTCTAGCTCCTTCCAGATGACACTGCGCAGCGTGGCTCTAGGCGCTGCTTGGGTGAGGGCAGTTCTCTGCAGACTGCTGTTCCGATGACAGGTTGAGGCCGGTGATTGACTCGGAGGCAGTTCTCGGTATTTTCCACAGTCTCAACAGTAGTTGTGTGATTGTGTTAATAGATTTTCTTTTCCTGCAGCAGGTCTAAGTGAAGTTCTTGGGACTCACTGGGCGCCTTCCTCAGTCATATGAGGTGCGGCCATTTTAAACGTCACGTATGGTGAGATTAATCTCATCAGGGTGTCAATCCTGTGTAGTTTTGCGCTTGGGTGGCAAGGGAGGTGTCCTTACAGCTCTCTGGGGAGCTGTGCTGTATGGAAAGATCTCTTTCTCTCGCTTTGATTGGCTGCAGGGGTTGTTGCTGCTTTCATCGGAGGTTTCTCCTCGCCTTTCCTCGCTCTCACAAGTTCTTTACTCCTGCATTTACCCACCGCATTGGGCGGTGCGTCCTGTAACTGGAGGTACGTCCTTTCACTTGTTCCCACTGTAGCTGCCCCCGGTGTGCCCTGACCGTTCAAAAGGTGCCCCCCAAATCCAAGCAGGTGTGAATGCTGACTCTGCCCGGAGCGCTCACCCGCTCTTGATTGCTCTTTATAGGAGTTCTCTCCTGGAGTGAGACTGAAGTACTTGGCTTTGAGACTAACTGTTATGGATTTTTATTGCAGTGACTTCCCGCGACTGAGCGGCATCTAGCGGCTGCTTCGTTTGTTCTGTTATTACCATCTGAGACTGAGCTGCCTCCAGCCCCTGCTGAAGTTTATTGTACCCTAAGAGTGAGCTGTTGCCACCTTTTGCGCTGTTTATTGTACCTGAGAGTGAGCGGCCTCCAGTGACTGCTAGCGTAGGTATCCAGAGACTGAGCTGCCTCTATAGGGTGCGAGTTTATTGTACAGAGAGACTAAGCTACATTCAGCTTTGATGAGTTTATTGCACCGGAGACTGAACTGCTTCCACTGAATGCCGGGTGTGCTGTGTAAATCGCATGTGAGACTGCCCTTCCTCTAGCAGCTGCTGATTTTTTCCACCTGGAGACTGAGCTGCCTCAGTGAGTGCTGTGTTTATCGCATGTGAGCTGCCTCTGGCGGCTTGTGAGTGTATTGTAGCCGGAGACTGAGCTCCCTCTATCTGCTGGCGCTCTTCGCTGTTGCTCTGATGGAGGTCTGAGATGCTGCAGTTAAATAAGTCTCGGCACACTTTCTTTGAGATTTTCAGGACAGGCGCAAAGTACAATTCAGTGTCAAAATTACATTGTTCGTTTTTCATAAGTAGACGTGCTCCACTGGAATTCATTCACCTTTACCCATCCCTGAGATGAAAGTTAACATTGAAGTGCTTAAAAGTAATTTGTCAAAGGCCAGTGCTGCTGTACGGGGCGCTCTTTGTTGCCAGCCAGCAGACACCACTGAAGTTTATTGTCGCCACAATCTGTATATTTCACAAAGTTTCCAGCAAGCAGAGCCTGTGACTCTGTATAGGGTCCAGAGTGCTTGCACCCCACCTGCTAGGTCTTTAATCACAGAAATGTACGACCTCAGTCGCGGCAAGAAGGTTTCCACACCGCCCTGGGGGGCACTGGGTATAATTTGGGTGTGGGGGTCATTTTCTCGTGTCCGTTTTATGAAGGGGCGGGGCTCTCTGTGAGGGCGGCTGCGCTGCCCTGTTTCTTCCGCATGGTTGGAAGTCTAGCTCCTTCCAGATGACACTGCGCAGCGTGGCTCTAGGCGCTGCTTGGGTGAGGGCAGTTCTCTGCAGACTGCTGTTCCGATGACAGGTTGAGGCCGGTGATTGACTCGGAGGCAGTTCTCGGTATTTTCCACAGTCTCAACAGTAGTTGTGTGATTGTGTTAATAGATTTTCTTTTCCTGCAGCAGGTCTAAGTGAAGTTCTTGGGACTCACTGGGCGCCTTCCTCAGTTATATGAGGTGCCGCCATTTTAAACGTCACGTATGGTGAGATTAATCTCATCAGGGTGTCAATCCTGTGTAGTTTTGCGCTTAGGTGGCAAGGGAGGTGTCCTTACAGCTCTGGGGAGCTGTGCTGTATGGAAAGATCTCTTCTCTCGCTTTGATTGGCTGCAGGGGTTGTTGCTGCTTTCATCGGAGGTTTCTCCTCGCCTTTCCTCGCTCTCACAAGTTCTTTACTTCTGCATTTACCCACCGCATTGGGCGGTGCGTCCTGTAACCGGAGGTACGTCCTCTCACTTGTTCCCACTGTAGCTGCCCCCTGTGAGTTCAAAGGTGCCCCCCAAATCCAAGCAGGTGTGAATGCTGCCTCTGCCCGGAGCGCTCACCCGCTCTTGATTGCTCTTTATAGGAGTTCTCTCCTGGAGTGAGACTGAAGTACTTGGCTTTGAGACTAACTGTTATGGATTTTTATTGCAGTGACCTCCCGCGACTGAGCGGCATCTAGCGGCTGCTGCGTTTGTTCTGTTATTACCATCTGAGACTGAGCTGCCTCCAGCCCCTGCTGAAGTTTATTGTACCCTAAGAGTGAGCTGTTGCCACCTTTTGCGCTGTTTATTGTACCTGAGAGTTAGCGGCCTCCAGTGACTGCTAGCGTAGGTATCCAGAGACTGAGCTGCCTCTATAGGGTGCGAGTTTATTGTACAGAGAGACTAAGCTACATTCAGCTTTGAGGAGTTCATTGCACCGGAGACTGAACTGCTTCCACTGTATGCCGGGTGTGCTGTGTAAATCGCATGTGAGTATGCCCTTCCTCTAGCAGCTGCTGATTTTTTCCACCTGGAGACTGAGCTGCCTCAGTGAGTGCTGGGTTTATCGCATCTGAGCTGCCTCTGGCGGCTTGTGAGTGTATTGTAGCCGGAGACTGAGCTCCCTCTATCTGCTGGCGCTCTTCGCTGTTGCTCTGATGGAGGTCTGAGATGCTGCAGTTAAATAAGTCTCGGCACACTTTCTTTGAGATTTTCAGGACAGGCGCAAAGTACAATTCAGTGTCAAAATTACATTGTTCGTTTTTCATAAGTAGACGTGCTCCACTGGAATTCATTCACCTTGACCCATCCCTGAGATGAAAGTTAACATTGAAGTGCTTAAAAGTAATTTGTCAAAGGCCAGTGCTGCTGTACGGGGCGCTCTTTGTTGCCAGCCAGCAGACACCACTGAAGTTTATTGTCGCCACAATCTGTATATTTCACAAAGTTTCCAGCAAGCAGAGCCTGTGACTCTGTATAGGGTCCAGAGTGCTTGCACCCCACCTGCTAGGTCTTTAATCACAGAAATGTACGACCTCAGTCGCGGCAAGAAGGTTTCCACACCGCCCTGGGGGCGCTGGGTATAATTTGGGTGTGGGGATCATTTTCTCGTGTCCGTTTTATGAAGGGGCGGGGCTCTCTGTGAGGGCGGCTGCGCGCCCTCCTGCCCTGTCTCTTCCGCATGGTTGGAAGTCTAGCTCCTTACAGATGACACTGCGCAGCGTGGCTCTAGGCGCTGCTTGGGTGAGGGCAGTTCTCTGCAGACTGCTGTTCCGATGACAGGTTGAGGCCGGTGATTAACTCGGAGGCAGTTCTCGGTATTTTCCACAGCTACAACAGTAGTTGTGTGATAGTGTTAATAGATTTTCTTTTCCTGCCGCAGGTCTAAGTGAAGTTCTTGTGACTCACTGGGCGCCTTCCTCAGTCATATGAGGTGCGGACATTTTAAACGTCACGTATGGTGAGATTAATCTCATCAGGGTGTCAATCCTGTGTAGTTTTGCGCTTGGGTGGCAAGGGAGGTGTCCTTACAGCTCTCTGGGGAGCTGTGCTGTATGGAAAGATCTCTTCTCTCGCTTTGATTGGCTTTAGGGGTTGTTGCTGCTTTCATCGGAGGTTTCTCCTCGCCTTTCCTCGCTCTCACAAGTTCTTTACTCCTGCATTTACCCACCGCATTGGGCGGTGCGTCCTGTAACCGGAGGTACGTCCTCTCACTTGTTCCCACTGTAGCTGCCCCCGGTGTGCCCTGACCGTTCAAAAGGTGCCCCCAAATCCAAGCAGGTGTGAATGCTGCCTCTGCCCGGAGCGCTCACCCGCTCTTGATTGCTCTTTATAGGAGTTCTCTCCTGGAGTGAGACTGAAGTACTTGGCTTTGAGACTAACTGTTATGGATTTTTTATTGCAGTGACCTCCCGCGACTGAGCGGCATCTAGCGGCTGCTGCGTTTGTTCTGTTATTACCATCTGAGACTGAGCTGCCTTCAGCCCCTGCTGAAGTTTATTGTACCCTAAGAGTGAGCTGTTGCCACCTTTTGCGCTTTTTATTGTACCTGAGAGTGAGCGGCCTCCAGTGACTGCTAGCGTAGGTATCCAGAGACACAGCTGCCTCTATAGGGTGCGAGTTTATTGTACAGAGAGACTAAGCTACATTCAGCTTTGATGAGTTTATTGCACCGGAGACTGAACTGCTTCCACTGTATGCCGGGTGTGCTGTGTAAATCGCCTGTGAGTCTGCCCTTCCTCTAGCAGCTGCTGATTTTTTCCACCTGGAGACTGAGCTGCCTCAGTGAGTGCTGGGTTTATCGCATGTGAGCTGCCTCTGGCGGCTTGTGAGTGTATTGTAGCCGGAGACTGAGCTCCCTCTATCTGCTGGCGCTCTTCGCTGTTGCTCTGATGGAGGCCTGAGACGCTGCGGTAGCCTCGAGTCAGCACAATGTTGTCCCTGGACGGCTGCGAGAGGAAACTCCAGACGCTATAATGTGCTGCTGGCGAATTAAAACTTTTCACTCCGGTCTCATGTGGATACATTTTACACCAAGGGTGACTTTGCCAACAAAGGCCCACTGTCCGTGGACTCTGTGCTTTCCAACGCCTACTTACAAACATATCACTGCACCAGCAGGAGCACAATTAAACAGAATAAACCAGCACAAAGTAGCAATTGCACACCATGGCATTATGGGTATGCAAATGAGCCCAGGAACGGCTTCTTTCTTCACATTGCAGTATGCGACCTGTAAGAAGTGAAGCCAACATTACAAGTGTATTGGGAAAAAATGACAATTTTGCAGTGAATCTCGCGTTTATTCAAAGACAGTTAAATAAGTCTCGGCACACTTTCTTTGAGATTTTCAGGACAGGCGCAAAGTACAATTCAGTGTCAAAATTATATTGTTCGTTTTTCATAAGTAGACGTGCTCCACTGGAATTCATTCACCTTGACCCATCCCTGAGATGAAAGTTAACATTGAAGTGCTTAAAAGTAATTTGTCAAAGGCCAGTGCTGCTGTACGGGGCGCTCTTTGTTGCCAGCCAGCAGACACCACTGAAGTTTATTGTCGCCACAATCTGTATATTTCACAAAGTTTCCAGCAAGCAGAGCCTGTGACTCTGTATAGTGTCCAGAGTGCTTGCACCCCACCTGCTAGGTCTTTAATCACAGAAATGTACGACCTCAGTCGCGGCAAGAAGGTTTCCACACCGCCCTGGGGGGCGCTGGGTATAATTTGGGTGTGGGGGTCATTTTCTCGTGTCCGTTTTATGAAGGGGCGGGGCTCTCTGTGAGGGCGGCTGCTCGCCCTCCTGTCCTGTCTCTTCCGCATGGTTGGAAGTGTAGCTCCTTCCAGATGACACTGCGCAGCGTGGCTCTAGGCGCTGCTTGGGTGAGGGCAGTTCTCTGCAGACTGCTGTTCCGATGACAGGTTGAGGCCGGTGATTGACTCGGAGGCAGGTCTCGGTATTTTCCACAGTCTCAACAGTAGTTGTGTGATTGTGTTAATAGATTTTCTTTTCCTGCAGCAGGTCTAAGTGAAGTTCTTGGGACTCACTGGGCGCCTTCCTCAGTCATATGAGGTGCGGCCATTTTAAACGTCACGTATGGTGAGATTAATCTCATCAGGGTGTCAATCCTGTGTAGTTTTGCGCTTGGGTGGCAAGGGAGGTGTCCTTACAGCTCTCTGGGGAGCTGTGCTGTATGGAAAGATCTCTTTCTCTCGCTTTGATTGGATGCAGGGGTTGTTGCTGCTTTCATCGGAGGTTTCTCATCGCCTTTCCTCGCTCTCACAAGTTCTTTACTCCTGCATTTACCCACCGCATTGGGCGGTGCGTCCTGTAACTGGAGGTACGTCCTCTCACTTGTTCCCACTGTAGCTGCCCCCGGTGTGCCCTGACCGTTCAAAAGGTGCCCCCCAAATCCAAGCAGGTGTGAATGCTGCCTCTGCCCGGAGCGCTCACCCGCTCTTGATTGCTCTTTATAGGAGTTCTCTCCTGGAGTGAGACTGAAGTACTTGGCTTTGAGACTAACTGTTATGGATTTTTTATTGCAGTGACCTCCCGCGACTGAGCGGCATCTAGTGGCTGCTGCGTTTGTTCTGTTATTACCATCTGAGACTGAGCTGCCTCCAGCCCCTGCTGAAGTTTATTGTACCCTAAGAGTGAGCTGTTGCCACCTTTTGCGCTGTTTATTGTACCTGAGAGTGAGCGGCCTCCAGTGACTGCTAGCGTAGGTATCCAGAGACTGAGCTGCCTCTATAGGGTGCGAGTTTATTGTACAGAGAGACTAAGCTACATTCAGCTTTGATGAGTTTATTGCACCGGAGACTGAACTGCTTCCACTGAATGCCGGGTGTGGTGTGTAAATCGCATGTGAGACTGCCCTTCCTCTAGCAGCTGCTGATTTTTTCCACCTGGAGACTGAGCTGCCTCAGTGAGTGCTGTGTTTATCGCATGTGAGCTGCCTCTGGCGGCTTGTGAGTGTATTGTAGCCGGAGACTGAGCTCCCTCTATCTGCTGGCGCTCTTCGCTGTTGCTCTGATGGAGGCATGAGATGCTGCGGAAGACTCGAGTCAGCACAACGTTGTCCCTGGACTGCTGCGAGAGGAAACTCCAGATGCTATAATGTGCTGCTGTCGGATTAAAACTTTTCACTCCGGTCTCATGTGGAAACATTTTACACCAAGGGTGACTTTGCCAACAAAGGCCCACTGTCCGTGGACTCTGTGCTTTCCAACGCCAACTTACAAACATATCACTGCACCAGCAGGAGCACAATTAAACAGACTAAACCAGCACAAAGTAGCAATTGCACACCATGGCATTATGGGTATGCAAATGAGCCCAGGAACGGCTTCTTTCTTCACATTGCAGTATGCGACCTGTAAGAAGTGAAGCCAACATTACAAGTGTATTGGGAAAAAATGACAATTTTGCAGTGAATCTCGCGTTTATTCAAAGACAGTTAAATAAGTCTCGGCACACTTTCTTTGAGATTTTCAGGACAGGCGCAAAGTACAATTCAGTGTCAAAATTACATTGTTCGTTTTTCATAAGTAGACGTGCTCCACTGGAATTCATTCACCTTGACCCATCCCTGAGATGAAAGTTAACATTGAAGTGCTTAAAAGTAATTTGTCAAAGGCCAGTGCTGCTGTACGGGGCGCTCTTTGTTGCCAGCCAGCAGACACCACTGAAGTTTATTGTCGCCACAATCTGTATATTTCACAAAGTTTCCAGCAAGCAGAGCCTGTGACTCTGTATAGTGTCCAGAGTGCTTGCACCCCACCTGCTAGGTCTTTAATCACAGAAATGTACGACCTCAGTCGCGGCAAGAAGGTTTCCACACCGCCCTGGGGGGCGCTGGGTATAATTTGGGTGTGGGGATCATTTTCTCGTGTCCGTCTTATGAAGGGGCGGGGCTCTCTGTGAGGGCGGCTGCGCGCCCTCCTGCCCTGTCTCTTCCGCATGGTTGGAAGTCTAGCTCCTTCCAGATGACACTGCGCAGCGTGGCTCTAGGCGCTGCTTGGGTGAGGGCAGTTCTCTGCAGACTGCTGTTCCCATGACAGGTTGAGGCCGGTGATTGACTCGGAGGCAGTTCTCGGTATTTTCCACAGTCTCAACAGTAGTTGTGTGATTGTGTTAATAGATTTTCTTTTCCTGCAGCAGGTCTAAGTGAAGTTCTTGGGACTCACTGGGCGCCTTCCTCAGTCATATGAGGTGCAGCCATTTTAAACGTCACGTATGGTGAGATTAATCTCATCAGGGTGTCAATCCTGTGTAGTTTTGCGCTTAGGTGGCAAGGGAGGTGTCCTTACAGCTCTGGGGAGCTGTGCTGTATGGAAAGATCTCTTCTCTCGCTTTGATTGGCTGCAGGGGTTGTTGCTGCTTTCATCGGAGGTTTCTCCTCGCCTTTCCTCGCTCTCACAAGTTCTTTACTTCTGCATTTACCCACCGCATTGGGCGGTGCGTCCTGTAACCGGAGGTACGTCCTCTCACTTGTTCCCACTGTAGCTGCCCCCGGTGTGCCCTGACCGTTCAAAAGGTGCCCCCCCAAATCCAAGCAGGTGTGAATGCTGACTCTGCCCGGAGCGCTCACCCGCTCTTGATTGCTCTTTATAGGAGTTCTCTCCTGGAGTGAGACTGAAGTACTTGGCTTTGAGACTAACTGTTATGGATTTTTATTGCAGTGACCTCCCGCGACCGAGCGGCATCGCGGCTGCTGCGTTTGTTCTGTTATTACCATCTGAGACTGAGCTGCCTTCAGCCCCTGCTGAAGTTTATTGTACCCTAAGAGTGAGCTGTTGCCACCTTTTGCGCTGTTTATTGTACCTGAGAGTGAGCGGCCTCCAGTGACTGCTAGCGTAGGTATCCAGAGACTGAGCTGCCTCTATAGGGTGCGAGTTTATTGTACAGAGAGACTAAGCTACATTCAGCTTTGATGAGTTTATTGCACCGGAGACTGAACTGCTTCCACTGTATGCCGGGTGTGCTGTGTAAATCGCATGTGAGACTGCCCTTCCTCTAGCAGCTGCTGATTTTTTCCACCTGGAGACTGAGCTGCCTCAGTGAGTGCTGGGTTTATCGCATCTGAGCTGCCTCTGGCGGCTTGTGAGTGTATTGTAGCCGGAGACTGAGCTCCCTCTATCTGCTGGCGCTCTTCGCTGTTGCTCTGATGGAGGTCTGAGATGCTGCAGTTAAATAAGTCTCGGCACACTTTCTTTGAGATTTTCAGGACAGGCGCAAAGTACAATTCAGTGTCAAAATTACATTGTTCGTTTTTCATAAGTAGACGTGCTCCACTGGAATTCATTCACCTTGACCCATCCCTGAGATGAAAGTTAACATTGAAGTGCTTAAAAGTAATTTGTCAAAGGCCAGTGCTGCTGTACGGGGCGCTCTTTGTTGCCAGCCAGCAGACACCACTGAAGTTTATTGTCGCCACAATCTGTATATTTCACAAAGTTTCCAGCAAGCAGAGCCTGTGACTCTCTATAGGGTCCAGAGTGCTTGCACCCCACCTGCTAGGTCTTTAATCACAGAAATGTACGACCTCAGTCGCGGCAAGAAGGTTTCCACACCGCCCTGGGGGGCGCTGGGTATAATTTGGGTGTGGGGATCATTTTCTCGTGTCCGTCTTATGAAGGGGCGGGGCTCTCTGTGAGGGCGGCTGCGCGCCCTCCTGCCCTGTCTCTTCCGCATGGTTGGAAGTCTAGCTCCTTCCAGATGACACTGCGCAGCGTGGCTCTAGGCTCTGCTTGGGTGAGGGCAGTTCTCTGCAGACTGCTGTTCCGATGACAGGTTGAGGCCGGTGATTGACTCGGAGGCAGTTCTCGGTATTTTCCACAGTCTCAACAGTAGTTGTGTGATTGTGTTAATAGATTTTCTTTTCCTGCAGCAGGTCTAAGTGAAGTTCTTGGGACTCACTGGGCGCCTTCCTCAGTCATATGAGGTGCGGCCATTTTAAACGTCACGTATGGTGAGATTAATCTCCTCAGGGTGTCAATCCTGTGTAGTTTTGCGCTTGGGTGGCAAGGGAGGTGTCCTTACAGCTCTCTGGGGAGCTGTGCTGTATGGAAAGATCTCTTTCTCTCGCTTTGATTGGCTGCAGGGGTTGTTGCTGCTTTCATCGGAGGTTTCTCCTCGCCTTTCCTCGCTCTCACAAGTTCTTTACTCCTGCATTTACCCACCGCATTGGGCGGTGCGTCCTGTAACTGGAGGTACGTCCTCTCACTTGTTCCCACTGTAGCTGCCCCCGGTGTGCCCTGACCGTTCAAAAGGTGCCCCCCCAAATCCAAGCAGGTGTGAATGCTGACTCTGCCCGGAGCGCTCACCCGCTCTTGATTGCTCTTTATAGGAGTTCTCTCCTGGAGTGAGACTGAAGTACTTGGCTTTGAGACTAACTGTTATGGATTTTTATTGCAGTGACCTCCCGCGACTGAGCGGCATCTAGCGGCTGCTGCGTTTGTTCTGTTATTACCATCTGAGACTGAGCTGCCTCCAGCCCCTGCTGAAGTTTATTGTACCCTAAGAGTGAGCTGTTGCCACCTTTTGCGCTGTTTATTGTACCTGAGAGTGAGCGGCCTCCAGTGACTGCTAGCGTAGGTATCCAGAGACTGAGCTGCCTCTATAGGGTGCGAGTTTATTGTACAGAGAGACTAAGCTACATTCAGCTTTGATGAGTTTATTGCACCGGAGACTGAACTGCTTCCACTGAATGCCGGGTGTGGTGTGTAAATCGCATGTGAGACTGCCCTTCCTCTAGCAGCTGCTGATTTTTTCCACCTGGAGACTGAGCTGCCTCAGTGAGTGCTGTGTTTATCGCATGTGAGCTGCCTCTGGCGGCTTGTGAGTGTATTGTAGCCGGAGACTGATCTCCCTCTATCTGCTGGCGCTCTTCGCTGTTGCTCTGATGGAGGCCTGAGACGCTGCGGTAGCCTCGAGTCAGCACAACGTTGTCCCTGGACGGCTGCGAGAGGAAACTCCAGACGCTATAATGTGCTGCTGGCGAATTAAAACTTTTCACTCCGGTCTCATGTGGAAACATTTTACTCCAAGGGTGACTTTGCCAACAAAGGCCCACTGTCCGTGGACTCTGTGCTTTCCAACGCCAACTTACAAACATATCACTGCACCAGCAGGAGCACAATTAAACAGAATAAACCAGCCCAAAGTAGCAATTGCACACCATGGCATTATGGGTATGCAAATGAGCCCAGGAACGGCTTCTTTCTTCACATTGCAGTATGCGACCTGTAAGAAGTGAAGCCAACATTACAAGTGTATTGGGAAAAAATGACAATTTTGCAGTGAATCTGGCGTTTATTCAAAGACAGTTAAATAAGTCTCGGCACACTTTCTTTGAGATTTTCAGGACAGGCGCAAAGTACAATTCAGTGTCAAAATTACATTGTTCGTTTTTCATAAGTAGACGTGCTCCACTGGAATTCATTCACCTTGACCCATCCCTGAGATGAAAGTTAACATTGAAGTGCTTAAAAGTAATTTGTCAAAGGCCAGTGCTGCTGTACGGGGCGCTCTTTGTTGCCAGCCAGCAGACACCACTGAAGTTTATTGTCGCCACAATCTGTATATTTCACAAAGTTTCCAGCAAGCAGAGCCTGTGACTCTGTATAGTGTCCAGAGTGCTTGCACCCCACCTGCTAGGTCTTTAATCACAGAAATGTACGACCTCAGTCGCGGCAAGAAGGTTTCCACACCGCCCTGGGGGGCACTGGGTATAATTTGGGTGTGGGGGTCATTTTCTCGTGTCCGTTTTATGAAGGGGCGGGGCTCTCTGTGAGGGCGGCTGCGCGCCCTCCTGCCCTGTCTCTTCCGCATTGTTGGAAGTCTAGCTCCTTCCAGATGACACTGCGCAGCGTGGCTCTAGGCGCTGCTTGGGTGAGGGCAGTTCTCTGCAGACTGCTGTTCCGATGACAGGTTGAGGCCGGTGATTGACTCGGAGGCAGTTCTCAGTATTTTCCACAGTCTCAACAGTAGTTGTGTGATTGTGTTAATAGATTTTCTTTTCCTGCAGCAGGTCTAAGTGAAGTTCTTGGGACTCACTGGGCGCCTTCCTCAGTTATATGAGGTGCGGCCATTTTAAACGTCACGTATGGTGAGATTAATCTCATCAGGGTGTCAATCCTGTGTAGTTTTGCGCTTAGGTGGCAAGGGAGGTGTCCTTACAGCTTTGGGGAGCTGTGCTGTATGGAAAGATCTCTTCTCTCGCTTTGATTGGCTGCAGGGGTTGTTGCTGCTTTCATCGGAGGTTTCTCCTCGCCTTTCCTCGCTCTCACAAGTTCTTTACTTCTGCATTTACCCACCGCATTGGGCGGTGCGTCCTGTAACCGGAGGTACGTCCTCTCACTTGTTCCCACTGTAGCTGCCCCCTGTGAGTTCAAAAGGTGCCCCCCCAAATCCAAGCAGGTGTGAATGCTGCCTCTGCCCGGAGCGCTCACCCGCTCTTGATTGCTCTTTATAGGAGTTCTCTCCTGGAGTGAGACTGAAGTACTTGGCTTTGAGACTAACTGTTATGGATTTTTATTGCAGTGACCTCCCGCGACCGAGCGGCATCGCGGCTGCTGCGTTTGTTCTGTTATTACCATCTGAGACTGAGCTGCCTTCAGCCCCTGCTGAAGTTTATTGTACCCTAAGAGTGAGCTGTTGCCACCTTTTGCGCTGTTTATTGTACCTGAGAGTGAGCGGCCTCCAGTGACTGCTAGCGTAGGTATCCAGAGACTGAGCTGCCTCTATAGGGTGCGAGTTTATTGTACAGAGAGACTAAGCTACATTCAGCTTTGAGGAGTTCATTGCACCGGAGACTGAACTGCTTCCACTGTATGCCGGGTGTGCTGTGTAAATCGCATGTGAGCCTGCCCTTCCTCTAGCAGCTGCTGATTTTTTCCACCTGGAGACTGAGCTGCCTCAGTGAGTGCTGGGTTTATCGCATCTGAGCTGCCTCTGGCGGCTTGTGAGTGTATTGTAGCCGGAGACTGAGCTCCCTCTATCTGCTGGCGCTCTTCGCTGTTGCTCTGATGGAGGTCTGAGATGCTGCAGTTAAATAAGTCTCGGCACACTTTCTTTGAGATTTTCAGGACAGGCGCAAAGTACAATTCAGTGTCAAAATTACATTGTTCGTTTTTCATAAGTAGACGTGCTCCACTGGAATTCATTCACCTTTACCCATCCCTGAGATGAAAGTTAACATTGAAGTGCTTAAAAGTAATTTGTCAAAGGCCAGTGCTGCTGTACGGGGCGCTCTTTGTTGCCAGCCAGCAGACACCACTGAAGTTTATTGTCGCCACAATCTGTATATTTCACAAAGTTTCCAGCAAGCAGAGCCTGTGACTCTGTATAGTGTCCAGAGTGCTTGCACCCCACCTGCTAGGTCTTTAATCACAGAAATGTACGACCTCAGTCGCGGCAAGAAGAGTTTCCACACCGCCCTGGGGGCGCTGGGTATAATTTGGGTGTGGGGGTCATTTTCTCGTGTCCGTTTTATGAAGGCGGGGCTCTCTGTGAGGGCGGCTGCGCGCCCTCCTGCCCTGTCTCTTCCGCATGGTTGGAAGTCTAGCTCCTTGCAGATTACACTGCGAAGCGTGGCTCT
This sequence comes from Calotriton arnoldi, assembly GCA_963921515.1. NCBI lineage: Eukaryota > Metazoa > Chordata > Amphibia > Caudata > Salamandridae > Calotriton > Calotriton arnoldi. Next base: position 476,119 of record CAWUFW010008947.1, on the reverse strand, counting down.
AGGCGCTGCTTGGGTGAGGGCAGTTCTCTGCAGACTGCTGTTCCGATGACAGGTTGAGGCCGGTGATTGACTCGGAGGCAGTTCTCGGTATTTTCCACAGCTACAACAGTAGTTGTGTGATAGTGTTAATAGATTTTCTTTTCCTGCCGCAGGTCTAAGTGAAGTTCTTGTGACTCACTGGGCGCCTTCCTTAGTCACATGAGGTGCGGCCATTTTAAACGTCACGTATGGTGAGATTAATCTCATCAGGGTGTCAATCCTGTGTAGTTTTGCGCTTGGGTGGCAAGGGAGGTGTCCTTACAGCTCTCTGGGGAGCTGTGCTATATGGAAAGATCTCTTCTCTCGCTTTGATTGGCTGCAGGGGTTGTTGCTGCTTTCATCGGAGGTTTCTCCTCGCCTTTCCTCGCTCTCACAAGTTCTTTACTCCTGCATTTACCCACCGCATTGGGCGGTGCGTCCTGTAACCGGAGGTACGTCCTCTCACTTGTTCCCACTGTAGCTGCCCCCGGTGTGCCCTGACCGTTCAAAAGGTGCCCCCCAAATCCAAGCAGGTGTGAATGCTGCCTCTGCCCGGAGCGCTCACCCGCTCTTGATTGCTCTTTATAGGAGTTCTCTCCTGGAGTGAGACTGAAGTACTTGGCTTTGAGACTAACTGTTATGGATTTTTTTATTGCAGTGACCTCCCGCGACTGAGCGGCATCTAGCGGCTGCTGCGTTTGTTCTGTTATTACCATCTGAGACTGAGCTGCCTTCAGCCCCTGCTGAAGTTTATTGTACCCTAAGAGTGAGCTGTTGCCACCTTTTGCGCTGTTTATTGTACCTGAGAGTGAGCGGCCTCCAGTGACTGCTAGCGTAGGTATCCAGAGACTGAGCTGCCTCTATAGGGTGCGAGTTTATTGTACAGAGAGACTAAGCTACATTCAGCTTTGATGAGTTTATTGCACCGGAGACTGAACTGCTTCCACTGAATGCCGGGTGTGGTGTGTAAATCGCATGTGAGACTGCCCTTCCTCTAGCAGCTGCTGATTTTTTCCACCTGGAGACTGAGCTGCCTCAGTGAGTGCTGTGTTTATCGCATGTGAGCTGCCTCTGGCGGCTTGTGAGTGTATTGTAGCCGGAGACTGAGCTCCCTCTATCTGCTGGCGCTTTTCGCTGTTGCTCTGATGGAGGCCTGAGATGCTGCGGAAGCCTCGAGTCAGCACAACGTTGTCCCTGGACGGCTGCGAGAGGAAACTCCAGACGCTATAATGTGCTGCAGGCGGATTAAAACTTTTCACTCCGGTCTCATGTGGAAACATTTTACACCAAGGGTGACTTTGCCAACAAAGGCCCACTGTCCGTGGACTCTGTGCTTTCCAACGCCAACTTACAAACATATCACTGCACCAGCAGGAGCACAATTAAACAGAATAAACCAGCACAAAGTAGCAATTGCACACCATGGCATTATGGGTATGCAAATGAGCCCAGGAACGGCTTCTTTCTTCACATTGCAGTATGCGACCTGTAAGAAGTGAAGCCAACATTACAAGTGTATTGGGAAAAAATGACAATTTTGCAGTGAATCTGGCGTTTATTCAAAGACAGTTAAATAAGTCTCGGCACACTTTCTTTGAGATTTTCAGGACAGGCGCAAAGTACAATTCAGTGTCAAAATTACATTGTTCGTTTTTCATAAGTAGACGTGCTCCACTGGAATTCATTCACCTTGACCCATCCCTGAGATGAAAGTTAACATTGAAGTGCTTAAAAGTAATTTGTCAAAGGCCAGTGCTGCTGTACGGGGCGCTCTTTGTTGCCAGCCAGCAGACACCACTGAAGTTTATTGTCGCCACAATCTGTATATTTCACAAAGTTTCCAGCAAGCAGAGCCTGTGACTCTGTATAGTGTCCAGAGTGCTTGCACCCCACCTGCTAGGTCTTTAATCACAGAAATGTACGACCTCAGTCGCGGCAAGAAGGTTTCCACACCGCCCTGGGGGGCACTGGGTATAATTTGGGTGTGGGGGTCATTTTCTCGTGTCCGTTTTATGAAGGGGCGGGGCTCTCTGTGAGGGCGGCTGCGCGCCCTCCTGCCCTGTCTCTTCCGCATGGTTGGAAGTCTAGCTCCTTCCAGATGACACTGCGCAGCGTGGCTCTAGGCGCTGCTTGGGTGAGGGCAGTTCTCTGCAGACTGCTGTTCCGATGACAGGTTGAGGCCGGTGATTGACTCGGAGGCAGTTCTCGGTATTTTCCACAGTCTCAACAGTAGTTGTGTGATTGTGTTAATAGATTTTCTTTTCCTGCCGTAGGTCTAAGTGAAGTTCTTGGGACTCACTGGGCGCCTTCCTCAGTCATATGAGGTGCGGCCATTTTAAACGTCACGTATGGTGAGATTAATCTCATCAGGGTGTCAATCCTGTGTAGTTTTGCGCTTGGGTGGCAAGGGAGGTGTCCTTACAGCTCTGGGGAGCTGTGCTGTATGGAAAGATCTCTTCTCTCGCTTTGATTGGCTGCAGGGGTTGTTGCTGCTTTCATCGGAGGTTTCTCCTCTCCTTTCCTCGCTCTCACAAATTCTTTACTTCTGCATTTACCCACCGCATTGGGCGGTGCGTCCTGTAACCGGAGGTACGTCCTCTCACTTGTTCCCACTGTAGCTGCCCCCTGTGAGTTCAAAAGGTGCCCCCCCAAATCCAAGCAGGTGTGAATGCTGCCTCTGCCCGGAGCGCTCACCCGCTCTTGATTGCTCTTTATAGGAGTTCTCTCCTGGAGTGAGACTGAAGTACTTGGCTTTGAGACTAACTGTTATGGATTTTTATTGCAGTGACCTCCCGCGACCGAGCGGCATCGCGGTTGCTGCGTTTGTTCTGTTATTACCATCTGAGACTGAGCTGCCTTCAGCCCCTGCTGAAGTTTATTGTACCCTAAGAGTGAGCTGTTGCCACCTTTTGCGCTGTTTATTGTACCTGAGAGTGAGCGGCCTCCAGTGACTGCTAGCGTAGGTATCCAGAGACTGAGCTGCCTCTATAGGGTGCGAGTTTATTGTACAGAGAGACTAAGCTACATTCAGCTTTGAGGAGTTTATTGCACCGGAGACTGAACTGCTTCCACTGAATGCCGGGTGTGCTGTGTAAATCGCATGTGAGACTGCCCTTCCTCTAGCAGCTGCTGATTTTTTCCACCTGGAGACTGAGCTGCCTCAGTGAGTGCTGGGTTTATCGCATCTGAGCTGCCTCTGGCGGCTTGTGAGTGTATTGTAGCCGGAGACTGAGCTCCCTCTATCTGCTGGCGCTCTTCGCTGTTGCTCTGATGGAGGTCTGAGATGCTGCAGTTAAATAAGTCTCGGCACACTTTCTTTGAGATTTTCAGGACAGGCGCAAAGTACAATTCAGTGTCAAAATTACATTGTTCGTTTTTCATAAGTAGACGTGCTCCACTGGAATTCATTCACCTTGACCCATCCCTGAGATGAAAGTTAACATTGAAGTGCTTAAAAGTAATTTGTCAAAGGCCAGTGCTGCTGTACGGGGCGCTCTTTGTTGCCAGCCAGCAGACACCACTGAAGTTTATTGTCGCCACAATCTGTATATTTCACAAAGTTTCCAGCAAGCAGAGCCTGTGACTCTGTATAGTGTCCAGAGTGCTTGCACCCCACCTGCTAGGTCTTTAATCACAGAAATGTACGACCTCAGTCGCGGCAAGAAGGTTTCCACACCGCCCTGGGGGGCGCTGGGTATAATTTGGGTGTGGGGATCATTTTCTCGTGTCCGTTTTATGAAGGGGCGGGGCTCTCTGTGAGGGCGGCTGCGCGCCCTCCTGCCCTGTCTCTTCCGCATGGTTGGAAGTCTAGCTCCTTCCAGATGACACTGCGCAGCGTGGCTCTAGGCTCTGCTTGGGTGAGGGCAGTTCTCTGCAGACTGCTTTTCCGATGACAGGTTGAGGCCGGTGATTGACTCGGAGGCAGTTCTCGGTATTTTCCACAGTCTCAACAGTAGTTGTGTGATTGTGTTAATAGATTTTCTTTTCCTGCAGCAGGTCTAAGTGAAGTTCTTGGGACTCACTGGGCGCCTTCCTCAGTCATATGAGGTGCGGCCATTTTAAACGTCACGTATGGTGAGATTAATCTCATCAGGGTGTCAATCCTGTGTAGTTTTGCGCTTGGGTGGCAAGGGAGGTGTCCTTACAGCTCTCTGGGGAGCTGTGCTATATGGAAAGATCTCTTCTCTCGCTTTGATTGGCTGCAGGGGTTGTTGCTGCTTTCATCGGAGGTTTCTCCTCGCCTTTCCTCGCTCTCACAAGTTCTTTACTCCTGCATTTACCCACCGCATTGGGCGGTGCGTCCTGTAACCGGAGGTACGTCCTCTCACTTGTTCCCACTGTAGCTGCCCCCGGGTTGCCCTGACCGTTCAAAAGGTGCCCCCCCAAATCCAAGCAGGTGTGAATGCTGACTCTGCCCGGAGCGCTCACCCGCTCTTGATTGCTCTTTATAGGAGTTCTCTCCTGGAGTGAGACTGAAGTACTTGGCTTTGAGACTAACTGTTATGGATTTTTATTGCAGTGACCTCCCGCGACTGAGCGGCATCTAGTGGCTGCTGCGTTTGTTCTGTTATTACCATCTGAGACTGAGCTGCCTCCAGCCCCTGCTGAAGTTTATTGTACCCTAAGGGGCATATTATCAACAACTCGCGAAAGTTATCGCAAACCGCGATTAGCGCGGTTTTTCTTATCGCCGTCGAACGCTGGATTTTATCGCCATGTTAGCGGACTATTAGCAATGCACCGCTAACAGGCGATAGCTACCTTCTGCACAGGAAATGGATGGCGATAAATGTTGCGCGCCGGCGATAAAAAGACACACGTAAACGAGAAAAAAGTAGCGATGGGCCAATTAGCGGCAGAATCTGCTCGCTAATTGGCACCAGGCCTGCATTTTTTGCTTTTCAGCGGGAAAATGCACAACAAAAGGCCCACCAAGCTGGGGGAGAAACTATACAAAATGGAGAATACCAGAGGAGACATGGAGGAAGCTGGGCCCAGTTCGGAGGCCAGAAACAACCCACCAGAGACCCAGGAGGACCAGCCAGAGTCCCAGGGGAAGGCCAAGAGGAAGAGGAACCCCAAGTTCAGTACACTTGAAAACCAGGTACTGATTGCAGAGGTGACTGCACACGAGCAAGAACTGTTTGTCACCACCACAGTGCCATTGTCAAGAAAAAATGCAATATGGCGTGACATTGCCACCAAGGTTAATGCGGTCGGAGAGAGGAAGAGGACAGTGGAAGAGTGCAAGAAGCGCTGGACTGATGCAAAACGCAAGACAAAGGATAAATTAGCAGCCAACCTGAAGGCAGCATTGGTGACTGGAGGTGGCAGTCCAGTGCCACAGCAGGACCTGAATGAGTTGGAGCTGCAGGTGGCCACAGTCATCAGTGATGCGACGGTGGTCGGAGTGCCGGGTCAGGATAGTGCTGAATGTGAACAGATACAGCAACAACAGGGTGAGTAACAACCATTGAGTGGGTGGACGGGGGTGGATGGGCCCAATGGCACTCATGCACAATGAAACAAATTGCATTGCATACCCACAATTACTGTGGATCATGTCCCAGATACCCCGTGCATGTTGACATGGACACATATCACCTGCTTCACCCAAAACATTGCAACACACATATTGCCGGGCAAACAGACGCAGAAATGTGCACAGAAAATAAAGCCCAATAGAGTCCAAGTTCAACATCAGACCGCTAAATCAGGCCAACATCAAATAGCAAAGTGCCACATTAGCCGGAGATGCGGCAGGGTGGCTAAAAGCACCACCTGCATCATCACAACACATATCCAAATCCTCGGCACAAGGCCGCATCACACTGATGCACAAATGAGTATGCACTGTGAATGTGACAGACCACGTGCACCAGTAGGCATGCCAGCAGCAATGTCAGCACACCTGCAACATCCTGCATGTGTCTGACTCGTGTGCAAGGTTGTGAATGTGTATCAAAGTCCCCCTTGAGCCACATGCACAGTCATGCACACAAGTCAGACCCACGTGCACAAAGTAGCAGGTGTGCTGACATTGCTGGTGGCTCCTCAAGACCTGGCTCTTCGATCAGTAGCAGCACCACCCTCCTCTTCCCCCAGCGCCTTGAGACCCTCGCGGGTATGTAGTGCGCTTTATAAGTGACATGATTGATTGATTGATTGATGCCTACTGGTGCACAAGATCTGTCACATTCACAGTGCATACTCATTTGTGCATCAGAGAGATGCGGCCTCTTGCAGAGCAATTTGATATGCGTGATGATGATGCAAGGGGGACAATGTGACATCCACACGCATCGCTAAGCAATATGCCCACTTGCCTGTTCATGAGATGCAGTTCTGTGTCCAGCAAGTGAGAAAGTATCTAGTGAGTCAGCATCCTGGAAACACATGCAATGTCACAACAAAGTGACCATTATGTCTGGGTGGATTTTGCGTAGTTGTGCCATGCAAAGCTCTGCGGAATGTGAATTAATCCACGCAAGCACGCAGAAAATCTGCAAACACGCGGAATTGCTTGTTGTGCCGGTTCGCAATGCCACTGTCCTGTTTGCAAATGCTGTCTGCATGCCTGGGTGGAAATATCTCGCAAACACGCATAATGAAAGCACGAACAAGGACAAAAATACGCACATCTGCCGAAAGTGGAAATTCTGGGAATCATGCGTTCTCCGTGGAACGCAAAATTACACAAACGCAAATAATTCCGCGGCTGGAACAGAATCCACTGCCCAGGCCTAGTGACCGTGTAGGCCAATGGCCAAAATATGCACATCACCAAATGCACACAAACTGAAGACTCAACTCAAGGGGCAATGGTATGCAATGAGCAGGGGGGCAATGCCTGCAACACCACAGTACGTCGACAATGCATATCAGGAATGTGTCCTACAAATATGTACTGCATGCTTTGCAAGACAATTTACAATAGACAAAGCTACCTAGATGCACATCATTCAAATTATCATCAGCAAATACTTGCAGAGCGCCTGGCAACCCTAATGCATCCCCGCGTCGGCATCGCCAATCATGGCAGGAGAGAGAGGTCTTAACTATGGCATGCTCCAAAGAGCCATGTCTTCAACTGTCTCCAAAAGGAAAGATGGGGCATGGTTAGACCGCAGATGAATGGGGAGAGTGTCCCATAGCTTGGCCGTGTTGAGGGAGAACATGCAACCGCCTGACGGTGCTCTCTTCGTAATTTGCATCACTGCCAGAAATTGATTAGTTGACTGAAGACAACATGTTGGATGGTAAAAGGCTATAAGGGAGTGATTTGTCCTCGGACCTGTCCCCCATAGCGTTTAATGGGCTCTGCATCAAGGTCTGAACTTAATCCGTTCACCTATTGTCTGACAGCGGAGTGTTTTCTAAGGCAGGCTTGGCTGATAGCCGGCAGGGGGTGATGAAGCAGCCCAGACGCCCAATTCTGAAGCACGTGTAAGTTCCTCATGGTGGCCTTTGCAGTACCTAGGTAGCGGGAGTTCCCATAGTCAAATTGTGATCGCACCAGTGCCTGAACTATCACTCTACGTTCCTGAACCGGGAGAAGTGGAAGAACTTCCCTTATCATTACAATGATGCCAAAACATGATGCGGACAACTTAACTGCTTGATCATCAAAGTTAAGAGATTCATCTAGACTGACTCCAAAAATTTCAAGATGGTCTATTGGGGTGGGGGTGGGCCCAAATGTTTAGGCCAACTTAACCCCACTTATTCCCCAGACATCCTGGAGTGGTTGTCTAAATTCTTCACCTCAGTCTTGTCTCCATTAAGCTCCAGACAAGACTGGTCCATCCATGTGGCCCCTGCCTCCATGCAGGATTCCAGAATGATTGTCGTCTTCCAGGGATGCTTTAACGCTACCACCAGTTGTGTGACGTCCACGTATGGAATGATTTGGATTACGTAGGGTAGCACTAACTCAGCTAGGGGTTTAAGATTAACATTAAGAAGGGTTGGACTCAACAATGAGCCCTGGGGAACTCCACACAAGAGAGAGGCAGAAATTTAGAGGAGGAATTACCCTCAAACACCTGGAATACTCCGTCCATCAGGAAGGACTCAATCCATGACAGAGCCTTACCCGAGAATCCTACCATTCTGAGCATGCCAATTAAAATGTCAGTATTTACTGTGTCAAATGCAGAGCTCAGGTCAAGTAGGCTAACAGCAACCGTCCCTCCTTGCTCGAGGATTCCCCTGATCCTACAACTGCAGCTAACATGGCTGTCTCCACCCCATGATAACGGCGTAAGCCTGTCTGGGTAGCATGTATCATGGAATGTTTACCTAGATGTACTGAGAGTATTTCATGTACTTAGACCTCAAGTATTGTACAGGTCCCAGGGAGCAGAGAGATTGGACGAGAATGGCTCCATACCTCCGGAGAAATATTGGTCTTTATCCAAAGCACTCTCATCATAGGGTCTCTACTACATAGTGCAGCACACGTTGAAACAGCAAGTAGGCTCGCATTGCCAAGGTACCTAAAGGGGTCCATCCTCACACATAACTAATCGCCCACTAAACATATGCACATGTGCAGTTCCCTGCAAAGCTGCAGGTCTGTGAGCCACACCAACAAGCCAAGTGACAGTGCATGATGAATAGCATGCCTGCAGGACAAACATATTTACACGGTGCAGGACAACTCTCTGAGGTGGCAGAGTGTGGACCACCTCCTCAAAGGAGCAGGTCACACTCTGACACATCCTTGTGTATATCTAAACCCTGATGTGAACAAGACCTTTGATGCCATACAATGCACAAGTGTCCCAACACTGGCCAAGAGCCATATTCACACCAGCTTCCAACATCTCAGCATTCTAATTTCACAGAAGGCAAAGGCTCACTCCCTGAAAGGGATAAGGGGCATTTACAATAATACAGCAGGTGCCACTATCACACAATGCAGTGAACACACATACAAATCTGAGTCCATCAACACCAACTACTATGTGGCACAAACGGCATTACTCACACAACTGAACAGAGGACACAACAGGTGCCGCTTGTGTGTAGAAATGGCCAAAACACATTTGTCATAGCTGTAAAATGTGAGATAACAGTGTACAAGTACAACCTCACATCCGTGATGTCTCTGAAAGAATCACCATCCCGAAACAAATAGGCATCTCAGCAAAAACAGGCAGAATGTACAATCTCAAGCAGTGTGCTAGTAATGCCAATCAATGCATGAGCCAACATAAAACACACTATTAAACTGTATCTCCCCTTCACATTGCAGAGGGAGAGACAACACCTACTGTACAGCCGAGTGACCCACTCCTCACTGATGACTCGGAGGACCACCCCACCATTGACCAAGATGTACTCCAACAGGTGCTGGACTGCCTCACGAGCACATCTTCACTTGAAGGGCAAACCAGCAGCATTGCGCAAAGCCAACCCCCTGCACAAACCAACCAGCAGCTCCCACCACAGCTGCCTCACAGGACCTCGAGGACCCACATCTGGCCTTCCAACGCCGTGTGCTTGAGGTCCAGCGGGAGATGGCTGAGCAGGTGCGGGTGGGCTTTGACTGCCTGGCAGCAAAACTTGATGACATACGTGGGTGTCTGAATCCCATGCGGGACCACATGCAGAGGATCACAGACACCCACATCCCGCTCGATGCCCTCCAACGGTCCATCGCTGACATTGCTGCAGTCATGATTCTGAGACAACAACAACTATCTCAGCAGGGTGGCCCCAGTAATGTCAGTCGTGATTTGGGCAGACTCGTTCAGATTATGGAGAGCATTGAGCGGACGCAACAACAACAACAGGTTGCCACGGCTGCACACCAGCGCGATGTTGCTGCAATCTTCCATGCCCTATATGTGCTCATAACTGCATTGCTGCCCCAAGGTCTGGCGCCGATGGATGTCGCTGCTGCTTCCACATCCTCAGCTCCGCCCCCTGATGTGTCAGTGCCCCACAGTGCTGCACTCACCATACCACCACCCACACGTGAGGCACCTGACACATCAGAGGACGAAGATGAAGATGTTGCCCCTGTGGTAAGGAGAAGGAAGTAGCATACGTTGACGCAAAAGGCCTTTACATCCTTGGTACTCGGCTTAGTATCATGCCACAGAACTCACTCTTCCACTGTCTTCCACTGTCCCCCGACAATAACCTTGGACATACACATGGACTACCATATCCATTAATTTTCTTGGCAATGAGACTGCAATCAGCATGTGGACTGAACACTGCCTCTTCCCTTGGACCTGTTCCCACCAAAAGACTCTGGGGCATATTTACAAGCCCCTTGCGCCACTTTTGCGCCGCCGTTGCGTTACGCATGTGACGCAGCGGCGACGCAAACCATGCGCCGCGTTGCGCTATATTTACAACGTGACGCATCTAGGGAGATGCGTCACGTAGTAAACCCCTGCGCCACATGAAACCTGCATCAGGTTTCATGTGGGCGTCCCGGCGCAGGGGGGGGCGTTCCGGCACAGGAACGCCTCGGAAAAGTGACGTAGTGAAATCTACAAGATTTCATGCAGTCACTTTTCCGACGCTGGTGCGTCAAATCCTTACGCCTGCTTCAAGCAGGCGTAAGGATTGACGCACCATGTTAGGGATAGGAAAGGTTGGAACAGTGCTGGAGTTGCGTCGCGCTTGCGACACAACTTCAGCACTGCGCCAACCTTCCGCCGGCAGATGCGTCACGCATCTACTTATCCTTGCGCCACGATGCGCCGCATTGTAAATGCGGCGCATCGGACGTGGCGCAAGGGTAAACTTGCGTGACGCATTTTCCCTGGCGCATCCCTGCTGATATGCAGGGATGCGCCAGGGAACGTAAATATGCCCCTCTGTCTGGCCCACTAACGGGCAGCCATGCAATGTGGTGTTGTATGGGCAGTACTGGTCCAGTCTTCCCCCTTGTAATGTAAATAAAAATCTTCAAATCACACAGATGTTTGTTTCCTATGACCAATCAAGTATTGAAGTCCAGTTGAATTGTATGGACAGTGAATCCACAAGAAGGTCCCCCAAATGAAAAACAAGCAATGGACATGTTCCACCTGACACTGATAGGCAGGGAGATGACCGTGTATGTGTGAAATTGCTGTGCCCTCATTGCTCCAACACTACTATCTAGCTATATACAAAGTGTGCCCCATGTCCATAGAGGAAATAGGCATGTGTGCCAAAAAGTTAAAGTCCGCCGCAGGCCACAAGTAGTGTCACCCTGAACAAAAGCAAACTATTAGCTCATGGCATATCTACTCACACACTACGGGGTGGACAAAGCCAGTTGTGATGTTGCACATTGCATGTCACATCCCAAGATGTTGCACACCAGAATCACATTGATGAGGAGACATAAGGGCACATGTCTCACATACAAATATGGAACAACAATGTCTGCCCCAGTGAAGTGGAGTTGCCAATAGTGACGCAACCCAAAGTGCAAGACGTCAATCAGACCATTCCAGTGCCTAACAATTTCAGACCCCTCTCATGCTGTAACCACTGTGAGCGTATCAGCCAATGTGTCTAGGGATGTGTGGTGCACTGCACTTAGCACAAACTCAGATGCAGTGCCAACATTTCAAGGGTGGCATCACTATGAGCCAATGAGAAAAGTAACATTTGGGACAAGTGGCCATGACACTGTCACTACAGGGAGCAATGCAACACGTCAACCCTTGTGTGCAGCAGAACAGTGTGGCTGCAACTAAACGTCAGCTGGGACAAAAACATCACTCAAATGATTAACTGAGTCACAGAAGCCACATAGTAGAAGTGAAGTAAGTATAGCCAAAAATACAAACACTAAATGCAAATAGTGAATGGCGTCTAACGTAAAGTCATGACTTACCCTCAGATGACTAATGTGAATCACAAACACTGTTGTGACATGTGCCGTTCACAATGGACACACAAATTAGCTACATAATGTATGGCACGGAGATTGAGCGTCCATGCACAGGAACATGTAAGTCAAACTAATCTGACGCACTACGCATCAAGTGTGCCTTGGTCTGTGCAATGTAGACGGACTCAGCGCCAGGAGCATCCGAAATGCAGGGGTGTGACGCTATATGTGGTAGCGGGTGCATACATCACTCTCCATGAAGAATAACTGTTGCGACTTCAATAACCTCCCAATGTGATGTCCCTACGTTGTGGCGTAAATGTGCAACTATGTGCTGTTCAACTCCTTGCGTCACACTCAAGATGTACAGCGTCACAAACAACTGTCCCTAGACTAGCCCGCAAATCATACTTGCTAACCTGTCAGACATGCAAGTCTACTGTGCTCACATCTAAGGCGTACAGACACAACACCTCCAGATAAGTGACAGGTCATGACCATAGTTACACATTCCAGGACTTGTCCAGTGAACGTATGAGTCGCATACAATGGAACAAGCCACACTCCCCCACATCATCCCTGACATAAGGGCAACCAGATATCCAATGCTGTATTATTTATTTAACAGTATAACTTAGTAAACTTACCTAGACTACCACTAATCACTAGAACTAGCACTAAATCTAAACTAACTATGTAAAATGAACTCACATTAACTAGCTACCCTAACTAGTCCTAAACTCGCAAAGACATATTATACATCAACCCCGCTCCCACCCTTAAGGCACATCACAAGACTGGACAAACACATCTGACCTATGCATCAACTAACTACACATGTATCCTACAGAAATATTCTTTTTTTTCTTTTTTCTTTATTTCTTCACAACAAAGACATCAACCCCCCACCCAAAGGAAAAGGAAACTTATCCACAAATGACACATTAAGAAAAATTTGCTATACCTAACTTCTAATGTAACACTAACTAGACCTATGCTTAAACTACTCTACCTAATACTTACCAAACTTCACTAACACTACCTAACATCAGAACTAAAAACATTGTTGGAAGGGAGAAGAGGGGGATGTTGTCCAACATGGGGATGCGTCATGGCAGTCCAAGGTGGTTCCTGATGTCCCAAAGGTGTTTGTTCAAATATGAGAGTTCACGCCGGATCTCAGTCAGTACGACATTGTTGGCACGGAGCATCCTCCTGTCACTCTCACTAAAAGGCACAACCGGATCGGCAGGTGCAGGTGGTATAGGCACTTGGGAGGGTGTGGACGCAGGGGGATTGGACACCGGTCCACGCGGGGAAACACCACTCACACCAGAGGGTCCGGGGATGGCCCGCCTGACAGATTGCACACACTCAGGCAACGACTTCCAGGTACCTGCTCTCCGGTCCTCCCGGTACCTCCTTGCCATGTTACGGTACCCTTTCGCCACCTTCTTCACATGTCTGAAGCGGACCTTAGCCACCTGGAAGGCATGTTCCTGTCCTTGCGTCATGTCTGCAAAATATCAACAATGGCAATTTTGAGTCCTTCAGACTATGTCAATGTTCACCATCAAATCTGTATAACAAGATCACTTCAACATGGGAGACAACACTGAAGCGTAACTATGTGGAGTCCAAGACTGACCTGGACACCAAAATGTAGACGTGGGGATCAATGAGTACATGCTGTGGAGACAGACATGACAGTGCATGGCATGGGACATGTACTGTCACAACCAAAATAGCCTGACACTGTCAAAAGATGGTGCCATGACACATCCTGACAGAGGGTGACTTGTACAACTCATCGGAGGAGGGAGGCATTAGCCCTCCGTGTGTAGCACCAGCCCCCATCCTCCCCTGTGACACACTGCTGCAGCTTCTGTACAATGCTCATGTGCAGCCCTGTGTGTCCCCCAGCAACTGTGTGCAGCCCATCAAGTCAGCGCCAAGTTAGGCACACTTACACAAGAGTGCAAGGGGGTCTGAGTGCAGGGGGGCTTTTTGATCTTCTGTGAGGTTACCCTACATGCACAGGAGCTATCCTGTGACAGCCCTACTCACACTTTCATACATGCTGCATCATGCAGCACACATGGAAACACGTTTGGTGTCTGAACGCCGACTTGTACATGTGGCACTGTTCCTCTCTCCACCATGACTATACAATAGGTGCTGAAACATTGTTCCATCTGAATAGTCACTCATGCATGTCTTGTATCCGCTAATCACACTCCGTAGTAAAAATGAATTAGCTGCCCTTTCCAACGCAAACTGTTACAGTGCACTCCCCATTGCTACGGCACCCTGTGGTCATGAGCGTCGGGTATGTGTTATGGCCAATGCATTCTCACAGATAGTGTTGTAGAGCCCTGCATTCTGAAATATACGGCACAGCAAAGGAAGCAGAGCCACAGCATGCGGGGAAGATGCGTGTGGAGTAATGTCACCAATTGGGCCAGAGGAGACTGGACACCTGATCCCGAGTTGATCATGGAATGACCCCGAGGAGACAGCTTGACACCACCATTGCTGTGGACAACGATGCAAGTGAGATTCATTTTGCCATCTTTGAAAAGTGTCTGGGGAACGTGCCATTGATATGCTCGGCTCCTAGCTACGCACTGCCAGGTCTGTGAAGCTGGTATGCAGCATACCTCCAAAATCACTGGGCCGGACTGTGCGTGATCTCGCACAGCCTGAAAAGCACTGCCTACTAATGCATAATTGTTTACACTTGCACAGTCATCGCAGTCAAGGATGTACATGCATGACATTACATCTGATACTCATCAGCAACACAACTTACATGTCTCCTCTCCTATCATTGCGCTCTGTAGTCCACATGCATGTGCTATGGTGACAGGACACATTGTCCTAGGGGCATATTGACACGGAACAGGCGGAGGGAGGCGTTAGCTGTTGTGGCGTAAGGCCTCTCTCCGCCAATTTAGCTACACTATTCTGCACCACATCATCAAGGATATGGTGCAGCCCTGCGTTTCACTCTGCGATGGAGTCAAGTACCACAAGTCAGCGCCAACGCAGGCACCCTTGCACCAGTGTGAAAGAGTGTGTGTGTGCAGGGACGTGTTGTTCATGTACAGGAAGGTGCCCCTTCCTGCACATGAACAAACCGAGAATACAAACTTGCAACACTCATGTGTGCGGCTTCATGTAGCACACATGAAAGTACTTCAATGCAGATGTTGATAATCTTCTGTGTATGTACAGGAAGGGACACATTCATGTACCAGATTGAACCATGTAATTTTTGCAAGCACATGTGTGCCGCACAAGGCAGCCCACATGTAATATAGCTATGACATTGAAAATGAAGCATAGATCCCATGATGGAATATGTGTGAACATGATATGACTGTAGTTCATTTCTGCGCTGCAGCCTATTGACACCGCATTTGTTGATAAGTGGCAAAGTCAATTACAATCGCTGTTGCATTGGAACGCACACCGCAACACCCAGTGCACGCACCTTTCACGCTAAGCACAGCATGAAAGTGTGCCTTATTGACAAGGTAGCGTAACTGTGCCATGGTCATGATGCGAGGACCCTATTGACAACACAACATCACTAAAAGTGACGTTGTTGTGGCGATTGGGGCTTGACAAAATGCCCCTTGATTCCAATTTGTATCACTGACTGGTGATGGGCAAGGTCACAACTGTGAATAGGATGCATTGCTCCACCTTCTCCTACCGATTTTTACACTCTTATGACTTCCCCAATACATCTTCACACCATTGGCAAGGGACATGTGATACACACCCATACAGCAAACAAGCTACGTGGTGCATTTGCCCCAGACATTCATGACAACACACTATGACGATATGTGATGTCCATACTCACCAGTGGCGTGAGGGTCCTCGAATCGGTCGATCTCCCCCTGTGTGAATGGTTGCCGTCCATCTGTGAGACAACAAATGTAAATTTGTGTTGGTATCAGTACTACAATCAAACGTGTCGTATTCAACATACCAATCATCATCATGAATGAATATGATACGTAACTGTCGTGTTGCAGTTCGTGTTGGCCACATGATTGTGTCTACTTTGACTGCCATTCACACAAGACCTGTGAATGCAGAGTTGGGCCACACAAGACATTGATGCTAGCAGACATGGACATAATAGTTGTGTGACACATTTACAATGCACCATTGTCACACGGACTTGAGATGATGCGTGCTCTGTGTATGATTGCATCCCTCCAGATCGAACAAGGCAGTTACACAGATGATGGTGGTCATTACTGCGCAAGTCGTGACTGCGACTTGCGCAGGATGGCTCTCTACACTAATGAATGGTGTGCATTGCAATTCCACCACCTTCCCTACTGTGGCACACACTGGTGATTGATTTGTAAAGCACACCATCCCTAAGTACAACGCCTGTAGCGCCAGTCGATGTTACGGATTAATGTACTTTTAACTGTGTCGTGAACGTTTAGCAGTGTGAAGACCGCATCTGGGGCATATTATCAAGCAGCAGCGATAATTATCGCTGGCCGCGCTTAGCGTGAAATGTTTTTATGCCGGCTATCGCTGGAAATTATCGCCATGCTAGCGCTCTATTAACAACGCATAGCGCAATGGCGATACTTATTCCAGCGATAGCGGTGTTTTCCATGGAACATCGCTGTTTTTCCAGCGGAAAACGGCGATAAGCTTGCTGATACAACCCTGTGGTCGTATCAGCATAATCCACCCCCAATGTTAAGTATACGTAAGTCAGCATTTTAGCAGACGTTAGTTTTTGGCGAAAAGCGCGGTTTTCGCCAAAAACTAACGTCTGCTAAAATGCGTGGGCCTCCTTGTAAATATCGCGATGTGCACATCAGCGATAATTTACATGCAGTACTGCCCAGTGATGCCCACTTTGCATCTCATTAGAGAAGCAAAGCGAGGCGTTGGGAAAACGGGTGCTAACATGCGCTAATGCATGTTAGCACCCACTTGTAAATAGGGCGATAGTTTTATCTCCGCTTTTTTGGCTTTTAAAGCCAAAAAAGCGGAGATAAGGCCCTTGCTAATATGCCCCTTGGACGTCATACCTTCGTGTCCCACACGTCAATTTGTCATCAACTTTACAGTAATCACGTGTATAAGTAGGGTTTGTACTTACCACCCTGTAGGCCAGTCATGACTCCAGTGTAATCCAGGAGGTCCGCCTCACGTGCCAGCATGTCCTGCCAGCGGTGCTTCCACTGGCGCACAGTACGGTCCACTCCAAAGTACCTGCACATCCGTGCCCGCACACGCTCCCAACGCAGCTTCCGCACAGAGACATTGTACCCTGCCAGGATACGTCCTCCCCTCTCCAACATCAAGGGCAGGTAGAATTTAACTAACCAAAGGAAGCCCCCCAATGCCCCCTCGGACATCCTGCCCGACCTGCCCACAGACGGCATCGCCCTGCACCCCTGTAAGCCCTCAACCCCAAAATTAAGATCCCTCTAAAAGTCAAACAGCAACAACTACAAAAGATAATAATCCCCAAGACAAACACCCGACAAGACTGTGGACAGGAGACAGTTAAACAATGTTAAACAAGTAAAACTTAATTTAAAATCACAATTGACAGGACACAAGACACTGCAACACTCTCAAAATCTCACTTCTACAGCACACACCACCAAACACCACCTTCACTCTCCACAAACACCAGCAATGTGCTCAAAAGAGAAAGTGAAAGTGAAAGACACCACTCTGGTAGACAGGAAGCATGCATACATCACTTCCTGTGTGTTTGCGGCCCGTTTTTGGAATTGCGATGAAAATATGCACGCAAATCGGCTGTTCCTCGCTAATTCTTATGGTACAGTGTCGAGCGACGTTTTTTCCAGCGCGCGTATGAAAAATGATCGCGTTAACGTGTTAGCGATCAGATTTTCACGGTAACACCTATTCCATACACAGATGGAGGCTCTTAGAGGTAATTTCTCTTCAGAACCTACTGACACAATGATAAGCTTGTTTTGCAGACTGTAGGCAGCATAAATGGTATATTTGCTGTAGCATTACTGCCTAAATTGCATGTCACATAACATATAACCCCCTCAATTGCAGATGTCTACACAAATCAGTCACTGGCTCATGTGAATTGTGAGGGCACCACTCACCCGTGGTGGTCTTGAGGCGACGAGGGTGTGCGCAGTTCTGTTAGACAAGGAGCCAGGTCTCGAGGGGCTACATGTAGGTGTTCAGGGAGGGTGCACATGTGAGTTCTGTCGGTAGCTCATTCCATGTCTTGGCTGACATGTGAGCAAAGGATCGTCTGCCGGCAGTGGCTCCGTGGATGCCAGGCATTGCTGCCAGTGATAAATTAGCAATTTGGACATACCATTAGTGTACGTGGAAGTGGATGATGCCATGGTGGTATTTTTGTCCATTGGTGTGTATGCATTTGTTGGCGTGTAGAACGAATCGGCACTTCTGCACTGTGAGACAGTGGAGTCTTACTGTGTGCTGGCTGATGTTTTCGTGCCAGGGGATGCCAAGGACGCGTCTGGCAGCGGTGTTCTGTATTGTCCGTAGTTTGCAGGGTCGGCACTTGTAGATGCCGGTATTGCGTGCATCTCCGTAGTACAGTCTGCTGGTGATGAGTGCGTGGGTGACAGTGTTACTTGACTCAGGGGGATCCATTTGAGGACTGACGGAGGCTGCGGAGCCTGTTCAAGCAGCTGGATGTGACGTTGTGGACCTGTTGGTTCATGTTGAGTGATTTGTTGAGTATGATGCCTTAGGTATTTGTCAGGGTCTGCAGGGCTTGGTGGTCTTATGAGGGGGTTCAGCCACCTGGTGTTGTCCCATGCTGTAGGGGTGTTTCCAAGCACGTGGACATCTGTTTTGTCTGCGTTGATCTTCAGGCACCTGTTGCCCATCCAGACAGTGACGTGTTGCATTCCTTACTGGAAGTGGAGATTTGCTGTGTTGGTGTATTTGGTGAGGTCATGGTTGAGCTGGGTGTAGTCAGCATAGGATGCGATCATGACGGCGTGTTGACGGACGGTGGATGCAGGGGGGGCCATGTTGATGTAGAAGAGGGCTGTGCTCAGTGATGACCCCTGTGTGACTCCACAGCTGATTCTCGTGTGATTTGAGATGTTGGGTGGCAGTGTGATCCTTTGCCTTCTTACAGTGAGGTATGATCAGATCCGGGACATTTCTGTTACTTGTATGTCTGGGTTGTGAAGTCTGTAGAATTGTGTACATTGGGAGACGTTATTGGAGGGTGCAGGGAGCTCACGCAGGATCAGGTCTGCGGAGTAGCTGGGGCCAAGGAGGGTGTGGATGTCGTCTGTGGTGGCAAGTAGGGCAGTCTCAGTGTAGTGGTTGCTTCTGATTCCACATAGTGATGTGTCGAGGATAGCGTTCTCTCAGATGATTCGTGCCAGTTACCGGTCGACATTTTCCGCAGTGACTTTTGCAGCAAAGGGAAGGAGCGAGATGTGCCACTTTTACTTGGGGTTGGTGTGGTCACCCGTGGGCTTCTTGAGCATGTGCATGACTTATGCACGCTTACAGTCATCTGGGAAGGTGCGGGTTTTGAATGGGTTTTTGACGTTGCATCATCGTTCCAGTGCAATGGCTGACATGGCTCTGTGGTTGATGTGAGGGGGGCAGGGGTCTGTCGTGGCCCCCGAGTGGATGCCTTTCGTGTTGGAGCCGGTGTCTTCAGCCGTGACTAGTGTCAATTTTGGGGATGGTGTGCTGGTTGTTGTCTCAGGGGGGCATGTCTTCCGTCTGTTGCGTTCCGTGTGTAGTCCGCAAAGTTGTCGTAGTGGTGTGTGATCTTGAGCTCGAAGTAGTTTACAGGTTTCTTGCTGATGACACCCTATATGGCATCTTGGACCCCATTTCACTCACGAGGAGCAAATTTAACCCCATTTCACACCCATTTTCATATCATACCCCCATTTCACGCCCAGATTTCATACCTCGCCCCCATGGCACGCCTGATTCTCATGTTTTACCCCCATTGCACGCCCGATTTTCATGTTTTACCCCCATGGCACGCCCGAGTTTTAAATTTTACCACCATTACACGCCCTATTTTCATGTTTTACCCCCATTTCACGCCCGAATTTCAGGTCTGACCCCCATTTCACGCCCAGATTTCATACCTTGCCCCCATTTCACGCCCGAGTTTTATATTTTACCCCATGGCATGCCCGAGTTTCATATTTTACCACCATTGCACGCCCGATTTTCATGTTTTACCCCATTTCACGCCCGAATTTCAGGTCTGACCCCCATTTCACGCCCAGATTTCATACCTTGCCTCCATTTCACGCCCGAGTTTCATATTTTACCCCCATGGCACGCCCGAGTTTCATATTTTACCATTGCACGCCCGATTTTCATGTTTTACCCCCATTTCACGCCCGAATTTTAGGTCTGACCCCCATTTCACGCCCAGATTTCATACCTTGCCCCCATTTCACGCCCGAGTTTCATATTTTACCCCCATGGCACGCCCGAGTTTCATATTTTACCACCATTTCACAACCGTTTGTCGTATTTCACCACCATTCCCCAGCCTTAATATGATATTTTCACACAGAAGAGACACTCAGAATCACTATTTGCCACATACGACCACCTGAAAAACATGGGTTTGCGCTGTGTACACACTATCATTCATGATTTACACAACAAATACACATTGAATAAGGATTTGTAGGCCCAGTATTCACTACATGAGGCATCAGGTTTAGCACAATTGTCACACTAAAAGGCATGTCGGTACTCAGGGGACATACAAACCATGAATGGACTTTTGTGTGATTAAGTTCACTTATTGTGCTATGTATTATTTTCATGCTGTTGTACTTATGCAGGAGTGATACATGCAGGCGGGGTATGTGTCTTCAGTTTGTTTATTGGCACAAACTGTGATTGTGGTAATTTTCAAAGGGACATATTCTTATTTGTGACCGTCACAATGTGCTGTGGTCATGAGAAGAAATTGTTGATTATTCTGTCTCGTCGGGCGGTTCCTGCTGCAGTGGCTGTGTGGTGTGCTCCACCTGCCTCATCTTCCTCATCTTGCTGGTCATTGTCAGGTGCAGCAGGCACTTGGATCCAGGGGGCATTGGTGCGCACACATATGTTGTGCAATACACAACATGCTAGGATGATTTTGTTGACCATTTCTGGGCTGTACAGCAGTCTGCCACCTGTGATGTCCAGGCAACAGAAACGTGACTTCAGCACTCCGAATGTGCGCTCCACGATGGAACAGGTGCGTCTGTGTGCAGCATTGTACTGCCTCTGGGTCTGGGTGGTGGGATTTCGTAGGGGGGTCATCATCCACGGGCAGAGTGCATATCCTTGGTCACCTGTAACATGTGATAGTGAAATGTGTGCATTAGTCATTATGCATACTGTGTTGGCAGTGTAGATAGTTGTGTGATATGTGCACATTTCTGTATCAGGTTAGTCATGTGTCGCTTCTGACTATTTGGCAGCATCAATGTTGATAACATTGCATCACAGTTGATCCTCCCCCCAGACATTTTGATTGTGTGTGCTGCACGGTTGCATCACTGGCACTCATACTGTGCAACACTGTTGAGCCGATCTGCGCATGTCTGCAGGATTTACACATAGACCAGCATGCACCCTGCCTCTCCTCCCGTCTAGTGGTGGCACTAATCCACCCTCCTCGCAGTCAACGCCATGTGAACGTTCAATTGACAGGAGGCCACGCCAGACACAGCTCACATTCAGTACTGCATCTGCTGCTGTCGCCAGACCTGCGACACCACACAACACATGCAAATTTATATACAGAACTGCCCCAAAGCAACTGTCAGCAGCCCCCTCGCATGCAGGGCCCACTCAGGGCAGGGATGCTTTGCACACACTATCAACAGCATCACACACCACAACGTCCACTTCCTGGACTACGTCCTCAGTCCAGAGAGGAGCCTCCAAATCACATGCCACGACTACTCAATATGCATTGCACTGGGGGAAATGTTTGCTGACATCAGACTGTCCAGACACTTCACCACGCTGATACACAAGGCAGGGCACACCTTTGCACACTTTTTTGCTTTTGTCATGTTAATACACCTGATGAACCAAACTGAACACACATGTATTGGCCACCAACACATACACTTCCTCGTCAGGAAACCGCAAGAGACCCAATACAACTGACGGAACAAGTTAAAATATGTGTAGGTGAGTCACAGAGGAGATGCTACACACCACCATCAACAGCAGCACCCACAACGCTGCAGTCAACACCAATAGTGCTAAATGTTGATTTCCTGACATATGTCTCCTGCTGCGCATACACACTTGGCCCACTATGCGACTCCAACATACAACATGCATTATTGCGACCTTGCTCACCCCCAGCCTCAGTCTTGGCAGATGCATCTGCTGACACATGGAGGGGAACTTGTGCAACATTGGGGAGACCAGGATGGGTTACCAGCAAGAAGGACACCAAGCTTATACTCTCCCTCACCAACACCCACACACCAGACTGGGCTACCAGTAAGGTTGTCTGTAATTTGCTACATGGATGGTCAACAGCTGGGGGGTACTCTACGCAGCAGACCCTTTAGTCCTCATCCTCATACCCAATACATCTGCATGTGACATCAACTCCTGCACCAACACCTTTGGCGGCCCCCACAAGTCTAGGTATAGATGCAACATATTTGACTCCTCCCTCTTCATGGACCAACATGATTGTGGATTTTAGGCGTGTGGTGTGATCAGTTAGTACTTACCAACAAGCACTGCATTTCCATATGTGCCATTCTGAAAGCGCTGGTTTATGATGCAGTGTCGGAAGATGAATGCATCATGCACACTCCCTGGGAACTTGGCTATGACATTGGTGAACAGTCCACGGTGGTCCACTATTGCCTGGACATTCATGGAATGTGTGTGCTTTCTGTTGCGGTATATGTGTGCGCTGTCTGCAGGGGGCACAAATAAGACATGTGTGCAGTCAATTGCACCCAACACCTGTGGGAAGCCAGCAATGGCGTGGAAGCCTTGCTTGATCTCAATCTGCTCCTGCACAGTGTTGCGGAAGTGGAGGTGCTGGGGCATCAGGCTAAGTATGCCATCCAAGACAGTGGGGAGGAAGATTGAAAAGGCTGCCTGTGATACACCTCCGACTCTGGCCATTGTTGGTTGAAAGGTCCCAGAGGCCAACATGTGCAGCGCAGCCAGCAGCTTTGTCTGCGGAGGGATGTTGGTTCTCCGCTCTGTTGGTGGTGTCAGCCTGTGGGCTATCAGGTTGAGGATGTGATTGATGGATGTCCTTTTGAGCCTGTAGTGGGCTATGACGTCCTCTGGCGTTAAGTCAGCGAGGCTGAGACGTCTGCGCAGTACCCGCTGTCTTCTTCGTCGCTGCCTTGGTGGTGGTCCTGGGGGTGGTGGCATTGGCAGTGGTTGTTGTTGCCTTCGTGGGACTCCGATCTGCATGATCACTACCTCCATGGCGTCTGTGGCTCTTCTGATGGGGCTATGGCCTTGTCTCCCTTATATAGCTCCATTTCTCCCCAGTTTAAGTCATGTTTTTATCTGACGTTACAATCCTGGTGCTAACGGGGATTAGCGCGAATTTTTTTATCGCTTCGCGGGTCCGGGGCATCTTTGTTAATAGTGCGATGTTGTGTTCGCGACTTTTTTTGTCTCGCTTTGGTGAGGAACGCCAACTTTGCATGTCATTAGCGCTAAATAGCGCAGGCATGCAGGGCGATGTGAAATCCCGCCGCTATCGCTGGAATACTGTCGCTAACAACTGTTATCGTCAGCTTGGTAATTGTGCGATAAAAGAAACCCGCGTTAGCGGCACGAAAGTGCCGCAAACGAAGCGATAACTCACTTGATAATATGCCCCTAAGAGTGAGCTGTTGCCACCTTTTGCGCTGTTTATTGTACCTGAGAGTGAGCGGCCTCCAGTGACTGCTAGCGTAGGTATCCAGAGACTGAGCTGCCTCTATAGGGTGCGAGTTTATTGTACAGAGAGACTAAGCTACATTCAGCTTTGATGAGTTTATTGCACCGGAGACTGAACTGCTTCCACTGAATGCCGGGTGTGCTGTGTAAATCTCATGTGAGTCTGCCCTCCCTCCAGCAGCTGCTGATTTTTTCTTCCTGGAGACTGAGCTGCCTCAGTGAGTGCTGGGTTTATCGCATGTGAGCTGCCTCTGGCGGCTTGTGAGTGTATTGTAGCCGGAGACTGAGCTCCCTCTATCTGCTGGCGCTCTTCGCTGTTGCTCTGATGGAGGCCTGAGATGCTGCAGTAGCCTCAGTCAGCACAATGTTGTCCCTGGACGGCTGCGAGAGGAAACTCCAGACGCTACAATGTGCTGCTGGGTCTCATGTGGAAAGATTTTACTCCAAGGGTGACTTTGCCAACAAAGGCCCACAGTCCGTGGACTCTGTGATTTCCATCGCCAACTTACAAACATATCACTGCACCAGCAGGAACACAATTAAACAGAATAAACCATCCCAAAGTAGCAATTGCACACCATGGCATTATGGGTATGCAAATGAACCCAGGAACGGCTTCTTTCTCCACATTGCAGTATGCGACCTGTAAGAAGTGAATCCAACATTACAAGTGTAGTGGGGAAAAAATGACAATTTTGCAGTGAATCTCGCGTTTATTCAAAGACAGTTAAATAAGTCTCGGCACACTTTCTTTGAGATTTTCAGGACAGGCGCAAAGTACAATTCAGTGTCAAAATTATATTGTTCGTTTTTCATAAGTAGACGTGCTCCACTGGAATTCATTCACCTTGACCCATCCCTGAGATGAAAGTTAACATTGAAGTGCTTAAAAGTAATTTGTCAAAGGCCAGTGCTGCTGTACGGGGCGCTCTTTGTTGCCAGCCAGCAGACACCACTGAAGTTTATTGTCGCCACAATCTGTATATTTCACAAAGTTTCCAGCAAGCAGAGCCTGTGACTCTGTATAGTGTCCAGAGTGCTTGCACCCCACCTGCTAGGTCTTTAATCACAGAAATGTACGACCTCAGTCGCGGCAAGAAGGTTTCCACACCGCCCTGGGGGGCGCTGGGTATAATTTGGGTGTGGGGGTCATTTTCTCGTGTCCGTTTTATGAAGGCGGGGCTCTCTGTGAGGGCGGCTGCGCGCCCTCCTGCCCTGTCTCTTCCGCATGGTTGGAAGTCTAGCTCCTTGCAGATTACACTGCGAAGCGTGGCTCTAGGCGCTGCTTGGGTGAGGGCAGTTCTCTGCAGACTGCTGTTCCGATGACAGGTTGAGGCCGGTGATTGACTCGGAGGCAGTTCTCGGTATTTTCCACAGCTACAACAGTAGTTGTGTGATAGTGTTAATAGATTTTCTTTTCCTGCCGCAGGTCTAAGTGAAGTTCTTGTGACTCACTGGGCGCCTTCCTCAGTCATATGAGGTGCGGCCATTTTAAACGTCACGTATGGTGAGATTAATCTCATCAGGGTGTCATCCTGTGTAGTTTTGCGCTTGGGTGGCAAGGGAGGTGTCCTTACAGCTCTCTGGGGAGCTGTGCTGTATGGAAAGATCTCTTCTCTCGCTTTGATTGGCTGCAGGGGTTGTTGCTGCTTTCATCGGAGGTTTCTCCTCGCCTTTCCTCGCTCTCACAAGTTCTTTACTCCTGCATTTACCCACCGCATTGGGCGGTGCGTCCTGTAACTGGAGGTACTTCCTCTCACTTGTTCCCACTGTAGCTGCCCCCGGTGTGCCCTGACCGTTCAAAAGGTGCCCCCCAAATCCAAGCAGGTGTGAATGCTGACTCTGCCCGGAGCGCTCACCCGCTCTTGATTGCTCTTTATAGGAGTTCTCTCCTGGAGTGAGACTGAAGTACTTGGCTTTGAGACTAACTGTTATGGATTTTTATTGCAGTGACCTCCCGCGACTGAGCGGCATCTAGCGGCTGCTGCGTTTGTTCTGTTATTACCATCTGAGATTGAGCTGCCTCCAGCCCCTGCTGAAGTTTATTGTACCCTAAGAGTGAGCTGTTGCCACCTTTTGCGCTGTTTATTGTACCTGAGAGTGAGCGGCCTCCAGTGACTGCTAGCGTTGGTATCCAGAGACTGAGCTGCCTCCATAGGGTGCGAGTTTATTGTACAGAGAGACTAAGCTACATTCAGCTTTGATGAGTTTATTGCACCAGAGACTGAACTGCTTCCACTGAATGCCGGGTGTGCTGTGTAAATCGCATGTGAGACTGCCCTTCCTCTAGCAGCTGCTGATTTTTTCCACCTGGAGACTGAGCTGCCTCAGTGAGTGCTGGGTTTATCGCATGTGAGCTGCCTCTGGCGGCTTGTGAGTGTATTGTAGCCGGAGACTGAGCTCCCTATATCTGCTGGCGCTCTTCGCTGTTGCTCTGATGGAGGCCTGAGATGCTGCGGAAGCCTCGAGTCAGCACAACGTTGTCCCTGGACGGCTGCGAGAGGAAACTCCAGACGCTATAATGTGCTGCTGGCGAATTAAAACTTTTCACTCCGGTCTCATGTGGAAAGATTTTGCACCAAGGGTGACTTTTCCAACAAAGGCCCACTGTCCGTGGACTCTGTGCTTTCCATCGCCAACTTACAAACTTATCACTGCACCAGCAGGAGCACAATTCAACAGAATAAACCAGCACAAAGTAGCAATTACACACCATGGCATTATGGGTATGCAAATGAGCCCAGGAACGGCTTCTTTCTCCACATTGCAGTATGCGACCTGTAAGAAGTGAAGCCAACATTACAAGTGTAGTGGGGAAAAAATGACAATTTTGCAGTGAATCTCGCGTTTATTCAAAGACAGTTAAATAAGTCTCGGCACACTTTCTTTGAGATTTTCAGGACAGGCGCAAAGTACAATTCAGTGTCAAAATTACATTGTTCGTTTTTCATAAGTAGACGTGCTCCACTGGAATTCATTCACCTTGACCCATCCCTGAGATGAAAGTTAACATTGAAGTGCTTAAAAGTAATTTGTCAAAGGCCAGTGCTGCTGTACGGGGCGCTCTTTGTTGCCAGCCAGCAGACACCACTGAAGTTTATTGTCGCCACAATCTGTATATTTCACAAAGTTTCCAGCAAGCAGAGCCTGTGACTATGTATAGTGTCCAGAGTGCTTGCACCCCACCTGCTAGGTCTTTAATCACAGAAATGTACGACCTCAGTCGCGGCAAGAAGGTTTCCACACCGCCCTGGGGGGCGCTGGGTATAATTTGGGTGTGGGGGTCATTTTCTCGTGTCCGTCTTATGAAGGCGGGGCTCTCTGTGAGGGCGGCTGCGCGCCCTCCTGCCCTGTCTCTTCCGCATGGTTGGAAGTCTAGCTCCTAACAGATGACACTGCGCAGCGTGGCTCTAGGCGCTGCTTGGGTGAGGGCAGTTCTCTGCAGACTGCTGTTCCGATGACAGGTTGAGGCCGGTGATTGACTCGGAGGCAGTTCTCGGTATTTTCCACAGCTACAACAGTAGTTGTGTGATTGTGTTAATAGATTTTCTTTTCCTGCAGCAGGTCTAAGTGAAGTTCTTGTGACTCACTGGGCGCCTTCCTCAGTCATATGAGGTGCGGCCATTTTAAACGTCACGTATGGTGAGATTAATCGCATCAGGGTGTCAATACTGTGTAGTTTTGCGCTTGGGTGGTGTTACGTTCTGGGCCCTAGGCCCGCATAATGGATGAAGGACGACACAGACACCGGAACGTGGTGCTGGAAACTAGCCACGAGCACGTGCACTCGGGCTCTTTTATTTGCGGGGTCACCTGACTGGTGACGCCCGTGTTGGATGGGTGAGGGTGTGTGTGTGTGGGCCAGCCCTCGAGGGAGTGACTGGCAGAAACACTAGACTGTGTCCAGCAGGACACAACATTCCTCCCAAATTTTATTAAAACGAAAAACAACAAACAAGAGTACAACCTATGGGAAGGAATGAGAAGACAACTAAAAATAACTGAAGTCTCACAGTTCAGAGATGTAGCTCGCAGGACAGCGGTGGACAGGTGCAGCTGGGAGCACCCGGACAGCTTGGCACATGTCCATACTTTAACCAGGCATATCTGGACACGAACACGGTGCTGATGAAGTCCGGACCTTTCAGCTTAGCGTCTGTTCAGTGATAGTCCACCTATGTGATGTTCGTTGGTCCAGCGTACTCTTGCTGTGAGGCAATTAGTGTCTTATTTTTCAAAATAGGTGCATCAGGAGCATAGGTGGAGTCCATTGTAAACACCTGACGATGATGTCGCTTGATCCCTTGACGACAGTCTTGGCATTCTGTGACCTGTTGAAGTTTCGGTTGTATGGCCTGGCTACTTCCTGGAATCCATTGGTGGGGCAAAGTAAAGTCCATCTCTCACGCTTGGGGAGGCCCCTTGGATGAGTTGCCACGGGACTGCATATGGGCTCTGACTTCGGAGCCACCGCCTAGTCACTCGTGCAAACTTCAGGGGTGGATGTGTCCTGGTCAGAACATGCTCTCGCTACCAGGATCAGGACATGCGCCAGTTAAACAGATGGTCACTGTATCTTCAGATCGTTGCTCTGTATGGCAATGGTGCAGGACTCCAGTTGGGGTACTTGATGCTCCAGGGATGGTAGTGATGCACATGGCAGATGATGGAGTGGCTGCCATGAGACGACTTGTACAACAGGTGGTGATGACTGGCAGTGATTAGGGGTGACTGGCGAACCTTTGCAGTCATGATACTTGTCGTACACTTGGTGCAGCTCTTCTTATTTGGCATGTATGTAAACAAACAGGGATGCCCTTTCCTTTAAGCAGCCGGCGACAGGTGGCTGGATGGTCACTGTGAAGAATGACGTCACCGCACCCCAGTGGCTGTCGTATCTTAGAGGGTGCATTCAGGTGATGGTACGAGTACTCGTTCTGGTCCCCTTTTGTTGACTTCTACTGCGCACCTGTTGTTGTCTGCTTTCCTGGAATAGGACTGTCACCGTCCTATATCTCTCCACTCCTTATCTTCTCTGAAATGTGGCGAAAGGCCACGCAATGCAGGTCGCTTCTACACCTGCTCTGAAATGTGGCGAAAGGCCATGCACCGCATGTTCCGTCTGTACATGCTCTGAAATGTGGTGAAAAGGCCACGCAATGCAGGTCGCTTCTACACCTGCGCTGAAATGTGGCGAAAGGCCACGCAACGCATGTTCCATCTGTACATGCTCTGAAGATGTGGCGAAAGGCCACGCAATGCAGGTCGCTTCAACACCTGCTCTGAAGATGTGGCGAAAAGCCACGCAATGCATGTTTCTTCTCCACATGCGCTGAAATGTGGCGAAAAAAGCCACGCAATCTCACAGGGACCTCCTGCTCACTCCGTCGTGTTCTGTGGACTTCGCATCTTCTCCTGTCACGGACCACTCACCGGTCCGGTCCTGTCAAATAGGACAGGGCGTCTTCTCAGGTGCGTCAGCCATTTCAGGGACGGCAGTGGAGGTGTGTGTACTTTGATGGATCCGTTCTGTAGTGCCTTCCATACCCTTCTTCTCCTCGACAGAGTATTCCGGCTGTAACTTAGGATCGTTGTGGGAGGTAAGTGTCTTCCTCCTCTTTTGCAGTTGTGGCAGCTTGCCACTCGGAGTGTGGGAATCTCCTCATGCCTGTAATAGACCGATGCACACCACAGTCTTAAGGCAGTGTTGGAGGCACTCTCGGAATAATCTCTGGCCCCCTGCTGGGCGATGTTGGTGCAGGTAGGGTGACCACGATCTCTCTTCTTCCTGCGTTCGGGCCACACGGGGCCCCTCTCTCCTCTGGGATCTCCTCGGTGTTTTGCAGATGGCGGGTAATCTCCCTTCCGCCTACTCTTCGCTCGAGGGCATTGCTCTTGCACCTTGAGATTGCACCGTCATGCCATTGGATCCTGCCTTGGTTTCTGCATGCTTGGCAGGGTTGGTAACTCCTTGTAAAATTCTTCTAGACAGCACTGGGGCAGCTGGCTGGCACACATTCCTCCATGTAGCCATTCACTGTCCATGCGCACCAGTGAGTAGACGCTCAGTCTGTCGCGTGCATTGAACGTAGTGGCTGCTCCTCTCTTGAGCTTCCTGCTTGTGCAGCCTTGCACTGTCCATGAAGGTACTGGTTCTCATGCACGTCATCCTTTCTTGTGCTGGAAGAAGGGCATCCGTGGTGCAGCTGGGCATAGTGTTCCTCTTGCTCCACTCTGGTGCAGCTGTGCATTGGCTCTGTGTCCCTTGCATCTGGGCTCTCTCTGTATGCAGTCTTGCATTGTCTCTATGTCTCTTGAGCCAGTGCTTTCTGCTGGCTCCTTTTGGTGCCTGCTCTTTCTCTTGCGGTGGTGGCAGACAGCCACTGGGTGTTGTAACCCTCGCCTCTCTCATCGGGAACTACTCCAAGTTGTGTGGCCTCTTTCCTCAGGCCATACACATTGCGTCTTCTCTGAGGAAACAGTTTTCTGACTGTGTGCAGAGGTACTCGCTGGCTCAGGAGCAGGGCCTTGTGGTGGTTAGGAGTCTGTGTTCACACGTTCTTGGACCCTCTAAGGGCTGTGGCAGCCTTGCTGATGCTGCGGGCTGTGCTTCTCCTCACAGGCACTGCAGCCTGTGGTTCAGTGGCAGGTGCTGCTCTACTTCTCTTCACCTTCTTAGGCGCTGCTCTCCTTATGCCTTGCTGCTTCGGGCTGGGATGCCTTGGTTCCATTACTTTGGTTGGACAGCTTTGGGCATCTTGGGTGTCTGTGTGGGGGTTTACAGTCTGTCCCCTGAAACACTGGGCAGCCCACAGGGGTGTGTGGCACTCACTTGGCCGGACTCATTTCCACACTTGCTTGCTTCGTGCAGGTGCGTTCCCACAAGCCTCAACTAGGTAGCGCTGCAGCATCTCCTTTGAGGCAGCGACATCCGTTTCTGAATCGATAGCCTGCACGGTCTGGAGTTGCAGGCGTGGGAGCGCTCAGTCCAGGAGCAGTGTGGCTACGTGCCGGTATTGCAGGGGCTGATCACGAGAGGTGCAGCCTTTGTGCATTCTAAGGCTGGTGACCACTCTCTCAGGTCCGGTATGGCAAATAGTCCTCTTTCCTTTCACAGTGGCAGCAGACATTCACCAGGGACCCGCAGCACTCTCAGTGCTCGTCCAGGCTTTTCCTCATTCCCCACGTGCAGAGTTCATGGGGGTGGGCTTCTCTCTCGCCACACAGCGCGTAGATGCGTCTAGGGTTGAGGGATCATTGTGCTGGCTTTTGCACAGGCAAGACTGTCCTTGCTGGGAATGACGCCGCTGCCTGGACGTAGTGCAGGCCAGGAAAAATCTTGGCGCTGGCACAGCGGGGCTTACTTCAGCATAGGCGGGTATCTTTATTACCAGCCAATCCCTAGAATGTGCCACGGCATGATCCTTGCTGAAAACCCATGTCAAATCATGCTGCAGGCAGATCGAACGCGGGGTGGGCTCCCGCTCCGCTCCCTTGTCTCTGTCTGCACCGTGGTAGACCTTCTCACTTTGTGGGCCTCGCTGGTCATTACTGTGGCACTGGTGTGTCTCCGGTCAGATACGGGCCACTTCCGCTTACTTGGCGGGGCTTCATGACGACCCGGCACTTGTCGCCATCTAGGGCTTACCTTGCGCCCGCTGATCAGGCCCACTCCTCCTCGCGGCAGTCAGCGGCGACGGCCGGCATCTGAGCAGTCCGGCCTCGCTCGCTTTTCTTCTGCATTCACTGGGCTTTACGTCGCGCCAGATGAATGGGCAGCAGGCTCTTCAGATGCGGGGTGGGCTCCCGCCAGCTCACCTTCACCCCGACGCTCTTCACACGCCCCGCGGGCACTCCGCTTATTGTCATCTGCTGCAGGGGGTGCCCTCGATATGGACAGCACACATTCCCCTTTCAAACCACCTTCAAAACGGTGGCTGCACATGCGGGCAAGTCCCGCTCTTCGCCAATGTTATGTTCTGGGACCTAGGCCTGCATAATGGATGAAGGACGACACAGACACTGGAACGTGGTGCTGGAAACTAGCCACGAGCACGTGCACTCGGGCCCTTTTATTTGCGGGGTCACCTGACTGGTGACGCCCGTGTTGGATGGGTGAGGGGGTGTGTGTGTGGGCCAGCCTTCGAGGGAGTGGCGGGCAGAAACACTAGACTGTGTCCAGCAGGACACAACAGGTGGCAAGGGAGGTGTCCTTACAGCTCTCTGGGGAGCTGTGCTGTATGGAAAGATCTCTTCTCTCGCTTTGATTGGCTGCAGAGGTTGTTGCTGCTTTCATCGGAGGATTCTCCTCGCCTTTCCTCGCTCTCGCAAGTTCTTTACTCCTGCATTTACCCACCGCATTGGGCGGTGCATCCTGTAACGGGAGGTACGTACTCTCACTTGTTCCCACTGTAGCTGCCCCGGTGTGCCCTGTCCCTTCAAAAGTGCCCCCCATATCCTAGTAGGATTGAATGCTGACTTTGCCCGGAGCGCTCACCCGCTCTTGATTGCTCTTTAATAGGAGTTCTCTCTTGGAGTGAGACTGAAGCTCTTGGCTTTGAGACTGACTGTTATGGATTTTTATTGCAGTGGCCTCCGGCGACTGAGCGGCACCTAGCGGCTGCTGCGTTTGTTCTGTTATTACCATCTGAGACTGAGCTGCCTCCAGCCCCTGCTGAAGTTTATTGTACCCTAAGAGTGAGCTGTT
The DNA here is from genome assembly GCA_963921515.1 of Calotriton arnoldi. NCBI lineage: Eukaryota > Metazoa > Chordata > Amphibia > Caudata > Salamandridae > Calotriton > Calotriton arnoldi. The sequence continues at coordinate 443,582 of CAWUFW010008947.1, read as the reverse complement.
GCCACCTTTTGCGCTGTTTATTGTACCTGAGAGTGAGCAGCCTCCAGTGACTGCTAGCTTAGGTATCCAGAGACTGAGCTGCCTCTAGAGGCTGCCGAGTTTATTGTACCGAGAGACTGAGCTACATTCAGCTTTGATGAGTTTATTGTACCGGAGACTGAGCTGCCTCCACTGTATGCCGGGTGTGCTGTGTAAATCGCATGTGAGACTGCCCTTCCTCTAGCAGCTGCTGGGTTTATTGTACCTGGAGACTGAGCTGCCTCAGTGACTGCTGAGTTTATCGCATGTTAGAAATGGGGTTTCTGGTTGGCTAGGGTATACACCTAAGCCAGGCAGAACCCACCTTTCTAGTCAAAGTAAGGGAGGTATACACCCAAGATAACCCCTGCTCACCCCCTTGGTAGCTTGGCAGAGCAGTCAGCCTTACCCAGAGGCAATGTGTAAAGCGTTTGCGCAATACACATTTTACATACTGAGTTGTTTTGAGTTCCTGACGTTTTAGAATCTCACCGAAATGAAGCACTTACATCGAAATATTGATGAATTTATGTTCCAAGGACGCATACAACTAACTCCTAAGTATTAGGACTTGCCCTATTGATGTTTCACGTTTAGCCCTTCTGTGGCTCCCAAGGTTGTGGTTGGTTTATGTGTGACATTCCCATGTGTGCAGTGTGTTTGTTTGACATTTCAAGGCTCATGAGTGACACTTTATTGCGAGTGAATTGCACCCTTTTGTTACAGGTGATGGTTTAAAGGGGATTTTAAAGAACCGCAGCAGCCTGAAACCATCAAACAGGTGATGTGGATAGTGGTCTCCCAGACCTGATCCTGTGAGCCACAGGGGATTCATAAGTTCAACCTGGGAGCCTTCCCTGCTGCTACTCAGTCTCTCACTCTTATAGTCTCCCCCTCCTTGCCACTCACTACTTTCATTCCTCTTTTTGTTTCTCCCCTTCTCCCCTCATGTTCACACTCCTTGTCTAAGTCTTTACTCCCCACTCTCCTCCCCCTCCTTCATTTGTCAACCCATTTCCTAATCTTCCCTTCTCCTTTTGTCTGTTTCCTCTTCTCACTTTACTCCATCCTACCTTTATCTCTCTCATTGTCTCTCTCCTCACTCCTACAGTTGTCTCTACTTCCTCTCTTCTAACTCTTCCCTGTCATCTATCTCCTTCCCGCTAACTTTTCCACCTCCTCCCTTTCTTTTGCTCGGCTCTCCCACAATCCAAATAGTCTCTCACCCCTTCCTCGTGTCATGCCCTCTCCTCACCCTCCTCCATTTGACCCTCCTTCTTCCATACACCAATTTTCTCCTTCCTCTCTCCACCTCTCTCCTAAATCATGGTGACTCCTTTGCATATTTAGTGTTCTTGACCCCTTTTATTTTGAAAGGGTGTCAGTTAGTTAAAGTTTGGTTTCCAAGCAGTCTTTTATCATGTGCAACACCTTATTCTAATGCTGACTTTTTAAACTACATGTTGCATTTTGGGACTCGTAGTTTCACTTTTCAAATTTCAGTTTAAATTCCCATGTGCAAAATGATATGGGCTAAAAGGCGATGCTGAGAAGTGGCTAAAGATGTCAAACATGACAGAGTCACTTCGTACGTGTGGCAAGTGAAATACCTTACCTAGTTTTGTGAGAGAAGTATCCTGAGTTGCGTACTCCCGGGATTCTGCGACCTCCCAGGGTACCCTTTGCAAATGATGGACTTCCTGTTTGGATATGGTTGCTAGACGAGGTGCCAGCATTTTAGCTGCACAGGCTGCGAAGTGGAGAGTTGAAGGAGCCATGCTGAGTGGGAGAGAGGCATTCCACTGTAAGTGACCAGGAAACCTGCTTTTAAGTACTGCCATCAGAAACAAGGAAAGCACAATGCCTAAGAGAGGGGATAACAAGTAAAAATCATGACCTCGGACACAGCAGAAAACTGAGCTCACTGCAGCCCGTCCAAGGCGTGGAGAGGGAAATAAACTGTGTCGGTGGGGAGGTCGGCATTCCTGTGACTGTTGATAGCTCAAAAAAATGTATATAGAACGGGTCGGCGTACAATCTAGGGAGTTTGGTGTCTGTTGGGACAGGTTAGATATGTGTGCTTCCATGAACTGGAAAGACACAGGTGCAGATTTACAAGAAACTGCCGCATCTGTAGAGATGCGTCAGTTTCCCTGCGCCAGCCTGCGAAACCCTTGCGCCACCATGGATGCGCCGTATTTACAATACGGCGCACCATGGTGCAAGGATTGACAGATGCGTCAGAAATTCTGATGCATCTGTTGGCGCAAAAGTTATGCATTGCTGGAGTAGTGTCACAAGCACAACGCAACTCCAGCAATGCATGTTGAGGCCTATTCTCACTACACTGCGTCAGTCCTTATTCCTGCTTCAAGCAGGTGTAAGGTTTTGACGCAGTGGCGTCCTAGAAGTGGTGCAGTGAAATCTTGTAGATTTCACTGCGTCACTTTTACGAGGCTTACCTGCGTGGGAACGCCCACCCTGCATACATTATACCTGACGCAGGTATAATGTGACGCAGGGCTTTACAACGTGACGCATCTCCCTAGATGCGTCACGTTGTAAATTGGCTGCATTTTTTATGCCGCTGCTGCGTCACAAAGTGACGCAACGGCGATGCAAAAGTGTTGCAAGGGACTTGTGAATCTGCCCCATAATGTGTGCTCTGAGACTTGTAGAGAAACATGGCCGGACTGAGAACGCAAACCAGCTCTGGCAATTAAGTCGGACGGGTGGGGAGGGTGGGGGGATTGGGGGCTGTGCTGGTGGTAAACACTGCTGCTGCTTTTGTTATTTTGTTACAGGGGGCAATAGTTCAGCACTGCTGCAAAACCGGTACCCAATAACAGAAAAACAGCCCCCACCACTTCAAAACCGGCCCCCACCCTTCCGCCCCACTGGTAAAACACCCGGTGCCCGCTACGGCCAGTCCAGCCCTGTAGAGAAACCAATGTGCCTAACAAAAATGAATGTGTCCTTCTGTAACGAAACTGGTGCTCATGTAAAACGCTGATACCCGATGTCTCGGGTCTAGTTTGCGCTATATAAAACTCTAAAAAAAAAATGTGATTATAAGAGTGAGTGAACCATGGGCATCTCCGGTCATTAGAAGTATAAAAAACAACCCTGGTTTAATTGCTTAATTGTACACAATTTTTATGTAACAGCGGTTGAGTACCGCTGTAAGCTTGAGTTGGAAGAGGATCGTGCCCACTTCTACACGCAAATGATGAGCCTCCAGAACTTGATCTTTTGTATTTTAATCTAAAGCGTTTGTAAGGTGCTAAAAAATGCTTCCCTTTTTAAAATGCAGACACAGCTGGTACAAAAACAAAACACTTATTTTCAGGTGGCCATAAGCAGGAGCAGTGTGCCTTAGGGTGGAAATGCAGGCACACACTGAGTGAGGAGTCTTGATAGCAAATGCCAGGCTCTTCTGCTCTCTGCAGATTTAATCACCAGGGTAAGGAAGTCTCCAGACGGTCCGAATCCTAATTTATAAATCTTTTCAAGTCTCAGGGCCACTCCTGTATTTTGCTCATGAAATAGGGTGACCAGATTTTGAGAAGCAAAAACCGGGACAGGCCAGACATAGAAGTAGGACTAAAGGCTGCCAATGATCACGGAATATCTGGCCTGACCCGATTGTGTGTGCAGTCTTAAATTCGCGTAATGTATCTTTTTTCTTTCAGGCAGAGCAGGAAGAGGCCAGAAGTAAATGTAACCTTGTAAATGTGTGCTTATATATATTTTTATATAAATAGGCACACATTTACAAGGCTACGTTTACAAAACATTAGTCATGACAGGGCCTTCCCCCTGAGCGCCCCGCCCCCCGCAACCCCTCTCTCCTCCCCACTTTGCCTCCTCTCTGCTGGGCATATGTAGCTGACCTGCTGTGCTGCCTGAAACAAAACAAGCATTTGCAATGCAAATTGGTCTCGCATTTGCCAGAGTTTGGGCTATTGGAGGTGTAGATGACAATGTATTTTACTGAGTTTGTGGCATGCTGGCCTGGGTTGGATTTTGTGGTAGATACCAGTAGTGGCATTGCGGTTCTGGAAGACACCCTGATAACTTGGAAATAACTTTTTTAGGAAGCAGCAGAAATAAATAATCTGTGAAAGAAATACTGCATTATATGCCGATGGCCAAGGGTGTTCTTGGGTAGGGGGAGGTTGAAATGAAAGACATGGAGGGGTTGCATAATGGGCCTGGATATATTTGCGAAGGAGCAGGTGAGTGGATTGTAAGACATAGTGGGCAGGGGAGACCAGTGGGTCAGGAGGTTATTTGAAAGGGGCAGGGCATGATGTGAGGTCAGTTGATATGGATATAGTGAGAAGGGACTAGTAGGTAGTACAGGGAAGGTGTATTAGTTATGGAGTTGTTACCTTTACAAAATCCTCTCTCTAAGTAAACACCAGGTTCCTTGTTTAAAGAATGAGTTGCAATTTGTGAGAAAACAGCTTGACATCTCACCTTTGTGTTTAAACTAACCCTGGGCGTAGTTCGCGAAGTAGCGCTTCGCGAAGCTACGCAAAGTGAAGTTCGCACTACGCGAGCTTCGCGTAGCACTACGCGAACTGCGTAGTGCGTGTTCGCAATGATTACACAGTGCCGGATGCTTGTCCGCACTGTGCAATCATTGAAAACGGCATCTTGCACAGTGCGAGCTGTCTTTTACTGCCGCTCGAGTAGATTTTTACTCGAGCGGCAGCTTTCTAACGCGGACTGGTAGTTTCTCATCGCGAGCGGTCGCGAGCATACGCGACCACTCGCAATGAGAAACCTGACCTCCCGCGTTGAGAATCTCGCCGGGAGGTTTATTTTCCACGCTCGCGATCGGCAACTTGTGTTGCTGATCGCGAACGAGAAAAAGTCTCGCCGGGATGTCATTTTGCTTGCTTGCGGTCGCCAACTTGACGTTGAGGACCGCGAGCAAGCAAAAATGACCGCTGCACTACGCTACGCTACGCGTGTTTGCACTGTGCTACGTGCAATTCGCGTTGTGCGAAGTAGCGCAAACTTCGCAAACTACGCGAGCGTAGCGTAGTTTTCCGCCCAGGCCTAGTTTAAACAAATAGCAAACAGTGGCAAGATATACACATAATACATTTAAAGACACCTTTATAGCTCATCCATCTTCTGAGCTCCAGCACGTTATTTTGGGAGTGGCGCAGGACTCCCACCCTATCGTCCGCTCCCCTAATTCCAGCACCTATATGCGGAAACACCATTAAGTGCATTGCACAGTCTGCATCTAAGCATAACCCTGCCCACGGCCTACTCTTTGTTTATTTTCCGTCGCTCTTATCCAATACTGTGCCCCGTTCTGTTGCACAGTAACCATGTTTTTTTCGAAATCTACGCTCCTTAACTTTTCTGCTATTTTTCCCGACATTTCAGCCAATACAGAACGTATGACCACTAAGAAAAACTAACTTCCAAACAGCATGGTACGTCATCGGCCTTAATTTGCCAAGAGAGGCCAAATGCTGTTTGGAAGAGGGGGTCGCTGGGCTGCTGGTTTCTGCTTGACTGCACTTCCCGGCGGAATAATTCCCGCCGTTATATAATGTGCCTGTGATGTCATAATGGTCGTCTGTCATTTTGCGTTCTGCCTCGTTCCCTTCACTCCATCGGACCCTGTGATTCAGTGAGAGGACGTCAATGTTTGCGCCCATCTTAGCTATTTCAATTAACAAACATCATAAAGAGGGTATTAATACGATGCTGTGAGAAGCAATTATTTCTGGGTAATGAATTTGCGTTGTAACCTCATTTTATTTCGCAGAGAGACATGGAAATGGTGGCATGTAGAAAGGCACTGAACACTAGTTGAATACCAGTTGGATTGCGCATCATCAGTTCTGAGTGGCGCTGTGTATTCAGACACATTCTTTGCGCACAATAGTTGCTTCACAAGCATGTTTGTTCATAGGTAATGATACTTAGTTTTTCTTAGTGGTCATACGTTCTGTATTGGCTGAAATGCCGGGAAAAATAGCAGAAAAGTCACTAAAACAAATGAAAGCTTCACTCGGGAGTGAAAGTGCTTAGCCGCCCTCGCGAGGAGGACAGGCAGAGCTGTGAGCAAGACCGCATCTGCCCCGTGATTCGCACGAAAGTGAAAGTGTCTGCACGACAGCCCAGGAGTGACGTGCCACTATCGCCAGCGCTATAGATACTGCTAACATGGCTGGCGCAACTCCCTCGTCCCATCCTCCCTCTTCCCCATAATGGCGTTGTGCGATATAATGTCGCCTCCCGCGAAAGTCGTCTCTTACCTGGTGCGGGCAGGGCACGGCTGAAGAACTGCTGCAGAATAACTCTCACTCTGATATAATAGACCCGCCCGCAGCACCGTTGCTGCGACAGACAATGACGACAGAGCTTCCCCACGCATGCGTAAGAGAGACGTTTGTATTGCGCATGTTATTAGGACAGGTCAGGCAAAATATAGTGCACATTTATCCACCAATCACAGGACAAACAAGCATTGAAAATGCAATAGGACTCGTATTTACGGGAGACCTATTGCATTTTCAACGGAAGTGCGGGCATCAAAGAAGGCACGAGCGGGAGGGGGTGGGGGGCTGGTTGTGGTCCAAGAAGTTAGGGACTGCAGGAGGGAACAGGGAGAGGCAGGGGAACAAAATGTTTTTTTAAGTAAAGGGGCTGATAGCCTCAGAAGAATAAAAATGACGACATGGCCGTCAGGAGGCGGGACTAACAAACCAAAAACCAATCATAATGCAGAATTTATGATTGCAGCCAATCAAACATATGGCCGGAAAGTGGGCGGAGCTTCCCCCACTATTGTGTATACAGCACCTCTCGACGAGACAGCGCATGCGCTGCCTAGGCGAGACCTAAAAAGATAAAATGACGTGAGTTATTTCACTCGTCAAAGGCACTGAGCTCATGTTACTGTTCTGTTTTGCAGGATGAGTTGGCACTTGTCCCGAAAACCGGGACATTTATTTAAAATTAAGTAAAGTGTCAGGACAGTCTTCCACAAACCGGGACTGTCCGGGGAAATCCGGGACGTCTGGTCACCCTATCATGAAAGGGTGCCTTTACCAGAAAACAAATAGGCAAGGAAGGTGCTGACTGGGATCACGCATGCGCTGCAGCACAAGAAGGATGATGAGACTGAGAGTGTCAGTGACTCTCAGCCACGGCAGCGACGAGTCTCCGGCAGCCGTTCCCAGTCACTGTCAGCTGAGCGGAACGCGCTGCAGCCCAGCCCGCCTCGGCACCAGCACAGCCTGAGGAGAGCAGTGAGCTACAGGCTTAGGCTGAAGCTGTAAAATTATATTTTCAAGAAGGTCGGACCTAACAGACCTGAGAGTGGCGGTGAACCACGGCCGCGACGGCGAGGCTCCGGCAGCCGGTCTGACTCGTGGGCATCACGATAGAGGGGAGGCACTGGCGGCATAGGCAGTGGTGGGCTGCCAAACGAAACTTATAAACATAACTGCCCCCCGCTCATGACTTAAATCCTGTCTCAACAAACAGTGTTGCATTGCAGTCACGTGACGCGTGAATGCCGCCGCGGTGCTGCAGCCAGCGAGTGCAGCCGAGCCCAGCCCTTCCTGGCCTGACTGACTGACCCCAGTCCCACTTAGCAAATTTCTTCATGTAAACTTTTAATTAATCTGAACACAAATTCAACACCAGTGGAGCGGCGGACTACACAGTCTGCCGCTGCCAGAGCAGCGCGTGGTACACACTGCTTTGCTCAGACTGCTAATAGCGGTGCTCCCATCTCCCGATTGTCAGCAACTTCAAAAGGCGTGACTTTGCATTTTAGTGCGGTGATGTTGACCACCACACTAAAATGCGTTAGTCTAACGCGTGATGCGTGGTACTTAGCAGGGTTGTATGGTTGTCTTATTGGAGTCTTACTGGAGTAGCTGTGTCCTGGAGTCACTGAACTGGTCAGCACTGGTTTCGCTGTTGGCCTTCTACGTTTTACAGTGACGCTGTGACGTGCGACAGGCAGGTAGGCTGGTGTTTCGCAGCAGGAGCAGGCCGAAACACGCTGCAGCCGCTGCCACTGCCAGGAGCCGGACACAGCCGACAGCAGACAAGCGAGGCTTAACCAAGCGTGGGGGGCGTAGTGCCCATACCGCAGAGCATGAGCCCAGGCCCCCACGGAAGCGGTCCAGCCAGATCTGGGCGCGGCTTGTGGGATGGTCCGGTGAGGCTCCCACTCGGCGCCCACTACTCTTTAGGCGGCCACAAACAAACGAGTAGAGTAAAATACAGCAAAGCAAGGCACAGGAGCGGGGATTGGCTGTCCTTTCCCAAGCCACCTTCACAGCACCAGAAAAGGGGGAAAACGTTATCCAGCTACCCAGTTTCCCAGCTGGTCTCCTGAGTACAGCACCAGAGTCGCAGGATCAATCGTCAAGCAGCCGACTCCCATCCACTTCAGCAGCTGCCCCCAGAGGAAATTTGATCTAATAAAAAAAATAATAAAGGTGTGGAAAAGATAACCATTTGAAATTATTCCTGTACGCTTGTGCCTCCATGTCCTAATGTATCTCTGATCAACATCAACATTTATATATCCACAGTGGTCTGTGGGATGGCGGCACCGCAGTGGTAAAATATATCAGGTTAAAACAATTTATATATATATCTACGACCTAAAAGATGGAAGCCTGTGACACACGTGCAGTATACGTGCAGTATAAAGATCCCTTCTATTAACAATTACAAGCCCAGCTTAACTGACATATTATGTACGTTTGAACAGTCATATTAAAGTCTTAAAGTTTGCAAGTGCGTGAACACGTTAAGAGTATCATGAGGTCTGGTCGCCCTCGTGGCTCCACACAATTGCAGCAAACAAAACGGCGTAAAAAGAAACTGGATAAAACAGAATTGGGTGAAACAGATTGGATTAAACTTAATTCATCAAATCAGTCTATGGCTGAAGGGGCTGATAGAATAATAGCAACTTCGGCCTCTTCCCTGCTACTTTTGAGGTGGATTCTCTAAAACAATATAGACGCACCGCCTCTCAGCCATCGAATACTGACTTCTTTAAACAGTTTGATAGTTTAAAGATAGCTCCTAGAGCTCAGCCAAAGATATCAGAGATAAGAAACACTAAGACAAATGTAATATCATGCAATGGATTAAAATCTCCTGGAGAATAAATTGAAAATAAGGCAAAGGCAGACGGCCTATTTTATAGAAAACCATTAGAGGGCAACAATACAAACTTTACCCCAGAGGTGGGTTCCTGCTCTCCACAAATGAAGGTTAAAGCACAAGTTCACTCCTCTTATGACTTACAAAAAGCAACTTACCTTTGTGACGCTACGAGCTTTGGTGGGCTTCCAAGCAATCGAATGATAGATGACCCCACCACCATCATTCCGGTCTTAATAGACCTGGACCCAAGTCTAAACTCTATTGATGCAGCAATAGAAATACCATCTGGCTCAGTTGCAAATGTAAGCCCAGAGGTATTGCAGTCCTCACCCATACGGACAAAGACAACTCTACCAAAGTTGGAATTGGTTGCAAGTAACCTAATCGCAGATTTAATAGATCGAAAATCCTTTGATAGAACAAACATCAATAGGCCAAAAGATGGTTCAGTAATAGATCCCTTCAGCCCAATATTAATAAAAGAAAGTAATCAGACAGATTTTAAATTGATCATGTCATCGGAGAAAATAGCCAAAGAGATTCCACCTGCTGCACAAGTCCAAGGAGACCTAGAGAATGGAGACTCTATGATCCACACACTGAAATCGGATGGTCGTTCCCTTCTGGCTAAATACGACGACAAATTGCCTGGGGAAGTAAACCCCCATGAGGACCAATCACGTGCCCAGCAAGGAATATGGAGCAGCGTGTTGAACACTATGGATGCTGTGACTAGGGCCTTAAATTATCACTCTGAGAAATTAAATATTCAAGTGGAGCTGCTCCATACACTTGCCCTTTATGTAAACGGGATTGACTCAAAGTTACTGAACTTGACGAACCTAATTGCTAAAGTCCAAACAGACAGAGATAATCAAATGATCCCTTGCACCTGTGCCCATATTAAGGACAAGGTGTCAAATCTAGCAAGTATCGTTAGGGCCTTAGTTGACGAAGTCAGATTGATGTCTTTACTACAAAACAGGGGGCCAGCGACCACTACAGACCATAGAAAATGCACTCGCTGCGATGCTAAAGATTCATTAGCTCAAAGATCACAAGAAGCCCAGAGTGAGGGATGCGGCATAGACTCTCTAGGAAAAGAAGGACATCTCCATCATAAAGCGAAACAACCCTACTATGACCAGCGGAAAATAATAACGCAATTGGCTGCGCAAGCTAATAAATCTCCCATAGCAAATCAAGGATCTATATGTATCATACAGAACTCTCCGGTTCATATAAAGGAGTCTGAAAGCCTGCAAATAACCACATCTGACGATGAAGAAGCTAACCATGCAATAAACAGCCCAAATCCACTCATTACTTCAAAAATTACTGGGCTATCCAAAAGAGCCAGACAAAGGCAAAGAGAAGCACATAATAAAACAAAAAAGGCAGTGAAGTCAAGTTCGGCAGAAAGTACGAGGAAAAACATAAAATCCAATCTTCAAATCCAGGCCAGGGGATAACAGACAAATAAAAGCAACAGAGAAAGAAGCAGAGAAGTAATTGACTGAAGAATTAAGCAGTCATGTGGGGGTAGGTCGCTCAGAAGAAGTGCTAGAAAAGTAGTTAAAAAATCATAAAGGTGAGGCACCTTATGACCATTTTTCAAACCCTGACAACAAGCAGGGTCAATTACAATTCAGTAGAGATATATTAATTCCCCAGTCAGTTAGGAAAGAGTTCTCCCCGCCACACGCAAATAGCCAACAGCAAATGAAAAAAACAAGGACATCTGTGCATTCTTAGCGATAGTCCTTCAGCAGGCGCCACTCATAGTTGTCTGGGGGCTAGTAGTATGACAACTAGCTCTAACTTTCATAATAAGGATCCCATAATAATAATAAATACTGATAAAGCCTTCTCTCTCCCTCAAAACTTCTTGTCATTCCCCAGTATGACTCAAGGGGCCCCCATGACATATTGAATCATAGCAACATATTAAAGTTATTAGCCTCAATTCCAATGCTTGCTTTTATTAGAACTGGTGCCTTAGATTCTGTTCAATTTAAACATGACTTCTCCATTTCCCCTCGTGAAATTACATGTACGATATGGCACAAGGAGGAGAGAGTCAACAAAAGTTTGGAAAATGGTATTCTATTTGAAGAATGGGGGATAGAGATTAGGAAATGCTCTAATGAAAGCTATCCAACTACCTTGATTCCTAGATCAGCTGCTTCTTTGCGGGACGAGATAAACCTTAAGACAACTAGAAATCCGGGAGGGAACGCAAAAGTGTTAAAGAGTGCAATCGGTCCACTTTTCAATCCAGTACTATTCTCAGGTATTACAATGACAAGTTCCACATTGGGATTGCGTATTTGCGAACAAACACAGCAAAAGAAGGGCTTAATTGACGAATGGAGCTGGCTACCTTTAACTCTCGCCAAGAGAAGACCTTTAAGGAGTGACTGATGGGCAAAATGTCTGGCAATACCAAAAAAAAAAAAAATTACCCTATGCTCCTGGCATGTCCATAGCCTGTCCAGACTGTTGGAAGATGGAGATGCTATAGCCTTCCTGCAATCGGTCCACTTTTCAATCCAGTACTATTCTCAGGTATTACAATGACAAGTTCCACATTGGGATTGCGTATTTGCGAACAAACACAGCAAAAGAAGGGCTTAATTGACGAATGGAGCTGGCTACCTTTAACTCTCGCCAAGAGAAGACCTTTAAGGAGTGACTGATGGGCAAAATGTCTGGCAATACCAAAAAAAAAAAAAATTACCCTATGCTCCTGGCATGTCCATAGCCTGTCCAGACTGTTGGAAGATGGAGATGCTATAGCCTTCCTGCAATCGGTCCACTTTTCAATCCAGTACTATTCTCAGGTATTACAATGACAAGTTCCACATTGGGATTGCGTATTTGCGAACAAACACAGCAAAAGAAGGGCTTAATTGACGAATGGAGCTGGCTACCTTTAACTCTCGCCAAGAGAAGACCTTTAAGGAGTGACTGATGGGCAAAATGTCTGGCAATACCAAAAAAAAAAAAAATTACCCTATGCTCCTGGCATGTCCATAGCCTGTCCAGACTGTTGGAAGATGGAGATGCTATAGCCTTCCTGCAATCGGTCCACTTTTCAATCCAGTACTATTCTCAGGTATTACAATGACAAGTTCCACATTGGGATTGCGTATTTGCGAACAAACACAGCAAAAGAAGGGCTTAATTGACGAATGGAGCTGGCTACCTTTAACTCTCGCCAAGAGAAGACCTTTAAGGAGTGACTGATGGGCAAAATGTCTGGCAATACCAAAAAAAAAAAAATTACCCTATGCTCCTGGCATGTCCATAGCCTGTCCAGACTGTTGGAAGATGGAGATGCTATAGCCTTCCTGCAGAACGTTGACATTTTAATGTTACAGAAAACTTGGAAAACGGAAGCCACAGACATTATTGGCTATCAAGAATTTTCCATTTCTGCTACTCGTTCATCTACATACGGAAGAGCCAAAGGTGGCCTCTCAATTTATGTTTCACTGGACATAAATGCCAAAATACAGGTAATAGCCTTTGAAGTATCATGGCTATTATGTATCAAAATGTATTCACAAACCCCATCATATTTGTGAACGTATACTTGAGTACAAAGAGATCGACCAAAATAACCCAACTTCCAATATTCTGGGAAATAATCAAAACTGTGATATAGCAACATCCTGCAACCAGTTTCGTTCTTTCAGGGGATTTTAACACGAAGATGGTCCCTGGCAACTCTTCAGCAATCTCAAGCTTAAATATAATCAAAATGTTCTGTACCCAAATGCATACATTTAATCTAATGCTGCTGAAAGAAGATCCTCAGCACAAGGAATCCATGGGACCCACATATAAAAACTCAAAACAAAATTATATAATTGACAACACTATATTTTCAAAAGATGTAGTAATTAGAATGGGTGGGTACCACGTAGCCCGACCTGTGGAAAGCGACCATAATCCTCAAGTTATAATGTTGACATTGGCTGTATTATATCATCAAAAGACACGAAATCTCCAGCAAATGACAACTGCCTATAATCTAAAAAGACTGACATGACAGTCATCCAAGCAACCTGAGATTATGGCTGTGTTCTTCATTAATAGAAAACGTTTCAACTAAAACATCATCTAGGGGCCACATTAGGCCAATGCATAATAGATGGTGCACTCATAGGTTACATTTACAGAAGAAAGCCCTCAACAAAGCAGCAAGGGCAATAGATGCTTGCAATCTCAAATTTTCCAAAATACTCTTTGTGAGAAGTTGGCCTGGTATATGATGTCCACCAGACGTGGGTCCCGGGCTCACTGTGCCACTGGAATCAAGCTATCCTGGCTGATGAGGGGTGAAACCCGAAACCGGTCCTAGGATGCTTGTTTCCGGTCCAGGGAGGACTTGGCTTGGCAGTTCAGGCTGGACTGTTCCCATGAGGCACAGGGTCAAGACTGATTTGCATATGGCCAGGTCCAAACTGGGGTGGCATGGTGAGCAAAAGAATGATGGATTTAACCCAGATCTCTTGACTGGTGGGTGAATGTTTTGATTTGTTCTGCATTCCGTCCATCAATTGTGTGTCTTTTGCTTTCTCGCCCTAAGTGCGCCGGGTATGCCCAGACGTGGGTCCCGGGCTCACTGTGCCACTGGAATCAAGCTATCCTGGCTGATGAGGGGTGAAACCCCAAAACCGGTCCTAGGATGCTTGTTTCCGGTCCAGGGAGGACTTGGCTTGGCAGTGCGGGCTGGACTGTTGCCATGAGGTACAGGGTCAAGACTGATTTGCATATGGCCAGGTCCAAACTGGGGTGGCATGGTGAGCAAAAGAATGATGGATTTAACCCAGATCTCTTGACTGGGGGTGAATGTTTTGATTTGTTCTGCATTCCATCCATCAATTGTGTGTCTTTCACTAATTAAAGTGGGCACCTTGCACCAGTCCAAACAACCCTTATGATGTATGAGGTCAACGATAACCTTAGAAAGCTATCCAAGTGGTAGCTGTGGAGAGCAGCCTTCAGGCTTAGTCTTGAAGGAATGTTAAGCAGCTTGTTTTGCCAGAATGTAACCTTAATGTATTGGTTAAATGAAAGGAGAACCACACAGTAGTTATAAAAATATGTATTTATTAATATAACACACTTTAAATACCTCACAGTATCTGCTACATGCAGATAAACACAAAGCACACAATACTGTAGCACAGAAACAACGTAAGTAGCACTAATACACAGTGGGCTCCAGGGGGAGACCAAACCATATACTAAAATAGTGGTATAAGAACCACGACTCGAGTCAAGACAGTGTCTAGAGGTTGTAGAATCGCTGGGACCCCAAGGAACCACCCAAGGTGAGTAAGTAGGGACCCCACGGAGGACGGGTGCAGTGTGAGAACACAACCGCGTGCTACGTACAATTCAATGGGAGAGTTGCGGTTGCAGTTTTAGTGTGTAAGGACCATTCCCAGTGGATTACGAAGAAACCCTTTGGAACATAAAAGGTTGGAGAGCCACCCCACCCTTGGATACTGAAGTACCAGAGTTACCTATCCCAGGCAAGTCGGGTGCATAGGGTCGAAGTGGTGTCAGAAACCTTCGTCGTTCTCAATGGGAGCCTTCAAAGAAATGCCACTGCTGGAAAGAAGAAAAGTGTCCGGTGGAACCCACAGGTAGATTCTTGAAGGAAGGAACCTGAAAGCAGACGGGACGGAGTCTGGGTCACTCTGGAGTGACCAGGGGCTCGGTAGACGAATGCCCACCGATGTCGGGTGCTTCAGGTGCAAAGAGGGAGACCTTGACTCTGCAGCCACGGGGACCAGGAGATGTTGAGGATGACCAGGAGCCAGATGTGAGCTTTCCCATGAAGGATGTCGAGTGCTGAGGGGTCGGTGTCCAGCTGGAGCACCAACAAGCATTGGCAGCGGCAACCCACGAAGAAGGTTGAGGAAGGTCATGGTCTGGTCCAGCAAGGACCAGGAGACTCACCACTGCAAGGGGAGTCAGGGCAGGCCTGGAGAAACCAGGGGAGCCCAAGAAAAGCAGTGTTGTCCCTCAAATGGACCCACAGGCTGAAGGCACAGGAGTCACAAGGGGACCTCTAGCAGTTTCACAAAACAACAGCTTGCAGGGCACAGAGTGTGAGGAGGCTGAAGTCCTTTGTACAAAATGTGCGTAGAGGTTGGGGCTATTGATAGCCCAATGCACTTTGTTGGGGAATGCCAACAAGTATATTCACTTGCAAATGTACGTGGTGCACAGGGGTTTGAGTTATGCGGTCCCCACGAGGGATACTGGCCTCAAACCCGGTGAAAGGGCAGCTCAACCTCAAGGAACATAGGAACCCACCTCCTGTGTTGCTGGAGCCTTCAGAGTCCGCAGGAGCTCAGGATCAGCAGACCGGTCAGTTGCATTAAGGTACCTGCGAATGCAGGGGAAGGACACCTTCACCCCAAGGGAGATACTTCAGTTGTCTTTGATGCTCCACAGGTCCTGCACAGAGCCTGTATGGTGCACGGGCACAGACGAGGCTTTGGACAGAAAGGGAGACGAAGTCGGGCCCAGTCGAAGTCCAGCGAAGTCCAGAGTGTCCAGACGGTCGAAGTTCAGTGGTTTCTTGATCAGAATCTTGTCCACATCGAATCTAGGGTCCTACAGCCTGGTAAGCCCTTTTGTACCCACGGGAGAGGGTTGGACAGATTCAGGGGACCCTTCCAGGAGAGGGTTAGGACAGTGGGGAGGATACTCCCATGTCCTTTGTCCAGTTTCGCGCCAGAGCAGGAGCCATCGGCTCCCAGGACTGGTTTGAACTGGACTATGCACAGGGACACCAAGTGTGCCCCAGATGCAGACTTTCAGGCACTTTGGAAGTGCACCCACCCAGCCCCAATACACTAAATCCTGTCTGGGAGGTGGTCAAACCTCCCTGTGACAGGATGCCTATTGTCCTGCCTTCCCCTGCTCGAGCTTGGCTCAGCAGCAGGAGGGCAGAAATGTGTCTCTGGTCGGCAGCAACCATTTTGTGCTGCCCGGGTCGAGAAGGCTGGTACCGGAAAGACCAGTGACCCCACGAAGCTTGCTTCAGAAGGGTGGAATCATACCTCCCACACCAGTTACCGGTGTGGAGGTATGATTCCAAGGTATTTGATACCAAACACGACATGTTTTGTTGCATCCGTTTTCGAGATAGCATTTTACCCGTATAATGCACCTCCACCTATATGTCTAGCTGTGTCACCGACAACCTGGGAGAATGGTCTCCGAAGGCTGTAGAGGGGCTCTGCTCATGCAGGGGCACCCTCTCATGTAGAAACCTGGCACCCTGCCTTCAGGATTGTCAAGGCCTGCTATAGGGGTGACTTATAAGTTTTAAGTGTAGTGACCTATAGATATAGTAAACCTATATCTATCGTAAGTGGTGCAAGCACCAGCTTACAGAGGCTGCAATGGCAGGCCTGTAGTTCCATTTTGCATGGCCTCTCATGGGTGGCATAATACATGCTTCAGCCCATGGGAAGCCTCTGGGGTACCTATGCCCCGGGTACATGTGTACCATATACTAGGGACTGACAAGGGTACCCCAGTATCCAATCTGGAGTGTACCTAAGTACATGGCTTAACCAATTTAGGGAGAAAGCAGATAGACTGGGGTCCTGATTAGCAGGATCCCAGTCAGACTAGTCAAAAACCAGCAAACCACCAGGCAAAAAGTGGGGGTACACATGCAGTCAGATCCTACCTTTCTACACTCTTACTGAAAGGGTTGAGAAGAACGTACAAACAGCAGATCTGAAAGGTTCCACTATGAGGAAATATGGGCAAAGCTGCACCACACTTGTAAAACCAACAACTTCAAAGCCTTCTGAAGAATAATTAATGGCCTGGAACATGGCAGTACGAGGGCTAATAACACAAATATTCCTGAGTCAGGATGGGAAACCTTTATTTCCAAGCTGTATGGGGCCTTACCAGAATCTATTATGATTAATAATGTGCAACGGACTATTGCAGCCAACTTTACCGACATTAGTTGTGGGAGCAAGGAGAAAGAAATCCCTTGCGATGAAAATGTATTAATAATTGAATCCATAAATGAGGAAATATTGAAATCAACAGTAGGCGAGATTAGAGCAAATGGAGCTCCCGGCCCAAACGGCATTCCCAATGCCATTTTTAAAACTAATATTGACCTCTGGGCAAGAATTTTAACTCCATTATTCAAAGACATAGTATCTACAAAACAGGTTTCGGAATTCTGGTAAGGTAGTATTATCCGACCTATCTACAAGAGTGGCTCAGCAGATAACCCAGCTAATTACTGGCTAATAGCCCTAACAAATGTGAAGGCAAAAGTCTTCGCTAGATGCATACTTAAGGATCTGGAAGAATTGGCCGCATCATCAAATATAATCCCAATTAATCAAACTTTATTTTGAAGAGGACAATCGACAATTACAAACTTACTGTCCCTCACATTGATAGCAGAAAAGGCAAAATACAAAGGCCAAAAGCTATATATCTGCCTCGTAGAATTGAAAGCTGCCTTTGACTCTGTTCCACGTAATCTACTCTGGTCAAAGTTGGCAGCATGGGGTGTTCCACAGAACCTTTTGAACATGATTATACTGTTATACACAAATAGTTGGGTTCGAGTAAAGATGGGCGACGGTAGACGTATGACCCGTCAATTTGAAAATTTTAATGGTTTGAAACAAGGCTGTGTATTAGCTCCATGTTTTTTAATGTATTTAAGGCAGACCTATCTCTGCATTTACAAAAAGCCAATTTCCACTCTCCAAATATCTCAGGGACCAATATAAAATGATAGTATGCGGATGATACCATATTACTCAGTCATACTTCAATAGGCTTATAACACCTAATAGACACATTTAACAACTATAACATAGCTAATAGCCTACAAATGAATATAAAGAAAACTAAAATAATGTCTATAGGTTACTCCAAACGTGGTATGAGAGAATGGGAAGTAAATGTCTGAGCGATCGAGGGGCATATCAACAAGGGCCTTATATCAGCTTTTTTGGCTTTAAAAGCCAAAAAAGCAGAGATAAAACTATCGCCCTATTTACAAGTGAGTGCTAACATGCATTAGCGCATGTTAGCACCCGTTTTCCCGACGCCTCGCTTTGCATCTCTAATGAGATGCAAAGTGGACGTCACTGGGCAGTACTGCTTGTAAATTATCGCTGATGTGCACATCGCGATATTTACAAGCAGGCCCACGCATTTTAGCAGACGTTAGTTTTTGGCGAAAACCGCGGTTTTTGCCAAAAACTAACGTCTGCTAAAATGCTGACTTACCTATACTTTGCATTGGGGTGGATTATGCTGATACGACCACAGGGTCGTATCAGCAAGGTTATCGCCGTTTTCCATGGAACATCGCTGGAAAACCAGCGATGTTCCATGGAAAACGCCGCTATCGCTAGAATAATTATCGCCATTGCGCTATGCGTTGTTAATACAGCGCTAGCATGGCGATAATTTCTAGCGATAGCCGGCGATAAAAAATCGCACGCTAAGCGCAGCCAGCGATAATTATCGCTGCCGCTTGTTAATAGCCCCCGAATCTGTTAAAACTTATAAGTATTTAGGAATCACATTTGATGATAGATTAGCTTTGAAAAATCATTTCAATATTTTAAGAGCAAAGGCTACATCTGTTACATTTGATTTTAGAACTCTGCGAAATAAACTATTATGTCCCAGCCACGAGTTCCTACTCAAAAACATGAAGGTAAGGTTGATCTTTACTTTGGCCTAGGGGGTCAGTACTTTTCTGAGGTAAAGATTCAAAACTCCTGGACATCTTGCAAATGTAAGTGTTTAAATCTATCTTTAATATTCCGAAAAATATTGGTAATGCTGTTGTGTGACTGGAATTTGGTTTGACTAGCCAAACTCTAGTGTGAAAATCAGCATTTTAAAAAAGCTTACATCTCTGGTTCTCCTCGGAACCTGGTACTTTAGCAAATAAATGCTGGCAAGAAATAATGATATACGAATATGCTAGTGTCTGGAGAAACTACTACACTGAGAGCCTCCAGACTTTCAATCTGCAGCCTTTTGGCCACTCGGCTTTAAATAAAACTTCCCTTAAGGAGATACTGAACTGATCACCTAATATTCTATCATGATTGACGGACAAGTAGACTCTTGCGGGGAAAAAGTCATCAATTCGTTTAACAATATAGAGGCTCAGCCATATCTATTGACACAGCTTAAACCATTCTTTAGGGACCAATTGCTCAGCCTAAGATTTGGTAGATATCCAACAAAAGATGGAACCCCAGTATGGATACAAAAATGGTTAACTAAGAGCTGCCATCTCTGTGGTGCCCCAGATGAAACTTTATTACACATGGTGTGCATCTGCCCACATTTACTAAAAGAGCAACAAGTCCTGTTAAAACCTGCTTTTATTAAACAGGGAGTGAGAACTTGCAGACAAGCTGTAATATGTTGTCTTTCTGGCCAATCAGCTTATTTAACCACCCAATTTGTTACGTTTATTCACTTAATTGATAACATGCTGAATCGGGGCTTGGAACCTGCATATGAAGGCTCTTTATTTAATATGGTATAAGCGAGTACAATTTAAAGCACGAATGCACTTCATAGCTTAGGACTCATCACTGTACTAGATTGAGGCAGAGTGCAGTATAGTATCACACGATTGGAAGCTTTTGAAAGATTATTAATATGCTTACCATATTATACTTTTATCGGTTTTATTAGATCTATGGAACAGATTTTAAAGATGTGATCATAGGGAATCAACACTTTATCATACAGAATTTTATATAAAACTTTACTCTGCTTGATGTTGGTGTGTATACACGGTATCAATGTTCCCAGTACGGCATGTTACCCTCAAAATATCATAACATTTGTGGCAATATTGGTATGAGTTTTATGGAATTCCCATGGTTTTTGATATACCATTTATTGTGTACATTAGTTGTATGAATTAACACGTATATGATTTTAAATTTCTAATTGTAGTGATTTTCATTAATCTGGCAATAAAGATCTGTCTGTCTGGTTGTCTTATTACTGACATGGTTGACATACTTTGGTGGTTTTCATTATTGCACTATTTTATTACTTCT
Organism: Calotriton arnoldi; assembly: GCA_963921515.1. Lineage (NCBI taxonomy): Eukaryota > Metazoa > Chordata > Amphibia > Caudata > Salamandridae > Calotriton > Calotriton arnoldi. The sequence goes on along the minus strand of CAWUFW010008947.1, from coordinate 423,264 downwards.
TCATTGTCTTCATATTGTGTTTTATATCAGCCTTGCGAAAGCTCCAGGCCTGAGTGCCGGGAAGAGACGAAACACGTGTTGGCTGTTTCTACACATCTCAGTTCACATCTTGAAACCTTGTTTATCTACAAAGAATAAAAATTATTTTGCACAATTCAAGACAACTGAATCTACAAACCAATTTGTACTACAAGATACCGCAATATACATTTACTCAGCCTTGTCCTTTAACTCTAGGAATCTTGCTCCAATGGATAAGGGGTTTCCCATTTCTGAGGACAACTGAGCATCTTGAATCTACCTATTTACCAAGGACGGGCAACTTCTGGAACACTCACCCCTTCTTCATTTCACACTGAATGACAAAATAGTTGGCAAGCCCGCTGGGCATTCCCTTTTTCAACAATTTGTTTTTTATTTACATACATTCCCAGCTCAGAAAATGTGATCATGTATTCTTTATCCAGGAGATATCCTGAATTCTAGGCCTATAGAAAAAATCATTGCTCCTTAAGGATTCATTTCCTCTGTCATCTCCACATTTCTTGAGTTAATTCATTGAAAAACCAAAAAGACTAACATTCATGACCTGGAAAACATTTTCTTCTATTTCAAATAAAGAATACAAATGGTCTCGTTTTTATTCGAAATTAACTCTTTATTCCTTCCAAAGGTTCACAAAAAAATATACTCCAACTGTGTCATGATTCTGTGGTCTCTGGGCATCGTTAAACAAGAGTCACAGAGGAATTAATGTGAAGAAAAGTGAGGTGGCCAACTCTTCACCAGGGCGTTATACGATTTATCAACTCTTGCGAAGTCTGAGCCCAAAGTAAATTTGAACCACAGAGAAAGGCCCGATTATTAATGACACCTGAAATTTCCTCCTGCCCCATGGAAATTATTTCCAGCAACTTTATAGTTTACTTGCCTCCCTCTGAGAATTGCACCACCATCATTTTAATAGGGGAGTCATATACTAAAATGGCTCACTTTTCTACTCTTTCCGAATTACCATCTGGTAGTCTGTAAAGTTCCCCTTTGAAATAAACTGCAGAGACTCCAGAAGAATAATAAGGGGTTTATTAAGTTAAAGGTACATCAGAGACCCGAGCCAGCTACAACAAACACAAGCTGCCAACTGATCTGGAACCTCAGCAATCAAGGAACATCCTAGCAACACACAGTGATAGCATTCTAATACTTGTTGTCGTAGCAGAGAGAATGCAGAGTAGTGTACAGGCGTTCATCCTCAAGCAAATGAACAAACTGAGAGGTAAATAAAACTCTTGAAAAGTTCTTAAGATGCTACATTTCTGCTACCGAAGACAACTGGAGATTTCTCTTACCAGCATCTGAGTTTGCTTACAATAAAGCAATCCATATTTCCAAAGGCTTCTCTCCTTTCTTTGCCTTAAGTGGATTCCAATCTCAAACCTTCCGAGATTCCTTAGACACAGATGATCTAGTACCTGAAGTTTAAAATTCATTGGAAAAGTTAAAGAAAGACAAAGAAAAATGAATTCGGAATTTGTAGATCACTAAGTCAAAACAGAAATTACAGGCCAATCAACATAGGCGATCAGCTCCTACTTATAAAATAGGAGACAGGGTTTGGTTCTACGCCATCAAACTACCTGGTTCTATCTGTAGATCAAAGTTCTCTCCTAGACATTTTTGCCATTTGAAATTCCCAAGATCATTAATCCTGTCAATGTACGACTCAGGCTTCCAATTTCTCGGAGGGTTCATCCTTCCTTTCATGCTTCCCATTTAAAACCCTATCATCACCGTGAGGGATCCCAGGTTAAAAAGAAACCAGCTCCCTTACTTGTTGATTGACAACCTCAGTACAAAGTCCAGGAGATCTGCGACTCCTGAATTGGAAGGCATATAACCGTTCTGATTGCTCATGGGAACCCGCAGACTTGGTTCATGCACCCCTTTTGGTTAATTGATTTTATAAAAAATGTCCTCATAAACCTGAAGCTCCTAAGAGGAGGCAGAGTGTAAGGGGTCTCCCCTTAACTTGGCCACTCTGCACTCGGGTGCAGCTTCCACAAGCGCTGACGTGGCCCAGTCACGGTGGTGTCCTCTGGCAGGGCCATCTTCTTTTCCCTGCAGTGCATGGTCTCATTGTAGCACATGCTAGGGTTTGTGTTGCAATCGCTCCAGCATGCTGGCTTACCAGAAACGCTGCATTGAGGAGCAATTGTATTACTACAGCTCATATTACTTAATACATGCATGCTAAATACACGCCTTTTATTTTGTATTGGTTCTGTAGTCTTTGCGATGTACCATAGGATAGGATAGGATTTTAATTTATAAAGCGCTCGAATGCCGAGGCCATCAATTGTTCTTCTTTGATTACTTGTTTACTGGTATACATGGATTCTCTGCCTTCTCCAGTTCCTGTTTGTTGTACTCTTGCTTTCGCCTTGTTGCTTGGCCTGGACAGCTGGAAGGTTTTCTGGTCTCCAGTCTCTTCCTTGCTGCTGGAGCAATACTAGATTCCCAGTTACAATCTCTTCAATCGTCTCCCAGAAGACCTGCCCTTGACAACAAGTTTGCAGAGTGCTGGAGGGACTCTTGACAGTGGACGGTGCTGCTCCTGGCAACACCCCATTCCAGGAGATTCATTTAGTGGTGGTACTTGCCCTTCAGGGAGAACCAAATAGCCAATATGTACATTTTAAAACCCCACGCAGAGGCTAATTGGTGCTCCTGGCTGGTGGGCTGTTTCTGTAGCCAATTTGATGTGGCTGCTGTATAGCCCGTAAATGTTTCCTTTTCTTCATGAAGGGGGACCAGCTGTCACTCAAACGATGGGTGCCCCGCCCCTTTCTGAGGCACTGGAGCACCTACTTCTAGGCCAGGTGGGGTTGAATGGTCAGGTAGAGCTTCCGACCCGTCCTGCAGTTCTTTCATGGAGGTTGGACAGGGAAGATGATTTCTCTTGTGTTGTCAGTGCGGCCATCTCCAGGTGTGGGGGAGGGGGGTCAGATGACAAAAGCACAGACAGTTCTCTCTGTGCAGGTGGAGCCCCCTTAGGGCAGGCCTGGAGCTCCCCAATCATAAGGCCTCGTTTGGTGGTTCTACCACCTCTAATGACCCAGGAACAGTGTTAAATAACCTTGCGACTGCGCTCCTAGTCACCCGAGAGGACCCACGGGCTGCAGAGGGTTGATTTGTAGATCAAGCAGGGGATTGTCGCATTGTGGTGCAGGCCAGAGACCATCAGAGCACCCTAAGCAGGACCTCCCAAGTGTGAGGATTATTGGCAATGAGGAACTCAATGCAAACCCCAAACCTCCACCCTGGGTTATTACCAGACACCTGCACTACACACAGCATCCTATACAGGAACAAAATGGGGGACATGAGGCAGGGAGGAGAGAAAACACTTGAGCGGCTCAGCTCGAAGGGCTCTCGGTTGGTCAGGCAAGTTCTCATCTATGGATTTGTGGGCAAGTGAGCAACGAGGTGAGTGAGAGACAAATGCATCAGTAAAACAATCATAGTGGAAATGTAATAAAAGATGTTCTGAATAGTGCCTGACTGGTCTGTTGTCCAACATGGCCTATGCAGAATGTCGAAAAAGGCCAGGAACCAACTCCACATACCGGGCAGCAGTCGAACTTACGTCCCAGCGGCCATGAAGGCACTTGTGGAGAAAACACAAAGTAAAAGGATCAGCAGCAGGTAAGCACAATGGGGGCTAAATCGAGAACCTCTGGAACGCATATTAGGAAAGGGGTAAATAAAACTAAAATAAAAAAATCAGCAACACGGCCTCCTGGCCACCAGTTCATAAGTGGTTGTTTCTAAGTGGTTCTTCAACAACTCCTTACACCTCTGCCTGGTTTTGGCTCTAGCAGCAGCTGCCTGTAGGAGCCTGAAGCTGCCCGCCTCTCTCCAGGACTTGGTAGTCTCCTGAGCTGAGGGTCCCTGTAGCAGCACACTCTTGAAGGCAGGCCACTCTCCCTCCCTATCTCTACTTCCTAACCTGGGGATCATCTGCTGCTTGTAGGGTGCCCCTGTGTCCATCCCATGTTACCCATTCCTAGAGCCCCTATAACCAGCATGAGTCCACAGCTGTTTAAGGGGATCGCCTTCCTTCAGGGACCCCTCGGCTTCGAGAGGGAGGTGAGGGCTAGTGCAACCAGCTCTGGAGACAGAGGGCCTGATTTAGATCTCGGCGGAGGGGTTACAACATTGATGGATATCCCGTCTGCCGAAATACAAATCCTACAGGATATAATGGGATTTGTATTACAGCGAATTGTAGTGTATTTTTGTATTGTATTGTAATTGCATTTATATAGCGCTTACTACCCCTGACGAGCAGATGGGATATCCGTCACCATTGTGATGAAGTAACCCGTCCACCGACATTTAAATCGGGCCCAGACACTGTTGGGAGGGAGAAACGTCCCCTCCATGGTTGTGGAAAGCGTGCATTCCAGGCTCGGCATTATCATGGCAAACTCTAGTTTTTTTAACGCGGTCTCGAAAATGACGTGCACTGGAGCTATTTTTATGATGCCGATCGAGACCCAGGCCAAGGCTCTAATGTCTGGAGGAACACGCCATGTGCTCTCTTCTTATCAAGGTCACCAGCCTGAAGAGGAGTGACAATGGTAGTAAGTAAACTGTTTCTAGTGGCAAGGCAGGCATTTAACCTCTCCCTGCATGGAGCGTTGCCTACTGGTCTGTCTGAAATGTTTTAAGTATTCTGCCAGTCCCCTGCAACCAGGCCCTTCACCCATCCATATGGGACATGGATGTCACACATGTGTATCTGTCTGCGAGAGTAGAGGATGAGTTTATGGAACGTGTGTGACACAGGTGGTCATAGCCATACTGGAATCTATTTTGTGCGCATCCAAGTGGTACCTAAGACTGAGGATTTGAACAGGCAGCAGATATAAACTGCAGGGTTCCTCCAGGACATTCCAAGAATCCTTTGTAATGGATCAGATGTTTAGGTGTGGTGGAGATGAGAGAGAGGACCCTGCCTCTGATGGTTGGGGAGTTTTCTGCCCTTTCCTGCCCCAAGGTTTGGTGGAAGGCCTACCTCAGATCAAGGGGCCTCCAGAAGGATCACAAACTGTTTAGTTGGCAATTCCTAAAGGCCCTATCACTGGGCAAGATGTAAGGAACTGCAGCCACACGGGAAAAAAATGCTACTCTGTGGGCCACATTTGACATTGTACGCCCTCTCCAGAGGTACAGACTTTTCTGAATGCCCTTTGTGGCAAAAGATGGAAATTGCCGACGCGTTTCCAATCCCTAGGATTAATCACGGGATTTTCATCAGGGCTAAAGCACGGTGTAACCTGTAGGTGAAATTGAATTTAAAAAAAAAGAAGAATTAGTAGAGAGGGTAACCCCCACAAGGGTTTAGCATTTAACTAGCCTCCCATGCCAAAAACCAACAAGTAATAAGAAGCAGGCTCTCGTAGCCTGATAGAGGATGTCTGAGAAAGATACATTATCATTTACAGAAACCCATATACAGGCCTTAATAGCACCGTCCCCCTTTTCGTCCATAGCACTTAGTACCACAGCAAAACAACATAACGAGTCTGAAAAATTAATCAGGTTACATAAAAAACATATCAGGACCGAACTCCACGGTCATTTTTTGCTTGAACATCTTAAAGCAGGCACCATTCCATGGGGCTTGCAGGTTAAAAATATACCAGTGATCTTTACAGAGGACCCAGTGTATAAAAATGGTTTTAGTTTTATTTTGACCAAATGTAGCCGGGACCTTATGGTACATACCACCATAGAAACGGCGCAAAGAATTTGCCTCAAAGAAGTTGAAGAACTGGATGCCTTATCTCAAGCCATTCATGACAATCATAATGTGACAGAAGCCAAAGCCTTGCTTGAAAAGATAGAAAAAGAAATCCAAACCTTCAAAGACAATACCATTAACTTTAAGACGGCCAAATTCGAGAAAGATTTTAAAAACTTCCGGATTGAAACGGTCTATCCATATTTGAAGGAAGATTACTACATACAGGCGGAGGCACGGCGAGCCCTAACTCAGTACCAAGGTCGATCAAGAAATAGATTTCTTACATTTTCAGAGACCTCGTCCTCAGATTCATCGGGTGAGTCGGATCCCCGTGAAGGAACATCCAAAAGACAGAATTATTTTTTAGAAAAGGACGTGCCGAGAAACCGTGTAAGGTTCAAACCCCAACCACAATCATGGGAAATGCGAACCCGGAAGAACTTTTACAAAATGTAAAAGAAACGACCATTGTGAATCTGTCTTCAAAACAATTGACCAAGCATGAACAGTCTGTTCTTGAGTTAGGAGTTAAATTCGTGCCAACCGCAACTACTGATTTAGTCAATTTAAAGATCGAAGCTCTTGAATTCTGTCGTAAAATTAGGCTCAAGGCATTCTTCCACGATAAAGAGAATCAAAAGAATCCTGAACCATCTGGATTGAAGAATCGATCTAGTTTCATTCCACCAACACAGAGTATTCAGAAAGAAATAGTGGCGTACGAACAGGCAGTTTTGTCATCTATTACACAACTGGCAAAGCAAAAGAACTTTTTCAAAAGAAACATTACCAGGCATCAACAAAAAGCACTAAGGGATCTACAGAATGACAACTCGATTGTGGTGAAACCCGCTGACAAAGGGGGAGCCCTTGTCCTATGGTCCAAGGATAAATATCGAGATGAAGCTAACAGCCAAATATTCAACCGAGTATGGTATAGACAATTAACGGAAGACCCTACTAAAGAAATACAGAACGAAATAAACAACAAAATCAATTGGGGATTGGAACAAGGAATCATTGGCCCAAAAGAGTTCGAATTTCTCAACAAAAAACATCAGAGAATTCCTGTAATCTATTTTCTCCCGAAAATTCACAAAGATCTGCAACAACCACCCAGGAGACCAATTGTGTCTGGGTGTGATTCGGTACTTGAACCGATAGCAAAATACGTAGACGTCTTCCTTAAACCGTTTCTAGACCAGGTACCATCTTACCTTAGAGATACTACAGATTTCATCACCAAAATTGAAGGCCACACGTTTAATCAACACCAACAATGGATGGTCTCATTTGACATCAACTCCCTATACACTCAGATCCCTCAAGATGAAGGCCTGGAGTCTATGGAGTATTTTCTAGAAACTAGATCAAAACCTCAAAGGGTCCCGACTGACTTTATTCTGGATTTAGCAAAAATAGCCTTAAAAAAGAACTATTTTAAGTTTGAAGACACGTTCTTCATGCAGGTCAAGGGCACTGCCATGGGGTGCCCATATGCCCCGGAGATGGCGGTGCTCTTCATGGCTCTGTTTGAGGACCGGTTCATCTACAACAATAATCCATACAGTGGTAATATGCAATCATGGTACCGCTACATCGATGATGACTGGTGCCTGTGGGAAGGCACAGAAGATCTATTGCAATCCTTTTTCGAATGGCTAAACAGTAAACATGCAGATATTAAATTCAGCATGACAAAAAATCAGACTCGCTTAACTTTTTTGGACGTTGAGGTATTTGAACAAGACGAAAAGTTAATCACAACGTTACATCGCAAGCCTACAGACAAAAATACCATTTTACACTGTTCTAGCTTTCATCCTAGAAGCCTTAAAGATAATTTACCATACAGCCAACTATTGAGAATCTGGCGTAACTGTACCCGTAAGGAAGACTTCATAGTTCAGGCAGAAATCTTATGTGAACAATTGAAGGAGAGAGGATACCCAAAAAAGATGTTAAAACACTCAACAAAGAGAGCATGGTACACACCCAGAGAAGAACTATTGAATAAGAAGATCAAGAAACCATTGGACCAATTAGTATGTGTATCTACATTTGACCCACACACTCACAAATTCCGTAAGATTATCTTAAACAACTGGCACTTGCTAACTGGTCTCGTATGTCCTATGGAAAGACCGCTTTTCGCAATGAAAAAGAACAAAAGCATTGGTCAACAAATTATACGAGCGGATCTCAGGAACAACAAACCCAAGATTGATTTAAGAACATTATGGAAGTTGGCTCCAGTGGAGGGACACCACAAATGCGGAACTTGTTCAGTATGCAACAACACCATAGAAGGTTCTGAGTTCACATATAACTCCATTAAATGGGTACACAAGGAATTCACAAATTGTAAAACTAAGAATGTTGTGTAAGCCATTAAATGTCCTTGCCCGAAGCTGTATATTGGTAAAACTACACAACAAATTAATCAAAGGATGGTCCAACATAGATCAAGGATTAAGCAAAAAGTTCTAACTGCACCTATGGTTACACATTTCGTTGAAAAACAACATTCCAAAAAAGATTTTGTCTGGACAGTCCTGTCAGGTATTAAACCACCACCGAGAGGTGGAGATGTTGAAATATTATTGCGGAAAAAAGAGACATATCTCATCATGAAATATAACTGTGTGGCAGACGGTCTGAACGAGATGATGGAACTTCATCAAGTTTTGCGCTGAGTCCTCTGTTAAGAATTACACTGTTTATCTTGCGAAGCATTCCAATTATAGCAAGAACAAAAAAGGCCGATTTATAAACACATTTCACTAGATCCCATATTCACAATGATTGATATAAGGTGTTTTATTGGTCCTAACATAAGAGGACAAGCACATAAATCCACAACATAGTGTATTTTTCGTTGCAGCTTGGAAACTACAAATCCCATAATCCATCAAACGAGGAGCGCTTTACACTTCCTGTTAAACAGGATATAGATTAACCTAATGCCCGCAATCATTCCCGACTCAATTTCTCGGCGGGAGGATTGCTTTATACAACGAAGAGAAGAAAAAATCTTCGAGTAAGTAAGCAGCCCGCTTTTTATGAACTATTTGGTATCATGCTTTCGGAATGCAAAGAAGCGCGTGGTAACCGCGGTGTGCTTCTCCTTCAGAGACACGGCGCGTGTAGTCGAAACACGCTGCTCCAAAACGATAATGGCCATGAGTGCACATACCTACAAGTAAGTGCATTCTTTCATTAAGGGCTGTAGTTTTATAAACCCGGCAAACCAACGAGAAATAATGATAATAAGTGCTCATTTACTCTCTTTTTTACAGTTAGCGTGGTAATTGACCCGCTTTAGAGAAAACTTTTAATGAACCAATTTGAATGGCGAGTCCAACTTGAAAAACTATCCTTCCAGTCGCCCCTTGCAGATTTAATCGTAAGTTTCACGATACACACATTTGTTTATATGGGATACAAAGTAACAAAGACAGTCCAACTGATTTACAATGTCCTGGTTGTTTTAGGTTCTGAAAACCGAGACATCTGATACTCGACTCAAGCACCACAAGTGCAGTAACTCCCATTTCAGGTACTTTAAGCTTAATAGGAAGTGGCGGAATATTAAAATATGGAGACAAGGGAAGGCACACTTTTAGGTAATTCTTCTTTTTTGTATTTTTTTTAATTTCAATTTCACCTACAGGTTACACCGGGCTTTAGCCCTGATGAAAATCCAGTGATTAATCCTAGGGATTGGAAACGCGTCGGCAATTTCCATCTTTTGCCACAAAGGGCATTCAGAAAAGTCTGTACCTCTGGAGAGGGCGTACAATGTCAAATGTGCCCCACAGAGTAGCATTTTTTTCCCGTGTGGCTCCAGTTCCTTACATCTTGCCCAGTGATAGGGCCTTTAGGAATTGCCAAGCATAAGTTCTTTATACTAGTACACTGCTGGTGTAATTTTTTGAAATTTTGTAATTATATTCACCAATGTTGTAGATAATTTAAGATTGTAGAATTGTATTGTCATATTATTTTCACAAAGCACTATTATGTATTTTATGTGTCGTGTATCTGAAATGTATTCAACTCAGACATGAACTAAATGCTTATACAAAATGTATGTCAAATATATGTGAGTTATACATTGAAAACATAAGAACTAAATAGTCTTTGCTTTTATCCGCTTAAATAAATAGCGGTATATAAATTGACAGCCAGGTTCCTTGTTCTTTTTTACAACCTTTAGAAAGATGGCATTTTCTTACTTTAGCCATTTGGTGCCTGCTACCTGTCTCTGATAGTATGTATGGGTGGGATGACAGCTGGGCTTTGTGTTTTCCCTCTAGACAGCCACATACAATGAAAGCTTAGGTGTGACTTGATGGGCCATCCACATCCTGATGGGCCATCCTGAGTAGTATGGGAGTGCGGAGCTGGATACAGCCTCGCACTTACACCAGAATAGGTTGTGTCCTGTCCACACACAAAGATCTGCAAACCCCTCTGTAGTCAGTCTGGAGTCAGGGCAGGAAGGGAGGACCTCTGTGCACTTCAAAGCCCTTCTTTGAAGTCTCTCCCAATTCAAAGGCACCACTGGGTATAAGAAATGGACCTCTGACCTCACCACTTCAGTTCCCTTCTGAACCTGTGGATACTCTGCCAAGAAGAAAGACTGTGCTGCTGAAGGACTGTCCCCCTGCTCGACTGCTGCTCTGAAAGAACTGCTGCCTTGCTGTGCTGACCTGCTGACTACTGCCCTCTTGCCTGGAGAGGAAGAACTGGACCTGGAACACATCTTGAATCCAGGACCCCAGAATGACTCTAAGGGTAGTCTGCTGGCTTCCTGATCTGAGCCTCAGCGTCATAACAGACTCCCCACAGCTATTGAACCCATCTTCAATGAGCTCCTGACCCCCAAAAAGTGCCTCTCTGGTCCCTGGGCCCTTTGGTGGACCTGTAGTTCTTAAAATCAGGTTTTTGGGCTCTTGGCGAATGGCCCTGTTCACACTGGAACCACGCCGCTCGCCCAAAGAATCAAAGCGAGCCGCCACAAGTTCGTCTCTTCGCACAGCAAGTATCACCGCTCGTGACTGCGAGGCTCCAGCCTGTCTGTCCACTACACCCAACTGGCTCATTGCGCCCCCGCGGACCATCCCCAGCGACGCTGTCCTTGCTTTCAGCGAACTTCCTCCCAGAGGACACGACTGTTGGTACAATTCTTGAGAAGGTTAAACTTGCCCAGGACTAATCTGGGACTGTATCCAACCCGCACTCCCTCATGGTCGGCCTGAAATTTTGGATTTGACCCTGTCTAGGCCGACCAGATATCCCCGATAGGCGCTTTGTGCTTTTAAGAACTATATTGCAGTTTAATCTTTAAAAATCCATAACTACGGTTCTACTTATTGGATTTTTGTCATTTTGGTCTTGCTTTGTTCATTAAATTAGCCTCTATTTCCCTAACCTCTTAGGTTAAGCCTCTTAAGTTAAACCTGTCTGCTCTGTGCCAAGCTACCAGAGGGTGAGCATAGGGTAGGTTTGTGACTTACCCTGACTAGGATTGTGGTTACTGCTTGACCAGGGCTTCCACCCCTGTCAACCAGGAACCCAATTTCCAACAACGTTTAATAAAGTTGTGCTCTGATTTGCTAAGAATGTATTAATTTTACATCACACCACGATGATTCTGTAGTTTTACTGATTTAATATGTGAAAATAGTGTACATAAGCCCTTTTTTTTGGGGGTGAGCAGGAAGACGTTCCTGGAAACTTAGATGCTGCTAGGGATGCTGTCCATTTCTCTTTTGATTTTGCTGCCCACTTGGAACTTGCACTTCTCTGTAATGGTCTATTTGATGAGAGCCTTCATGATATTAACTTGGTATTGCACTTCTTGTGCATTTTTGTAATAAATCATTTAAATTATTCCACTGATCTGGAACTCAGTTATTGATTTGGGCCCTTTAAGTAACTGTCTCAGCTATGGGTCAAGAGACCTGTGGCATATCGGGTGAGTGGACTCAGACGGAGAAGTTGTCTGGGGAAAAATGGGCCACAGGGTAAAGTAATGGGTCGATGGGAGGGGGAAAAGAGGACTTATTACTGACCGGGTAGGTGGTACCAGCAGACAGGCCCATGCCCAGGAAAGGTGGGTTTGGTTAAGGGCACTGAGCGGGTGCGTTAGAGGTGGCAGGGCTGAGAAGAATTTTTATGGATAAGTGAGGACCATTAGAAAGCAAAGGTATTATAGACCACAGGATTTTCATTCATCAAAAGTATAATACCAAGAGATAATCTAATTAGCAACGTAAAAGAGAGTAGTTGAAATACTAGCCAGACTTTTGAAAGATTTAAAGAGCATGATTGAAGACAAAAAAAATTAAATAAAATGAAAGAATAAATAAGATAGAGCAAGAAATACGGAGAGAGCTGAGTAAAGATGTTATAGCTAGAGACAAACGTATGTGATACTTGGTCTCTCATTTCTTGAGGGACACAGATACTCAGGTCTGGAGCAAGGTTGCTGGACACACCGGAGGGTGCATTTGAGAAGAAAAGGAAGAAGGGAAGATAGAGTTCATAAGAAAAGTAATCTTTGAACTAGTCAGCTATGGGAAGGCCTATTGACTACATAGGTGAAACGCTGTGAATACATGAGACACTAAAAAGGAATCTGTAAAATATACTGTTGAAGTACAAATAGTGCTTTATCAAATGCCGAAACTTTAACACAAAGTCAAATAGCAAAGGTGATCGTGGGCAACCCTGTCTGGTGCCTCGTTCTGTCAGGAAGTGTGCAGAAGGTACACCAATCACACACACTCCAGCAACCAGTTGCGTGGAGAGTAGTTGGAAATAACATTGAATGCGCAGACCAAACTTCACTCTGCCTCGAACACTGAATGGGCAATCATAGACCATTGAATCGAGTGCCTTTCCAAAACTGTCCAACAAGATCGCCACAGAGATCCTGCAACCCCTAGGCGGGAACAAGCACATTGTGAAGTCCTTTAACGCTGTGACAGATGGATCTGTTGGCCATTAAGCCACTTTGGTCCATTTGGAACAGAGAATGGATGCAGCTCAGAAGTTCACTAGCCAGAATCGTAGCCAGCATGTTGGCCTCCATGTTAATCAATGAGATTGGACTGTAGGAGGGACAAAGGTCTGCTGACGTCCTAGAATTTATGGGGACAGTAACGGTGGCTTCTCGAAGATCTTTGAGAGCCATACCATCTACACAAGACTGAATGATCATATCTCAGTGCTAGGAGTCAAGTGTGGAAAAACTCGTCCTTGGGGCTCGGAGTCTTAACTGACTGACAAGCTGAGCCACACCCTCTCCCAGGTCCTCAACCAAAAAGGTGAGGTCCTCCAGCTGCAATCTGTTGGGGACGGGTATTTCATTGGGGTGTTGATTAAAAAGACCTCCAAGTTTCCTATAGGATGGAATTGGTGCCAACTTTATAGACCAGCATAGTAAGAAGCGAATAGATGTATGTTTAGTAACCAACCCACTGGCACATCTCACACCTCACCCACATGCCTACTTGGTTCATTCTGGCTGTTCAACCAGTGTAGCCTCCAAGCTCTTCCTCCTGTATTCTTAAACTAAGCTTTGGCATGCCATGTATAAACTTGCAGCACTTCTGGGTCACCTTTGTTGCGATACCTAGTCTCAATGTCACATAACTGTGTCTCTAGTAGCATGAGAGCTTCTCCCCATCTTGAGCTTCGTAGTCATTCCTCAACTCTTGAGAACTGGTTTACATGCCTCCTACAGGACAGCAGGTGACTCAACTGAACCCACATTGGCCTGGAAATAAGAGTTGAAGTCTCCCCAAACATAATTAGTGAAGGTGTTGGTAGCCACTAAGAAATAGGTCTCCAAATACTCCTGTCATGTCCCGGTGCTTGCTGCAGTGTTAGCTCCTACAGAGAGTCGGAAATGCTCCGTGGGTGAGATCTTGGGGAAAAAGGAAGATGGCGGATTGATTCCGCCGTGAGAGGCAGCGTTCAAGGAGCTTTCCCGACAATGCTGAATACCGAACGCTAACACAAAAGACTTTCGTTAAAAAACGACATGTAAAAGAAAAGCTCTCAGCGCTTTAAGTGTTCCGGTTTGAATCCTGGCAATTAATCCTCTTTGGCGATACCCGGAGCTGTTTGCATCAGCGTCGGAGGGGTCAGAACGGTCAGTGCTGTCTGGTGACCTACAGCCCTGGTCTATCCGCTTCGCTGTCTATGGCTCCGCCTAAGCTGAATACTGTGCGGACTGGACGTGTAACGCGCACTTTTGCAGCGGCTGCTGCCGCAGGTAATGCGAGTGCTGAGATTAACGAAAGCATAATAAAAAAAGGAACCATCCGTGTTGGAAGACCGGTAATGAAGCTGCTTCACTCCGGAAAAGCCAAGGAGCTTGTTATGACTACACCGGGATCCGCTATGGCTGAGGCGGTGCTGGAGATGGTGCATCGCGGATTACAGGGCTCACCTGAAGCAAGGCGGGAATCGCCGAAGGGAGCAGCGGCGATGGACGCTTTTGGAGAGGCAGCACAGGCACTGGAGATACGGTCTGAGGATGCCATGGAAAATGGAACTCTGGCGCTTATACCGCAGGTAACCGGTAATGGAAGTGAACATTTATTTTTAAATCCTAGCGATCATAGCGCTGTTACAGGGGGCTCCCTCAGTCTTACATCTATGGATGGCGCGGATGGTGCTAAGTCAGCTATTTCAGCTAGTCTAATCTCGCCTGTGTTTATGCCGGCATTCGCGCTGATAATAGATCAATGGGCAGCAGTGGCGGAAATAACGGCAGAATCTACTTTTGATAATGGGCAAAATGCGTTAACCAGAAATGGCGAAGCTATTCCTCGATATGAGAGTGACACTCCAGCTCTGGCAAGCTCAGATTTGGAACCAATGCAGGGAGAAGGAGGGACAAGAGAACTTTTTAAAGCACAAAGGAAAGGAGAAATTTCTGAGATGCCCACAGCCGATCTAATAACTCAACAGAGCAAGGAAAGTGCTGAATTGCCCACCGATGCTGTTACTGATTACTGATGAGATATCTTTATCTCCAATCTCAATAACTAATAATGATATATCAGTATATTCAGTAAACGAGACCAATGCCCTGCAATCAGCACTAATACTACAACCAGCTCAGTTAGTGCAGTCGGTAAAAAAGAAATGCAATGTTAAAACAAGTAAACAAGGTAAACTTGGTCGAAATCTCTCTGAATCAAATTGCAACAGCAATATGACCAAGAAACAAGCAAGTACAACATCTGCAATACATGTAAGAGAGGTGTGGTGCAGCGGCCAGGGCAGCTGACTTCGGAGCACAGGGTTCACGGTTCGATCCCCGGCTCCAGCGGCAGCTCAGCTCAGCACCATGTGACTCTGGGCAATAGCTCACTTAATTTCCATGACGGCCCCCAGCGCCTTGAGACCCGTAAGGGTGAGTAGCTGTGCTATATAAAAACGGACTTACATATGTAAGAGCCAAAACTAGGAATCAACACAGTCCTCTGCGCAAATGGGTGACCTCAAAAGGGGAAGTAAAAGCAATTATATCGAGATTATCTGGCTCTGGCCCGGTTTTGGGGGAATATCTGGCAACTACCGGTACTCAATACCTTCCACCTTCTCAGCAGATGGTGCATGATCTATCAGGTGATACTATTAGGATTAGTAGCGCCAATGAGAACTCTGATATCACTGGATCACTTAATACTGGCACTATGCATCTTATGAGAGATGCCCCTGGCCCAACGACTTCTTTAGCCATCACAAATATATCAGGCTCATCAGAAGCATTAGAACCATCATTAGCATCAATTATGCAAGCACTATTAACGCAAAGAGCTGAAGCACAAGAACACTTTACTCAGCTTAGGCCAGACAATGCTAATATGCAGCAGGCTATGGTGGCAGTAACTGATAAGGTGGCAGCAATTACAATTGAGATGACTAACCTTCAGCAAAGGATATCGGATAATGAGGATGCAGTCTCACATTCAACTAAATTACTTCAAGAACATGATACACAAGTTAACGCTCTTCAGTTAAAGGTCGAGGACCTTGAGATCGGCAGCGCCGGAATAATCTGCGAATATTTGGGATCCCGGAGGGCAGCGAAGGGTCAGATCCACGTGAATTCATAGTTCGAATCTCTCAGAAGGCTTTCCCTGATCTATCAGATTGGGACTGGGACTCTCAAATACAACGAGCTCATAGATTACCAATATTCTTAAACCAAGGTGAACAGCTTAACCCACGACGTCCAAGACCAATACTTATCAATATAGGCAATTTTTTGTTACGTCAGGCAATCGCAATCAAAGCTCGACCCTCTACACCAATTACAGTTGAGTCATTCTCTATTGTCGTAAGGTCGGACTTATGTAAAATAACAATGGACAAAAGGTGGAGAATGAGACAACTCATTGACTCTTGGAAAGCTCTTGGAGCCTTGGTCTATCTGCAAGAGCCAGCTCGATTGAAGATTATTAAGGATGGTAGATCGCAGTTTTATTTCTCAGATCAGGAGGCAAAATTGGCACTTACCAAAGCTCAACAAGCTCAACAAGGCTCCAAATAACCACTTTGGGATCTGAAACAAGGGATAAGGAAGTAGAATATAAATATTTTTTTGTACTCCCTCTCTGAGATTTGGGGTCTTAGACTACAATTTCTAGATCTGGGAGTAATCATAATCAGGATGAGTCGGAACAGTGACTATGGATATATGGACATATGGCTAAAATTGGTTTCTAATTCTTATTGTTTTTGTCTACAATTTATACTTTACTAAATAATGTTGGGAGAAACTCATAGTAGCGCTGCCTCCTTAGCTGTCTGTGAACGACAGCAAGATGGTGGGGGTGATTCCTTTTTCAGGATACGGGGAGGGAAGGGGGTTACTCCTCATAGGTTGAGGAGGGGTTGGGGAGGGGAAGGGTAGGGCAAGGATCATTGATGATTAAGGGGCTTTGTGCCGGCAAACAATGGAGCTGGGGGTGTAAATTAAGGGGTGTACAGACTAAATTAAAATATATGATTTACATCGATATAAGCTGCAGAATCTGTAAAGATAAGAATAACTCATTTAAATTGGCTATTCAATTACTTGAAAAGATGCTTTCTTTAAAACTAAATTTAAAAACTTTTTTTTTAGGGAAGCTTAAAATGTGCCCGAAATTTTTCAAATACATGTAATGGGGTTAATCAGATGTATAAGCTGGAATGTGGCTGGGCTAAACTCATTTAGTAAGCGGTGCTTGGTGAGGGAGGAGCTAAGGCTATATAAACCATATTTGGTGGTCTTAGTAGAGACACATTTAGCATACAAGGATCGGGGCTTGTTTAAACAGCTTGGATTAGAAATGCTTGAGTGTACCTCACAGGGTGCAACAATTAGAGGCGTAGCCATCCTTAAAGACAAACATTTTACTTGCAAAAAACTTGAAAAAGCCTCTGACCCAGGTGGTAGATGGGTAATTCTACAATTGGAGATTAACAATAAGAAGTTAGTTCTATGTGCATTATACGGTCCAAATCAAGACGATCCTACTATTTTCGAAAAACTAATGATGGAGCTTTTGGATTGGCAGAGGGAAATCATAATTTTAGGGGATTTTAATTGTACCTTAAATTACTCTATGGATTCATCTAATCGTTTTGCCTCTCCAAGAATGAATAGAGTTAGAAGGTCAATTTTGGAAATGGCCCGACTTCATGGGATGGCTGATGTATGGCGTACATTATACCCTACTAAACCTGGCTTTACGTATTACTCTAGACCTCATCAACATTACTCTAGAATTGATCTAATCTTGGTGCATTGCTCCCTTTTAGGGAGAATAGATATTGAAGTATGCCCGCGAATAACATCTGACCACAACCCTCTATTAATATATTTGCAATTTTCCTTAGAGGACAAGTGTTCTCGCTCTTTTTCATTTCCTAGGCATTTGTTATGCGACCCCGAATATATCTCTCATACTAAAGGGGTTCTTACTGATTATTTACAACACAACATAGGTACTGCTTCTTCTTTTATAATATGGAATACAATGAAAGCTGTGATTCGAGGATCTACACAGCAATATATCTATCAATTGAATAAAGTTATTCAAGGGAGGGAGAAGGAGTTATGCAATACTCTAACAAAATTGGAGCTGCTACATGCTCAAGAGATTATGGTGAATGGGTTTAATAAAGAAGCTATATACTCTGAATTAATAAGTACAAGGGCACTTATGACCCGACGATTTAAAGAGAAGGTGGCTGCTGCTTATAATAAAAATCGAATGAATAGATATGAATACGGGGATCAAGTCGGTCGCTTAGTGGCTTATCAGGTAGCAGATAAGAAAGCTAAAACCAGGATAGATTCAATTAAAGGCAAAGACGGTGTTATGTACAATTCGACTAATTTAATCTTGGAGCAATTTTATCAATTCTACTCGGAATTATATGCTCTGTCAGAAAACTATGACTCAGTGGTGGCTGAAGAATATCTACAATCATTGAGGCCCTCTGTTCTCGATCCAGAGGCTATAGAACACCTACAACTTGATATATCAGAAGATGAAATTGCAACTGCTATAGCTGCGCTGCCTTTAGGCAAAGCAGCCAGAGATGACGCCCTACCACTGGAGTTTTATAAAACCTTTAAAACTTTAATTCTCCCACTGCTCCAAGAAGTGATGCACCAGATAGCTGAGTGCAAGCTAGTTCCTGATTCTTGGGATATGATTAATATTGTCTTTTTTCTTAAAAAAGGGAAGAGTGCAGGTGAATGTGGGTCTTATCGACCAATATCCCTTATTAATACTGACGCTAAAATATTCTCTAAAGTATTGGCAAATCATCTGGCATCATATATGCCAGGTCTGGTATCTGAACACCAACACGGATTTATTTCAGGCAGGGATACTACCGCACATGTTAACACGGCTATAACTGCATTTGATTTCGCTCATAAAACATCGAGTACCATGGGGATGATTCTATTAGATGCTGAGAAAGCATTCGACCGGGTGGTATGGGATGCATTATGGCAGATACTACGCAATAATGCAATACCAGATCGGTTTATGAACTGGATCAAGGCACTATATACTAACCCGCAGGCCAAGCTAACATATGCTAATTTGAATTCTAAGATATTCTCTATACAACGTGGTACGAGGCAAGGGTGTCCACTTTCTCCTTTACTTTTTGCTCTTTATATCGAGCCTTTCATCGAAACATTAAATCAAAATGTAGATATTACCTCATTCAATAATGGTGCGTATCAACTTAAAGTAGTCGCATATGCGGATGATATTGCGATATTTACATCAGACCCAGTAACTACTGGTGATATAATACAGGAAGAAGCTAAAAATTTTGGGGCTTTTCTCGGGCTATAAGCTCAATATAAGTAAAACACAAATAATACATAATCTGCCACCTGATACATCTATTCGCGGAACTTGTACAGTGGCTACATATCTAGGTATTAGGATCACTAAAAATGTGGACCAAATTTGGAAATTAAACTATGGAACATTGTTACAGAAAGTAATTAAACAGTTTAAGAATTGGAATAAGCTATCCATAACTATTATTGGCCGGATTAATATAATTAAAATGATCATTTTACCTAAATTTCTATATTTGTTTCGGGCAATTCCTTTACGGGTTCCCAATTATTTTTTTCATAAATTAGAGGGTGCAATCAGTAGCTTTATTTGGGGCTATAAACAAGCTCGTCGATCGATAAAACTTCTTAAGTTTCCTTATAAATTTGGGGGTTTGCAACTTCCTGATTTTAAATTGTACTTCTGGGCAGCATTTACAGGACGTATACAAAGCCTTTTAACTGATAAGCTCTCATATTATGGGCTTACTTTAGCTTTAGTTAATGACAATCGTATGTTCTTGTATATGATTAACGATCCTAATTACTATAAAAGAGTCCGATTCAAGACTATAAGGGACATTGTATGTATTTGGAAGGAAATTATTTGTTATCTATCGCTTACTTTTGAGGATCTTGTTAGACATGAATATTTTCAACTATGGAACAATCCATCTCTTCCAAATATATTTCATGACGGATCTGCTTCTAATTGGGCTAGACATGGTATTGATAGATTGGGACAGTTATATGATCATTCTGGCTTCTCTACCTACTTATCACTACAACAATCTTTTGGTCTCCCACATCAGTCATTTTTTAAGTATCTGCAACTTAGAGACTATTTCTTTAAACAAAAACTAATGCATTTGCCGCACTCTCATATAGTCCTTACCTGCTTTTTAAATTCTGCTCACAAAACTAGAAATAGTACGATGTACGGACATTTGTGGAGTGTTAAAAGTGCTGATCTTAGTGAATTAGCAAATAAATGGAACCAGACTTTGAATGTGGATATAGAAACATCTGAACTCACAATGGCTCTAGACAAATTAAATAACTCAGTACATTCTGTAAGTCTAAAGCTACAACAGTTTCGAACTATTTGCATGCTATATTATACTCCGGACAAAATAACAAAATGGCAACTAGTAACACAATTACCAGGCAGTGGGAGTATGGATAGAACAATCTGTCCTAAATGCGGTCAAAAGGCGGCTGATATTCTTCATATGTTTTCTCTATGCCCTAAATTATCAGAGTTCTGGGAAAAAGTCACACAATATATTGGTCAACAGCTGAATTTTGATTCAACCATATCGATCAAAGAAATTATGCTGGGGTATAAGATATGTGATGATCCTTATATGGGAAATTTAATGTCTATTCTATTAGTGACAGCCCGTCTTTGTATAGCTAGAGAGTGGATTAACTCTAATCCACCTTCATTTTTTGATTGGCTGATTCTTATGAAGGATATCTATGAAAAAGAACGAGCATTAGCCAAAACTCGATCTATTCGCTCAATGATAAAATTTAATCGTATTTGGAATCTCTTTGAATGTTAATATGATATGTTTTCAAACTGACTGTGGATGGTCCTGGATTGTTTTTGTTTAAGTATTAATTTTTATTTTTATTTTTTGTCTTATCTGAATGTATAACACTTGTCTGCTTTCCAATTTATATCTGTACACCTCGCCAAAATAAAAAGTGTTGTGTGCTGTGTGGTGTGTGCGGTAGAGTATGTTATCCCATTCTTTGAAAGTTAGCGGCCTCCCCAACTCCGTTTCCCAGCGAATTTGTGCTTTTGTGCGTTGCCCTGTGTGTTTTGTAGCGAGCATAGCGTAAAGTTCAGAAATAAGGCGTCGGTCGTCTTTTTTGCATACTAGCCATTTCTCGAATGTTGTGAGAGATCGGGACATCCTGTTGTAGTTGGAGGACGTTGTAACCCAGTGATACACCTGGTGGTATGCAAACTCATCAGTCGCTAAGAGACCATAGTCACGTTTTAGCTGGTCAAACGGAATCAGCCCTTCAGTGTCATAAAGAGATCCGAGTCTCTTGCAACCTTCTTCTCTCCACCGTTGGAACACTGTTGAGGCCCGACCCGGTGGGAAGTCCGGGTTGTCTAAAATCGGGGTCATCGGCGAGGGAAAAGTGGTCCAGCCATTTTTGATAGCCACCGCATCCCATGTCCTCAATGTTGGGGAGGTAACTGGTGAGGAGTAAAGCCCCCAAGCCCTGTGCTTGCGAGGCAACCAAATCTCCCGCCAGATATTGATTCCAGCCACCGCCTGGTCCATGAAGTTCCAATGCTTACCAGACATAGGTCTGTTCCACTCCACGATGTATCGAAGGCACGATGCCTGATAGTACCTTTTGATTAAGGGAAGGCCGACTCACCCATCTTTTTTCGGAAGGACCATTTGGGCTAGCGAGAGGCGAGGTTTCTTTCCCCCCCCAAACAAATTTGTTGATAAGGGACTGTAGTTGGGCTAGTCACTTCGGTGGAGGAGCCATGGGGATCGTTTGGAAGAGGTAAAGAATGCGGGGGAGCACTGTCATTTTAACAGCCACAATTCTCCTAAACCAAGCCAGTCGTAGGCGCGCCCAAGTGTCCAACGCCTTAGCTGTGTGTTCAAGCAAGGACGCATAGTTTAGGGCCACCGTGCGTGCAATGGTTGGCGCGAGTCGAATGCCTAGGTACGATATGTCTTGCTGGGTCCATTGGAATGGGTATTGGTGCTGTAGGCCGTCTGCCATATCTTGAGGGATCGACAGGTTTAGGATATGCAATTTGGTCAAATTGACTTTAAACCCGGACGTCTCTCCTAATTCGTTTAGTTCATAGAGAAGAGCAGGCATGGTGGTTTGAGGGTTAGTGAGAGAGAGAAACACGTCGTCAGCGTACAGGCTGACCATGTGAATATCCGCCCCGAATTTCAGGCCTTCAATTTGTGGGTTGGCCCTTAAGCATTGGGCTATCGGCTCCATATATAGAGCGAATAAAAGGGGGGACAGAGTGCAACCTTGCTGTGTCCCCCGCGAGATCGGGAAAGTAGCGGACCTAGTCCCATTGACTCTCACAAAAGCCCTGGGATCGTTATAGATGCATTTAATCCATTTGATGTAGTTCTCCCCAAACCCAAAGCATCGCAGGGTATCAAACAGGTAGGTCCAGCTCACTCTGTCAAATGCCTTTTCGGCATCTATTGATAAAAAGAATGCGTGCCTGCGTGATCTCTGTACACTATCCATGAGATGGAAGAGGCGCTTGGTGTTGTCCCCCCCGCTTGGTCGGGGTCGATTAAGTCTGCCCTTAAGGGATTTAGGCGAGCTGCGAGAATGCTGGTGAAGATTTTCGCATCGATGTTTAGTAAAGAAATAGGCCGATAGGACCCGCAGTCCTTAGGGTCTTTGGAGGGCTTCAGAATGACAGAGATAGCTGCCTCTGACATGGAGTCTGTCACCGTCTCCACGAAGGAATTAAATAATTTAGTTAAAAAGGGAGCTAGCTCATGGCAGAACGATTTATAGAACAGGGCTGAAAAGCCATCTGGGCCCGGTGACTTACCGAGTTTTAATCGAGATATTGCTGAGATTACTTACTCGATGCGGATGTTAGAGTCAAGCTGTTCCGCCATAGCTTTTGGCAGAGGAGAGATCGTACAGTTCTCTAAGTAAGGGAGAGGGTCTAGTACCGGTGGATCCTGCCCTGTATAGAGAGTGTGGTAAAAGGATCTGAAGGCCACCACTATTTGCGCGTCGGCGCTAATCACCTCCCCGTTCGGGTCTTTGATCACCTGGATCAGCGATGCCTGTGTTTTAGCCCTCAGTCGTTGAGCTAGGAGCTTTCCACATTTGTCGCTACTAAGATAAAATTTATGGCGGAGTCGGAGAAGTGCATGTTCTGCCCTATCAAGATCCAGACGCTTCAAAAGAAGCCTATGTTTCTCTAGCTCCCTCCATACTCTCGGCGCCCCTGTTCTCTTATGGATGGACTCCATCTCCGCCACCCCCCTTTCTAGTTCTCGTCGCCTTTCTTTCCGGGCCTTGTTCTCTGCCGCAGAGATTGCGATAAATTCGCCGCGTATTACCAGTTTCAAGGCTTCCCAGACAGCAGACAGTGACGCGGACCCCACATCATTAATCTGCAGATATTCAACTAGTTTTTGTTTAATACCCGTCACCGTCTCTGGGGAATGCAAGAGACCCTCCCGCAAGCGCCAACCTGGATGGGTTGTTTGGATGAGTTGAGCGGGGATACCGACTGTGATGACTGCATGTTAATTAAAGTAAAAATTGGTTCTGTCGGGGTTTACAATTACTTAAAGTAAGTAGCAACAGCTTACTTATAACACGTATCAATGATTTGAAAAAGAAGAATATATAACACACACCAAAATTATGATTCAATAATGTATTCAGAAAAAAATCAGATAATCATGGCTGTCGCAATTTACAATTTCAATTGCAATATGAAATACGTGACTGTGGTGAAAAAAGTGACATGTGGTGGTTGGTGATAAAGACAGTACACTATATACAGAAACAATTTGAGCGTGCAATAGAAGAAGGGAAGAAATATTTTTTCTCGTATGTCCTTATTATTTAACACATATGCTTCAAGATCCTAATGACAAATAAGACTGTGATCATGAGCGTTGTGTAGACATATGCAGTACGTCGACGTTTCGACCCTGTTAATTGCGCACAAATGAGATGCGTCAAGGTGGGTCTTCTTCAAGGCAGGAGGGGGGGATTGACAGCCAAAAGGTAGATTTCTATGGTAACTCCGCAAATTATCAATGGTGGGTTTAAGAATAAACCACGTGCATCTCAACCAGCCGGTTGGAGCCTCAGAAAGTCAGTAAATGACTTCCACCCGTCGGTTGGAGTCTTAATTTTTAGCCAGTCCAGTGATTTTCGTGATCTGGCAAAGAAACGTCCATCCGTCAGTGGCTTTTTTTGGATATCACCATGCAGATATATGATGACTGCATGGTCAGATAAAGACCGGGGCTCAATAGTAGCGCCTATTAACCGGCGCACTAAGGAGGTGGAGGCAAGAAAGTGGTCAATCCGCGCATACGTTTTGTGGGCCGCAGAATAATAGGTGTAATCTTTCACCCCAGGGTGATGAGCCCGCCATATGTCCTGAAGTCCATTGTCTGCCAGCCAGTCTAAACCCCGGGAAGAGAATGCCCCAACCTGAGTCGACCTTTGTCCTGATCTATCTAAGTCCGCGTCCATCACCAAATTAAAATCCCCACCGATCAGTATCGCTGTATCTTGGGACGTGAGCACCTCTGTTAGAGCTTCGATTATAAACGATTCCTGTTGTGTGTTGGGCGCATAAAGAGAAGCCAGTGTAATGCATGTACCTCCCCATTGTATCCGAAGCGCCAGCAAGCGCCCCTTTATTTCCGCAGAAGTAGCTATCACTTTGCAGGGAAAGTGTGCTCTGATTAAGATTGCTACCCCATTTTTCTTGGACGGGCCTGAGGACCAAAATTGTTGTGGGAAGCGCCTAGAGCGCATGCGGGGAGTGTCCCTAGAGAGGAGATGAGTCTCCTGAAGAAGACAAATATCCCCATCCGAATTTTCCAGCAAAGAAAGGATGGCTGCTCTCTTCACAGGGTTATTTAATCCCCGCACATTAAGGCTGACAATCCTAAGAGTCTTCCCCATAGCGGGCTGTTAGGGATGCTATGACCTGCAGTTCATGTGTTTTACTGTCCGGTCCTCTAGGTCTCCGAAAGCAGCTGTGTATCGGTGAGGAGAAGTCAGATGTATATTGGCTGGTGCGGAAACCCCAGAAAAGAAAAACTATAACATTCAAAGACAATAAAAAACCCTTCAGTAACCCAACTACAAAAAACAAAGGTAGACAAAAGTTCGTCTGTAGAGGAAAACCCAAGGAGGTCATGACTCGGGCAACGAGTCGTGTGATGGAATACCTGATCTGCATTATGCAGCAAGATAACGTTTTGCTAGCAGGGGTCAGGAAATGTCCTCAAGTGCCCCCCCCAGCAGCCCTCCAAGACACCCATTCCGGAGCAGACTAATTATCTAAATCATGGGGTGATTGGGCGCTCCAGGGGCTGAGACAGGGAAGTGAGCACCGTCTCTCGTTCTTTGGCCATCGTTTCTGGGTCCGGCTTTAGTTTGGATGCAGGTTTACCGACCAACTGCCAGCGTGAGGATCTCCGTGCAGCGTGCTCTCTAGGTCCCTCCGTCTGCTCCGCTGTCGCAGGACTCTCGAGGCCCAGCACTTCAAGCGCCTCGGTGAGAGAGCGGATCTGTTTCAATTTCCCTTGGTGTTTAAAGATGATGCGGAAGGGGTGGCCCCAGGAGTACGGAATCCCTTTTTCACGGAGGTGGGAGGTCACCACCCTAAATTCTCGCCTCTTGACCAAAGTAGACGCCGCTAGATCTTGGAAAAGTGCAGGGGCATGACCCTGAAACTGGACAGGTTGAGATTCCTGGGCTTTGCGTATTATCTGTTCTTTGAGCTGAAAGTCATGGACACAAACTAGTATGTCCGGTGGCGGAGCTTTATCCTCTCTAGGTAGGCCCACCCTATGAACACAGTCCATTTGTATGTCTTTTGAATCCTCTTCACCCAGAACATGTTGAAAAAGGGCCAAACGTAACACCTGAGATCGTCTCTTTCCGCCCGCCAAGGCACACCCCGGATCCGTACATTATTTCTCCGAGAGCGATTCTCAAGATCTTCGACATGTGCCTGCATGTCCAGGTGCTGTTCTTGTAGGCAGATCAGGTCTTGTTGCATCTGGTGGAACTCCTCCTCCGGCTAGTCTCATGCTCTTCCAGGGTTGCCACTCGTTCTCCCACTTCGTCTATGTCACGCCTGACCTCTTTTAAATCAGCGGAAAGTTGGCCCTTCAGGTCCTGGATGTCTTCCTTGATGGCAGAGAACAGTTCCATCATAAAGGCCTTGGTGGCCGGGCCGTCGCCCCCCTCCAATGCCTCTGCCGGTCTCTCATCTACAGGTGCGGTGCTTATGGAACTGGAGGCCCCAGGCTGTTTCAGGAGCATCTCTTTCAGGGTCCTGTCTTTCTTTGCGTGGGCCTCCGCCATATTGCTGACTCAGTCCAGTGGGTGCGCCTTCACTGAGTAGCCAGTGATGGGGCCCTAGTGTTGTCCTAGGACCACCTCGTTCGTCCCCCCAATCGTTCCCCTTAGGGCGCTTCAGGAGAGACCAGGTGCTTCTGTCCCACTTCTGTGTGTTCTTAAATTACGACTTCACCAGAGGTTGTAGCCGCGTCTGAGATCCAATGTCTGTGCGGCTTCGCTGACCAGAGGCGTCCTCCTTCGCTGATGCGGTGCCACCTAGTCATGAGGCCCTAACGCGCTGGGGCTCGCCACCAGGGATGTGGTCTCCAAAGCCCTCTACTGAAGTGGTATATAGGCCGCAGCTAAAGCCTGTACCTGGACTACGTGGGTATGTTGCAGGACAGTTGTGGGTTGGTCTTCACCCGTGTTCCGTGTGGGGCGGCCTGCACGCTTCTGGACGTTTTCTCGGCCCTTCTGGTAGTGCTGCAATCTTGAGCAAAAGTAGGGGACCCCCTCTCTAGGAATGATTTAAGGTCAGGGAGTAGAGGGGAAAGAAAATTATGCTATCTGAAAAAGCTCCCTCGTGACCTACATACTTTCATGGATTGAACATCAATTCAACATGGGCTAACAAGCTATTGCATAACAATAACACAATTTGAAAAAAGAGGACATTATTTGATTTCATCAATATTTCATTTCTTTTTATATATATATAAAATTCTTTTATTCAATTCTTTTTATATATCAAAAATCCTTATACTTTTTTCCTTATTTTCTTAAATATAAAAATATAGATATAAACATATAAATGATCACAATTATTACATACACTATAAAATACAAAACAATTTCACTTGATGGCCCCTGAGTGGACAAGAACAAAAGAAAAATATATCTTCATTCAACCAGACATCCAGACTCATACACTCTCATACTGTGTTCACAAATACATAGGTCTAGGGAATGGGAGATAAAGGATTGCACAATCTCCACGACCATTTAAAGTGACTGCAACCAGCAGGATCACAACAACCTTGGTCGACGCGTGTTTCGGTGGTTTAAAGTATGGTAGTACCACCTTCCTCAGGACCTTAACCAACTGAAGACAAAACACATAAGCACCCAGGGGATACCTGCAAAGTATAAACACATTATGTTGAAAGCCCATAACAAGAACAAAATGAGTCAATTAGACCTTGTTGAAAAACATACAATTCAAATATTACTCATTTTTAAATAGAGTAACCATGAATCACCAATCACCGAAAAGTGTAATAAAGAATATAGGAGTGACATATCTCTACCCATACTCACTGTGGGAGAGATAAAAGTTAAAGTGTTTGTTAATACACGGAGAAAGTACTTGTTAAATACACCAGTCACCTAATAGAGAAATGAACAGCCAACAGAGTGTGAAAAAACCACATAATAGGTGGATGAAGAGAGAGGCAATGTATGATAAACATATGCCTAAGAATGAGTATAGATACCCACTTGTTGGAAAATGTGGATAAATAATGAAGCATTTACCGATATTCTCTGTAAGAAAATCTTGCTGCGAAATGGGCCACTGGCCGCTATTGCCAAAAGTGGCCGTAAATTGACTGATAAAACACGTCCTGTAAGAATAAATCATACACGAGGTATTATGAACTCGGACGGACCAAAGATCGACATCTAAACCTTGTTAACACAAAGGGTAAATTGTATCATACCAGGGACTCTAATTGGTCTTATGTCCTTAGGCAAATGCTGATGTACACTGTACAGAAATGCCAATACATTGTGGGCCACTGGTCACTGATGCCAAAACCTGCCGGTTTATTAATGGGAAGACCACGTCCTATGAGAATGAATACCGCACAAGGGGTCATAAGCATAGAAAGAAGTTTTTTTATAAAACACTAAGGCTTACTTCACCAAAAAGATCGATTGAATCTTACCTAGAGTATAAATAAACAGTACGTCCTAAACCACTCTGCATGTATGCTATCTCTCACGGAATAAATACGCTCCTATACAAAAGAGGAAGAAGAAGAGAGGCCAGATGATTTATGGAGCATACGGGTATTTTACCACACTACATGTATGTAGGGAGATATATATATATATATATATATATCTATAGTGCCACCACCTACCTACTATCTGAGAATCAAGCTCTATTAATTAATCTTCTAGTTTCTTATTATACTTGGCGGCTTCGTGAATATGCCATAGTTAGTAGTAGGTATGTCGAGGTTGGTGCTGCATAAGCTCAGGAGAGACCAGGTGCTTCTGTCCCACTTCCGTGTGTTCTTAAATTACGACTTCACCAGAGGTTGTAGCCGCGTCTGAGATCCAATGTCTGTGCGGCTTCGCTGACCAGAGGCGTCCTCCTTCGCTGATGCGGTGCCACCTAGTCGTGAGGCCCTAACGCGCTGGGGCTCGCCACCAGGGATGTGGTCTCCAAAGCCCTCTACTGAAGTGGTATATAGGCCGCAGCTAAAGCCTGTACCTGGACTACGTGGGTATGTTGCAGGACAGTTGTGGGTTGGTCTTCACCCGTGTTCCGTGTGGGGCACCCTGCACGCTTCTGGCCGTTTTCTCGGCCCTTCTGGTAGTGCTGCAATCTTGGCCGGCCGCTGCAAGGGAGGACCACTCTCCTATAGCTGTGGCTGCTGTCCGGGGCGCCCTCTTTCACCTCGAGCGTGTGAGAGCCTATGTGTGTGATCCAGCGCTAACAATAAAAATAATTCTCCTATTATGCTTTGGTCATCCAGGTGCAATTATTTCTCTAACACACACACTATATCCATATGACGGTGGGGCCCATAACACCGCATATACATTCACTTACTCATTTGTTCCCTGGATTTCCTCCGTCATGAACCTAGGAGAAAAACGATTCGCTGGAAGGAGACGGGATACCTCTTTTATAATGACATAATATTTCTCATTTGCTTTTAAGGTATTCCGCTCATTGGTCGATGGACCAACTAGTAGGAATCAGTTGATGGTGATTAAGACCAGCTCAATCACAATGAACTCTTTTACCATTTCATTATTAATCATTAAGCTAAAGAAAATCACTGAGTCATTTGTTTAAAGAATAATAAAGTTTATATAAAGTTTTGAATGCAGGAAAATTTAGATTAAGCTTATTATTCAGATCATTGCATTTATCATCAATATAAGAATAACTTGAAATTGCAAGGCACTTTTATTAGACGGAAAAATGAGGTTATCATAATAAGAACTCTATAGATCAATCTATCTATCTCTCTGGGGAAAGCCTAATAATTCTAATAAAAATCTATCAAATTAAAGTTCTCCTAACGCAGCATCTTTATACTCAACTGGAAAAGGAAAATAACAGCAGCAGCATCAGCTCGTCAGCATCAGCAACCGCAACTTCTCCCATCTACAGCATCTAACTTCTCCAGCATCTCCCGCAGCATCCCGCAGCATTCATACCCCTCCCACCAAGAGTAGGTCTTCTTATACCCTAATTCTAGCTTACAGCATAAAATGTTTCTTCTTACATGGCGCGATTCATTCTCATTGGTCAAAAACTCAGGTCCATATACATTTTAATCAAACTTCCTGGTCTTAACCTGTTCCGTGTGGAATGTCCATGCAAGCATCGTTTCCCACAGTTCATGCACTTGCTCATCCGTTTCGATCAATCCAAATTGTATCTTTTTCTGTTACATTTTGTGTAATACAGTTCCGTCTATTGATTCAACCAGGCTTCTCACGCTTCTTGCTGATCATCTTGGCACACATCTGCTCAGAAGGGTCACAACAGCCTTGACCATACTTTCATCTTAGCCTCTCGGCATCAGCACGTGATCATCCCTTTTCCACAGCCTCTCTCCTCTATCACATGGTCTCATCCGCTCATGCGCACTCTAATAACTCGCGGCCATTTTATATTGCTGCTCGGCAGGCCTAAGCGCACTATTTTCAAAGATAAACAAAATGTTATTAAAACAGAGAAATATAAACCCTTTCGTTTCCCTCCCGTCTTTCTACGTACCCCAATTAGGTATTACCTAGCAGAAGCAACATATAAAGCTGTCCCTTACTTACCATCGCTTTATTTTGCAACCACACGTTTTATTTAAAAGCACAAATCATGCATTTATTATTTAATTAGTACGCAAATATTATGTTATGTTAGATACGTAAACAATTATAAGTCAATTAATTTGCACACTGAATTGCGTGTTACCATTAACCCTTAACATACATTGTTGGTTATTTACTTAAACGAACATGTTTATTAATATTTGTACGAAAATATTAGGAGGTTAAAATTTTTACATTTACCCTGCTCCATCATCTGTCAGACCAGGAAGGGGCCCTCTCCGGTCCACCCAATGCCTTGTCTGCTCCCTCTGGCACCCTCTCTGCCGGTTAGCCGCGGGCCAAAATGAGTTCACCGATCAGACTAGCGCCAAGCAGGTAGGCCCTACGGCCTTACTCACGTTTGCCGGCTTTATATGTAGGCCATCTGTCCCACGCTGGATTACTGGGCTGCTGATGTTTTCAGAACGGAGTCATCACAGGCAGCAGCCCCCCTGCTGGAGGCATGAAAGGGCAGCGTGCACGCGAGCCCTCCAAGGCTCCCCACACCTCCGGAGGCCCAGGCGATCGTTGATCTGTATCGGCCAGTCTCCGAGCGAAGCTGGCCGCTCCTCTTCCTCTCGCTGGTCTGCGATGTGCAGCGTCTATGCCCCCAGCTGCGTGGTATGCCGATCAAAACTGCGATCTAATGGCATGCGATGTAATGCATGCGTGGTATCGTCATACATCCAAATCAGGGTGCTGCACTGCTCAGCCCAGTCACTTCTCAGGTCCTGGCATCCATATCGCCGGAGCGGGACCTCTCCCTTCTGCCGATTACTCCGCCGGATTTGCCGTGCAACAAAATGGCGGGCGCTGTGGATTCGTCATTCGGGACAGCCGCCGTGTATCGGGTCGCCTCCTTCAGGGATCGTCGACCGGCAGGCACACCACAGTAAGTCCCCAGCGATCTTCCATTCGTCTGTGCCCATGCGGCGCTCACCTCTCAGCCGTTCCAGGGTCCACCGACAGTCCGGATCTTGCACGTCCCGTATCCGGGCCTGGCTCTGCTCCCGCTGGTGTATGGATCGGGCATGCGAGGGCGGCAGATCCTTCAAAAAGGGCACAAATCTGGCACTCCGTTGCTCTCTGCCAGTTTCCGGTACCCCAGCAGGTGTTTGAAGACCGGGAATGGGTCGCAATTCAAGGCTAGGAAAAGGCGATGCCAGAGGGACACGATCTTGCGTCCTATCCAGCCGCCATCTTGGCCATGCCCCCCGAGGAGCAGTTTTTAAACTGCTAGCCCGACTTTGCCATTTAGAAGAATGGCAAAGCCCAAACCTCCCTCTCTGATGTGTAAGTCACCCCTGTGGCAGGCCTAGTGAGCTGTAAGGCAGGGTGTGAAATATTTCCAGGGCAGGACGTGTATTTTGCCTGTTCTGACCATAAAAATGTGAAACTGTTGTTTTTACGAGGGAAGAACTTGGTAGCCCTATTGGCGAGAAAAGGATTAACACGCTGAAACCTCAACTGTGCTAACTCTTGAATATTGTAACCAAAGTTGATACTCCAAGGTATCAAACAACTCATTACATAAAGCCCAACTTGATACTCAAGTCAAAAATAATGTGACTTGTTGCAGTGTTCAGCTTTTACAAAGTTGCCACTTTTGTTGGTCCAAATACCCTGTGCCCATCCACGTTTGCACAAGGGGTCTGTCCCCGAAACAACTTTCTTCCCTCCTAGTGAATCATGCAAATGACTCCCAGGAAAGGAGACAATAGAGGCCTGCACGGCAGAGAGGTGTGACCACTTCCTGGCAGGAAGCCACATGGGTCTTAGCCCAAAAGGAAAGCTTCAAAGGAGAGGCTGCATTTAAAGGGCAAATGGTGAACACTTGGGAGAGGGGCTGCTCTAATGTTTAGCCACACAGGCTGGCACTCGGGAAAGAGAGGGGAAACCAGTTGCTAAATGGGTTTTTCAGAGGAGTGTAGCCCGCTAGGTAGCCACACCTCTGGGTTGGGCTAGGGAGCGCTACACGCCAAGAGAAGGGTTCTGCCATTTTGTAAGTAGGCAGAATGGAGAATTCTTGGATAGCCAGATGCCACACTTTTCAGGAAGGGGTCATCAGGGGAGAGGGAATCTAGTAGTCCATTTGTTACTGACCGGGTTCACCCTGAGGGCATTTTTAGGGCATAAAAAGAGCACCCCAGCCACCCAGAACCCAAATCTCAATGTACTGGAGAAGATGACTGAAGAAGGACTGCCCTGCTGCACCAAGGACCCGTCTAAAAATGCTGCACCGATGTGGACTGCACCTGCTGAACCTGGTGGCTAGCAAAGGAGAAGGGACTGTGTCTGCTGTGTCCTGCTCATGGAGAAGTCATTTCCCGAACCCAGCTGAAGCAAGAGACTTCAAGGGTCAGTTGAATGACCTCCTATTCGCAGCACAGGGCCACAACAGCTGAAGAAGCCTGCTGGGGCAAGTTGGTGGCTCGAATATTATGACCGCTGCTCCTCGCCACCGTGCAGCACCAGAGACCAGGACCCGATGCTCCAAGTTGCACCTGAGTCTGATGAACCCGGGAGATTCATCGGAGTGCAACTTGGTCACTCAGAAGACAAGTTACTGTCCAAGGAAGGATTCTCCTAAGATCACGATACTGGGCACCTCGTAGCAAAATGGCGACTGGACTTCTGCTAGGACTGAGATTACCTTTTGGGACGTTAACCCCTGTGGTCAGGATAGGCTCACCAAGCCCATGGACAGAGAAGTTGCTGCAGGAAGGCCTCCATCGCCTGCTTCACATCCACAAAGCAAACACAAGGAGATGATGGACTGAGCGCTGAAACTTTTCAGACACACACCCCCAGTCACAGATCTGGGTTGAATCCATCATCATTCTTTAGCTCACTTCACCACCTCAGTTCAGACCCAGCTATATGCAAATCAGTCTTGACCCTGTGCCTCATGGGAACAGTCCAGCCCGAACTGCCAAGCCAGGTCTTCCCTGAACCGGAAACAAGCATCCTGGGACCGGTTTCGGGCTAACAGCCCTCATCAGCCAGGCTAGCTTGAATCCAGTGGCAAAGTGAGCAAGGGACCCACGTCTGGGCATACCCTGCCAACTTAGGGCGAGCAAAGCAAACACAAGGAGATGATGGACGGAGCGCTGAAACTTTTCAGACACTCACCCCCAGTCACAGATCTGGGTTGAATCCATCATCATTCTTTAGCTCACTTCACCACCTCAGTTCAGTCCCAGCTATATGCAAATCAGTCTTGACCCTGTGCCTCATGGGAACAGTGCAGCCCGAACTGCCAAGCCAGGTTTTCCCTGAACCAGAAACAAGCATCCTGGGCCCGGTTTCGGGCTAACAGCCCTCATCAGCCAGGCTAGCTTGAATCCAGGGGCAAAGTGAGCAAGGGACCCACGTCTGGGCATACCCTGCCAACTTAGGGCACACAAAGCAAACACAAGGAGATGATGGACGGAGCGCTGAAACTTTTCAGACACTCACCCCCAGTCACAGATCTGGGTTGAATCCATCATCATTCTTTAGCTCACTTCACCACCTCAGTTCAGACCCAGCTATATGCAAATCAGTCTTGACCCTGTGCCTCATGGGAACAGTCCAGCCCGAACTGCCAAGCCAGGACTTCCCTGAACCGGAAACAAGCATCCTGGGACCGGTTTCAGGCTAACAGCCCTCATCATCCAGGCTAGCTTGAATCCAGTGGCAAAGTGAGCAACGGACCCACGTCTGGGCATACCCTGCCAACTTAGGGCGATCAAAGCAAACACAAGGAGATGATGGACGGAGCGCTGAAACTTTTCAGATACTCACCCCCAGTCACAGATCTGGGTTGAATCCATCATCATTCTTTAGCTCACTTCACCACCTCAGTTCAGACCCAGCTATATGCAAATCAGTCTTGACCCTGTGCCTCATGGGAACAGTCCAGGCCGAACTGCCTAGCCAGGTCTTCCCTGAACCGGAAACAAGCATCCTGGGACCAGTTTCGGGCTAACAGCCCTCATCAGCCAGGTTAGCTTGAATCCAGTGGCAAAGTGAGCAAGGGACCCACGTCTGGGAATACCCTGCCAACTTAGGGCGAACAAAGCAAACACAAGGAGATGATGGACGGAGCGCTGAAACTTTTCAGACACTCACCCCCAGTCACAGATCTGGGTTGAATCCATCATCATTCTTTAGCTCACTTCACCACCTCAGTTCAGACCCAGCTATATGCAAATCAGTCTTGACCCTGTGCCTCATGGGAACAGTCCAGCCCGAACTGCCAAGCCAGGTCTTCCCTGAACCGGAAACAAGCATCCTGGGACCGGTTTCGCGCTAACAGCACTCATCAGCCAGGCTAGCTTGAATCCAGTGGCAAAGTGACCAAGGGACCCACGTCTGGGCATACCCTGCCAACTTAGGGCGAACAAAGCAAACACAAGGAGATGATGGACGGAGCGCTGAAACTTTTCAGACACTCACCCCCAGTCACAGATCTGGGTTGAATCCATCATCATTCTTTAGCTCACTTCACCACCTCAGTTCAGACCCAGCTATATGCAAATCAGTCTTGACCCTGTGCCTCATGGGAACAGTCCAGCCCGAACTGCCAAGCCAGGTCTTCCCTGAACCGGAAACAAGCATCCGGGGACCGGTTTCGGGCTAAGAGCCCTCATCAGCCAGGCTAGCTTGAATCCAGTGGCAAAGTGAGCAAGGGACCCAAGTCTGGGCATACCCTGCCAACTTAGGGCGAACAAAGCAAACACAAGGAGATGATGGACGGAGCGCTGAAACTTTTCAGACACTCACCCCCAGTCACAGATCTGGGTTGAATCCATCATCATTCTTTAGCTCACTTCACCACCTCAGTTCAGACCCAGCTATATGCAGATCAGTCTTGACCCTGTGCCTCATGGGAACAGTCCAGCCCGAACTGCCTAGCCAGGTCTTCCCTGAACCGGAAACAAGCATCCTGGGACCGGTTTCAGGCTAACAGCCCTCATCAGCCAGGCTAGCTTGAATCCAGTGGCAAAGTGAGCAAGGGTCAAGACTGATTTGCATATGGCTGGGTCCAAACTGGAATGGCATGGTGAGCAAAAAATACGATGGATCTAGGCCCAGATCTCTGTACTGGGGTGAATGTATGACATTGTTCTGCATTCTGTCCATCAATTGTTCTATTCGCATTTGTCACCCCGAGTGGGACGGGTATGCCCAGACGTGGGTCCCGTGCTCTCCATGCCACTGGAGTCAAGCTATCCTGGCTGATGAGGGCTGAAAGCCCGAAACCGGTCCTAGGATGCTTGTTTCCAGTCCAGGGAGGACCTGGCCTGGCAGTTCGGGCTGGACTGTTCCCATTGGGCGCAGGATCAAGACTGATTTGCATATGGCTGGGTCCAAACTGGAATGGCATGGTGAGCAAAAAAACGATGGATCTAGGCCCAGATCTCTGTACTGGGGTGAATGTATGACATTGTTCTGCATTCTGTCCATCAATTGTTCTTTTTGCATTTGTCACCCCGAGTGGAACGGGTATACCCAGACGTGGGTCCCATACTCTCCATTCCACTGGAGTCAAGCTATCCTGGCTGATGAGGGTTGAAAGCCCGAAACCGGTCCTAGGATGCTTGTTTCCAGTCCACGGAGGACCTGGCCTGGCAGTTCAGGCTGGACTGTTCCCATTGGGCGCAGGGTCAAGACTGATTTGCATATGGCTGGGTCCAAACTGGAATGGCATGGTGAGCAAAAAAACGATGGATCTTGGCCCAGATCTCTGTACTGGTGTGAATGTATGACATTGTTCTGCATTCTGTCCATCAATTGTTCTTTTTGCATTTGTCACCCCGAGTGGGACGGGTATGCCCAGACGTGGGTCCCGTGCTCTCCATGCCACTATAGTCAAGCTATCCTGGCTGATGATGGCTGAAAGCCCGAAACCGATCCTAGGATGCTTGTTTCCAGTCCAGGGAGGACCTGGCCTGGCAGTTCGGGCTGGACTGTTCCCATTGGGCGCAGGGTCAAGACTGATTTGCATATGGCTGGATCCAAACTGGAATGGCATGGTGAGCAAATAAACGATGGATCTAGGCCCAGATCTCTGTACTGGGGTGAATGTATGACATTGTTCTGCATTCTGTCCATCAATTGTTCTTTTTGCATTTGTTACCCCGAGTGGGACGGGTATGCCCAGACGTGGGTCCCGTGCTCTCCATGCCACTGGAGTCAAGCTATCCTGGCTGATGAGGGCTGAAAGCCCGAAACCGGTCCTAGGATGCTTGTTTCCAGTCCAGGGAGGACCTGGCCTGGCAGTTCGGGCTGGACTGTTCCCATGGGGCGCAGGGTCAAGACTGATTTGCATATGGCTGGGTCCAAACTGGAATGGCATGGTGAGCAAAAAAACGATGGATCTAGACCCAGATCTCTGTACTGGGGTGAATGTATGACATTGTTCTGCATTCTGTCCATCAATTGTTCTTTTTGCTTTTCACATCCACAGCATTCTTGAGCATCTTCACCATCCTGTATCCCTTGCAACAGGACCATGTCCATAGAAGTCTATGGCAAGGAGATAAAAGTGCCTGGAACTCCCTGAAGACTGCTTCTTCCTTCACGGTATCTGTTTCTGAGGACCTTGCTGGTCTCCCTGACTGGCTCCCTGCCAAAGTTGGTCACCTAAAGTAACTCAAAGTAACAGCATAGATACTTACCCAGGTTTTTCTTGAAAACATTTCTAAGTGTCAAATTCATTGAATTTGCCAATGCTTGTTAGCAGTTAAGTAAAAAAAATGCTTATTTAATGTACCTTGTAAATGCTGTATCTCCGAAACCCTCTGGTGGATCTTTTTTGTCTTGGTGTCTAAAAATTCATAAACATAAAGTCTATTTTTATAAATTGATGTTGGATTCCTTGAGTGTCTCATGTATTTCTTCTTCAGTTGTTTTGGTGCCGTTTAAATGCTTTACACATGCTACTTTGTGTAAACCTGACTGCTCCAAGCCACAGCTGCCCACAATTGAGTTGAAGGTTTGACAAACGAAACCTGCTGGCCCTATATGGGTCGGTAGGTGAGGTGGCACAACCACACCATAAAATACACTCCATTTCCTTACAAAAAAACATATATCCTTATAGTATGTTTTGTTCTATTTTCTTATCGTTATTCATGTTATTTTGACAGCTCTATGTTTTTGGTCTGTCTGGGAGTTTCAGCTTGGTACTATAGGGAAGAAATTGTGCACTCCACTTAAGATAAATTTGACTAACACAATAGAGCATGTCTTCACCTATTGGTGCTTAAACATGAAAACAGACTTGACACTAAGATTACCCTCCACATGTCTTAATGCCTGTGTCTGCCCCTAACACATGAATGACTCTGACCTGGAATATCCGGATATGGGCTTCCCTAGTAAATGATATCCCATACATTCCACACTTCATAGGCGTAACATTCACATCACATTTTTGCAGGAAGCCCACCTAAACAACATTGAATGCACCAGAGTACAGAGTAGGTGGAGGAGGCAGGTGTTGTTTACTACTGATTCAGGCTTTTTCCGAGGAGCCTAGCAAACACAACAAGATGGTGGATGGAGTGCTGAAACGTTTCAACCACTCATCCCCAGTCAAAAGATCTGGGTTGAATCCATCATCGTTCTTTTGCTCACTTTGCCACCCCAGTTTGGACCCAGCCATATACAAATCAGTCTTGACCCTGCTCCTCTTGGGAACAGTCCAGCCCGAACTGCCAGGCCAGGTCCTCACTGGACCGGAAACAAGCATCCTGGGACCGGTTTCGGGGTTTCACCCCTCATCAGCCAGGTAGCTTGAATCCAGTGGCACAGCGAGCAAGAGACCCACGTCTGGGCATACCCTTGGCCACTTAGAACGAATATACCAAACTCAACAAGATGATGGATGGAGTGCTGAAACTTTTCAACCACTCACACAGTCAAGAGATCTGGGTTTAATTCATTGTTCTTTTGCTCACCATGCCACCCCAGTTTGGACCCAGCCATATGCAAATCAGACTTACCCCTGCTCCTAATGGGAACAGTCCAGCCCGAACTTCCAGGCCAGGTCCTCCTGGGACCGGTTTCGGGCATTTAAATGCAAGAGTATACCCAGACGTGGGTACCTTGCTCTCCATGCCACTGGAGTCAAGCTAGCCTGGCTGATGAGGGGTAATACCCCGAAACCAGTTGCAGGATGGTTGTTTCCGTTCCAGGGAGGACCTTGCCTGGCAGTTCGGTCTGGGCTGTTCCCATGAGGAGCAGGGTCAAGACTGATTTGCATATAGCTGGGTTTAAACTGGGGTGGCATAGTGAGCAAAAGAACTATGGATTCAACTCAGATCTCTTGACTGGGGGGGGAGTGGTTGAAAAGTTTCAGCACTCCGCCCATCATCTTGTTGTGTTTGCTTTGCCAGAGGAGCCACCATGGGGGTGCGTCCCGGAGTCCCCTTTGAGGCTGCAATAACCCTCGCTGGTCAAGATGGCAGGTTCACCTTGAAAAGGGTACATTTGATGTGCTTCCTCTTGTGGGGGGCAGTATCCATGCCCCCAACATTGATCAAGGACATTTATTTCCTCCCTTTCTAGACCTCTGGGGACTTGGGTGAGAATCCCATGAAACCTGGGACGGAGTAACCACTGGGCATTAGACGTTAATTGGATAGATCCGCCCACCATCCCCAACTTTACACAGTGCCAGGGCCTTGAAAGCTGGTACAGCACTGCCCCCTGCTGGATGCCCGGAGAGTCTTGCGTCCTACACTGAACACTGGTCATTTAATTCTGTTCCCCATGACCTTGATGACCCTAAGCTCTTCTGATATTCAGGGCGCTGCCTCCTCTGCCTCAGCTGGAGTGCGCCCTCTACTCTGACCCTGCATGAAAGCTTCAGCCGGGTCGGCTCGAGGATGTGCTCTCTTCTTTCATGAGGCCCTTATTTGGTCGGCTCTTTTATGGCAGCCCATCACATGGTGGCGCTGTCTGCCTATTTTCAGCAGATCACATCCGTTTATTAATTAAATGTGCATTAAAAGATTTTAATAACAGTGAGTGAGTCCAGGGGCCTTTGCTGCTGCATTTTTCAGCACTGGCCGGGGTAGTGGGTGGTGCGAGCTGCAGTTGCATCCTATGCGATCCTTGAGCCCAGAAAAATTGTTCTCTGAGAAATGAAGCACTATGCATACAGTATGTTTCACCCCAACTAAAATCTCTGTGATCTAGCTTACCTCCCCTGCGGTATGCCCCGGTGCCTCAATATGGTCGCCACTTTTAGGAATATGTTATAGGAATGCCACAAGCTAGCAGGGGTGAGGCCACAAGCTAGCAGGGGCGTGGCCACAAGCTAGCAGGGGCGTGGCCACAAGCTAGCAGGGGCGTGGCACAAGCTAGCAGGGGCGAGGCTTGGTCAGTAAGATCGGGGTGACCTTCAGATTTCCCAACAGTCACGCTGGCACATAATGGTAAAATACATTATAAGACAAGCAAGGCGCACGAGAGGGACTTAAGGGGAAGCGGGAAGGGAGTGGAATGCGGATTGGTGGGGACCTAAGTGAGAGGAAGCACATTATTTTGTGAAATAATGAACATTTTTGAAGTCTTTTCGAAAAGAGAAAGAGGGAGAGAGTGTGTGTGCGTTTTTGTCTGGGTGTGTAAAACTTCCTGGTGAAATAGGACAGACACCTCACCAAACCCGACTGAAAGCACCTGTACCCAACTATTTATCCTAAAAGACATTTATTAGGGCGTATAACCCCCCAGCCACCGAAGCTACGCCGCTAGCCACAAGTTTGCCTCGTTCTGGCCTGGAATCACAAACACTTTAACTCAGGCTACCAGTATCACAGACTTGGCCCACTTCAAGCGTTGAATGTTTGCTTAAAAAGCCACAAAGATAGTCATGGTAAAGCCTAAATGTACAGCTAATAGCTAAAAGCAAGGTGACGCCTCATTGGAAGATTGCAAGACCCCCATCTCTGCAAAGATGGAGGAATCATGTCATCCACTGGTCAGAAACTGAAAGCACGGCCCTACGAAAGGAAGCGCGCAGGGGTCTACGCAAACACCTAACGCCGGGACACCCCCTTCGGGAGGTAGCTGTTCGCGCTCTACAAATGACTGTATTATTATTATTATTATTATTATCTCCAATGGGAAGAACTAATATTAGCATTTAATAAACTAATTAAAAATGATAAATCGAGAAACTGCCCTGGGCATGACAAGGTTACATGTCGCTGGGATAAGCGTTTAGTAGTGTCCAGGTCATCAGCCTTCTTACAGCGCTCAGTGGTACAATCCTGTCACTAAGGTAGATGTTCTTGGCCGAGTAACTACCCTCATGGAGCCCAGCAGCAACCTTCCAATGACAGTTGGTGGGAACTCACATCCTGCCAGGCTCGCTGCTGGAATCTCTAATGCAGAGGTCGAGGGGGGCAGGGGCACGGCGCCCCCAAACTTTACCAATTTAATATCATATTTTTTTATTTTAAAAAACCACAGCCGTTCCTGAACAATTGAGTTGCCGACGGTTGAAGGGGGAGAAGAAGGGTCTCAAAAACGAAGAGAAGGGAGAGGCAGCTGAGAAGAAACAAGCCTTGCAGCGGCGGCCGGCACAGGTAAACGCGGTGAGGCGGTAGGGCGGGGCG
This sequence comes from Calotriton arnoldi, assembly GCA_963921515.1. Taxonomy (NCBI): domain Eukaryota; kingdom Metazoa; phylum Chordata; class Amphibia; order Caudata; family Salamandridae; genus Calotriton; species Calotriton arnoldi. The sequence goes on along the minus strand of CAWUFW010008947.1, from coordinate 382,247 downwards.
GGGCAGGGTGGGAGGGGGGTAAGTCGACAGACAATGGAATAGGTATAATTAAATAAAGAAATAATACCTATTCCGTCCTCTGTCGGCTCCCCCCCCCCTTCCGCGCCCTGCCCCGGCCCACCACGCTTACCTGTGCCGGCCACCGCTGAAGCCTTGTCTCCAGGCTGCCCTGCTAATGAAAGAAATGTAAATGTGTGCAATTTGTTCCTTAGCAAATCTGAAGGCTGCTCCGGAGCCAGTAAAGATTTCAATTGATTGATAGAATCTGGAATTTGGCCTTCCAAAGAAAACCAGTAAAACAAAAAGGTTTGCACTACCTACTATCAGCTCATTACTGAAAAATATAACGTTTGAAAGCATCGTAAATATTTAAACAAAACCGTTTAGCACATTTTGGGACAGCCTGTGTGCAACCTATCCTATACTGTGTGAAAATACATGTTTTAAACTAATTACTTCGTTCACTATACTTACTGTCACAGACATGGACCTCTTAGCACTGTAAATACACGTCACTATTTTCCCGGGGCACCGACCAGGATTCAAATCAGTGACCATCAGACCCACAGATATCCAGTGGCGGCTGGTGACATTTGCAAGTGGTGCGGCGTAAAATTATTCTCATACTGCACCGCAGCGAGCGAGCGTAGCGAGCGAGCCGGAACAACCTACGGGGGATTCGGGGGGGGGGTTTTCCCCCGAGAAAATTTTGAAAAAAGAGTGGACAAATGGTGCATTTTCAAGCAAATTTGAGAAAGCAGGAAGGTTAATAAAGCAATTGTGAAAGTGCAGTTATTACATTAATAAAGAGATGTCATATAACATAGATAGCTGCTTATTCAGTATAGCTACATTCAGAATATAAGCAATGTTCATTCGCAAAACCGTGATGTGAACCTGTTTTAATATTAACTGTTGTATTCCTGGCATCACAATATGGATTTTATTTTAAATAAAGTATCGCTTCTATGTTTATGCAACTGAAATACGTTTAAGCTGTCATCAACATTTACAAAACATGTGAGACGGTCATAAAGTAGGGCAGACATTAAAAGGGCAAGCAATAAATAAGGTGATGTGAGTGATGCACAAGGCCATCTAATACCGTTCATGTTGAATCTGGGTTTAACAGTATGCTTTTAAACAACTAGCTACTGGTCTTGGGAGAGAAAATAAAATATGCGCAATTATAACAGGCAAAATAATAGCTAGATATTAACATTGGCTAGAATTACACATTTTAAAAAATCGTCAATGTTAGGAATAGCATAGGACGCTTGTGTTATTCTGAAAACACCACACGCAGGCCAGAATAAGCAACCTCAGTCACATTAAAGCAAAAGCCCACCAGCTAGAAAGATAAGCCCACCACTATAGATCACTATACACCTGCCGGTACTACTTCACTCTGGAACTCCTATGAATGGACCATGCGCAGGGGGAAGACCTTGAAAGACTCTGACTAGGAAAAAGCACGCGGACCATGAAACACCAAGCTGTATTTCCCTTGCTAAGACATGCACGAGAATCCACTTCAGCTGCTTCACCAGAGACATGGAGGGTAAGTGAAAGAGTGCATAACAAATCAACAATTTCTGTACAAAATCGAACCTTTTCACCCCACTCGTACGTACTTAACAACATTACTTCTACGACGCATAACTCATTCTACGGTTTCAAATTAAAGACTTAAACAGACGAATTTAACAAACCTAAAGAAAAAAACTCGGAAGCAAGTTAGAAATATGTACACATGGAGCCAGTAAATGTGGAGTAAGGTACGGTCAGAGTGGTTTGATGGGGAGATTAATAAAGTATCACCTGCATACTGGGTGGGCGGAGCTAGCCAAGCCTGGAGATGGCCGCACTGTGAGCGAGCTCCTCCGATCGAACCTAAATCCTGCAATGATCCTGCAGTCATAACCGACTAATCCTTACGAAAATAATCGTTGACACAACTTACGGAGGCGTCCTATAAGCAGTGGTATCCCTGCGGCCGAAATCGATACGGAAGGCGGTAATTCATCCCGCTGAAACTCGACCGCGGAGCGGCCTGGATATCGCGAACGCACGCATTGGGACGTAACAGCTACGCAAGCCCCAGGCGCGACATCTGCGGCGGAGGCCTAACGATAGAAAAGTCGAGAGCGGACTTGACCGATGGTGCACACAGACCTCCCACATCTCATATCCACACAGAAGGTGAGCGGCAACGAAACAATTACCCCGCTGAGCACAGGAGCTGTGATCTAGTGCTGCCGTAACCGGGTGTGTCTGGCCGGCCCCAGACGGCGGCGAAGAGACAGTACCTCCATGTTGCCCGTGAATACCCGCTCCCTATCCACCGAACAGTGTGGCATGCCCTCCGGTTGCGACGGTGGGCGGTTTAAGGCCCAGTAGCACCCGGGCCAAAGCCTGCATTCCACGTGGGGGAGGTAAGCGCTGTGCTGGACGTACTTGGTGCAAACTGCGGGCAAAACGACAATTAGAGGTGGCGCGCTGCTGATTGCGCTGATGATTTGAGCATAGCCTCTATATATGTACAAGAGCGAGAAGATATACTTAAGGCATAGAGGTCCCTCATCTGGGATGGAGTGCAACATCGGGCGCCCTATATCTCTTCCGATGCACCTATGGTACATACTAAGGCAAAGCTGAACATAAAATAACCAAAACCAGAGGAGCTGCAGATTGCACAGCGACAGGGGCCTGGGCCGCAGATCTGCGTAGTGGTGCACTAGACCAATGTTGCGCGCGCTAACATTCTGACCCGAGGGATCCACGCACGCAGCATTCCACGTGCTCTGTGTCTGCGCTCTTGGGTGAGATGCACGCACGCACGAGCACTTCACGCTATACTTAACTAGATCTGCATAGAAAACAGTTTGGTGCTGTGTGGCCCTACGACTGCTGCAACATCTCAGAATACTGAAAGAAAGACAGCGCCAAAACAGCCCCCCCCCCACAGAACACTACTTGGACCTGTCTCAACACCTGCAAATATGGGCAAGCCGGACAAGAATCAGCCCAAATTACAATTTGAGCAACCCAGAAAACAAACTGAAAGCAGCACCGATAGCCACCCAAAGGAGCAGGCAGACACAGCCACAACAGGCCCTGATGAAACCGTGGATATCCGAGCGATGTTTAACACGATTCAATCAACGCTATCAAACATTGATGGAAAGATAGACTCCTTAACATACCGGGTCGACCGCATGTCTGAAAGATTAGATAAACATACGGAGCGTATCGACATGGCGGAACGCCGCATATCGGACGCGGAAGATGCTCAAAACCAACTAGAATTGAAACAAACAAAAATGGACAAGACCTTATCAGCCATGATGGCAAAGACTGAAGATTTAGAGGCGCGATCACGCCGCAATAATCTGCGCTTGATGGGCGTGGCGGAATCCACCCGGACAGGCAATATGGAACGCTTCATTGAGACCCTGCTGCTTACTCTACTGGGAAAGGAAACTTTCTCCGACGTGTTCATTGTTGAAAGAGCACATAGATCCCTGGCGCCCCACCACCACCTGGGGAGCGACCGCGCCCAATAATCGCCAAAATACTGAACTACAGAGACAGAGATGCGGCGCTTCGCAAAGCCCGAGAACTCGGCACACTACAATATGAAGGAATGACTATCTCCATATACCCGGACTTTACTTCACAAGTTCAAGAAGCACGGAAGAAATTCTTGGATGTAAAGCGGAAACTGCGTGAGAACAATATTACTTATGCCATGATCTACCCAGCCCGCCTGAGAGTCACTGCGGATGGGAAAAATAAAATCTTCAATGAGCCACAGGAGGTACTGAAATACTTGCAACTCAAACATCCACAATCTACAAGGCGAAAATCCCGAGAGGAGCGCAGGCAGAGCAGGAGAACACTTCAGACGTGGAGTAATGCGTCTCCTATATGACATTACCGGTAACTCCGCAGAGGAACGCACTAAAAACTCCAGTGGATGCCACATAAGACTCAGATAAGTTTTGAAAGTAAAGAATAGCCACATTATGAACAATAATACTGCATAGTTACAAACTAGTGACGCCTATGTTCACTATATGAATGATAATTAACGTCATGTTGGTAACTTGTTAACACCACCAGATTATGCACAATGCATTATCCTCATTTTGAATGTTATATATTTGTGTATTCGATCCCCCATATGCTAGACATAGGGGTGTACGGCTGGCAGTTTCCGCCACCTTGTGTATACCACAACTTTCTCTCTCCCTGGTAGGGAATAATTTGTGGGCGGGCACATTTGTTAGTAGTTACTTGGGATTGTCTTCGCTATAATTGGGATGGCGAAGTGGGTGGGGGGAGGGCGAATACGGGGTTTTGGCAATATGGCACTCGGATACATGTTGGTTTCAGATTCATACACGCTAACACATAATACATGTTCAAGTACAACGCATACAGACATGCTTAACCCTATACAAAATGTTGACGTCGCGATCTATAATTGGTACTCTCATGATCACACAAATGCATACAATGGCTAAACCTACACCTCTGAAACTCGTGACCTGAAATGTGAGAGGTCTTAATAATCCCAGAAAAATCAGACAAGTGTTTGCTTATTTAAATAGGCATAATATAGATATAGCACTACTGCAGGAGACACATCTACTCCAACAGAAAGCAGTAAAACTTGGTAACAGGTGGGCGGAACTGGTGGTGTCGTCATCTTACTCCTCCTATGCACGTGGGGTGATAACCCTCATAAGGAAAGGAACGGGTTTTATACTTGACCAGACAATCACAGACCCCCAAGGTAGATATGTAATTGTAACAGGCATATTACGGGGTACTAAAGTAGGACTTATTAACGTATATGGTCCAAATGTGGACGATCCCGACTTTATAGTGAATGTATGGTCCAAACTTCGTGAACTACCTCCTATGGACTTAATGTGGGGTGGAGACTTAAATATGGCACTGGACGAAACGCAAGACAGGTCTCAAAACACAACGGAACATCATCATCGGGCCGTTTCAGCTATACTAAACGGCATGACAGAATTCCGGATGTATGACATATGGCGTATGCGCAATCCAACTATACAAGACAGCACCCACTCATCAACAGTACATAACAGCTGGTCAAGACTTGACTACTGGCTTATTACGGAGCAAGCCTGTACATGGACCCAGAACATTAGTCATCTCCCCAAGACGTTATCAGATCATAAACCTGTTTTATTGACCATACACATCCCAACATATGTCCCTCCACCATTTGTATGGCGCTTCAATGCTGCTGCTTTACTAGACCCACTCTATAAAGACGCTATCCACATGGCAATAGAAGACTTCTTCACCATGAACAAAGGGTCAGTAGATAGTGCGGGTACCCTATGGGAAGCCTTTAAAGTGACTCTAAGGGGCATATGCATTAGTACAAATGCCGGAATACTAAAAGACATTCGCACACAGCTTCAAAAATGCGAAACGCACATTAAGAAATTAGAAGCAGAATATGACACTACCCACAGTGCACGCACTCTAGGTGACATAAAGGATGAACTAAACCGGTATAATGACTTAGCAGATGGAGAGATAAAATATATATCAAGACGGCACACAGCACGCAAGTTGGGCGAAGGGGGCAGACCAGGCCGGATCTTAGCGCAAACTATACGCACGGAACATAAACAACACACCGTTTTGAGGATAGAGGATGATAATCAGATAATTCACTATGACACAGAGGGTATATTACAAACATTTAGGGAAACCTATAGCACATTATATAAAACGCAAGACACTGCGGCCATACCAGAAATATTACAATACATCGAAGATATAGCGTTAGTGTGGCTATCGGATAGTCAACGCGAATACTTAGAGCAACCCATGACTAAAGAAGAAATAACATTAGCTATTAAGTCACTCCCTAACGGTAAATCACCCGGCCCTGATGGCTACACAGGAGAATTTTATAAGGCATATTCCGATTTATTAAGTCCATATCTCCTTGAAATGTATGACGAAGCCTATAACAATGGGATCCTCCCTCCAACACTACGTGAAGCGCTAATTGTTGCATTGTTAAAACCAGATAAGACCCCCGACAGGGCCGAATCTTACAGACCATTATCGTTAATAAATACGGATGTTAAGATTCTAGCCAAAATCATTGCCACACGACTACAACCGTTAATGTCAACCATAGTTTTACCAGATCAGTCTGGCTTTATACCAAACCGCTCTACTGCACATAATATCCGCACTATCTTTGCTCTCCTACATCAGCTGGACCCAGACCTGCAAGCAGTGGCGGTCTTGCTTGATGCGGCTAAGGCCTTCGACTCTGTTGAGTGGTCATATATGTTTACTATACTACAGAGGATTGGATTGCCACCCCTGTTTATTAACTGGATCAGACTACTTTATAATGGGCCTACAGCCCGCATTAAAGTCAATAGACACATATCACAGGCTATATCGATACAAAGGGGAACTCGACAGGGATGCCCATTATCGCCCCTGCTGTTCTCAATTGCGTTAGAGCCTCTAGCCTGTAAAATACGTCAAAAATATGCACAAACGGCACTGGGCTTCAAGATGCGACCCATTGGTATCTCACTCTATGCAGATGACATGGTGCTGTATATTAGAGATCCCGATACGAATCTATCACTGTTACTCAGAGAATATATAAAATTCGGTCGCCACTCAGGCCTTCAGATAAACTGGAGTAAATCAGCGGTATTACCACTGACAGTAAATACACCACCGCCACAAATGGAATTCCCTCTGGTCTGGCAGGTAGACCCGGTTAAGTACCTCGGAATATGGATACATCGCGATCCCGAATTAGTAATCAGATACAATTATGGCACAGCAATTGATAAGATAGAAACGCAAATTACCAGATGGATAACGCTACCCCTTTCATTAGCAGATAGAATCTCACTGGTGAAAATGGTGATATTACCTAAACTGCTTTACCTCTTCACAAATATCCCGATGCACCCCCCCACCACAATTTTTAAAAGAATACGTACAAATCTCGTCAAATTAATATGGGCTGGCAAACAGGCGAGAATCAGTCTCGCTACGTTGACACTCCCATATGCATCGGGCGGATTTACAGTACCAGATATATATTTATATTATCTATGCGCTCAGGCGCAGTATGCGCATTACTGGTATCATCCAGTGCCGTATATGCCACATCTTGCGGTGGAAGATGGGGATGCTGATCCCATTCCCCTTGCCAGCATATTACCGCATAACCGGTTACATTTGTCTAAAAACGAAATAAATACGATACGAACAACCTCCACAGCATGGCAACACATTAGTCAACTTACTAAAAAGGTTCCCATTTATGCTCCAGACATGCCTCTAGCACACCACCCTGAATTATCAGTTACGCACGAAAAAAATAGCATGGCGCTCCTCAAACGAGTGGGTATAACAAGACTAGGTGACCTTTACCCTAATGGAGCCTTCATCGCACAAGATGACCTTGCATACATAAGCAACCAGTCACTGTTATTTAGATTTATTTACCACAGACTGCGAGCAGCTGTCAAGGGCCTCTATCCCACTTATCCGAATGAACCTCCAACACTAGAATCACTACAGATGCTGATTACAACTCCAACGAACAAGCATATAGTAGCACAACTCTACAAAAGGGTGCAGACGGAGATAGGTGCAAACACACACAGTGCCCGTGATAGATGGAATACACTCCTGGAAACCCCATTGAATGACGAAGATTGGACATCTTGCTGTGCACTTACCGAATTATTGACACCCAATGGTAATCTCCGTATCATCCATTTTAAGTACCTACACCAAGCCTATCATACCCCACTCAAATTATATAAATATGGATTACGTGACAATGCGCACTGCAAAAGATGTGGGCTCGATCAGGCTGACTTTGGACATTTGGCATGGCATTGTGGTAAGATTAAACAATATTGGGAACGAGTAACAGGTCTATTAGAAGACATCGTTCTCTGTAAACTAAATTGCACACCACAATTATGTCTTTTAGGCCATCAAATACCTCTGAAGTCTATTAACAAAAAATTAGCGGCAATAATGCTACTACTGGCAAAGCGCAGAGTGGCAATGTATTGGGACAGTAAACAAACACCTACTATACAACACTGGATTACGGACGCTACCTACTGCAGAGATAATTTTCTGCTATATACTGAGGAATTACCAACAGCTGCCAAACCATCTAACTTCTGGGAACCTCTCACTACCTACTTACGAGAACATCTTGACGTGTTTAAGATGAACCCTTAGTGTGTATAACTGAAATGTCATTGTTGTGTAGATATGTTGTACTGCTAATCTACCAGCCAGATTAGACATTTTATAGAACGTCAACGGTTATTGTAATCTACATGCCATGTGTATTACCGATGTTATTGATTCAATGTATTAATTAAGAAAATCTCAATAAAAAAATAAAAAAAAATAAAAAAAGTATCACCTGCATACTGGTGGACAGAGAAGCCAACATTTCATTAGGAGTTTGAAGAAGAAATATCTAGCAGCGTAAAGGCTGATATTAATAAAGGACAGCCAGGCTCATCAGGAGCATCCGTGCTAGCTAGCGCCTTCTTTGACCTCAAAGTCCCGGCTTCTAAACGCATTCCCATATTTTCTGTGAAACATGCCTCTTTAAGTCGCTCCTGGGTCTATTTTCATGAGTTCCATGTTCAAGAAGCAAAACTTGTCTGAAATATGCTCACGCCTTTTTTTAATTTATTCTTATTTATACCCCAAATGTTCTTAAGTATCTGTATCACGCCTCTCCTCTCTCTCCATCCTTGCAGTTGAAAGTTCTTTTATTCACCAAACATATACATCTTAAATCGTACGCTTACTGCAGCGCTAAAAATGCCCTTCTGCAAACCAAAATAAAGTACAAAGAAGCTTAAACTTACCTGACCGGGTCCGCCGCCTCTGCTGACTGCTTCTGGGCCGGGGTCCGCGTTTGGCGCCTTCACCGTCGTCTTCTGCGTGAGTGGCTGGCAAGCCCTCTCAGGCTCTCAGCCCTGCTCCAGAGTCCAGCAGCGCCAGGATTGGCCTGGAGCAGGGTCACTCCCTGCCCATTAGGAGACCGGGGGCTGCGAATGAAGCAACCCTCGCTCTCCTAAGGGGACGGCTTAGTGCGCATGTTCGGGCTGGTCTTAAAAATGACCAGCCCAAAAACGAACATGCGCACTATTGCGCTGTCACTCACCCTGAGTGCTGCCGCAGCCCCACCCCCTTCAGCGTCCCTCGTTCTACTTCTGATGCTAATTCCATTCCAATCAGGAGTCCTGATTGCTGGAGTTAGCGTCAGAAGTAGAACCATTTTTAAATGGGGCCGTGGGCCCGTGGCATTGGTGGGGCAACGCCCGAACGCCCCCAATGGACGCACCGCCACTGCAGATATCAGAAAGGGTCGCATTAACCAACAACCGAACTGTCCTACCAAAAAACAAAGCATTTCCCACAGATGGATTTAAGTTGCAGAACTGGAGCTGCTAGTTTAATTTATGCCACTAGATGTCGCTGTGGCACAGCACATTTAACAAGGGTGTTCTCCAAGCACTTTAAATCCAGCCTACAAACGCAGGTATATATAATTGTAGAATTTCACTTCTTTCATTTAGTTGGTTATTAATTCAGGGAAAATGTCTATCCTTTAAGTGTCTCCCCTTCCTTGATGCACTCCAAGCTTCACAAACAATTCCCTACACTTTATGCAGTATTTTACACCTTTGACTTTCAGATGTAGGATTGGCTTGCAGACGTGTGGGAAATGGATTGCATAATCTTTGAGAAAACCCACAAAGTTAATACTGTAAGTGTTCAACTCACCTTTATCAAGATCCTTTTGACAAGCCCACCGGACAATACCAGGGTCAAAACTACACATGAATAGTTTAGGTATGCATTTATTTACACATGCATGCCCTTTTAGGTATTTCGTCTTATGGGAAAATTAGGTTTTTCATACTAAAGGATGAATTATGCTAAGAAAAAATTTGCAGATTGTAATAATTACACCAAATTTAGCAGAAAGCTAAATCTTGGCCCAGAAAGAGTGCTCTTTGCAATTTGGTGTAAATCTGTTCAGTAGTTTTAGAGTTATTAAAGTAAAATGATTTATGTATATCTAGAGATACGGATCCATGGCAGATCCACCATGGCGGATCCGCTCGCCGAAAGCAATGCCGTAATTGACTGGCTGCTCCTCAGAGGAAAATTGCAGCTGTCATTTTGTGCATCGGGACTCGGTTCCCACGGGGGAAATTAACATTTAAAAGTGATAGAAGGGGCCAGGGTAGAGGTTCCATGATCCCATGGGACTGATGGAGGGGTTTGTGAGGGACCTCTCATGGCCAAGAAATTGTCCAAAAATCTTTTTTTTTAGCCCTCGAGGGTTCGTGGGTCTATCGCAGCACTCAGCGTGATCCCTGTGTGCTTTGCAACGAATACGCAGATCCAGACCCAAATTAAAAAAACACATACACCCACTCAAAGATCCACACACCCACTCACACACCCACTTACACACCCACACAACCACTCATACAACCACACACACATCCATACAACCACTCCCATGCCCACTTATAGACCCGCTCAAACACTCACACACCCACTTATGCACCCACACAGCCACTCACTCACACACCCACACAGCCTCTCACACAGCCACTGATAGACCCACACAGCCACTAACACACTCAAACACACACCTACTCACCCACACAACCAATCAAACACCCATACAGCCACTCACACACCCACTCTCAGACCCACTCACAGACCCACACAGCCACTCACACACCCACACAACAAGTCAAACACCCACTCACACATCCATACAGTCACTCCCACACCCACTCACAGACCCACAAAACCACTCAAAGAGCCACAAAGCCACTCACACACCTACTCACACACCCACACAATCTCTCACACACACACTCACAGACCCATACAGCCACTCACACACCTACTCACACACTCACTCACTGACACACACACTTACACACCCATACGGCCAGCCACACACCCGCTCACACATCCATAAAGCCATTCACACACCCACTCACAGACTCACACACCCACTCATATACACAGTAACATATCCAGTCACACACCCACTTAAACACCCACACAACCACTCACACACCCACTCACACACCCACAAAACCACTCACACATCCAATCACACACCCACTCACACACCCACTTACACACCCCCAACCACTCACACACCCATACAGCCACTCACACACCCATTCACAGACCCACAAAACCACTCACACACCCACACAGCCACTCACACCCCTACTCGGACACCCACACAGCCACTCACACACAGCCACTCACACAGCCACTCACACAACCACTCAGACACCCATATAGCCAGTCATACACCTACACAGTCACTCACCCAGCCACTTGCACACCCACACACAGGCAGTGATACACTTATATAAATTGCAATACATATGTTTGTATTAAATGTGTTGTTATTTTAGTATTGGATGTGTGCTTTTGGTTAAGAATGGATCCGCGGATCCATAATATGAATTTTAAAAAAAGAAGGACTTGGTGCATTGCATTTATAGAAAGACAGCATAAGTCACCTTACCTCAATTTTTTAATTTTTAGTTTTAAAATATATAAAAAGAATAAATGTGTAAATAAAATGTATTTATAAACTTGCGAAAATGTATATTAGTAAATTGAACTTATGGGTCAAATTGTAGTGCAGTTTATATTAAAAAAAAAGTGGAATTCACTGAAAATCCAAAGGTTACAGGAACGCTATAGTTAGGAAATAGCATTAAAAAGACGTAGAAATTCACTGGAAAACCAAAGGTTACCGGGATGTTATAGTTAAGAAATAGAATTTTAAAAAACCTTAGAAATTCACTGAAAAAAACAAAGGTTACTGGGATGTTATAGTTAGGTTCAGATTCTACACACACAAAACCATAGAAATTCAGCAGTTATAGTTACCTGAGCTAACTATAACTTATGCCCCACAATGCACCTCTTATTACCTTACATATTGCATCACTCATGACATGGTCAGTGACATCACTGATAACATCCCGAATGACATCACTGATGACATCATCCAGCGTAGTAAACTTCAATATACTTCATAAAATACTATTTAATGTTTTTTAAAATAGGAAAAGGAGACAAGTGAGAGACATGCAGCAGAAAGCGCACTGCAACCTTATCAACTACTACTTTTATACTCTCTTTGTAGTTTTATGGAAACATTGTAACTTCTCAAATGAATTTTAACTAACTCTATTATACAAAATGGGTTGTTTTATGCACTTTGCACGTGTTTTATTATGTAGCTGATTGCAAAGGTTTTTATTAATGAAGCAATAAAGAGATTACTTACTTACTTACTTACTTATCAACTACTGCACTCACTTATTACACAGGAAAGTGTTCTCAGTGGATAGTCCTTTCTCTTCTAAACCTCTACTCTAAAAACTAATGACCAAAGTAAGGCGTTTAACCATACAGACTAATCTATCGCAAACCACAACAACACGATTCGTCAACCTGGAAAGAGGTTTTAGTGCAGAAGTCAGTTTTACACAAACCACTACAACACACACCAGTAGAGAGGGCTCAGCAGACAGGCCAGTGTGACGCAAATCACTAGTAAAATTATTCTTCATACTGGAAAAAGGTGTCAGCAGAGAGGTCAGTCTGTTGCAACCCCCTACTACATTGAGCCATCACCTTATAGAGAAGTCTAAGTGAACAGATTAATTTATTGCAAACTACTACTACACTCATTCATCACAAAGGAGAGTGGTCTAAGTAAAGTGGTCAGTATGTTGTAAACCACAACTATGCTCAGCCATCACTGTGTAGTAATGTCTCAATGAACAGCTTAGATTGTCGCACAGCACTACCACACACATACCTCAGCAGAGGACATGTGTCAGCGTAGAGGCTAGTTCACTCATAAATAATACACCCGCTTTAAAAATGGGATTATAGTTCAGATGATATATGTTAGAAATGCTAACACTCATTGATAGTACAGAAAGAATAGTAATTTAACTTATGCAGCAGCTCAGTATGTATCTTTCAGTGTCAGAAACGTTTACAAAACACTCACACTCACTGGATGATGTAATCAGCGATGTCATTTGAGATTTCATCAGTGATGTCATCAGTGAGGTCACTGACCATGCCATGAGTGATGTAATATGTGAGGTCATAAGCAGGGCCTTGTGGGGTCGTAAGTTCTAGTTAGCTCAGGCAACTATAACTGCTGAATTTCTCTGGGTTTTTTTGTGTGTGTAAAATCTGAACCTAACTATAACATTCCTGTAACCTTTGTTTTTTTTCAGTGAATTTCTAAGGTTGTTTTTTATTTGATTTCCTAACTATAACGTCCCTGTAAACTTAGTATTTTTCATTGAATATATAAACAATATATAATATTAAATCATTATTTAAATCTAGATTTATTTTAATTACATTTAGATTTATTTTGAGTTATTTTCCTTAATTTTCGTTTATATTTGGTTAAGTTATCTGTTTGCCTGACTTAAAAATGGTGCTTTCCATTGAAGTACAAAAGAGATTCAAAGATGGCTGTCAAAATTTCAGTCTCACATTCTTTCATGCCTGACAGTAAGAAGGTCGCTGCCAAGGACGTTCTTTGTTTGGTGATTCTTGCTATTTGTTTGAGCACACTTGCGCTCAAGTGCAGTTCTGTCTTTGATAGAGCACACTGCAGCACCCTGACGTAGATTTATTTTCCTTTTCTTAATTAAACATTTGTTTGTAAACAAATACAGCCAAAGCCAACACAGTTTCTTTTTCTTTATGCACAAGAGTTGGTTGGTTTTGTTTGTTTGGTTGGTTTGGTTTCAGGTGCTGCGACAGCGTATTGATTTCCTTCTTAGCAGCAGCCGGTCAGCATTTGTATTATCAACAATCAGCCTTTTTTTTTATAACAGTTGGAAAACTTGTTGGCAAGCTTTCTTATTGCTCCTTGGCGCTTTGATTTCAGCTGTACTCATTATGCTCACTGGAACGTGCCACCAAATTGTGACAAAGACGCAGAAGGACTACAGTGTCATGCTAGGGTCCCAATCTTCACTTTTTTTCTTTATAAATATCAGGCAGCTTATAGTTTGTGTCTTCATCGTATGCCATTCCTCAACTGAATTAACTTAGACCATGTTCTAAACCAGGCTTCTCCAATGAGTAGCTCGTGAGCGACTGGAAGCTCTCTAGCTACCAATAAGTAGCTCTCTGGTGCGCAGTTCAGCTTACTAAATAAGAAGGACGTTTTTGCTTGAAATTTGGAAAGCATGTATTTGAGATGAACATTTTTTTATTTTCAGAACTCATAAGCTGATGTTTGGAGAAATATGCTGGACTGTGTAATATACTTAAAGTCAGTAGTTGAGTGCTTAATGAGGCAGCGTCGGGAAGACTCATTAGTCATAATATTAACTTGGTATTACAGGTATGGCTTTTATATATTGCCCATACAGAGGCAAAATAAATTGCTAAAGCCTTTTTTACATTATTGAGGGCAGCCCTATCTGTGGTACTGAGGTGATCTTGTGTGATATGGACACTTTATAACAGTAATAACTGTAGGTCAGGATAATATTTATTTAACATAAGTAGCTGTTATTACGGAAAGAGTTGGAGTCCCCTGTTCTAAACATAACCTTCTATCCTAGACTTCACTGCAGCCTACACTCCACTAATGATATCACACTGCGTGACACCACTACACCAAGGGGCCGATTCCGATTCGGGCCGGAAAACGTACCGACCGAGTCGGATCGTGAATCTATTCCGACCGACACGTACCGGTGCAGCCCGATCCGCCAAGTACGATGTAATGCATGCGATTTACGACCGACTCGCACGGAACCCAAGACGAACGACCGAACCGCACGGAAAACAGCCATCCGGCCGGAAAAAAACGGCGAATCGAACCGACCGACACGCACCAGGAAGGAACCCGAACGAAACGTACCCGCGAACTCCGACCCGCACAGTACGATGCAATGCGTGGAAAACCCAAACGAGTCGCACGGAGCTCAAGCCGTACGACCGACACGCATAGAAAACAGCGAGCCGAAGCAACCCAATACACCGCGACCGACGCGTACCCCGCACATAAAACACAACAGAAATACAGCGTGAACGAGCCGGAGAAGCTCGCACGAGACCAACTGCAGCGTCCTACTCGGTCAGAAGAACGTCTCCTACATGCACAAAAAGTACAAAGGAAAAAACACACAAAAAAGGGACAAACAAGCAATTACAAAGCCAATAAATACTGGGGGGCATGGAACAAAGACACACCCACAACTCAACCCATATAAAGGACACAAATCCCTACCATGATCCTTTGCAAATTCGAATTACCTGCCAGCACTCAACACCAACAGACAGCAACCACACACACACTCACAGCTCATCCATCACACAAGCCACACACCATCAGCACCTCAACAAATAGCACCCTCACATACACCCAGCAAAACCCACACTCACACACCCTCACTTGCACACCAACACACACATCACTCACCACCACCACCCATCACCATGCCACCAAAGAAGAATCAAAAGTTCCTAGACAGTGAATTGGAAGTCCTGGTAGATGAGATCGTCAGGGTAGAGCCACAGCTGTTTGGTACACTGGTCCAACAGACCCCCATGTCGCAGAAAATCAAGATGTGGGCGAGGATCGTCGACAGGGTGAACGCACAATCACCATGTTTGCGCACAAAGGAAGACATCCAGAACAGGTGGTATGACGTGCACAGGAGGGTCAGGGACCTACTGAAGAAGGACTACGCCTTGAGCCAACACACCGGCAGTGGCCCTCCTGCCAAACCTGTATACCTCAGGCCCTGGGAGGAGAAGGTGCGGGCCATCCTACCACCAGTCAGCGTATATGGACTAGCAAACATCCCAGAGCCTGGTGAGTACACAACAAATGTACACAATATTGTGTGACAATACACACACATCACTGTCAAGGGGATAGTCAAACCATGCACCCTTAGCAAATACACACCAACCAAGAGATAATCATCCTAAGATGTGTATGTCAGTCAGATAAACACAATACATGCCATCTCATAGTGATATGTAACTGTGTCATGACATGTACAAACACAACAACAAATACAGCTAGGCAGTGGCACAAATCTAACCAACAAACACAGTCAGATATGTAGCCACCACTACAACACCACCTCACAGGGAAGCCCACTGAAAGGAAGGAATTCTGTGTATGCTGGTCAAGTCAGTGTAGCCAATAGCATCATGGGAGTTGTAGTCACAGATATTGCCCACCCTCACAATACGCCCATCAACACCACCATGAACCATGCTCACATCACAGGGAGTGGAAAACAACTGACAAGATGGCTGACACTGGCTACTGCTGTGGGGAGCACAAGGCCCTGCTGGCAACTGTGCACCAACCAACAGCAGGACACCACTGACTGACATCCTGAAAGCAAACTTGCACTCCCTGCAATGGAAGCACGTTCCATGGTGGGATATCTGGCTGGGTGGGAAGGAGGACTGACAGCACTGACCATAGTTACCAGCAGCTCTTCTCACACACACCCCTAACACAAACTTCACACAACTCACCTGGGAGAATGTATTGCCTCACACTCTAATCAAATATACCACAAAGAACCACAACCCTGGGTTATGCTGTGTGAAGCACAGGGACACACATGGGACTTGTAGCCAAACTAACCCCAGGATAACACTGTCAGCCATCTTGTCAGCACAGGCACACTACCCCACAGGGAAGCAGAGTCAAAAGGAAGGAAGCATGGGCATGCTGGGAAGGGGGGTGGAGGCAATAGCATGATGGGAGTGGTAGTCACAGCTCAACATCCCCCACCCACATGGCCCAGCAAGCTCACACTCAAGCATGCACACCTCACAGGGAGTGAAAAGCCACTTCAAAGATGGCTGACAATGGTGCTCTGATGTGGGGATCACAAGGCCATGCTGGGAACTGGGCACCAACAAACAGCAGGACACCACTGTCAGCCATCTTGCCATTGCTGTCACACTCACACACAGTGAAGTCCACTCAAAAGGAAGGAAGTATGGGCATGCTGGGAAGGGGGGTGTAGGCAATAGCATGATGGGAGTGGTAGTCACAGCTCAACATCCCCCAGCCACATGGCCCAGCAAGCTCACACCCAAGCATGCACACCCCACAGAGAGTGGAAAAGAACTGACAAGATGGCTGACAATGGGTACTGCTGTGGGGATCACAAGGCCATGCTGGGAACTGGGCACCAACAAACAACAGGACACCACTTACTGACATCCTGAGAGTCAACCTGCACCCACTGCAAGGGTGGCATGTTTCATGGTGGGATAACTGGGCTGGGGGGAGAAGGAGGGCCGGATGTCCACCAAATACAACCAATGCTGGCCATGTACACACCTCAACATTCATATTGAAATGCTCAAAGTATGCAGGACAATGTGCTACACCAATATCAACCTCTGACTGTGACAACTTAGGACAATGCAATGTACAGGCCCGCATCCAGAGGTACAGTCACAACTGTCAGGTGTGTGAACCATTGATGCCTGCAGAAACATAATATACATTGTGTGTGTCTCCCAAAAACAGGTGATGATGGGGACACAGCAGCAGACGCTGAGGAGTCCATGTACCAGGCTCTGGGGGACACTGAGCTCACTGGTGTGGAACAGCCTCTGCCCTCCTCGGATGACGAAGACCTACCTGGCACCTCCGCATTGAGTCATCATGCAGCACCAGCAGGACCACCAGCTGCACCACCTGCACCCACCCCTCCAACAACTGCCAGCACACAGACCACCCCTGCCGACCCGGACAGACCAAGGACCACCACCACCAACAGCACACGGCCCCCGGCCCAACGTGGAGCAACGGACACCAACACCAGCAACAACCCCCAAGGGGGCCCAGGGTCACCTGTGCGTGCCACCGCAGGTCCTGCACGTGTCGCCAGGGGTGGTGGGAGGGGTGGTAGACATAGGTCGCTGCTTGCAGAGGGGTCTGGACTGCATGATGACCCACAACTGGCACGCATAGCTGATGCGTACCAGACTAGCACCGGAGAGTTCAGCCAGGTAGTGGGGATCCTCAGGGACATTCAACAGCAGCAGGCTGCCCATCATGCCCGCTCGGACTCCCACATGTCCCGCATGGAGTCCAAGTGGGACACATTGCAAGAACTGACGGCGGTGCATAGGGACATATTACAATGCCTCCGCCATATTTGCACCAACATGCCAATACCTCCCTGTGTGCCCACAACATCTGGTGCTGCAACAACTGCAACTGCCACAGGGAGGGAGGATGACTCTGGCGGAGAGTCCCCTGCACCGCAGCAGCCTGCACTTGAGGGTCCCCCCCAAAGAAGAGGGGTCGTCCGAGGAAGGACAACTGAGAGGCCGATGGCCATGCACAACCCCCAGGAAGCCAACACCTGTTCTGGAAAATCACCTTTGTGCGCAAACTGTTCACCCTGTCGAATGCAACACAACTCTCCCACATGACATGGGGAGCTCAAGTTGGACCAATGTATCAGATGACTGTGGACTTTACTCAGGACATTTCTGCTACCAGGACTTCCAAATCATCTATGAACTTTGGATTACAATCACAATGTACAGCACCCACCATCCTGTGCACTATACTCACAGATGTATGTCAATAAACTCACTAATACACCATACTTGCCTCTGTTGTGATTCCAACGTTGTTTCTGTTTTGGAGATGATGATCTGCGAAATGACACTGTGCATGCTAACTGTTACAGCAAGTACAACACCGGCATGTGAGTCATGGCGACGTGACACATATGAGGGAGACACACCACCAGGGCTACACAACACATACACACCAGGGACATCTGACTCATCGCCTACACTGATGTTGCCAGGAAATAATGTGCAATGCACAGACCCAACACCTATTCACAGTCTGTGTTAACTAGCCCACTGGTGCAGTAAGCAAATGTCAGTCAGATGTGTGACCACAGACAACGCACATCACAAAGTGAAGCACAGGTTTATTACACATTTGCAACATGTTGTAACCACTACAGATGCAAGGTAATCCCACCTGGCAGTGGGCACACAGTCAACAAGTGTAGAAGAAAGGAAGTCCATGGGTGTGGCGCACATCACCTGTAGGGAAACGACAGCTACCACCCTGGAAGTTGATTCACGGTGTCGGGGGATCACAGTTGACCAAACAAATCTGAAAGTACCCTGTGAAGGACAGAAATGACACACAGTCAAAAGCACTGAAGAACAGGACAGAACTGCAATACTCATGCCCAATACATGTCACAAGATACCCACCCAGAACCAAGTTAGCATGTCAACACTGTTGTGGAGTACAGACTACCTGTAAGGACACATCGCTGCACGCATACAGTCATGTAGCACATGGACACACTCAAACAGCACCAGAGCACCACCAACACATATCATGCAAACTCAAATCATTGACATACCAACTCTGTATACTCACATTCAGCTGAAGAAGTTGGTGATGAGCTGTGTGCGGACATCATCATCATCACTGGCATCGTGGTCCAGGCCAGGATCCTCCACAGGTGGCGGATGTTGGTCATCGTCATCCAGGATGAGAGGCAACTCCTTCCGCACTGCCAGGTTGTGTAGCATGCAGCAGACGATGATAATCTTGCACACCTTTGCTGGGGCATATGGGAGGGCCCCTCCTGTCTTGTCCAGGCAGCGGAAGCGGCTCTTCAGGAGACCAAATGTCCGCTCAATCACTCTCCTGGTCCGACCATGTGCCTCATTGTAGCGCATCTGGGCTGGTGTCACAGGGTTCCTGAGGGGCGTCAGCAACCACGGCATGTTGGGGTATCCGGAGTCACCTACATACAGACAATTGCACATTAGCTGAGTTGGAAAAGAGGGTGGAATACTACATTGCAGAACACACACAATGGTACAAAGTCAGTACACACCGACAAGCCAGGCACGCTGGTTCCGCATCTGTGACATCATCCTCGGGATGCGACTACTCCTCATCACGTAGGCATCGTGTGCAGAACCGGGGAAACGGGCACACACGTGTGAGATGCTCATATCTGCAAGACATACCACCAGTGCATTGACCGAATGGTAGTGTTTGCGGTTCCTGTATGCCTGCTCTTGGGCCTGTGGTGGTACCAAAGCCACATGTGTCCCATCAATGGAGCCAATGACATGCGGCATCCTCCCCAGGGCATAGAAGTCACTCTTCACGTCAGTGAGTTGTTGAAGTCTAGGGAAATAGATGTACTGGTTCAGGTATCTCAACATAGCCTCCAAAACATCGCGGAGCACACGGCTGAACATGGTCTGTGACATCCCACCAGCAGACGCCACAGTGTGTTGAAAGGTAGCGGTGGCAAAGAAGTGTAGGGCTGCCATCACCTTCACCTTGGGGGTCAGCGCTGTAGGGTATGTCCGGCCAGGTTGCAAATGTGGGGCCAACCGCAACGTCAATTCCTCAATCAGAGGCCTGGTGAAGCGGTACCGTCGGATGCAGTCCCGTTCGACCATGGTTGCAAGGTCAGGGAATGGTCTATGGACAGCTGGTGCCCTGCAGTGCATAGGTGAACAAAGAAAGATTGTCAGTCACCCCACATATGTGGCATTGACCATACTCAATATCACATGATACATCATTATGAGACACAAGTACATGATGTGTGCTGTTCCGTAAGGACATGTATGGCACCTACATGGCCAACATCTAACATCACAGTTCAACAAGTGGCATCAACAAGTCCCAGGTTGTGCCATGGGATATCATTAGGCTGTGTCACAGTTCCCATCTACTGCTGTCACGTTCCAAACACACACCACAGTGACATGTGAGAACAGATGTGCCCCAGGCATCACAGCCCATTGACAGGTAGATACCCAGGGACCCTGTATTGCCACATGGACACTGGCATGACATGGTGCATCATGAACACACCACAGCAAAACAACTATGACCCCCACAGGTAGTGGTCCCTTTTCCCTCGGCAAGACAGACATGGACGTCTGTGACACACACACCCACAACATAAAAGTCCATGCACGAACAACGTGGATGTGGAGACTGTCCCCCATTGTGCACATGGAATCAGAGACATTGTAAACACAACATGCACACAGACTGTGGAGGGCCATCACTATTGTTGCAATGGGTCAGCCTGTGACGTACATACCGTCCCACATGGGACTCAGGGGGTATGTGACATGACATACACATACACAACCTGGAAATGTGACCATGCCACCTGCTCTGAACTGAACAGTTGCACATCCCAGTGGTCATGTGCACAACACACAAAGGATTCTGTCCCCATGAACACGTGCACTGCCTGGGAGTGGCTGCCCCCAAGTGCCACCCAAAAAACCACATGTTGACCCCCATACACGGAAGAGGTAATGCAGCCTTACATGCCTTAGGATACAGTGTGGACAGGCTGTGCTGTTGTAGGTGTGCCCCTGAGTCCCTGGAATGTAAATGTGGCTGGCATACGTTCATCTGTGACAGGCATGGTGACATATGCCAGTGACATGTACAGGGACGCGTCGTACAGCAATGGACCGATCTGTGCGCACCCATTGGCCATTGCATACGATGTGAGCTGGTACACGTTGTACAGCAATGGACCGATTGGTGCGCACCCATTGGCCATTGCATATGATGTGAGCGGGTACACGTTGTCATCCGATGTACGCGTTGTACAGCAATGGACCGATCGGTGCGCACCCATTGGCCATTGCATACGATGTGAGCTGGTACGCGTTGTACAGCAATGGACCGATCGGTGCGCACCCATTGGCCATTGCATACGATGTGAGCTGGTACGCGTTGTACAGCAATGGACCGATCGGTGCGCACCCATTGGCCATTGCATACGATGTGAGCTGAGTACGCGTTGTACAGCAATGGACCGATCGGTGCGCACCCATTGGCTATGGCCTGGCAACGGACGCGTTTTCAAACTTTTAACGAGTCTGATGCTGTGAATTCAGTTGGTCACCCACAACAATGTTGCAAATTCATGGGTCTCATGAAGTTGAACTTTTGAAGGATGCTGTGGGCGTGTGTAAGTGGTGCAATTCCATGGATTGGCCAGATTCAGAAGATGCAAACGACTTGGACCTATCACTTTGGACACATGGGACAGTATCTGCCTCAGCAGCACACATATAATGCTGGCTGTTCCCCTGAGAGCTCACTTGCCTGCACTACATGCTCCAGGACGACATCTGCCACCACCACTGCTGCTGTATCTGCATCCTCTGGATCCTGCAATGGCACGTACTGTGGAGAGAGCCCCAGCCTTCAGCACTGAGGAGAACCAGGCCCTGCTGGACAGCCTCCTTCCACAGTACAGCAAGCTGTATGGGAAACCAGGGGAGCAGGTGAGTGTGCTGTCCACTGCCTTACTAAATGTGCATGTTGTCTGACTAGCAAGACTTACAGTCTGCACGCCACTGGCTAGCAGGCTCACTGAGTAGTTGTCACCCCCCATAGTGTGTAGTTACATGCACTGAACAGGTATAGTGCAGTGACAGTGCATTTAAACGAGGTTTCACTTCCCAGGCAATGATACCATGTAGTAACTGCTGATATGTTGCATGTGTAGTAATGGCCTTTTCACTTTGTCATCCTCACAGGTTGATGCCCACCAGAAGCAGCAGATATGGCTGACCATCGTCCGGGCAGTGAGATCCGTGGGGGTCTACAAGCGCCGGATCCGCAACTGCCAGAAGAGGTGGCAGGACCTTCGGGGCTGGACCCGGAGGATCGCACGGGTCCAGCTGTAGCTGTCGCCTCCTCGCAGGAGGGGCAGACACCGGACCCTGACCCCCCACATGCTCAGGATCCTGGCGGTGGTCTTCCCTGATCTGGATGGGCAGCTGAAGGCCAGACAGCAGCAAGGAGGAGGTGAGTCCATGACTGCATTGTGAACTTTGTCTGCCATGCTATGTGCCCTCCTCTGGCCTGGTTAAACTTCAACAGTACATCAGTCATGTGGTCCAGGACCCATGTCCCTCAATTGTGCACTGCCCACTCCTCATCTGATACCCAGGTGTGGCCCTTACAGTCAGGGAATTGTGTCACTTGGGTACTGTGTCCTTGCATTTTGCTTAGCTCAGGTGGGGGACAGCATTTGTTCCCCTAACTCTGTGGTGGGCATCATGGGTGGGTCCATTGCTTACACAATACCTGTGTTCTGACATGTAATCTGCGTGTTACTTTGATATGTGGTCCAATTGCTGAGCTGATCCACCACATGTGCCTGGGGTATCTGGCACACACCCATGCTGCGGGTGTGAACAATGTTTGGGCCTGAGGAGTATGTATATCACGTGTGTCACACATACTTAGCCACCTGCCTACTGTCCAGGGCTCATCCCTCATTCACGTGGGGCAGGACAGTCATGCCTACTCCAGGCCATACAATACACTCTGTACTCCCACTCCCGTGTATCAGCTGACACGTTGTGCTCAGTGATATGTCCCCTCAGGTGTCTGCCTCTGTGTCATTGTGCTGTGGCTTCGTTGTCAGGACTACTGGGGTGTTTCTCGGTTGGGGCTCAGCATGCCACCGGAGATGTGACCATAGGAGACGATACTTGTGTGACACATAGGTGTTTGATCACTTGACCGTGCAGACTGGGGTATGCGAATGTGAAGTTCAGGCAGCTGTTTCCCATTCACAGCAGATTGTGAGGTGCTCAGGTTCAGAGGGTTGTGTTACAGGTCTCCCATATGTCCAATTGGTATGACGTGGACAAATAAGAGTTCAGATGATGTGGTGTGTGGGGGATGTACATGGGCACTTGTTCAGCTCCAGGACTTGCATTCCCCATGACCTAGGATTGTGACACAGTGCAGACTGTTGTTGTCTGGCTGCCCTGCCCATGTGACTGGAGACAGTGATGTATGACTTAGCAGGCATGCCTGTGCCATGGCATTGATCTTCCTAAGAGTGATCCTGCAGGGGAGTGACATGTGCTACATGCACCCCATTGTGGCATTGACTATCAGGACATGGGTGCATCATGGTGTCTGGTGCTGGTATGCATCACATGCATTTCAAAATAGACTCTGGCCATCCCTTTATCCGGACACCTGTACTGACTCAGTGGCAAGAGTTGTGATGTGTGCATGTTCACATACTTCACCGTGTTCTCTGCACTGTCCAACTACTGTGTAGGTGGTGCATGTGTCCACACTGGGGTATTGCCATCCAACAGACACCAGACAGATGGGTGCAAGGCCAGGAGGGATGTGAGTGCCATGGTTGACCATCAGACTGACAATTGGCTTCTCCTACTCTGTTTGGGCACTTTTGGCAATGTTCAACTAAGGATGCCAGGGCTTGGTCTGTAATGTGCTGTACTTACTGTGGTGTGTGCGGTTGGTGCAGGTGACTGATGTTTGTCTGTTTCCCTATTGTTTGCAGATACATCCACGGCCACAGGAGGGGACAGCTCCACGGACCAGGAGGAGCCGCAGAGCCAGACTGGGTCAGCAGCCGAGGAGTGGTCGGAGGGACCCAGTGGCACGGAGGGCGAGGGGAGCCACACCGAGGAGTCCTCAGCACCATCCACCTCAGCTGAGGACCACAGCATCTCGGAGGATGACTCCCTTGTGGAGGTGGGTGTCAGCAGCCACCACACCCCAGCTAGTGTTGCTGTCCCCGCCACCACCATCACCACCGCCCTCCCATCGGCTCCCATTCCCGAGGTCCGTGGAGGCTCCCATGTTCAGGAGCGTGTCTCCTTCGTGCCAGGCACCGCACCCCCTGCCACTGTGTCCCCTGCTGCCCTGAGTGAGGAGTCTGTGTACCTCCTTCGCCAGCTCCATGTAGGGAAGACAGCAATGCTGAGTGTCCTCCATGCCCACACCACTCTGTTGACTCAGCTGGTGTCGTTCATGGAGGGCATCTCATCGGGCATGTCTGCCCTACAGAGGAGCAATAGGTCCATGGACTCCTCCCTGATGGCAGCAGTGTCCCTCCTCCAACAGTCCCTCACCCCTCCTACCTCTGCCCCATCCACACTCCCCAGCACCCTACCTGTCCCAAGCACACACACACCGGCACAGGCACACACCAGCACAGACACAAGCAGCACACAGACACACACGCCAAAATCCAGACGCACACGCACGCACAGTCAGGGGACTGAAACCACACTCACAGGGGATGGGGCCCAGGCACACACACACGCATCCACGAGCACAGCGCAGTCCTCAGATACCTCTCCCTCCAAGGCCCCTTCCCTTGCCTCACCTGCAACCCCACCTACACAGCGGGTCTTCCTCTGTGACCTCGGCCTCTTCCCCTCCAATCCAGCTGATCCAGCATTCAGGGGGAAGAGGAAGCCCACCCACACGGAGGGGAGTGCCCCTCGCCCCCGGACACCCTCCCCCAGGCGCAGACAGACTGAGGCCCCCATCCGCAAGTCCCCCCGGACCCGGAAGAGCAAGACCCCTCCGCCGCCCTGCAGCTCAAGCACCAAGTCTCCTTCCTCCATCCCTCAGGCCCCCACTCCACAGGTGCCCCCACCACACACCCTGCCCCAGGTTCCCCCACCCACAGATACACCATCCCCACTTGCTCTTCCGGCACCACCCCCCCCGCTGCGCATGTCTGTTCCACTGGTGTGGAGACGGTGTCCTCCCCCTCTATCCTGCCCACCTTACCTGAACCCCATTCTCCTCCCCTGGAGGTAGGCACTGCAGTGGAGTCCACTACCACCCCGTCTGACTTGGGCACTGCAGTGGGGAACCTGTCCACTCCATCTGCACGGCCCACTGCAGTCGTGCCGGCACCCACACCATCTGAGTCATGCCCCCAGTTGTGCCGGCACACACCATGTCAGACACCTCCACTGCAGTTGTCAGTGGCTCCCCAGCACCCACCACCTCTTCCCTGCCTCCTTCTGGTGAGCCCTGATCCTGTCCCTGCGGTGCCTGGCCTGCCCCCCCCCCGTATGCCCCTCCGAGGGGATTGTCCCTGGTGTGTAGCAGTGCAGGCATGCGTAGGGTGACATCTGGCACTGGCACCCTGTTTGGACTCATATTATGGACTGGCCATTGGCCTTTGTTATATATTTCCTTTCACTTCTCTCACCCAAATGCTGAATAAAGCAACTTTCTGTTCTCTAGTGGTTTTGCTTCTGATGTACATGTTGTTGATGATGCTAACCATGCCCTTGCTGCAGTGATGGTGATTTTTGGTCTCATGAAAATGAAGTGTTATTGTGCAGGAACCCATGTGGTCCACGGGGAATGTGTCCTATCCTGTAGTGTATCCATGTCATCCTTTGCAGCATATGAGGGTGTCATGTTTTCAAGATATGGCAATGGGAATTCCTAGGTTTTATTTGCAATATCACATCTGTGGCTTACAGCCCTGCACATCTGTTGTGCTTGCCATTGTTCAATTAATCTACTTCCCTGACCGTGTGGCCATCTCCACTGGACATGCAAGTTTGGGCATCAATGGGGAAGGACTCATCTGTGTTATCAGTGCAACTTGCTATACATGTGTGTTGGATCTGTGCTGATGATTTCGGTGACACTCCCATGACCAGGCTGATATGACGGGAGCCTTCATTTAGTGCTAATTGTTGACTGTGTGACCAAGTGTTCTGCTGACATGATGGAGCCCTACTGAGGCAACGTATGGCACAGCTTTCCTCACACAGGAGTGGAGTCCCCTCATGGCAGTGTGTAATCCTGTGACATTGCCTGATCCCAAGGTGTGTGTTCTGTGATCATGTCTGTGTGTGTTCACTTCCATTTTGCTGGGCATGCTGGGATCCCTAGTGATGTTCCTGTTTGTGATGCTTGCTGAGTTGACCTATGTTCCCCCAAAGTCTTCTCCCTGGGTTCTCTGTGATGTGGGTGCATGGCACATTACTGGTCATCAGGGTGTCACCAATAGGTGTGTTTGCTGTCAGGGCTGAGTTTGTGGGCGAACGCAGATGGGACACAGTCAGGATTCCCCTTGGCACTTGTTGTTTACACCTGTCATGTAATTTCCAGTTTGTGTTAGCTTTCAGTGATTGTGACACGTTGTGTGTGTGACTGCTGGCACTCCTCAGGGTCAGGGCTGCAATGTTGGTAGTTGTCTATGTGTGTTCTTTGTGGGTGACCTTGGCTTCTTCATTGGTGTGGGACTGTGGCCGGGATCCCATTGGTTGGTGTGGTATTGCCGTCATGTCCATGTACAGCGTACTGTGCAGTGTGTCAGACATTCAGGAGTCTTGTTGACTGGCCATGTGTGATGGGTTTCTGCACCTTAGTTCCCACCACCACCCCTGGGATTGTCATGGGTGCATGTGCAATGTCACCAGTGCATGTGAGCTTCACTGCTGCACATTGGTGGAGGTCGAGGTGTGTGGTGTTGAGTGTGTGCAGATGGGAGTTGTTGCCCGGCTAGACCCCTGCCTCCATGTTGGCCTTGGCTGACTGGCCGTGCTGATTGATTTGTGCTTGTGTAGGTGTGATGGTAGTTTGTTGCTCAGGACACATGACTGTGGTTCACAGTGTGAACGACATCTAGCTTTGTCATCACAGTGGGATTCTCATGCAGCCCAGGGTCACCACATTGTGGGGACCCTGGGGGTAGTGCTGTGGTGTGTCTGTGTCTTGCTGTGTTAGTTGCTGTTCCTACATGCTTGTGTGACACGTGTGATTTGTGCTCCCTCTCATCTAACAATGCCTGATTGCCCACATGGGGGATTTGGATCCATGAGTTACTTTTGTGTGGCACTGTATGCGCATCTGTGTAATTGGTATTCAGGCCTCATCGTGTGTTGTGTGGTTGCCTGGGGACACTGGCACCCCCCCACCCCCCTCACCTGTTGTGTTTGATGTGCAGAGTGGGGCTGCCTGTTTGTGTTTGTGCATCTGCACCACTGCATTGGCATATCTTTAGTGTGCCGATGGCTGTATGTTGTTTGGTGGGTTTCACCTGCTGTCCCTGGGACTCCTAGGTCATCAGTCAGCACGATGATCATGGTTTGTGTGTCCCATTGCTGCCATGGTATGGTATCTGTTCACCTCACATCTACAGTCTCCACAGGATGTCTACATTTGTGTGCCCATTGGAGCAGATATGTGTTCTGCATTATGATGGTCACTTCTGTCATTGTGTTATTGATGAATGTTGACAGAGTCATCCGACATGGGTGATGTTTGTCTGCACATGGCCAAAGGTATGTCTTATTGCACTGCACTGTTTGCCTCACCCAATATATGTTGCTATGGGACACGAACACTACTTTGCCACTGATGTGTTTGTTGTTCTGTGACCAGGATTCAGCCATGCTGTTTGGCAGTTGCAGCTTTTTCCATGGCCACACTTACCTTATAGTCACTGTGATGATGGGTGTTTGGACCCCATTGCCACAATGTTCAAGATGTGCTTCAGCTATGGACCCCACACTTACATTTTGGTCACTGTGATGATGGGGGTTTAGACCCCATTGCCACAATGTTCAAAATGTGCTTCAGCTATGGACCCCACACTTACCTTTTGGTCACTGTGATGATGGGGGTTTAGACCCCATTGCCACAGTGTTCAAAATGTGCTTCAGCTATGAACCCCACACTTACATTTTGGTCACTGTGATGATGGGGGTTTAGACCCCATTGCCACAATGTTCAAAATGTGCTTCAGCTATGGACCCCACACTTACATTTTGGTCACTGTGATGATGGGTGTTTAGACCCCATTGCCACAGTGGTCATGGTCTGCTTGCATTGTGGAGGCCACACACATTTATGTGTGACACATGTGATAGGGGGTCACATTGTATGTTCAAAGTCATGTTCAGTGTTGTAGGCATTTGACACAGTCTACACACGCTTGTCATGGTGTTGGGGGGATGTCTTTTTCTTGCATTCCTTATGTTGGAGTGTGCTGGTTGTGTCATGCATTACCCATCCTATGAGTGGGGGTGGTGTTGGTGGTAGGCATCCAGCCCCCCATGGGTAGGGGTGGTAGTAGTGACAGGTATCCAGCCCCCCATTAGTAGGGGTGGTGGTAGTGGTAGGCATCCAGCCCCCTATGGGTAGGGGTGGTAGTAGTGACAGGTATCCAGCCCCCATTAGTAGGGGTGGTAGTAGTGGTAGGCATCCAGCCCCCATGGGTAGGGGTGGTAGTAGTGACAGGTATCCAGCCTCCCATTAGTAGGGGTGGTAGTAGTGGTAGGCATCCAGCCCCCATGGGTAGGGGTGGTAGTAGTGGTAGGCATCCAGCCCCCATGGGTAGGGGTGGTAGTAGTGACAGGTATCCAGCCCCCCATTAGTAGGGGTGGTAGTAGTGGTAGGCATCCAGCCCCCCATTAGTAGGGGTGGTAGTAGTGGTAGGCATCTAGCACCCCCTGAGTAGGGGTGGTGGTAGTGGTAGGCATCCAGCCCCCCTGAGTAGGGGTGGTAGTAGTGGTAGGCATCCAGCCCCCATTAGTAGGGGTGGTAGTGGTGGGCATCCAGCCCCCCATTAGTAGGGGTGGTAGTGGTGGGCATCCAGCCCCCCATGGGTAGGGGTGGTAGTAGTGGTAGGCATCCAGCCCCCCATGGGTAGGGGTGGTAGTAGTGGTAGGCATCCAGCCCCCCATTAGTAGGGGTGGTAGTGGTAGGCATCCAGCCCCCCATTAGTAGGGGTGGTAGTGGTGGGCATCCAGCCCCCCATGGGTAGGGGTGGTAGTAGTGGTAGGCATCTAGCCCCCCATGGGTAGGGGTGGTAGTAGTGGTAGGCATCCAGCCTCCCCTGAGTAGGGGTGGTAGTAGTGGTAGGCATCCAGCCCCCCATGGGTAGGGGTGGTAGTAGTGACAGGTATCCAGCCCCCCATTAGTAGGGGTGGTAGTAGTGGTAGGCATCCAGCCCCCCATGGGTAGGGGTGGTAGTAGTGGTAGGCATCCAGCCCCCCATGGGTAGGGGTGGTAGTAGTGACAGGTATCCAGCCCCCCATTAGTAGGGGTGGTAGTAGTGGTAGGCATCGAGCCCCCCATTAGTAGGGGTGGTAGTGGTAGGCATCCAGCCCCCCATTAGTAGGGGTGGTAGTGGTGGGCATCCAGCCCCCCATTAGTAGGGGTGGTAGTGGTGGGCATCCAGCCCCCCATTAGTAGGGGTGGTAGTGGTGGGCATCCAGCCCCCCATGGGTAGGGGTGGTAGTAGTGGTAGGCATCCAGCCCCCCCTGAGTAGGGGTGGTAGTAGTGACAGGTATCCAGCCCCCCATTAGTAGGGGTGGTAATAGTGGTAGGCATCCAGCCCCCATGGGTAGGGGTGGTAGTAGTGGTAGGCATCCAGCCCCCATGGGTAGGGGTGGTAGTAGTGACAGGTATCCAGCCCCCATTAGTAGGGGTGGTAGTAGTGGTAGGCATCCAGCCCCCATGGGTAGGGGTGGTAGTAGTGGTAGGCATCTAGCACCCCTGAGTAGGGGTGGTGGTAGTGGTTGGCATCCAGGCCCCTATGTGTGTATATGGCATTGGTGATAGCCATCCCGCCCCTATGGTTCTGCTGTTGCTGGTGTAAGTAATTTCTGCATCCCTATGTGTGTGTGTTATATGTCGGGTACGTGTGGTTTGTTTGTGTGGTGGGTGTCTGACTTACCTTCTGCGCCGTACGCGTCCGTACCAGTTCCTGTAATAGATGTAGAGTATTGGTAGGACCTGCGCGATGGGATTCATGGTTGGTTCGTCTCGTTCGTCTTTCTCGTTGCTTCGCCTCGTCCTCGTGGCTGGCGTGTTCGTCTCGTAGCCATGGATCGTCTTGTGGCGCGAATCGGAGCTTATGTGCGCCTCTCCCGGATGCTTTGACGTGCCGTGCGTAGCGACGGATTCAGCGCGTACGGAAGGCGCATCTTACTAGTCCGGCCGGACGGGGCTGCATTTTGGCTTCCGTGCGACTCGATTCTGCGTATCCGGATCCGGCTCGGTCGGAGAACAGGACCTGGATTGGGTGAGTACGACTGGGTCGGGATCTGGGCAGTTATGCGCATCGTACTTGCTCGTTCGGACGTATCTACGAATAGGTCGGGAAACACGCATTCGCCTGGCTTTTTTCCCGGGCGAATGGTGTTAGGTGCGCCTCCGACCGGGATCGGAATCGACCCCCAAGTGTGCAAGTTCACATTTGTGCTGAATAGCTCTTGACACTGGTACCAAGGAGAGAATGTGGAACCTACTCTAGACCTGAGGGACACGCTGCTGCTGATCTCTGAAGAGAAGGTGTGGTGAGGACCTGCCTTATCAGACCACATCACAAGCCCAGTTGGGGAGAGGAGTTGGCCTAACGGCTCGGGCGGTCGATCTCGAATCTGGGGAACTGGGTTCAAGTCTCGGCAATGACGCTGAACATCCTGTGATTCTGGGCAAATCACTTAATCTCCCCGTGCCTAACAAAAATGAATGTGTGTCCTCGTGTAACATAACTGGTGCTATGTAAAGCGCTCTGATACCCGATTCGGGTCAAGTTCGCGCTATATAAAACTCTGCAAAAAAAAAAAAACACAGCGGCATGACTTCTGGCTGCAAGGAGTTGCCCATACCAGACATTAGTTATCGCTAATTGTGATAGCAGAGCTCTTCATCCCCTCGCCCCTGCCAGAAACTGTGGACTGAAGTGAGGAGAGAGTGCAATAAGCATACAGACAGGAATGCTGCTATGACGCAATATGCCCGTGGTACACTTCCTCCTGCCTCCTCAACCTTTCCTAACTTTTGTGGGGCACAAGAGTGTTTGTTTATGATTTCAGCCCATCAGCGTACTAGCACCAAGAACTGTTTCTTTTCTGAGTGTGAGTAGAGCGCCCCCTGTTGCTTACAACCCTCCTTGCGGTGGCGGCAAGGCCTATAAGTCCTAAACGCACTAAGCTTGCTAATCCTCAATGCCTGCACACCTCGTTGTGCCAAGTAGCCTGTGTGCCTCCAACTGCTGACCGTTATCTTTTGAATACTGAAAGATCTCACTGCGATCACCATCTCATGTAAGCAGAGCTGAGATTCCAGAATCAGCAATAAACTGCTGCCAGCAGTCACACTGAAAGATGCTGTAGCGTCCTGCCAGCCCAGGTACTCGCCAATAACCATGCCACACACGGAGAGTAATTTTACACGTCTTTATTCCACTGCGGGCAAGTCAGAACTCAACATTCTAAGCCTGCCATCAATCCATCTCTCCAAAGCTTAAGTCACAGGCCTGTGCTGTACAGTGGGAACCAAAAGAGTTCCAGCGTTCCTTTATTTGCAAGACACTACAGACGCTACTGCACAAAGGCCCAAGTAAGATCATGCCAAACACACTGCTCCACTCTGCTTGCGCAGGCCAGTAATGGTGACTATAGCTACATACCTGTGCTAAGGCTCTCGCTGCTGGCCCGATTTACGAATGTATATATCAGAGTGTGCTCATGGCCTTTGTACTACCCTTTTATGTTACTGTGTAAAAACTGCATGTTTTAAAGATTCTTTTTATTACACAGTTGAACTGCAAACAAATAAAATTCTCACATCTTATAAAATTAAAAGCCTGCCAAGAAGCAAGATGAGAAGTGGGCCAGATCGTAATCTGAGATGGTAGGAGGGAAACATGGAAAGAAAGAGACTAGAACAAGCACTGGTAAAGCCAATAGGTCTTGCCTACGTAAGAGCTATTAACTTTGCAAATGTGTTTTAGTCATGTTGTACACCAGTGTGGCTGCTGTACAGCATGGCTAAAAGTTAGTGGCGTAGAGGAGAGTGGAGTGGAATGGTGAAGAGTGGAGTGGAGTGGCATTGACTGTTGTGTATTGGAGAGGCAAAGAGTGGAGTCGCGTAGCATGGAGTACAGTAGAATGGACTGGTGTAGTGTGCATTGGCGTAGAGTGTTGCAGGGTAAAGTGGTGTAGAGTGCAGTGGTGTAGAGTGCAGTGGCGTTGAGGGCAGTGGCATAGAATTCAGCAGTGCACAATGTAGCATCTTATAATGTAGCGGCGTAGATTAGAGTGTTGCATTGTAGAGTGCAGTAGTGCAGAGTAGCATAGAGTTTAGTGACAGAGAGTACAGTGTAAAGTGGCATACAGTGCAGTGGTGTAGAGTAGAGTAGAGTGGCATAGAGTGCAGTAATATAGAGTGGTGCAGAGTAGACTATAGTGCCATAGAGTCGAGTGGCGTAGAGTGGAGTGCTGCAGAGTGCAGTGGAGGTGAATGTAGTGATGCAGAGTAGAGGGTAGTGGTGTAGAGTGCATTGGCACAGAATACAGTAGTGCAGAGTAGAGTAGGGTACAGTGAAGGGGCGTAGAGTGCATTGACACAGAATGCAGTTGCAGAGTAGAGTGTCATAGAGTGCATTGGCGTAGAGTGCATTGGTGTAGAATGGTGGTGTAGAGTAGAGTGGCATAGAGTTCAGTGACAGAGAGTACAGTTTAAAGCGGCATAGAGTGCAGTGGCGCAGAATAGAGTAGAGTGGCATAGAGTGCAGTGGTGTAGATTGGTGTAGAGTAGAGTGGCATAGAGTTGTGCAGAGTAGAGTATAGTGCCCTAGAGTGCTGTGGCATAGAGTGCAGTGGCGTGGAGTGGAGTAGAGCGGAGTGATGCAGAGTAGAGGGGCATAGAATGCAGTGACATAGAGTGCATTGGCACATACTCAGTAGTGCAGAGTAGAGTGGGGTAGAGCGCACTGGCACAGAATGCAGTGTTGCAGAGTAGAGTGTCATAGGGTGCTGTTGTGCAGAGCGGCGTAAAGTGTATTGGCGCAGAGTGCAGTGGCGTGGAGTAGTGGTGTCGAGTAGAGTGGCATAGACTGCAGTGCTTTTGACTAAAGTGGTGCAGAGTAGAGTGCAGTGGCGTAGAGTGCATTGGCATAGAATGCAGTGGCATAGAGTAGAGTGGCGCAGAGTAGAGTGGCACAGAGCAGAGTGGCGCAGCGTATAGTGGAGCAAAGTAGAGCAGAGTGCAGTGGCATACTGTGTAGCAAAGTGGCATACAGTAGAGTGGACTGGTGCTCAGTATAGTGGCATAGAATTAAGCGGCCTACAATGTAGCGTTGTAGAATGCAGTGCCAAAGATTAGAGTGGAGCATAGTAGAGTACAGTGGCATAGAGTGTGGTGGTGCAGTGGAGTGGTGAAGAGTAGAATGGCGTAAAATACAGTGGCATAGAGTGCAGTTGTGAAGAGTAGAGTAGAGTGGTACAGAGTAGAGTGGCATAGAGTGCAGTGGTGTAGAGTGGTGCAGAGTAGAGCATAGTGGTGTAGAGTGGAGTGGCGCAGAGTAGAGTGCTGCAGAGTGCAGTGGTGTAGAGTGTAGTAGTGCAGCGTAGCAATGAGTTCAGTGACGGAGAGTAAAGTTTTGTGGAGTAGAGTGTCGTAGAGTGCAGTGGTGTAGAGTGGCATAGAGTGGATTGGCGTAGAGTGGTATAGAGTGGATTGGCATAGAGTGCAGTGGCATAGAGTAGAGTGGCATAGAGAGCAGTGGTGTAGACTTCAGTGGTGCAGATTAGGTTGCAGTGACGTAGAGTGCAGTGAGAAGACTAGAGTAGCTTAGAGTGCAGTGGTGTAGAGAACAGTGGCGTAGAGTACATTGTTTTGGAGTAGAGTGAAGTGGCATAGAGTGCGGTGGTGCAGTGGCGTAGAGTAATAGTGTAAAGTGGTGAAGAGTGCAGTGGTGCAGAGTTGATTAGAGTGGCGTACAGTGGGTTAGCATAAAGTGCAGGGGGTGTAGAGTGGAATGATACAGAGTAGAGTGCATTGGCGTAGAGTATTTTGGCATAGAGTGCAGTGTTGCAGAGTGGCATAGAATGGAGTTGTGCAGAGTAGAGTGGAGTGGCCTAGACTGGAGTGGTGTAGAGTGCAGTGGCGAGGAGTGCAGTGGTGAGGAGTGCAGTGGTATAGAGTAGAATGGTGTAAAGTGCATTGGCATAGAGTGGTGCAGAGAGAGTAGAGAGGCATACAGTGAAGTGGCATAGAGTGCAGTGGCTTAGAGTGGAGTAGAGAGCAGTGGCATGAAGTGGTGCAGAGTAGAGTGGAGTATGCATGGAGTGGTAGCACACTGCCATTACAGACAACACATTTTCAATTGAAATGACCATTACATTTGCACAGACATACAGTTTTTCTGATCAAACTATAGAGTGCACAAACGATAATGTGTGGTAATGGCACCTAGTGTACTGATTTATTCTGATCATATTCGAGTATTTGTTTCCAGCACACTCCAGAATTAACAAAAAATGTGCTTCATTTGTGCTTTGTTAATTTTGATATATTCTGAAATACTTGAACAGTTCATTTAAATGTTGTGTGCTAGAAAAACCCCATACTCTACCTCCAGGGTCCAGCAAGATTGTCATTTAAATCCTCTCATTTTGAAGTCAGAGAGAGAAAAGTAAACACCAAGCTTCCTCAGAAGACAGAGCCTGACATTTGAACTCGGTCTTTGAATGCACAGCAAATGTGACAAGATAAGAACAGGATTTACAGGCCTGTTTACAGTGAAGAGGACTCGTAGACGAATACAAGATGAAGTAGTGTGAAAAGGCTTTGCTCCTTGGGAGGGACAAACTGAACCTGGACAGCCTAAAACAAATAAAGTCAGCAAATAGAAAGCCAGAAAATGTGAGTTACAAACCACAAAGACAATGGTAAGCAACGGGCGGAATACATTCCCAGAGAAGGTTTCTGAATGCCCCAAGATGTCTTTAGCAAACCAGACAGCTGCTCTGACTGGTAGGCTTTGACCTAAAGAGTGAAAGAAGCTGAGAAAATGGAAGTGGCAGAAAATGAGAAATGGAGGTGACTGTAAGAGAGAGAGAGCGGGAGATCAGAGAGAAACGGAAAGATGTAGCTGACATTAGTATAGGGAGACATAGATGCTGGCCTTAAAAGAATTGTATGCCCTGACACAACGTACACTCTTTGGCATTTCGTGGACACTCTAAGTAGACCTTACTTGGGATATGGTGGGAATTCTATGCTTATGATGGGTCTCCTTGTTATACTGTTGGCATACAAAGGAAAGTGGTGGCCTTGGCATAACAGGACTCCTTTACCATACAAGGATTTATGGTGGCATTCACATAAGGTGGCCACCACTGGCATGTTTTAGGAATGACAAAATAGTAGCGGTGGGATAAGCCAGCCATCTATTTTCAGCATCTTTGTAATTAGCATGGCAATCCTGTGCATAGTGGTGACAATCTCTGGCATATGGTGTCCACCCTTATGTTTTTGACCCATATCCTGGCATAAGGCTGAGACTTGACTCCTTGGTGTGGTGCAGACACAAACCTCTGTGCACCAGCGATGAGCCTGGAGGCTGTTTGTTTTTAATTAGCTTCAGAAAAATCCAAATAAACAGTGTCTGGCTCCTAACTGGTGTGCAGAAAGACTTGTCTCGGCCTGGGGTCATCTGGCACCTAGCCAAGCTGACTAGCATCAGACATTTCTACACACTAGGCACCTAGAGTGGTCCAGGGTGGTGTGATGGGTGAGGATGCCACCACTTTTTCTTACCAAGAATTCCCTAACAGGTCAAACATTGCAAAAAGAATTTCCTTACATTTCTGTGTCTGAAAGGTACAGGATTTGTGGAGAGCAACAAACATCCCACTACCCACTGCCGCTACGCTTCCTCCAATTAAAGAAAGTACCACACATGTGTGGGTGGGCCTATAGTAACTGACAGGAACAGGCCAAATATTTGATTGTGTGAAGTCAATATAGTGTTATTGTATTCTTCATATCATCAAAATGTTGGCTTATTCCTGTCCCAGGCAATAGGCCCATCCACACTTGTGGTGTATCCTTTTTATCAAAAGAAGTGTGGAAACATTGGAGGGTCAGACTTTTGCCATTTGACTAAAGTTTTGGAGTTTGCTGTCACAGAAAATGAAGAAACTATGATTGTTTTACCTACACTTTGATATTTTCAGGGGTTTACTGGTGATAAAAACATGCTGGGACTCATGCAATTCACATCACCACAGATTGCCTTCTGTCTCTGGGTTTTAGAAGTGTCTGTGGTTGGTAGGGTTCCTTGGGTGCCGGCCGAACCTGAGCCCAAATACTGCCAACATCCCCATAAAATCTCATCCATCCCTGGAGCCTAGTGTTTGGACTCCTGAGTAAATACATGGAAACCCCACAATTCTCTGAAAACCTCAAACTCAGATGACCTAGGAGAACAAAAATCTGGGCCAAGCCTTGGGAGAGCTATGTATCTGTGCGAGGAAGGCTGAAGGACATGATCAGCTTTGGGGGAAAAAACTGAAAATCTGACAAATGTCTTGGTCAGTGCATTGCCCCAGCCAGCCAATTAGAGTGAGGGCGGTCTAGCTCCCAGTAATAGAAGCCATATGATGCACCTGTTGTAAATATATGGTTGTGGTATGTTTCCGTACAGCCCCGGGGGTAATGCCATACCTATGACCAAAAGCATTTGCACTGCATATGGTTTACTTCCTGTAGGTACCCTGAATCCATAGTTATATTTAGATGTATGCCTAGCGAGCCCACACTCAGGAGACCCAGAGGAACAAAGCCGGGGGTCAATCCTTGGCAGAGATATGTTCCTGTGCGAAGGAGACTGCAGGAAATTACCATGTTTTGAGGAAGAAACTAAAACAAATTGACAAACATCATGCTCAGCGCTATCTCCAGCCAATCAGTCAGGGTAAGGGAAGTTGGCACCAGAAATCAAAACCTTAGGATACATAGATATTAAAAATACATAGTTGTGGTTTGCTTCCCAAAAGCCCAGGGGCGATATTTTTAACCAAAGACAGCTGCTTTCCATATTTCCAAAAAGCTCTGCATGCGGTTTACCTTTCTGGGTGATGTCCAACTGATTCTGATGACAATCCGCCCCACTCCCCAGAATACTTGATCAAAAGGGAACGTTTCAGACACAACTAAATATAGGAGGTAGAGGGGAATGGGATGCAGAGAGAAAGAAACAAAGAACATACAATGTCTATGTCTATGTAGGGGTATTTGTAAAGTGCAGCTGCTAGTCCAAGGAGTGTCCTGGCGTTGAATGGCGAAAAGTAGTGACAGGAGTGGGAAGGAGATTATGGGCTGGAGAAAAGCCATGTTTTCAGCTTCTTTCGGAACACGGGCGTTGACTTAATACTTCTAAGGGTCAAAGGCAGTTTGTTCCAAAAGGACGGGCCCAAGAAGGAAAGAGACTTTCCTCCAGATCTAGCTTTTTTGATACGTGGGGTACTGGCTAGGAAAAGATTAGAGGAGCGGAGATTTCTTTGTGGGGCATGGAACGAGATCCTGTATTTTAGGTAACCAGGGCCCATTCTGTATAATCCTTTCTGAGTCACAAGTAGTGTCTTAAAGAGAATTCTTTTCTTTACTGGAAGCCAGTGAAGACTCCTCAAAAGGCTTGACACGTGAGCATCACGGGGAGCTTGAAGATAGTTCGGGTCGCTGCATGCTGGACAAGCTGAAGCCTGTCCGTCAGATACCTAGGCAGGCCCAAATAAAGGCCGTTCCCATAATCAAGGCGAAATATGATCAGGGCTTGGATCACTTGTTGACTGGCCGCCAAAGACAAAAGGAACAGAAACTTCCGAAGAAGACGCAGGAGGGCAAAGCAAATGCCCACTACCGAATTTTCTTGGGCATGGAATAGTAGCTGATTATCAAACTTAAAGCCCAAGTTTTTCACCACCTGATTTTTGATAAGGGGGGTGGGACAATGGTCTTCTATGGCATCAATCTCTCTCGTCTCACATCAGGTATCACAGCTATTTTAACTAACAATATTCTCTGATAAAGGACTGTCTTTATTCCTAACGGGTGCTTAAATAGTGGTGCTGCTTGTGTCGACATGGGTCCAGTGCTCCCTGTGCCAATGAATTCAAGCTAGCCTGGCTGATGAGAGGTGATACCCCGAAACCAGTCCTAGGATGCTTGTTTCTGGTCTAGGGAGGACCTGGCCAGGTAGTTCGGGCTGGACTGTTCCCAACGGGAGCAGGGTCAAGACTGATTTGCACATGGCTGTGTCCAAACTCGGGTGGTATTGGTAAATACAAAAAGAGAAAATGGAACCTGCGTCATTATGATGGCATGCACATGTGTGGTGACATCATGCACGCGCCAGCAGAATGAAACAGCTTTGTCATTTTGCCTTTTTTTCAGATGCTAGACGGCATTGATGAAAAACATTTTGCTTTTCCCAGTGCTACATCAGCAAAAAGCATTGGCAAAAGCAAAAGGTCAACAAGGTGAGACCTATTGGCTTTGGCTTTGCTAAAGATGGCAAGATGGAAATATGTGCAAACTTTGGCTTTTTCCTAAAGGGGACTCTAGGCCACGCCAACAACATTAAAAATAACAACACAGTTAACACTAATCAGGCAACCCCACCCCATAAAAACTTTTCCTTCCTGTACACCAATTGTCGCTCCCTCCCTGAACACAAATTGGACATGTTCGACCTGTTGGTCGACGAACTACCTGATGCCATATTCCTGACGGAGACTTGGCTCCATGAAAGCACTGGCCTGGATGTCGCTGTCGCCCTTCCATATAACTATGCAATAGTTAGGAAAGATAGAGTCACTAAGACTGGAGGGGGCATAGCCATTATTTTTAAAAAGGACTACCAGTGCTCTTTTGAACCTCTTGCGTCTCAGAACAGTGAGGCAGCACTATTTAAGTTGACCCTGACCCCCAATTTTACCTTCTCAGGTATGCTTCTATATCGTCCCCCCGGGACCGTTTGCATCCTGGGCCTCTTCCTTCCCTGAACTAATAACTCCTCTGAGTATGAAAACAGCTAACTTCTCAATTTTGGGAGACTTCAATCTACATTTGGAAGACCCCACATTTAAAAGCAGCACTAATCTCATTTCTGACTTAGCAGCTTTAAATATTAGCTTAATCAACTCTGGC
Organism: Calotriton arnoldi; assembly: GCA_963921515.1. Classification (NCBI taxonomy): domain Eukaryota; kingdom Metazoa; phylum Chordata; class Amphibia; order Caudata; family Salamandridae; genus Calotriton; species Calotriton arnoldi. Next base: position 342,240 of record CAWUFW010008947.1, on the reverse strand, counting down.
CCCACGCACGAGGCAGGTCATTTGTTAGACCCCATTTTTTCAAATTTCTCTGGGATTCATTGTTCCCCAGCACTCCCTATAAACTGGTCGGATCACTTCCTTATTAAATTCTACTTGAAACTCCCGGAGAACTCTGCACCCACTTACTCAATTCCAGATACTCTAATCAGGGACTGGAAAAATTTAGATGCCATGGCTTTAAATAGGATCTTATGCTTCCACATGCCCATTTCCAAACAAACGGTGAACTTACTTTCTACCTCGGTGCAGAAATGGCTCCTTAATGCCATTGACACTTGTTTACCTCTGTCGAAAAAAAGGGCCAACAATCATCGACCTCCTGCACCTTGGTTCACCGAGACTCTAAGGATAGAGAAGGCCAAATGTAAAGCAATGGAACGCAGGTGGAGAAGGAATTACACCCCTGATTCCAAAAGTAATTATAAAGCAGCAAAAAAAACATATCACAACCTTTGCAAAACTGCTAGGGCGGACTACGTTTCGTCCACCATCTCGAATGCCCTAAACTGTTCCAAAACGCTTTTCAACATGGTCAAAGAGCTCGCTGGTTCCAAAACCCAAACTAGGCCCCCTGCACTTAATAAACAGCAATGTGAGGACCTGGCTACATTCTTTGTACAAAAAGTTGAGAATATATACCTGGATATAGTAGGAGGGCAGGATGACAACCTTTCCCCCCCCAGAAATATCCATACCACCCTCTATGGACAACACGCCCCCAACCAGGATTGGACGTCCAATTTATCCGTTAATCACCTGGACACATGGCCCCTGCTAAATGCCACTACCCTAAAAAAAACTTTTAGGTAGTATAAAATCGGGATCTCCAAGGGATCCCCTGCCCATTTCCGTGCTCCAGCAGCTGGAACCGCCATCGTTACATGTAGTCATGGATCTCCTAAATGCCTCCTTGCTGGAAGCTATCGTCCCGCTTGACTGGAAACATGCCATGATACTGCCTCTCCTTAAAAAGGCAAACGCTGACCCTGACTTACCCTCAAACTATCGTCCCATCTCACTGCTACCGGCCTTCTCTAAAATCTTAGAAAAACATGTCCATGCACAGCTTTCGCTGTTTGTCGAAGCTCAAAGTTTTCTCCATCCCTCCCAATCGGGCTTCAGAGCTGGCTTCTCAACAGAAACCACCCTGTTGGGGGTTACAGAAAGACTGTGCTACCATCTGGATGCCGGAGACACTGTGGCCCTCATTTTGCTGGATTTGAGTGCAGCTTTTGACACAGTGTCTCACGCTGTGTTAATTAAAACCTTAAGATTGCTGGGCATACGCGGGTTAGCTCTGAAATGGCTCATCTCTTTTCTCACAAATCGCACCTTTCAAGTTTTCTCCCCTACAGCCAGTTCCGATACCTACTCTTTTGCCCATGGGGTACCTCAAGGCTCTATCCTTAGCCCCCTACTTTTTAATTTATATGTAAGACCCTTGGCGGATGTTGCAGAGAAGTCCGGGTTGACCCTCTTCTCTTATGCGGACGATTCTCAAATCATTTTCTCTCTATCCATGAAGAGAACTACAGAGATTTCTCCCCTTCAGCTGGGTTTGAGGAATATCGCATCATGGATGCAATCCAACTACCTCAAACTAAACAGTGGAAAAACCGAGGTCCTTATACTCGGGAAAAATAAGGAACTTTGGGGTCCTCAACACTGGCCCTGTGAGATGGGTGCTCTTCCTATACCGGTCCGCCAAGCTCGAAACTTGGGCGTCACTATTGATGATGCACTCAGTATGCACGCCCAAGCTGTCAAAGTAGCCGCCACCTGTTTCACAATCCTGAAGTGGCTAAAAAAAGTCATCTGGATGCTACCAGAACCTACTCAGAAAACTGTTGTTCATGCATTGATCACTTCACGGCTTGACTACGGCAACGTTCTCTACTTGGGATCTAACAAGGAGGTGACTCGTAGGCTGCAACTGGTCTAGAACTCCGCAGCTAGGCTTTTATGCCGGATCCCTAGAACCTCTTCTATCTCCGGTCATCTTCGTGACCTGCACTGGCTCAGGGTGGAGAACCGAGTTAAGTTCAAAGCCCTGAGCTACATGTTTAAAATCAAAACTGGAGTTGCCCCCAAATATCTTCAATCATTGGTCCATCCATATGTCCCTCCTTGCGACCTCCGCTCATCCACTCAGGGGAGGTTCTCTGTCCCAAAAACTAAACTATCTCGGATGGGTGGAAGGTCTTTCACATACCTAGGCCCCTCACTTTGGAATGCCCTGCCCCTAGCTCTCCGAAACGAAACAAATTATATCCAATTTCGCAAATCCTTGAAGACATAGCTTTTCAACCAATAGCCTGCTGCCTTGTTAATCTCAGTCTCTGATCTGCTTCTGCGCCGGGAAACCCTTTTTGGGTAGCTGTTGTGCATTATAAGTTTAATTAATAATAATAATAATGCTTTTTATATTTGGGTGCATTTTGATGATGTTCATCTGAAAAACGTTTATATTCTGACTTGGGTTGCTGTAAATGCAGGAGGTTATTAGCTTGCACTGAAGTAATTTCTGAAAGTAATACTGTGACTGAATGAACAGAGATTGATGGAAAACTGTATGGAAACAACTGTAAATGAATCCCAAAAGAACACTAAAATGGTGAATGACCGAGAGTTAAATGCAGTGAGTTATTATATGCTAGTTCAGCAAATGTTAACCTAATGACACATTATTCTTGTTGATTTACAATACAACAACACAAATATTGTTCTAGAGATTGATTGACCCTTTCTGTTTGACCATCTGTCTGCAGATGGTGTCTGGTCGATTTGAAATTTACTGTCCTCAAACAGTGTGTTAATGTATTCCAGACTTTTGAAATTAACTGAGAGCTCCTGTCAGTTACAGTCTCAGATGGTAACCCATGTAATCAAAGAATTTCTTTCAAAAAGACCACAGCCAATTGAGGATCAGAAGTTATCTCATGTAAAGGAATGAAATTTGCATATTTAGCAGGTAAAATCTACAACAACCAAAATGGTAGTGCATTTTTTAGATGGGGTAAGTCAATAATAAAGTCCATGGAATCCTTCTTCCATTGTTTGTCTGGTACGGACAACAGAATCAACAATCCTGATATCTTCATGTGACAAAGTTACATTTAAGCACAAATTATTTCACATCTTTCCTTAATGTAGACCTCCAAAATGTCTCTTTACCAAGTTGAATGTTTTTCCTTCACCAAAATGTCCTGCACTATGAGAGTCATGACACCACTACAAGACATTTTCTTGATTAGCTTGTGTGTGTGTGGGGGAGAGGGTGAGGGGGGCAATTTGCCCTTGTGAAAAAACATTTCTATCAGAGTATTTTTTTTTGCTAGCAGTTCTTCTTGTATCCAACCCACGGATTTCCAGGTTTTCGTCTCTGTTTTGACTAAATCCAAGAATCTTTTGTATCCTGAGATATTCATTCCTTGAACAACCAAAATGTGAGGAGCTTCTGTTATAATCTTTTCAGGTTCTTTTTGTTGAAATAAAGTATCTGCTTGACCATGTCTCTCCCCTGGTGTGCATGTTATGATATTGAAATCTTGAGAAGGACAACATCCAGTGGGCATGTGGCGAGGTGGTGCACATCATCGATTTAAAAAACAAAAAGCAAAAAACGTATTCTTATTATCAGTCTAAATGAGTACCGGTTGCAATTCTTCTACCAACCGATGACGCCAATGAGAGAGTCCTCATAGCAAATTAATCCTTCTCAGAGATGTTAAAATTCTGTTTAGTAGATGTTAACATTTGGGATAAGAAGGCCACAGGATGGACTGCTTCAGTGACAGTATCTCTTTAGGATAGTATTGCACCCAAAGCAAAGGAGAAGGTGTCAGTCCCAACAATGAATGGATGATCATGATCAACATGCCTGAGGATGTGAGCTGTGGCACAAGAAGATTTAAGCTGATTCAAGGCCTTTTCTTGTTCTGAGCCTCAATGAAATGTTGTACCTCTTCTATTCAGTACAGTGGGTGCCACTGCCATAGAAAGCGCCTCAATGAATTGTTTACAGAAGTTCACAAATTCCAGATGCCTTTGTACTTCCTATATATTGGAAAGCCTTGGCTACACTACAACAGCTAAAACCTTTTGAGGATCCATGCTGAGTCCTTAATGTGACTGAATGTATCTTAAAAATGCTACTGACTTGCTTTCAAAGATACATTTGTCCAATTTTGCCTATAAGGAGTGTTCTCAAAGTCTGTGTAACACTTCTCTCACATGCCTGTGATGTTCTTCTAAGGTTCTTCAAATAATTAGAATGTTATAACAATTATCTGATGACACAAGTACTCAAAATATCACTAAAGATATAATTGACCAGATGTCTGAATGGTATCTCCAGATATTCAAAATGTCCATACCTGGCATTAGAAGCAGTTTACCACTGAGTCTCTGCTATGATCCAGACAAGATTATAGACCCCTCTCGAGCTTAGTAAACATTTTGGTAGTGCAAACTTGATCTAAGAGAATACGAATCAAAGGTAGTGGGTATATATGATAACATTTAATTCTCTTTAGTCCATACATGGTCTGAGATCTCCATTACCCTTTGAGACAAAAAAGCAGAAATTCCAGCTGGTGAATATGGGTGTCTGTTTTTTTTTTCAAATATTCAACCTCTTTGCTACTTGACGGATAACTCCAACCATGTGGAATCTTAGCATCAGGGATTAAATCTATGGCACAATCATATTCTCTGTGTGGGGGTAACGTGCCTGCCCCCTTTTTGCTAAACACATCTCTAACATCAGAGTAGGCTTCCGGAATCCGATCCTTATTTTGCAATGGTTGCATTCCACAGCATCCCAACAAAGGATGTGTTGGAACAGGAATACCTTTAGGAAATACATTTTGTTTGCAATGTTCTCAGTTGAATTGCACTTGAAATGTTGCCCAGCCGATCAAGGAATTATGTTGGCATAAGCAAGATATACCCAAGACACTTAATATCCATGAAACAACCAGCAGCTCTGGAGTCTACCAAGGTCAACCATTCCAATGGGCTCGAAAGAACTGCGGGCCTGATTCACAGAACTAACTTACGTCAAAAACTTAAAGTTAGTACTTTTTGGTATTCACAGAATACACTTACTCATTTTGGTATTCACAGAATAGGAGTAGTAAAGTTACTACTCCTAAACTGAGAAAAATCCTAACTTTAAGACTTTCGGTATTCACAGAAGGCATTTAGGAGTCCTAAAGTTAGGACTACTAACTTCTGTGAATACCGAAATGAGTAAGTTCATTCTGTGAATACCAAAATGAGTAAGTGTATTCTGTGAATACCAAGAAGTACTAACTTTACGTTTTTGACGTAAGTTAGTTCTGTGAATCAGGCCCTGCCAGAATAAATTTCGGCAAGAAGTGAACCCTGCTCTCTGCAGACACTTGAATAATTTCTTTGCCCAATATTGGTCCGCTGATTAAGACTAGGCTTGCTTTTTTCCCCTGCAACTGTGGAATTTCTTACAAAATGCCCAGTTTATCCAAGTATATATACTGTGAAGTCTTGTTACACATACGTAGATCCATTTTTTTCTGTCCTTTTCTTCTTTAATAAGGCCTTTTCATGTGTTGTCTATTTGCATAGGCTCTTCTAAGGGAGACAACTGAGGAATTATTAACTATGCTAGGTGTCCTTCAAGGCATTGTTGTTCTCTTTTTCTTGTTTCCTTTCCTTTCGTTGGTGATCAGTTTGAGTTAATGCATTTGTGGTAGTGGGACGATTAGCAACCAATGAGAAACTGTCCTTTAAATCTTCAGGGCGAAATGCTGCAGAGTACACTTCATTCATCCACGCTGCCTCTGATTTCAGTTCACTAAATAAGCAGATACAGGAAATTACGTTGTTCGACCGTTGTCGATGAGAAAGGAGCCCTGCTTGGGCTGACTGAGTAGTCTGTATTCCTACCAAAAACAGCCTTAAATTGTTCAATGAATTTGTCATACTGATATAGCCACGGGCTATTATTTAAAATGTCAATCAATCAATCAATCAATCAGGGGTTTGTAGAGCGCGCTACTCACCCATGAGGGTCTCAAGGCGCTGGGGGGAGGGGGAGAGGGGTGCAACTCCGGCTCAATTGAATAGCCAGGTCTTGAGGCCCTTCCTCAAGGTGTGCAGAGTGGGGGAGCGTCTGATGTTCACTGGGAGCTCGTTCCAGGTCTTTGCTGCGACGTAGGAGAAGGCTCTTCCACCTGCTCTGGTTCTGTGAATGCGTGGGGTCTCTGCCAGGGCGAGGTCGGCGGAGCGGAGGTTCCTTTTGGGTACGTGGAAGGAGACTCTTTCGTTGAGGTACTTGGGTCCGATGTTGTGGAGGGATTTGTAGGCGTGGGTGAGTAGCTTGAAGGTCACTCTTTTCTCGATGGGGAGCCAGTGGAGGTCTCGTAGGTGTTGGGTCATGTGCTTGTGTCGTGGGGTTCTGAGGATGAGTCTGGCTGCGGTGTTCTGGATGGTTTGGAGCTTGTGTAGCAGGGTTTTGTTGATTCCGGCGTAGAGGGCGTTGCCGTAGTCCAATCTGCTGGTTATGAGTGCGTGGGTGACAGTCTTTCTGCATTCGGGGGGATCCACTTGGAAGTCTTCCGGAGGATGTGAAGGGAGGCGACGGCGTTAATCTGGCGGGTCAGGGTGAGGGAGGAGTATAGGATGATGCCGAGGTTCCGGGCGTGGTCCGTCAGGGTGGGTGGGTGTCCGAGGGCAGGGGGCCACCAGGAGCTGTCCCATGCAGTGGGGGAGGGTCCGAAGACGAAGACCTATGTCTTCTCAGAGTTCAGTTTTAGGCAGCTGTTGCTCATCCAGGCTGCGACATCTTTCATACCTTCTTGGAAGCTGAGTCTGGTGTCTTCGGGGTTCTTCGTGAGAGAGAGGATGAGCTGGGTGTCGTCGGCATAGGATACTATGCTGAGCCTATGCTGTCTGACGATGGCGGCGAGGGGGGCCATGTAGATGTTGAAGAGAGTGGGGCTGAGCGAGGATCCTTGGGGTACTCCGCAGTTGATCTCAGTAGGTTCGGAGAGGAAGGGAGGGAGTCTGATCCTTTGGGTTCTGCCGGAGAGAAAGGAGCGGATCCAGTCGAGGGCGATTCCCTGTATACCGGTGTCGTGGAGTCTGGCTGCAAGGGTCCGGTGGGAGACGGTGTTGAAGGCTGCGGAGAGGTCTAGTAGGATGAGGGCAGCAGTGTGGCCCTGGTCGAGCAGCATGCGGATGTCGTCGGTGGCGGCAAGGAGGGCGGTCTCGGTGCTGTGGTTGCTGCGAAATCCGGACTGGGAGGGGTCGAGGATGGCGTTCTCTTCGATGAAGGTCAGTTGGAAGTTGATGAATCTCTCAGTGACTTTGGCTGCGAAAGGAAGGAGAGAGATGGGCCAGTAGTTTTTCAGGTCGTCGGGTCGGCCGAGGGTGTCTTGAGGAGGGGCTTGACCTCTGCCCGCTTCCAGTCATCAGGGAAGATGCCGGAGTCGAGGGAGGCGTTGATGGTCCGGCCTAGTTCGGGTGCTATGGAGGCGGCGGCTCTGTGGTAGATGTGCGGTGGGCAGGGGTCCCTGGGGGCCCCTGAGTGGGTGTTCTTCATGGTCGTGGTGGTGTCCTCAGTGGTGGCAGCTTTCCAGTTGGTGATGGTTGGCAGGTTGCCGGTGGTGGGGAGGGGCACGGTGTCCGGAGTCTGTTCACTGAAGTTGTCGTAGAGGGCCTTGATTTTCCGGTGGAAGTAGGAGCTGAGCCTGTTGCAGAGGTCCTGAGAAGGTGTGATGTCCGTGGCTTCGCTTGGGGGTTTGGTGAACTGCTGAATGACGCTGAAGAGTTCTTTTACGTTGTTTGCGTTGGTGTGGATTTTGTTCTTGATAAAGGTCCGCTTGGTGGTTCTTATGTGCTGGTGGTAATCGTTCATGGCGTTCCTGTAGTTGTTCTGGTCCTCTGTGGTTTTCTTGTTCCGCCAGAGTTTCTCAAGGCGTCTGCAGGCACGCCTGGCTTCTTGGAGGTCGGTGGTGAACCAGGCGGCTTTCGGGGGTGCTGTTTGACGGGGTAGCGGAGGGGTGCGAGCTTGTCGGCGATCCAGCGGTGTAGTTCTTTGGCTGCGGAGTTGGCGTTGGTTGTGGCTGAGGGGGGTTGTGAAGGAGGGTGGTGTTGAGGTGTTCCTCTGTGATCTTGCTCCAGTTTCTTTGTGGCGGGCGCGGGCGGATTTGGGTGCGGTGGTGGTGGTGAAGGTGAAGTGTACGCAGTGGTGGTCTGTCCAGAGGGGCTGTGTGGCGTGGCTGAAGTGGGTGTTAGTCCCTCCTGCGAAGATGCGGTCCAGGGTGTGTCCGGCTTTGTGGGTGGGGGTGGTGACGAGCTGCCTCAGTCCGAGGTTGGCGAGGTTCTCAAGGAGGGTGGTGGAGTCGGGGTCGCTGGGGTTGTCGAGGTGGAAATTCAGGTCTCCGATGAGAATGCAGTCCGTGGAGGCGATGGCGTGGGGGTCGGCGAGGTCGGCAATGGTGGTGGCAGAAGAGGTGCGTGGTCTGGGGGGTCTGTAGACTAGGGTCCCGCGCAGCGTGGTTCTGGGGCTGGTTTGGATCTGGAAGTGGAGGTGCTCTGTGTAGGAGAGTGGGTCGCTCGTGCTGGAGGTGGAGAGTTGAAGGGAGCTCTTGTGTGCGATGGCGAGTCCCCCTCCTGGGCGAAGGGGGCGGTCCTTTCTCTGGATCTTGTATCCGTCGGGGATGGCGGTGGCGATGTCGGGGGCGGAGGTGGCGTTGGTCCATGTTTCTGTGAAGAAGGCGACGTCCGGCGAGAGAGTGTCGAGCAGGTCCCAGATTTCTACGGCTTGTCTGTGGAGGGAGCGTACGTTGAGGAGGATGCACGTCAGGGCTTCGGTGGAGCGGGTGTCCGTCGTGGGTTCTGCGGTCGTGGGAGCGCTGTTGATGGTGAAGGATAGTTGGCAGTGTCGGCAGGAGAACTGGCCGTGGGTGGTGTTCAGCGTCGATCTCTGGCAGTGGTGGTCTCTCCCGGGTTTGAGTGCGAGGAGGGCAGCGGCGGTGGGGGGGCGTAGAGCCAGGGTTCCTGGCGCTGGCCGTGGTCGGGTCGCGGACGGGCGCAGATGGGCTTGCCTTTGGCGCACCAGCGGCGCGCCGGGGGCGCGACTACACAGCGGTCGCCATTAAGTAGGGGAGGGGGCGGGACGCGAGTCGGGAGGCGGGAGTGGGGTCTGAGCGGGGTCGCCCATACCAATGTGTTTGTAGTTAAATATGAAACTATGTAAGCAGTTTTCCCTGAATCAGTTGAAACTGCCAATTTCTCAGGAACAGCCAAATTTGCGGTGGAGTTCCCACAAGTAGTTGCTTCTCCTGCAAGTGAAGAAAACTTGTCTAAGAGATTCAGTAGGTAAGTTTGAGATGGTTTGTGCCATAATCTCCAGCGGATTGGGATCAGAGCTCATGCCGGTATGGCAGCCTGGTAAACTGTTGGGTTTTACAGGTGACATCTGACAGGTTCTGACGACAGTCTGTCCCCCTACCCAGAATGTAGGACTGCCGGACAAAAGTGAAAGTTCCACATAGAACTAAATACCAGGGGGAAAGGGGAATGGGATGGATGGATGGAGAGAGAGAGAGAGAGAAAGCGGGGGAGAGAGAGAGAACCCCAAGTTCTTCCTTGGCACCCCTCTCTCTCGTCTCACAATAGGTATCACAGCGGTGTTAACGATCAATCCTCTTCTGATGAAGGACTTTCTCTATACGCAAGCTAAAAGCACATAAGACTTTTCTAACAGTAGTTAGCATATATGATTTGCGAAGATGTTAGAATGCTGCAATCACTTACTGGCTACTAGGTGTCGGACCACAGGGTACCTAAGCTGAACTAGACAAAGCAGGTAAGACAACAAGTGAACATAACTGTGCAAGGGAAAGGGAACACAGGAATGCAAACAAAGCTAAATCAAAATCTAGGAGCCAAAGTCAGTTAAACAGGCAAAAGGTCAAAAGTACAGAGGGAACCAGAGAGAAAGTAATAAAGGTGAGAGACAAGACGGTAAACGAAGTATACAGCAGGAGGAGAGTCAATGCAACATGGAAATATGTCAGACAGCGTCCAGTTGCCTAGATGATGTTTAAATAGTGCTGCTGCCTGCCTTGACCTGTCAGGACTGTATCTTGACCTTAGAGTCTCTGTATCTCCTGGTGCCCCAGCCTCCAAAGGCCAGTCCCCCACAGTCTTAAAGAAGAACGCCTCTCTGCCAGCTACAAGTCTCAAACTCCCCATCCCCTGCAGATTCCTGACAAGATCTAAAGCAACAAAGCTGATGGTCCAGCCTTGGCAGGGATATGCTCCTGCATGAGGGAGAATGGAGTGAAATACCATGCACTGGGAAAAATGTCAACAATCTGACAAATGTCACGGTCAGGCAATCTCTCAGCCAGCTCATCAGGGAAAGGGTGGTTTGGCACACAGCGATAGAAACCTGTGTAGGTGTTAAGAATATATGATTGGATAATTCCATTCAACACAGGGGTGATATCTGTGACCAAAAGACAGGTACCCTAAACTGGAATTTCGCCTGCTGCTGCATTCCAAATTTCTGGAATGCACTATATCATGATTATTGGCTGTGGGCAACCTGGACAAACAGAAAAGACATACATTCCTGGCACCACCACCCTCAGGGGACCTAGAGAAAAAAAACTTTGGGAGTAAAGACTTGCAGGGATATGATCATGTTTTAGGAAAAGAAAGCAAAAAATCTTACAAACTTCATATTCAGCCCAAAGACTCACCCAGACACTCAAGGTGAGGGACGTCTGTAAGTCAGTGATAGAAACCTTAGGATGTGTAGATGTTAAGAATATATCGTTGTAGCTTTTTCCATACAGCCCAGGGACAATATATGCTATCAAAATACAGGTACCCTAAACCGCCATTTTGCTTTTAGTTGCTTTGAAAGTTTCCCAAATGCACTGGACTCAGTTTATCACCTGTGGTAACCCTGAAGCGATAGAAAACCCAAACGTGTCTGGTACTTGCACACTCAGAAGTCAGAGAGGAACAATGTAAGGGGTCAAGTCTTAGCAGGGAAAGCTTCCTACATGCGGAAGACTGGTCGGGATTGCCAAGTTTTGGAAAAACAATGATAAAAATCTGACAAATTTCATGTTCTGTGCACCCAGCCAGACAGGACGAGGAAGTTGAGTAGCTAGTGAGAGAAACCTTAGAATGTGTAAAGGGCAAAAATATAAGGTCTTTTTTTAATAGCTAAGGGGTGAACCCTGCAACTAAAATCAGATAGCCTAAACTGACATTTTGCCTGCAGTTATTCCCTACATTTCCAAACTTCACTGCATCTAGTTTATCTCCTGTGGGCACCTGAAACCATAGACGTTCAAACATGTCTGGTACTTCCATGCTCCAGAGACTAGGGGGCACGAAATTGGGGAAAGGCCTTGATAGGGATGTATTCCTGCGTAAGGGAGACTGTCGGAAATTACCAGGGGTAGGTAAATGTATTCCTAAAAATCACACAAATGTCATGTTAAGAGTATTCTACATCCAAGCCAGTCAGGAGGAGGTAAGTCTGCCTTGCTCCAATAGTTTCCTTTGGTCATTCAGAATTAGAAAATATATACTTTTTATTCTTTCTGTATAGTCCTGAGTTTAATAAATGTCATCAAATGAGCAGTGCACCATAACAGTGATTCTGCCACAATTTTGTGATCAACTGTAATGTTACATAATTGATTAAGCAGACTACATTCCATAGAAAAACAGACATATATTTGATATTGCTTGTCTCCAGACACTTAGGGAAATATTTCATTTGTTAGGGTTCTGGGATTTCGTTTGTTCATTTGAGAAAAGAAGAAAACATTGAGCAAATGTGTTAAAAAATGAAAGTTTCTTCACATTTTTCATTACATCTTCAGTCTGCAATTAGATGTTGATTCAGAATTTGCACCAATATAAAGCCCTAAATGTGCTAAAAATGAAACATATAATTTGTATGAGTGCACAAGGAGACTAAAGAGGTGCATGTGCTTGAACAACCTAAAGCCATTATTTTAATAAAAGCTTCAGCATAGAGGTTTGCAAACAACAGGCAGTGAAAGAGGCAAAGTTGATATTTCATCAATAATTCTTGCTGAGACATCTATTTCTGATGTTATTTACATTATGCTGTTAGAATAATAAAAAATAAATATGTCTTTTCCTGTTAATCTACGTAAAGTTAGCATTCGCGGCACCATTTTATTTACGGCTGCTATTTTAAGATGTAATCAAAACCTGTCTTTTGCCATTTCCGAGAAACGGCCTTCTTTAGGTTATGTTTCTTCGGAGCTGAGTTCTGCTACACTAATTAATACACTGTTCTCATTAACGCATACCTTTCTTGTTAGATGTAGGCCTTCTCCCACTTGTCTAGTGGCGGGCACAGGCAGAATGACTTTGAACAACAGATAATGTGTGCCCGGCCTGAGAATCGAAACTTACTCCTTTGTAATTTACCGTTCAGCTGCATCTGCTTGGAAAATTCCATGGTGGGCGTGCTTTCACTGGTTTCGAAGTGTACATAATGTATTGCTGTGTTTGCTTATGTCAGTCCCTCTGCAGCACTCCTAAGTGACTGGGCAGACCGGGCTCCACTCTGAGTGTGTTTGAATAAACAAGTATTGGTTTGTATTCTCTACTGTCTGACCGACTCTTCATTTAGTATGGAAGGCTGAGAGGTGGTCGTGAGTGACCCGGATGCCCCTATTTGGGCCATTTCCTTCAGTTGGCGCCCGAACAGGGAGTCCTTCGGGTGAGTGACCCATCACCTTCCGCGGACGGGGGGGAGGTCGAGGTCATCGTCGGGTCGGACGGACAGATCAGGGATCCCTGCACGAAGAGTTCCTAACACTTGCAGCTGCCCCTTCTGTCTCGCTGGACGGTGCCTCGCCCAGTGGTCATCCCGACTGGAATCCTGAATGGCGAAACCCTTGGATCTGACCATTTGGTCTGAAGAGTCGGCAGTGGAGAATTAATTAGTTTGACCTGCGTATACCAGGTGAGTTTGTTTTGGTTCTTTGTGGATATAGTACCATTTTGGTTTGTATTTGGTACGGTCTAAGGACCGTCTTTTGGATAAAAACAATTGCAATTGTTTTGCCAGGCATAAAATAATGAACTTGTTTTCTTTTGAGAATGCCTGGAAACAGTAAGCTGTTTTCCTTGTGTTGTCATTGTTGTTCTACTGATGCTCGATTAGAAGAAAGTCAGCCAGCGCCTCCAGAAGGCACTCCGAATTTTGATATGTATGTGAAACATGGTCTTGGCCCTATTATGTTTAGTATATTATGGCACAAATATACAAGGGACAATGCCGAGTTGCAGTGGCCACTGACAGGTACTTTTGATGAACAGAAGATTGAGTATTTACAAGAACAGTTATTTAAGAGAGGAAGTAGGCAGTCTATGTTTGATTCTCTTAGGACATGGCGGAAAGCAGCTAGGCAGAAGTGATTGAAGGCAGAGAAGGAAGCTCGGAAGTGGAGAATGCAGACACTAACCCAAAAAGTGGTTGCTTACGATAGGGAGAAACAGGAAAAAGGTGTTGAATGTGAAGATGGGAGGTTTCGATTGCAGATTGATAAATCTTATGTGGTTCAGGAAGAAGATGATGTTTTTGTGGAAGAGTTGCTAGACACCCGACCCCCGCCTCCATATGCCCCCCAAAGAATCTACCCCACTGTGTCAGTGCCCTCACAGTCACCCGTTACAGTTGCTTCCACTGTCTTTGTTCCCGTATCTACTGCTGTTGTTTCAACGGCTGTGGCTTCGGCTCCTCCTCCTCTTCCTTCTGTTTCTTTGCCGTCTGTGGCGACTGTGACTGTTAGTACCCCTGCCACACCTATTGTCTCAGCGTCCCTCTCACTAGCTCTTTCTCCTGCAACGCAACCATCAGCGACTTTGGTAACTGTTACCTCTGTTGCTTCTCCCACTATAGTTTTTTATCCTCTGACATTAGTAAGTAGCGGGACACCAATACGTGGATTCAAGGATAGGGATTGGACGAGATTTAAGGTGCGTATGGGACCGCTAGTGCGATCTGATGTGGGAGATGATGAGAAGCAGGTAATAGCTAACCAGGCTGCACAGTGGGCCCGTAATCCTATTTATAGTGTAGAGGATGTTTGGGCGACCATGCAAGATTTTGAGCCTTTTATATAGCAGCATGCTCTTAAACACATGTGCGCAACATTGATTGGCCTTTGGCAACAGTATTTCGAAGCGGAAGCGCCTCAAATTTTATATGACATTAGAGATCGGGTGTATATTAGTGAAATGGGGCCAGAACAAGTTTTTTCTAATGTTACAACAATAATAGCTTATAGGGGGCAATTACACGAGAAAAGTCCCAGGTCAGTGTCCCAGTTTCCGATGCAGGAGGTTCATCCTATATATCATCCAGAAATACCGCAATTAACGGATGGCCGTGGTAATGTTACAAGGGCGAGGAAGGCGGCCCGTTTTCAAGAACAATGGGTTTATACTCCGTGGAAAAGAAGTGAAGTTTTGTTTCTTAAAACTCATTTGCCCGACCCTAGGAAAAATCCTCCTGCATATTATAAGGAATTGACTGAAGCTGCCTCTTCTACTGTAATGACTCTTGCTGATATTGAAATGTTCTTTGGCCTGCTGGTTCCGGTTGACATTTGGAGGCAGGTGCACACACAAGATCATGTCGCGGAGTTAGGAGGTACATGGGACCAAATTAAGACATGGGATCAGGAAAGGAAACCTGGAGACAAACCTCGAGCTGAGATACTTGCTTTGCCTGGTCGCATTATTACATATATGCATTCTCTTATTCCGCCGAGGAAGGTAGATTGGGATAAATTGTTGGCTTGTAGACAGAAGAAAGATGAGTGCGTGTCTGATTTCTTCACTCGATTTGAAGACACGTTTTTGGATTACAGTGGACAGGCTTTGTCTATTGAGGGAGGTGTTCGGTTGTTTGTTAATAGATTTGTTTCTAATCTACTTCCTGAAATAGCGACTCGATTGCAGGCTTCCGAAAGCACCTGGTCTACCTCTTCCCCGTCTGTTATTTTGAGTATGGCACAGTATTATGAGCATAGGGATAATGAGGAAAAGGAGAGAACAGAGAAGAAGCATAAGGATTTGAAAACGAAGGTGTTGTTACAGCAGGCTTTTAGAGGGAACGGCAGAGGACGTGGTGGTCCTGCCCGACAGCTTCTACGTAATAGTAGGCAGCCCAATGCTACGCCTTTGGGCTCGAATCAGTGTGCGTACTGTAAGGAGGAGGGACATTGGTGTAGTGAGTGTCCCGTGCTTTTGCAGAAGGTGGCGGTCCCTAGAGGACGAGGTTCTCGTGGGCGGGGTCGTCGAACTGGAGGGGCTGATAGAGTTCAGAATGCTGCAGCCGCACAGGGTCATTCTGATAATAATAATTTTGATGACCCTCGTGAGGATCAGTATTATCATGATGATTATGATATGGATGAGGTGGCAGGAATGTCTTACAGCTAGGACAGCCAGGGACAGAGTGGGGGACCAGTTTCGATATCTGTAGATCAGCGTGGCCCTTATGTAACAGCGGAACTGCAAGGTTCAACTAAAGAATTTCTGGTGGTTCGGTAGGTTTTTCTGGCGTACCGGTTGTAAGCCCCATTTCAGGACCCCTTGCGTTAACTATTGGTCCTTTCACTGTGGATTCACTGTTCCTGTTGACATCTAATTGTGGTGAAAATTTGATGGGTTTCAATTTGTTGAAGAAACTGCATGCTAAGATTTATTGTTCTCCGGCAGGTGTCTCTATGACAATGGGTCCAGATGTAGTGCGCTCTAAACAGTGTTTGTCCAAAGATGCGCCCCTTCCTGTTGAATTTAAAGACGTGCCACCCACTTTGTGGGCGACAGGTGATACAGATGTGGGACTGCTGCAGATACCACCAGTGTCGATACAGGTTAAGGATGGTGCTATTTTGCCTCATATTCCTCAGTATAAAATACCACAGGCAGGAGAGCGAGCCTTATTGCAAATTATTCAGGACTTGATTAAGAAGGGAGTGGTAGAGGAGACATCTGCCAATATTTGTAATAGTCCTATTCTTCCCATTCTTAAAAGGACACCTTCAGGTTCTCCTGATGATCATGAAGATGTTTATCGTTTTGTGATTGATTTGCGCGAAGTTAATAAAATAGTGGTTCCCCAGTTTCCAGTGTTCCCGTACATTACTACTCTTTTGACTATGACTCCTTCTACCGCTAAATTTTTCTCTGCCATTGACTTGAAAAATGCATTCTTTAGTATCTCTATTCATCCAGATAGCAGGTATTTGTTTGGGTTTACACTAGCTGGTAGGAGCTTTAGGTTCTGTCGAGCTCCTCAGGGCTATACTGAGAGTCCAAGTATTTATAGTCAGGCTTTAAAGAGTCAATTAGATTCCCTTTCGCTTCCTACAGGTAATGTATTGGTGCAGTATGTTGATGATCTCCTTATCGCTTCTGATACAGAGCAGGGTTGTAGAGACAGTACAGTTAAATTGTTGTTGCATTTGGCCCAACATGGACAGAAAGTTTCTCTTTCTAAATTTCAGTTTTGTCGACAGGAGGTCACCTATTTAGGTCACCTACTGTCGAAGGAGGGTAGGAGGCTGACCCCAGAGCGTATCAGTACCATCGTTAAAATGCCTATCCCACAGACTCAGAAAGATGTGCGCGCTTTTATAGGTATCACTTCCTACTGCAGGCAGTGGATACCTAACTACTCCTTACTAATCAAACCCTTGCTTGCTCTAACCACTAAAGACACGCATGAGCCCCTGCCTTGGACGCCTGAATGTTAGCAGTCTTTTGAGCATTTGAAAACTGCGCTTTGCTCAGCTCCAGTACTTGACACCCCTGATTATACGAAATCATTTGTAATGTTCGTGCATGAGATAGCTGGTTGCGCGCTTTCTGTTTTAACACAACAATTTGGAGATAAGCAACGGCTGTGTGCTTATTTCTCTGCTGTTCTTGACCCTGATGCAAGAGCCCTCCCGAGCTGTCTAAGAGCGGTCGGGGCCGTGGCCGTCTCGATAAGACAATCGGCTGGACTCGTACTTGATACTGATCTCACAGTCATGGTAGCTCATGCTGTGGATACCCTTTTAAATAAGACATTGTTTGCCAAACACATCACGATTAAAAGATGTGCCACTCTGAATCCTGCCATGCTACTGCCCCTCCCTTCTGAGAGTGATGAAGTCGACAAACATGACTGTATCTTCCGTACGGAAGAAGAGACGAAAGGACGGGTAGACTTGACTGATGTTCCCTTATCTGACCCACAAGGGGAACTATATGTCGATGGCTTTTGTTTTAAATTACCAGATGGCACAACAACTGCTGCCTATGCTATTACTACGCTGCGTACAGTAGTTGAGACATCCCGAGTCCCCTATCAGTCAGTTCAAGCTGCTGAGCTTGTTCCCTTGATACCAGCTTGTGAATTGAGTAAGGGACTGGTTGTCAATATTTATACTGACAGCCAGTACGCCTTCGGAGTTGCACACAACTTCGGGCAAGTCTGGGCAGAGAGAGGGTTCCTTACTTCACATGGCACAAAGATCCAACATGGGCATCTTATATTAAGGCTTTTGTCCGCTTTGACATTCCCTAAGAAATTGGCTATAGTGAAGTGTAGTGCCCATCAGAAGGTTACTGATGATGTGGGAAGGGGTAATGCATTTGCAGATCAAGTAGCCAAGGAAACAGCCCGGACTAAAATGAAAAGAATGTTTGTAGCGGGTCCCGCCCCCCCGTGGGTGACTGAAGTTACTATGTTTGAAGACACACTTGAGAATGTAAAAGAGATACAAAGTGAAGCTACAATAGAGGAATTAGCCGTGTGGCAGGAAAGTACAGCACAATTGAATGATGAGGGGTGTTGGATTGACAAGCCAGGAAAACAGAGATGGATGTTACCAGATGCGTATATTCTTCCTGTAGTCACAATGGCCCATGGCCCAGCCCATATTAGTGCTAAGGGTATTTGCAAGTTACTAGACCCTGTATGGCAGAATAATAACATTTCGAAAACAGCTGCACATTTAGTGAAGTATTGTATGGTGTGCATGATGCACAATTCTGGTAAAGGTACCCCTACACCGCCCAGTAATTTTGCACCACCTACTTTTCCTTTTGAGGTTCTCCAGATGGATTACATCGAACTGGAGAGGTGCAATAATTTGAAGTATGTTTTGGTGGTTATTTGCGCCTTCAGTAAATGGGTTGAAGCTTATCCCACTAAAGATAATACAGCCGTTCCGACTGCAAAGGTACTCCTGAAGGATTTCTTTCCTCGTTTCGGCATGCCCCGTTTGATCTGGAATGATAACGGAAGTCATTTTAATGCCAAACTAATCCAGCTAATTTGTGATGGCTTGAGTATCAAGCAAAAGTTTCATGCTGCTAATCATCCACAGTCAGCAGGTTTGGTTGTGAAGTACAATGGTACTCTCAAGCTAAAATTTGCAAAAATTCAAGAGACTACAGGGTTACAGTGGCCAGATGCTTTACCACTAGCTCTTTTATCTACTAGAACGACAGCTCATTCTAGAACAGGATTGGCACCGTACAAAGTCGTGTTTGGACGCCCGGCGAATGTCTGGGGCGTCCCATGCCCTCGGCGGTTCTCCGACATTGAGTATCCATTGTTGATAGATTACTTTTGCCAGTTAACTGAAAATTTGCTTTCTATTCACCAACAGATCCGGGACGCTTTGCCAGTTACACCAGAGGGCCCGTGCATGACATCCAGCCTGGCGACTACATCTTAATACGCAACTTCCAGCGGAAAAAGAGTTTGGAGCCACGATGGAAGGAACCGGAACAGGTCCTCTTATCTACGCCAACTGCTGTTAAAGTCATCGGCCGGAAGAACTGGGTGCACGCAATCCACTGCTGCAAGGTCCCTCTTCCTCTGCCCTATGATCAATGGGCGAGGGATGGAGTCGGGGACTCTGAGTGCGAGGTAGTGCCCCGGTTTGTCCCCTTTAGGGATGCAAGGTTGACCTGGACCAAAACAGATGAGGAAAATGATGAAGTGTTGAACACAGCGGTTCCTCCAGAAATACGAGCAATTCAGTAACCCCTTTTTGTTGACCCTTCTCTGCCTGGAGTCACTAGGTACAATTTGCGTCCCCGGTTGAAAGACAGTGCACCAAAGGAGAAGTCAGATTAATTAGGGATGGACTGTGTAAGTTAGGGTGTACTTTGCTACAGTACCAACAGAGTTAGTTTAGGGCGATGTGAGATTTGTGCACTGTTTTGAACATTTGGCAGGATAGATTAAAAGTATTCCCTGGAATGGTGGTACCATATCCTGATCGACGTAGGAACCCGAGTGTAGGAAGGTGGAATCTGACTATATGGTTGCCCCCACTTTTTTTTATGGTGTTTTGCTGGTTTATGACTTAGTTGGACTGGGATCCTGCTATTCAGGGCCCCAGTCTATCTGCTTTCTCTGTAAAATGGTTTCCATGTGCCTTAGGCACATCTCTGATTGGAATCTGGAGTGCCCTTATAAGTCCCTAGTATATGGTATACTATGTACCAAGGGCATAGGTACCTCAGAGGCCTACCAGGGGCTGCAGCACGTATTGTGCCACCCCTGGAAGGCCATCCAAACTGACACCACAGGTCTGCTACTGCAGCCTGGGTAAGGTGGTGCATGCACTCCTTACTGTGATATAGGTTACCTATATCACTAAATACATACACACATATAAACCTATAAGTCACTCCTAAGGCAGGCCTTATCAATCCTAAAGGCAGAGTGCATGGTTCCTATGTGAGAGGGTGCCCCTGCATGAGCAGGGCCCCTCTGCAGCGTTCGGAGACCATCTCTGATGCTGTTTGTAGTGCAGCCTGACCATATACTCTTAAGCGCATTATATCCTCGCGGTAAAATGCTAACTTTGGAATGGCTGCACCTAAACATGTCGTGTTTGGTGTCAAACATCTTGGAATACTACCCCCCGCCAATCCTGGTGGCGGGGGTAGCATTCCACCCTTCTAGAGGGAAAGACATGTTAACTCTGGCTTACCCGGTAACTTCTTTCTGAAGCCCTGGCATCACAAAATGGATGCTGCTGCCACAGACACAAGTCTGGCCTCCTGCTGCTGGACGAAACTCCGGCAGGGGAGGCCTGGACAATAGGTTTCCTGTTGCAGGGAGGTGTGACCACCTCCCCAGACAGGATAATGTGTATTGGGGCTGGGTGGGTGCACTCTTAGAGTGCTTTGAAGTCCTGCACTGGGGGAGCAAAAGGCTCCTCTGTGCATATGCCAGTTCAAACCAGCTCAGGGGCTACCTGCCCCTGCTCTGGCACGAAACTGGACAAAGGGAAGTGGGTGTAGCCACCCCCTCCCTTGACCCTCCCATAGGTGGGGTCATAGAGTTAGTCCCTCCCTGTTTTACTAGTTAAAATGGGGAACCCTTGCCACAGCAAGATTAGATATCCCTGGACTAAACTTTGAAACTGAATCCTGGACCTTCGACGCTCTACATCACGATTAGAGGACTGAAGAATCTCCCTTGGGGTCAAGGAGTGACTCCCCTGCTTGGCAGGCACCAAAAACGATAACGACGGTCGCAAACTACGCCGCTCCCGCCGGAGTCCGAAGTCCCTGCAGCCCAAGAAGTAGATTTCCTGACTTCTCCAAGGCCATCGTGAGTCCCCAGCGAAGCTGAGGCAAGTGGACCCCACGAGTGACGAGGAACCGCGACCCCTGGGTACCGTGCACTATTGTCGAGTGCAACCCCTTCACAACGTTCTACGAACCTGTGCTTTGGACCACGTGTGGTCCCAACCTCCAGCAGGAATCCCTCCGAAGATCAGAGGCCTACACCGTCCCGAGTGACCGTGGGCCCCTGTTGAGTGATTCCGCCCGAGGTGTCTTTGCGATCCCTTGCCAGCCGGCTCGTGGGTCCCCAGAAGACTTTCTAAAGAAACCAAAGGGCTCCTCTGGTTGCTCCAGGCCTGCCCTGACTTACCCTCGCTGGGTGAGTTCCCCAGACCTTGCTGGTCTGCACCATCGACGATCTTCAGCTACATCGAGACTTGCCGTTGCCAAGGCTTGTTGGGTCCAATCTGGTCGCCGACACCGCAGCACTCGACAGACATCGTGTACCAGCCCGAATACTGCTCCTGGTTGCCGACAACGCCTCCTGGACCTCGTGGCTGCAGAAACGAGACGACCATCAACGCACCTGAAGCACTTGACATCGGTGGGCATCTGTCCATCGCCTTCCTGGTCACTGGCTAGTGACCCAGACTCTGTCCCCTCTGCTTTCAGGTTCTTCAGAACTCCGATCCACTCTTGGATCCACCCGGACACTTTTCTCCTGGTCGCCAGCAGCACTTTGCAGCAGATCGCCATAAGAAACGACGACGAAACCCGACCCCGAAAGGCACCTATGCACCCGGCTTCCCTGGGTGAGGTAACACGAGTACTCCGGTGCTCCCGTGGGTAGAGACTCTTCAAAGTCCTAGATCTCAAAGGGTTTTGTCCTAGTCCTCTTTAAAGTGTCCCTTTCCTCTATTTTCCCGATCCCGACTTTCTCCATAGAAGTTAACGGCGTATCGCGGTTGTGTATTTACACTGCACGCGTCTCCCGTGGGTCCCCTGTGTCACTACCTTGGGTGGTTCCTTGTGGTCCAAGCACTTCTAGAGGCTCTAGGCCTAGTGTCTAGTTCAGTCGTGGTTCGC
This sequence comes from Calotriton arnoldi, assembly GCA_963921515.1. Classification (NCBI taxonomy): domain Eukaryota; kingdom Metazoa; phylum Chordata; class Amphibia; order Caudata; family Salamandridae; genus Calotriton; species Calotriton arnoldi. Next base: position 320,481 of record CAWUFW010008947.1, on the reverse strand, counting down.
ATACCACTTTATTGGTATATGGTTTGGTACGTCCCTAGGGCCCAAACGTGTATTTGTGCTATTACTGTGATTTAAGATCTTATAACCTATGTATTTCGAACTCTAGCCTCATAAAGAGACTAGAGGGGTGTGTTTAGTAATAAATACATATATTTTGAATATATACCTGGTGTGGTGCTCTTTCATTTGGTCACTCAAGAGATTATAGACTGGTAAAACAAGCTGCTTTACATTCCTTCAAGACTTAGCCTGAAGGCTGCTCTCCACAGCTACCACTAGGATAGCTTTCAATAAGGTTGTCTTTAACCTACCTACCATAAGAGTCGATTTGGACTGGTGCAAGGTGCCCACTATAATTAGTGGACAGCATATGCCAGGCCAACTTCTCACATTGGTGTGCAGCGTGTGGGATTCCAGCTTGCTATTGTTTTACCAGATAATCTCAATTGAATTGATCAACTGAAAACCACTAAAGGTACCTAAGGTACATATAATTTAAGCTTAGAATAACAGTAAGTTCTACTGAACTTAGAGTTGTGTGTTAAGGGATAGCACAACCCTTTCTACAACTCAAGAGAGTTTAGTAGGCCACACTAGAGTAGGTAGTGCATACACCACACCACACTAGTAATGTCTTTAAAAGCAGGATCCAAAGATGCCCTGCAGGAAGCCATTGAGCTTCCCCCTCCAAGTATGACACACTCCCATTCTTGGAACTGAGAGCTTTGTGTAACGTGAGGAAATTAAGGACAGGCCAAAGTCCCACCACCCAACACCTCCAGGAGTTGTTGGTGGCTTATGATCTTAGTAAGTCCTCAGAGACTGAAGGGGTAGGAGCAGAGGGTGGGCCAGCAGATGAGGAAGGGGCCAGGGGTACCACTACCCCCAGCCCCCCTCTGAAACTGACCAGGAGGGTGACAATGACCCTGACCTGGAGAACCCAATCCCTTCTGGGGAAGATGAAGATGAGGATCTAGAGAACCACACCTTTGTCCCCCCAGGAAGGATTATGAGTGTGCACAGAAAGTCTAGGTCTCCTTCTCAGGAGTCTAACCACTCTGGCACCTCAATAGGGAGCTCTGTTTCTTCTCACAGGAGGGAATCCTCTCATGAGAGAAGAAAGAGACTGGTCCAGTATGAGGAAACTCAACTAGAGATCAGGAAGAAGCAATTGGCTTTAGATAGAGAATCCCTAGATCTCCTTAGAGAGAGAAGAAAGTTGGGACTAGAGTCCCATGGTGGCAGCCATGTCCCTAGAGATAGGGAAAGGTCCTATGACCATAGAAACCTAAACAAGATTGTCCCTCCCTACCAGAGTGGGGATGACATCCACAAATGGATAACTGCACTGGAGAGGGCCGGTAAAGTTCAGAAGGTCCCCCAGAGGCAGTGGGCAGCAATCTTGTGGCTCTCCTTTGCAGACAAAGGTAGAGACAAGCTCCTCACTGTAAGAGAAGAGGATGCTGACAATTACACGGTCTTGAAGAGTGCTCTGATAGATGGGTTTGGCCTAACCACTGAACAGTATAGGTTGAAGTTCAGAGACACCCAAAAAGCTCAGACTCAAGACTGGGTTGATTTTGTAGATTGTGCTACAAAGGCTCTGGAAGGTTGGATACATGGCAACAAAGTGCATGACTTTTTAGGATTGTACAATTTGATTATGAGGGAGCAGATCCTTAATAATTGTCAAAACCAGCTTTTGCACCAGTATCTGGTGGACTCTGATCTGACCTCTCCCCAAGAATTGGGAAAGAAGGCAGACAAATGGGTCAGAACCAGAGTAAAAACTAGAAATCAGGGTGGTGACCAGAAGAAAGATTCTACTAAGTCCCAAGAGAAAGGTGGGGATAAATCTAAGGATAAGTCCCCTACAGGGCCCCAAAATTCCTCTTCTGGGGGTGGGTCCCAAACTCCTTCCTCTCCTGAAAAGAAACCATATTGCCATGTCTGTAAAAAGCCTGGGCACTGGAAAACTGATCCCAGTTGCCCCAGGATTGGCAATAAAGAAAATGTTCCTCCCACAACTACTACCACCCCTCCTGGTACTACCAGTAGTAATCCTCCAGTTGGGAGTAGTGCACCCAAAAAGTTGGGTGCTTTTGCAAGAGGAACAGAGGTGGGCCCTAGTTTAGACAGGGACCCCTCAACAGACTCCTCTGACTCTGATGGTGGTATAGGATTTGCCACCTTTACCATGGGTCCCATAGCATTGGGCAGGTACAGATTGGAGCCAATAATTAATGGTCAGAAAGCTGTGGCATTTAGGGACACAGGGGCTAGTGTCACCATGGTGGCAGGGAAACTAGTCCCCCCTCACCAGCTTTTACCTGAGTTTAAATACCAGGTGACCAACATTGATGGTGTCAGAACAGATCACCCCATGGCCATAGTCAATCTCAGCTGGGAGGGGGTCACAGGCCCAAAGAGAGTGGCAGTGTCCCCCACCTTACCTGTAGATTGCCTGATGGGCAATGATTTGGAAATTTCAGCCTGGGCTGAAGTTGAACACCAAACCCATCTTAGGATGTTGGGCGTCCCTGTAAAGGTTAGTGGGGCTGTGATGGCCACAGCCCCAGCCCAAGAATTTGGAGAGATGGAGCCTGAAAGAATGGCCCACTCTCCCCCAAAAGAGAGCACAAGGGTTGAAGAAAAGTCTTCTTCCCTCCAGACAGTAGGTAAGGGTCAGCCTCCTCAGGGAACTGACCCTACCCCTAGTGAAGGAACTGCCCCAGAGGTAGTCAGGCCTGGCCTGGCCACACCCCTGATGGCAGAGGACCCTTCCAAGGCGGTACCCAGTCTGGAGCAGGTAACCTGCCCCTCTCTACCCTGCCTCAGCCAGCCCAGGGCGGCAGAGGTCAGGGAGGTCAGTGGACCCCCAGGGCCCCCTGTCCAGAGGAACCCCCCATCAGCAGATTAGGGGCACCCAGTCTAGTAGCCCTAGCCAGGTGAAAATTCCTCTACACACTGAGGGATCCCCCATACCTTTATGTAGGGACCTCCCCCAGAAGGACTCTGGTAGGCAAGGGCAAACCTGGGACCAGAAGGTTCCAAACCTGCCATGTCCCTCCAGTGTTCCATCCAAAGGGACCCAACCCCCAGCTGTAGGCAGCCAAAGGTTGACCCTTAGAGCAAAGTGCAACTCAGTCATGGAAAGACAGGCATACATGGTGACCAGTGATCTGAGGAAGCTGAGGCCAACATTCCTAGGGCCTCACTTCCCTACTCAGACACCTCACCAGCCTTGTACTTTACCTAAGCACACCAGAGGTAGTGATTCCCCATGGTGGAGACCCTCTCATACCCTTAGGGTGAGGGATTGCTTAGTGGACCATAACATAGGGGGCAACCATGCTAGTGCAGGTGCTTCCTTATATGGCCACTTAGTCAATATAGGCTCAACTGGCCAAGGTTAGCCTTATCTCCTTTCGTTTGGGGGGGTTATGTAGGAAGGTGGAATCTGACTATATGGTTGCCCCCACTTTTTTTTATGGTGTTTTGCTGGTTTATGACTTAGTTGGACTGGGATCCTGCTATTCAGGGCCCCAGTCTATCTGCTTTCTCTGTAAAATGGTTTCCATGTGCCTTAGGCACATCTCTGATTGGAATCTGGAGTGCCCTTATAAGTCCCTAGTATATGGTATACTATGTACCAAGGGCATAGGTACCTCAGAGGCCTACCAGGGGCTGCAGCACGTATTGTGCCACCCCTGGAAGGCCATCCAAACTGACACCACAGGTCTGCTACTGCAGCCTGGGTAAGGTGGTGCATGCACCCCTTACTGTGATATAGGTTACCTATATCACTAAATACATACACACATATAAACCTATAAGTCACTCCTAAGGCAGGCCTTATCAATCCTAAAGGCAGAGTGCATGGTTCCTATGTGAGAGGGTGCCCCTGCATGAGCAGGGCCCCTCTGCAGCGTTCGGAGACCATCTCTGATGCTGTTTGTAGTGCAGCCTGACCATATACTCTTAAGCGCATTATATCCTCGCGGTAAAATGCTAACTTTGGAATGGCTGCACCTAAACATGTCGTGTTTGGTGTCAAACATCTTGGAATACTACCCCCCCGCCAATCCTGGTGGCGGGGGTAGCATTCCACCCTTCTAGAGGGAAAGACATGTTAACTCTGGCTTACCCGGTAACTTCTTTCTGAAGCCCTGGCATCACAAAATGGATGCTGCTGCCACAGACACAAGTCTGGCCTCCTGCTGCTGGACGAAACTCCGGCAGGGGAGGCCTGGACAATAGGTTTCCTGTTGCAGGGAGGTGTGACCACCTCCCCAGACAGGATAATGTGTATTGGGGCTGGGTGGGTGCACTCTTAGAGTGCTTTGAAGTCCTGCACTGGGGGAGCAAAAGGCTCCTCTGTGCATATGCCAGTTCAAACCAGCTCAGGGGCTACCTGCCCCTGCTCTGGCACGAAACTGGACAAAGGGAAGTGGGTGTAGCCACCCCTCCCTTGACCCTCCCATAGGTGGGGTCATAGAGTTAGTCCCTCCCTGTTTTACTAGTTAAAATGGGGAACCCTTGCCACAGCAAGATTAGATATCCCTGGACTAAACTTTGAAACTGAATCCTGGACCTTCGACGCTCTACATCACGATTAGAGGACTGAAGAATCTCCCTTGGGGTCAAGGAGTGACTCCCCTGCTTGGCAGGCACCAAAAACGATAACGACGGTCGCAAACTACGCCGCTCCCGCCGGAGTCCGAAGTCCCTGCAGCCCAAGAAGTAGATTTCCTGACTTCTCCAAGGCCATCGTGAGTCCCCAGCGAAGCTGAGGCAAGTGGACCCCACGAGTGACGAGGAACCGCGACCCCTGGGTACCGTGCACTATTGTCGAGTGCAACCCCTTCACAACGTTCTACGAACCTGTGCTTTGGACCACGTGTGGTCCCAACCTCCAGCAGGAATCCCTCCGAAGATCAGAGGCCTACACCGTCCCGAGTGACCGTGGGCCCCTGTTGAGTGATTCCGCCCGAGGTGTCTTTGCGATCCCTTGCCAGCCGGCTCGTGGGTCCCCAGAAGACTTTCTAAAGAAACCAAAGGGCTCCTCTGGTTGCTCCAGGCCTGCCCTGACTTACCCTCGCTGGGTGAGTTCCCCAGACCTTGCTGGTCTGCACCATCGACGATCTTCAGCTACATCGAGACTTGCCGTTGCCAAGGCTTGTTGGGTCCAATCCGGTCGCCGACACCGCAGCACTCGACAGACATCGTGTACCAGCCCGAATCCTGCTCCTGGTCGCCGACAACGCCTCCTGGACCTCGTGGCTGCAGAAACGAGACGACCGTCAACGCACCTGAAGCACTCGACATCGGTGGGCATCTGTCCATCGCCTTCCTGGTCACTGGCTAGTGACCCAGACTCTGTCCCCTCTGCTTTCAGGTTCTTCAGAACTCCGATCCACTCTTGGATCCACCCGGACACTTTTCTCCTGGTCGCCAGCAGCACTTTGCAGCAGATCGCCATAAGAAACGACGACGAAACCCGACCCCGAAAGGCACCTATGCACCCGGCTTCCCTGGGTGAGGTAACACGAGTACTCCGGTGCTCCCGTGGGTAGAGACTCTTCAAAGTCCTAGATCTCAAAGGGTTTTGTCCTAGTCCTCTTTAAAGTGTCCCTTTCCTCTATTTTCCCGATCCCGACTTTCTCCATAGAAGTTAACGGCGTATCGCGGTTGTGTATTTACACTGCACGCGTCTCCCGTGGGTCCCCTGTGTCACTACCTTGGGTGGTTCCTTGTGGTCCAAGCACTTCTAGAGGCTCTAGGCCTAGTGTCTAGTTCAGTCGTGGTTCGCATACCACTTTATTGGTATATGGTTTGGTACGCCCCTAGGGCCCAAACGTGTATTTGTGCTATTACTGTGATTTAAGATCTTATAACCTATGTACTTCGAACTCTAGCCTCATAAAGAGACTAGAGGGGTGTGTTTAGTAATAAATACATATATTTTGAATATATACCTGGTGTGGTGCTCTTTCATTTGGTCACTCAAGAGGTTATAGACTGGTAAAACAAGCTGCTTTACATTCCTTCAAGACTTAGCCTGAAGGCTCCTCTCCACAGCTACCACTAGGATAGCTTTCAATAAGGTTGTCTTTAACCTACCTACCATAAGAGTCGATTTGGACTGGTGCAAGGTGCCCACTATAATTAGTGGACAGCATATGCCAGGCCAACTTCTCACACCGAGCTTAGGACAGAGCAAGCTCCACCGCCGGTGCTCAAGAGCGCCAACGTTTGATGGACAATAGGAGCCTGTACCAGTGAGGCTCTGAGGGACACTGGGAACTTGTATAATCCCCTTGCTGGCATTTTCTTTCCCCTGGTTCTACCATTTGCTATGCACCCCTTTGGCAGAATGGTTGCTGATGAAGAACAGCCAGTGATCCCCCTTGCTCATACACGTATATTTTGGTCTACTAAAAATAAAATGTTATGCATTATTTTTGTGATCTTACTGTTATTGATTCTGGGTGGGGTGTCTTGGGTTTGGGAACGTGATCAAAATGCACCGTCTTGCACTAAGAATAGGGTTGCTTCACAGGTCCGCACGAAGAGGACACCCCGAGTAATGTATTTATAGTCACCCATAAAAGATTTTTGGGAAAAGGTATAGCTTGCTATCCCACTGAATCTGTTACAAGTTTATGGACTGCTTATCCATTGTCCCTTGTTAATTACATGTATACTCGTCCAGCTCACTTCATAGAAGTAAGGGGTGAGTTTGGTATGGGGTATCCTGGTCCTTGTTTGTATTACAAAAAGCCACGAGGAAAGGGGTGCCCGGGATGTGATAATAATATGTATTGTGATAATTTGTACATGAGAGAGCAGAATGTCACCTTAGTGGGTTGGCATTATCAAGATTTGACGGTTACTAGAGAAGCTGGTTACTATCCTGCATGTTGCCCCATAATTAATAGTACTGATTCGTTTCTATATGTCAACTGTTCTGGAGTAATACTGTTCAAAAATACAATGTCTTTAGAGAAAAAAAAGGATCCGAGTACCTCCGGGATGAATACCAGATATGCCCCTGTAGATTATCAAGGCCCAATATATGCACACCCAGGATATAATTTTTTTCTAATGGCACTTATTCAAATGTCCATAATGGTACTGATGATGTTGCTTTAGGAATGATGCTCCCTCTAGGTTTCCCATGTAAGCATAGTAAGCCAAGTGTAAGATGGATAAAAAGAACATTGACCGCAGAATTTTGCGATGGGGTGACAGATTTGGAAGTCAATAACTATAGTAATGGTATCACCTTTGGATATATCCTCTCCTCCATTATTACCTTTGGTGGTAAAGCTATGGCCAGGGGTGAAAAAGCTAGAGAATACTTTGGATGTAAGCTGCAGATACTGTCTACCTCTACAGTAGCAGCCTTGTGTGACATCACCACCCAATTGGAAAGTATGCAGATATATTCCGAACAGACTAGATACGCTGTTGACTTCATTTTAGCTAAGAGCGGTGGTGTGTGCGCAGTAATAGGCGACCAAAGTGTAGTCGGGATCACTAACATGGAGAAGAATATTACCTAACATATTTTGGACATCTTGGAAAACGTAAAAGGAATTGGGGGTTGGATTCTTGAAAGGGTGATTTATTTCATTGTAATTCTAGTTTCTTGCTGTGTCCAGGTTCAGTGCCGCCCCCTCTGCTGCTCTTATTGCACCACTTTTCTTGCCCATAAGAAAGTATCTATTGATGATACCAATGCAACAATAATTATACAGAAGGAGGTAGATGACCTTATGCACATTGACAAGGGTATTTCTGGGACTTCTTCCCTCCTTACTGTCTCCCTGCCTGAAGCTGAAGGCATGGAGTGTTCTTAAAATGGCTCATTTATGATTTTTAGTGTTATATGTATTCTGCATAATAAAATGATAGATGTTAGCTCATGCTAAAAGGAGGGTCTGTTAGAATAATAAAAAATAAATATGTCTTTTCCTGTTAATCTACATAAAGTTAGCATTCGCAGCACCATTTTATTTACGGCCGCCATTTGAAGATGTCATCGAAACCTGTCTTTTGCCATTTCTGAGAAACGGCCTTCTTTAGGTTATTTTTCTTCGGAGCTGAGTTCTGCTACACTAATGTTATGTTATGTTATATGACTTTTATATAGAGCAAAATCACCTTCAGGTCTCTAAGCGCTTCTAGAGAAGAGTGAGCGAGTCACTAGGGCAGAAATAAAATAGCAGCGGCGGTGGCAGAAGATTACGCGGTTGTTAACGCCTCTCTAAATAGGAAAGTTTTTAAACGCTTCCTAAAGATGAGCAGAGCCGGTTCCCTGCGTAGGTACTCCGGCAGATCATTCCAGATCTGCGGGAGAAAAACAGAGAACGCTCTACCCCCTTTGGATTTAGAGATGTACCTGGGGAAGCTAACCTGCAGGCCTCAGAAGATCGCAGAGTCCGGCCAGGAACATATTTCTCCAAGCGATCTTTTATAAACTTGGGTGCCTGACCGTAGATTGCCTTATGGGCAATACATAGACCCTTGAACTGCGCTCTCTGTTTAATAGGGAGCCAATGTAGTTTATGTAACAGAGGGGTAGCGCGTGTTTTCTAGGAAGTCTAAAAATAAGCCTGGCCGCATCATTCTGCACCACCTGCAATCTCCCAATAAGCTTCTGGGGAGGCCAATGTAAAGGGCATTCCCGTAATCCAGCCTGGAGATGACAGTGGCAGAGACAATTGACTGTAATGAAGATGTTGACAAGAGAGGAGCAAGTTTCCGTAGCTGCCTGAGTAAGCCAGTACAGGTTCCTACTACCGTGGTGACCTGGCAAGACATAGATAGTTCAGAGTCTATTTTCAGCCCCAGGCTTTTTACAACCGGGTCTGGTACCGGGACTACACCTAGTTCCGGAGGCCAAAACAGATCACACCAGGGGCTATTACTTGTTGGAATGACGAGCAATTCGGTCTTATCCGGATTTATTTTCAATGAGTTGGCCGTCATCCAGTTCACCGTGAACCTGAGCAACTTTTTGGCTGACTCCTGGGCCTGGCGAGAGTTGTTAAGCCGGATAAGAAGTTAGTATCATCGGCGTAATTAAAGACCTGACAGTCCATGTGAGTCAGAGTCTCCACAAGGGGTTGCAGATAGATATTAAAAAGAAGTGGAGATAGTGCAGAGCCCTGAGGTACCCCACATTGTTCTCATTAACGCATACCTTTCTTGTTAGATGTAGGCCTTCTCCCACTTGTCTAGTGGCAGGCACAGGCAGAATGACCTTGAACAACAGATAATGTGAGCCCGGCCTCAGAATCGAAACTTACTCCTTTGTAATTTACCGTTCAGCTGCATCTGCTTGGAAAATTCCATGGTGGGCGTGCTTTCACTGGTTTCGAAGTGAACATAATGTATTGCTGTGTTTGCTTATGTCAGTCCCTCTGCACCACTCCTAAGTGACTGGGCAGACCGGGCTCCACTCTGAGTGTGTTTGAATAAACAAGTATTGGTTTGTATTCTCTACTGTCTGACCGACTCTTCATTTTGTATGGAAGGCTGAGAAGTGGTCGTGAGTGACCCGATGACCCTATTTGGGCCATTTCCTTCAATGCTAAGAGACTCTTTCTGCTGTGGCATTTATTTATTAACTCAAATGGAGGTTTTTAATTATCTATTTAGAGAAAGTTGTTAAAGAGATTTCCTCCTCCCAAAGTAGAGTGCCTGATTTAGATTATAGTTTTCGGGCTGCCATCTGTTAGAGTGGTGGAGGTCATATACTGCGCCACCCTGGCTGAACTCTAGATCTCTGCCAGCCCTGCAGCGATCTCTGAGCATTCACAGGACCCACCGCCATGGCGGCTTGAGTGAAAGCACTGAACGTTTGGGGAGCAGCCGCCATTTCTAAGTCAGCCGCTCACCAAACTTTTTTTTTTTTACAAAAACAAATTTCCAAAGCAGGAGCTTGTTTGTGACAAACAAAATACTAATGACCCTCTCTGGGAGTTTTCTCCAGGGTCATTGGTATTTTATTTCCTTTGTGGGACCACCAAGTTTTACCAGGCAAACCCAAACAGAAACAAGCATTGGCATAGCCAATAGGATTTCGCCTTTGGACGTTATAAGTGTTTAGTCATGCAGCACATTATCCTGGGTGCAAAGCCAATCGGTTTTGGCAACCTGAGAGCTATTGGCATTGTCAATGTATTTGGTCCGTTCCAAATATGTCAAATTGATATTACATATTTTAGATGTCAATGTATTTCTGTGCTAATTTCTATCCATAATTTATGTTGTGAGGGACCATTGTTCCTTTATAAATTCTTGTACCCCAGGTCCCTTCCAGACCGTTTGAGTTCCCTTGTCTCTTGAAAATATAAATTTATATTACACAGCGCAAGCCTCAGCAGAAATCAGGCCAAATTCAAAGAATATAGCATCATAAGGGAGGAAGCCTGTTCTACGGGGTGCGGCAGGGAATTAATTCTAAGTGACATTTCATCTGACATTTTATCCGACAAAGCACATGGATGAATTGTTCTGAATAACAGCATAATAAGGACAAACAAGAACATCTGAGGTCTGCAGAAAATACAGAGATACAGGGGGATGATCAGCGGTTTAAGGTGCCCCTCCCTAACCAGCAACATGTGATTGAAAGGCCTCTCCCGTTAGCTTTTCAGCTCTGTGGTAAACCTAAAACTTGACAGCAGTGGAGAAGGTTATGGGAAGCAATAGTGAGCTGGAGGGTGCAAATAATTGGAACACGCTTGGGGTCACTTCGAGACTGGACTCTGACAAAGTGCGTCAGTTTTTCCGTCATGTGTTTGTTTGTTCACAAAATCTGTTTCTGTAATCTGCAGTACATGTAAGTGACCAGGAGAAGGCCCCAAGCTAGAGAACAAGCCTTTTGGAAGCCATTCTATTTGTAGTGCAGAGTGCTGCAAAATGATTATTAAATAGTGAAACCTGTTAAAATGGTAAAAATCCTGTAGCACGATAAATTCGCATTACACAAACGCACAGACAGGAGTATTACAATTTTAAATACGCAATGCCTATACTAGTATGAATTCTTTTTGACCAGTTAGCACTACTTTCCTCTGAATCCTCTAGCAGTATATGGGTTTTTCAACAATAATAAATTGTTATAGGCAAAATTTTAGGAGTCGCTTACCCGTGTATTTAACCAGTACAAATCCTTTTCTTTTTCTGCCGGGAATAGAGACGGTGGAATCAAAAATATGGCGCCACATTCAGGTACAAAAGGAACAAATGATGGACGAAATGCTGAACAATGCAAACATTCACCTCCAGTCACCAAGATCTGGGTTTAATCCATCGCTCTTTTGCTCACCATGCCACCCCAGGTTGGACCCAGCCATATGCAAATCAGTCTTGACCCTGTTCCTCATGGGAACAGTCCAGCCCGAACTGCCAAGCCAGATCCTCCCTGGACCGGAAAAAGCATCCTGGGACCGGTTTCGGGGCATCACCCTCATCAGCCAGGCTAGCTTGAATCCAGTGGTGTAGTGAGCACGGACCCACGTCTGGGCATACCCTTCACACTTAGGGCGACAAATGCAGAAGGAACAAATGATGGACAGAATGCTGAACAATGCAAACATTCACCCTCAGTCACAAAGATCTGGGTTTAATCCATCATTCTTTTGCTCACCACGCCACCCCGGTTTGGACCCAGCCATATGCAAATCAGTCTTGACCCTGTTCTTCATGGGAACAGTCCAGCCCAAACTGCCAAGCCAGATCCTCCCTGGACCAGAAACAAGCATCCTGGGACCAATTTCGGGGCATCCCCCCTCATTAGCCAGGCTAGCTTGAAACCAGTGGTGCAGTGAGCATGGAACCCACGTCTGGGCAAACCCTTCCCACTTAGGGTGACAAATGCAAAAGTAACAAATGATGGATGGAATGCTGAATAATGCAAACATTCACCCCAGTCACAAAGATCTGGGTTTAATCCATCGTTCTTTTGCTCACCATGCCACCCCAAGTTGGACCCAGCCATATGCAAATCAGTCTTGACCCTGTTCCTCATGGGAACAGTCCAGCCCGAACTGCCAAGCCAGATCCTCCCTGGACCGGAAAAAGCATCCTGGGACCGGTTTCGGGGCATCACCCTCATCAGCCAGGCTAGCTTGAATCCAGTCGTGTAGTGAGCATGGGACCCACGTTTGGGTTTACCCTTCCCACTTAGGGTGACAAATGCAAAAGGAACAAATGATGGATGGAATGCTGAACAATGGCCTGGCAGTTCGGGCTGGACTGTTCCAATGGGGAACAGAGGTAAGACTGATTTGCGTATGGCTGGGTTTAAACTGGAATGGCATGGGGAGAAAAAAAACAATGGATTTAGGCCCAGATCTCTGTACTGGGGGGAATGTATTACATTGTTAAGCATTCTGTCCATCAATTGTTGTTTATACATCCAGGTACAGCAGAAACATATTTGCAACTACTGAACTGGAATCTCCACATGGGATTGTGTGTGTTTCCTTTTGTTTGGTAAAACAGCAACAGAGCAAAATAATTCACTTGATTATGAAGCAGTACATTAAAATGAACTCGGCTCCAACATTAGAAGACAAGATGGCCAGCACTGCTTTCCAACGCATAATAATTGTGCATTCCAAAGGAGTGCCAGCCATCTTAAATGCTAATCAAGAGGGGAGAGGACGTGGCGTAAGGGCTAGAGCTGTTCGAGTATCAGCGGGAGGCTTAACATCCTCCGTTTCTGGGTAAATGACTTAATCTCCCAAGTGGACACTCCGCAGGCTGTTGAAGACAAATTTATAAAACGATTGGTGTCAATTCCAGGCTCATGCCCGAATATTATTGTCCATAAAGAATTAGGTCTCCTGGCGTGTAGTTCCTATAAAATATATACAGGGTCTGCGCGTTTAGACAACATACACTGTAGGATTGGTGTCAGACGAACTCTGATCACCCCCACCGGGTATGTTGGTCTTCTTGTACCAACTAGCTCGCAGTGCCACTAGAATCTCCTCTTACCAAGGAGAGAATAGTTCCTGGCAACCATCGAACATGACAACCCTGATCCCTCAGGACTGTGGAAACAATATACTACCTTTCGCTCAGTCACTCGTGCCTACTTAGTCTGTCTCAGAGAAATACACAGAATAAACAGGCTGGGCGTTTTCAATAAGAATTTATTGAACAGTTGTTATTCTGGTGTAGAATAGATGAGCTGCAACAACCGTTAGGCAGTATAAGATATAAATGATTAGTAGTACGGTAAAGGTAAATGGATGGTATAGCTCTACCATCTTACTATAGTCATGAATACATATGAATATATAAAACACATGATAAAAGATGCGTACTCCTACGATGCATCCCTAACTAGATGTACCTAAGTGTACCTAGCATGTATGTAGGTGTTAAGCCAAGAATCCCTCTAGGATTTAGTCAACCCCATTACCTGAAGTGAGAGACTATGGGACCCCGTCCTGGTCTCGAGTTGGACACCCCGCGAGGAATGTTAGACCACTGCGAGCTGGAGTGTCTGCATGCAGGAACTTCAGCGTCTCTGGTCAGTGTGTCGGCCGGGAAGTCTCGGTCTCCTCTAACTGTCTTTAGCAAGATGTGATGTATATATACCCATAGGTCTCCCCAGGGGTCCTACCTTGCTGTATTACTGTGTCGGCCTAAGGATGACGTTGGGCCTGAACTTTGTACATAGATTTTATACAGGAGCTGGTAGTCCTGCTGTGCTTCCAAGAATCCTCATGCATAATGTATGAGATTTCGAACTCGGGAAAACCCGCGTTCTGACTGCAGTGTAATATCTAGTTAAAAGGTCAGTCCCTGTAAACCGTGACAAGTGTAATGTAGGGAGAGAATATAGGTGGCGGGTGGGGGGGCGCTTGAGGGCGCTTGGCAAGATGGCCGCACTCGAGTGAGGCTCTGCCCGGCTGAGCCCTAATCCGCCAAATATCCGCCTGTAATACTCGCTATCCTGAGGCACGACGAGGTGCTTGCTGTTGCTGAACTCCCCCAGCATCGGTTGCGGAGAATTTATCGCCTTAGCCGCCCGCTGGTGCGGGTTCCTGGCCACGCTACTCTGCAGCCCGCCGGCTTCAACATGGCGGCGCCGGCAGGGCCCTCGGCGCGTTGACCTCCTTGTCCTCCCACGGAGTCGGCGGCGGCACGCTCGGTGCTAGCGACCCTGAGGGCGCGGATGGTGGATCCCTGGTGATTGCTAGACAGGTGGGCGCTACCTCGGGCCTCTGGAGGCGGAGGGCCCTGTCAGCGTGTGGCGGCGTGCGGCCCTGACGGACCTGAGCGGACGGCGGCGGAGGACGGCCCTTGTGCCCCTGGTGCTGGCGGCGGTGAGTGGGGCGCGATCTGCGCTGGGCTTGTGCTGGTGGAGGCGGGCGCGGGCCTGGTGCGCTTTGCGGCCTGGGCGCTGCTGCCGGGTACTGGGGTGCGTGGGTTGTTGTGGCTGCATGATCCTGTGGGCCCGCGGACCTCCGTCGGGGTTGCGCTGATGATTCCTCGGGAGTGATCTGCCTAATGACAATCTGCTTGCTGCCTGTGCCTGTTCATCAGTGGATTCAGGGCGACGGGTGCTGCAGATACTCACCTCTCCCAACTGGTGAAGCTATCCTCGGTATGCTGGTGTATGTCCCCCCGTCTCCCCTTGGGCGGTGACACCTTCTACGAGCTGCGCGTTGCCTGCTGCTCTAACGGGGTCCCCCCTGAGGCCCCCCTGACTATCCTCTCACTTGATACCTGGCCCCTGCTTCTTGATTCGCGATTTGTCTCCAAGTGCTCTTCACAGGTTGGCCTAATGGACTGTATGTGCTTGTGATCTCCCTGTGGTATTGCGGGCAGCCCTTCGCCCAGGGTGCTCCTTGCGTGCATGAGTTGTGAGGTCTCCGGTTGTCCTGGTGTCGCACTTCTGCCTTTGCAGTGCCTATATGCACGGAGTGTGCTCACACTTGGTCCTCTCCAGTGGCCAGGGTCGGTGGGTGCATGTGACCAGGCGGGGCACCCTGTAGCTCTTTATTACACACTCCTGCTTCTCGGAGCGAGGTCGAGGGCCCTTGCATCCTCCCGTCTCTTTTTCAGTATTTTACTGCCTCCACCTGTGGTGAATATGGGTCGCACTGACAAATCTCAACCTCGCCTCACGTTTGAGGCGCGCAAGTCCTCCAAGTCTTCGCAGAAGGCAGCGTCGGACTCTGAAGCTGATGCCCAGGATGGTGGATCTTCTACCCTTGAGTCCACGCTCCTCGCCATGCAGCGTAGCCTTCAATCCATAGAGGGTTCAATGGCATCAGTAAATCAGCGTCTAGATCACATGTCGTCCCAATTTGAAAAACAAAACGCACGTATGGGGGAGGTTGAACAAAGAGTGTCTGCTGCGGAGGATGGCCTAAGTGACATTGCGGGTAAAACCTTGAACATGGAAAAGGTTCTTGCCCTTATTGAATCCAAGAATGAAGATTTGGAAGCTCGTTCCAGACGGAACAACCTTCGAATCACGGGGCTGCCAGAATCCACGAATGTGGGTAAAATGGAGACATTCATTGAGACTTTGATTACGGATATTTTTGGTACAGGACAATTGTCCCCCATGTTTATTATAGAGCGGGCTTACCGCTCTCTCGCAGCTCGCCCGCCCCCGGGTGCCCCGCCGCGTCCTGTCATCGCAAGGGTTCTCAACTACAGGGACCGCGACGCCATCTTGCGTATGGCAAGGGATAAGGGAACAATTGACCACCAGGGGAACACACTCTCCTTTTTCCCTGACTTTACTGTTGCGGTGCAGGCGGCGAGGCGAGAGTTTGGTGCTGTAAAAAAGTTTCTGCAATCCGAAGGGGTCCCTTACGCTATGCTCTATCCCGCCCGCTTAAAAATAGGACCGGATGAGGACCACAAGATTTTCACCAATCCCGGGGCTGCGTTGGATCATGCCAAACACTTGAAGAGACGGCGCCATGAATCTCCGCGTTACCTGGGACTGAGGACTAGTAATTTTGCGGGGGTGGTGCCATTTTACTAGTTGTATAACTTGCACATGTTTGGGCAACCCTCTGCATGCTTCTGTTGCAGCGTAATGTTTTTTATGCAATGTATGACTGCCCGCCTCTCTATGCAGGTGGGCGCTCTTTGATTCACTGTCTATGCTTATTGCCTCTCTGCCTATCGACATGCACGGTGCACTTCTAGTTCAGGCACAGTAGCACTTGGCTCAGCCACCTCCTACTCATTAGGAGGTTAGTAGTTCTCTGACGCCCCCCAATGGGTGAACCCCATGTGTACTTTACTCTCTCTGTTCTATGTTGGGGATGGGTAATAATGGGTTGGGATGGCTTTGGCGAGTTGGGGACGCTGAAGTGGGAGGGGGGTTTTGGGTTCTGGGGACTGGCGGGGGTTTTTGGCACTTGCAATTCATGGATGGGATGTAGCACTGCTCCAATTGTATGTTTGAATATGTATTGTCTATGGATCCAACAATCAGGTTTCTCATTTAGTGCAGGTCCAAATGAGTGGTAAAGTACGGTTCCTCAGTTGGAATGTCCGAGGTTTAAATACCCCCAAAAAGATTCGCTCTGTCTTTGCTTATCTTGACAGGCTTGATGTACAGGTCGCCTACCTACAGGAAACACATCTCACAACAGTGTCCGAGAAGAAGGTAGGGGGCAGATGGGCGGCGGTACGCATAGTCTCCTCCTACTCTAACTATGCACGGGGGGCCATGATTTTGGTTAAACGTGGGGTTCCCTTCTCCGTTATCCGCACCGAAACAGACGACGTGGGCCGGCTGGTCCTGGTGCATGGGCGGCTGGGTGCCGCTGAAGTGTTGCTGGTGAATGTGTACGGACCGAACGTGGATGACCCAGCCTTTTTCTCCGACGTTTGGCACCGTATCACGGGCTTTCCAGAGGTGGAGATTGTGTGGGGCGGTGATTTTAATGTTTGTCTGGATGCCTCGCTTGATCGTAAGGGGAGTGGGGGGTCTAGGCCTCGACAGGCTTCCGAAATGCTCTTGGGACTGATGGATGCAGGATGTTTGAGCGATGTGTGGCGACTGCGACATCCTGATGCGCGAGAGAGCACGTTCATTTCCTCTGTTCATGGGACTTGGTCTCGCCTGGATTATTGGTTAACTACTAAAGCTGTGTACCTGGACGACTGATATCCAACACATGGCCCGGACACTCTCTGATCACTCCCCTGTACTCCTAGAGGTGCAGGTCCCTGCATGTGCAAGACCTCCGTTTACTTGGCGGCTGCAACCGTCCTCTTTAACTGATTCTGTCTTCCGGCATACGATTGGGGAAGCCATCCATAATTTTTTCAGGGAAAACGAGGGGTCCGTTGACAGCGCTGGGGTCCTCTGGGAGGCTTTTAAAGTCACTATTAGGGGGGTTTGCATGGGTGCGCAGGCAGGCGTCCTTAGAGATCTCCGTCGTCGGATTAACAAACTAACGGGTGAGATTTCCACGTTGGAGCGAGCCTACGATGCGGACCCATCCCCGGCGATGTTGTCCGCAATTCGGGAGTTGGTCACTGATCACAACAATACAGTTGACCAGGAGTTGCTCCATAGGTCCCGGCGCAGCAAAGCTCGCTACTATGGTGAGGGGGCAGGCCTAGCCGGTCACTCGCTTGGAAGCTGGCTGCACCACATAGTCAGGAGCATATCACTGAAATACTTAATGAGGCAGGGGAGGCGCAGTATACAACTGCAGATATTAGCGAGACTATACTTAATTTTTATGCTGCCCTCTATGACAACAATACTGAAGTACGGCAAGAAGACTTGCACTCTTACCTTGACGACGTGGCCCTGGGATGGCTGTCTTCTGGCCATAGGGAATATATTACGCAGCCCTTCGATGTGGAGGACGTGAAGCTCGCCATTATGTCCCTTCCCACATGCAAATCGGCTGGCCTCGATGGGCTCCCCAGTGAGTTCTATAAGCTCTTCGCCGATGCTTTGGCTCCTCGACTGCTGGCGGTCTATGCGGAGGCGTACGAGACCGGTTGCCTCCCACCCTCCCTTCGGGAGGCTCTCCTGGTTATGCTATTGAAACCAGACAAGGCGTCCAACCGCTGTGATTCCTACAGGCCCCTTTCGATCATCAATATTGACACCAAGATCTTGGCTAAAATGATTGCTCTTCGGATACAGCCGCTGGTTCCCCTACTGGTGCTCCCAGACCAATCTGGCTTTGTCCCTGCTCGCTCCACCACTCACAACCTACGCACGCTTTTTGCCACTCTCCACTATTTCGACTCCTACTTCCAGGCAGTAGCTGTGTTACTCGATGCCGCGAAGGCTTTCGATTCCCTTCACTGGGAGTATATGTTGGCAGTCCTTACTAGAATGGGCTTCCCTCCCTTTTTCCTTAAATGGATCAGAATACTCTATAATGGGCTGGAGGCTAGGGTCCGTGTCAATGGGTGGGTGTCCTCTACCTTTTCCATTCGCAGAGGTACCAGGCAGGGCTGTCCTCTCTCACCAATGCTTTTTGCTCTGGCCTTGGAGCCTCTTGCGTGTAAGCTACGCCAGCTTCATGCAGCGGCTGCTTTACGTTTCCGGCAGCGTCCGCTCATTGTCTCACTATATGCGGATGACATGCTGTTGTATGTCCGCGAACCTGCAACCTACCTGCATGGGATACTTCGTGAATATGTCAGATTCGAGGGCTTCTCGGGACTGGGGATCAACTGGGCTAAGTCCACAGTGATACCTCTGACGATAGGCACTCGTGAATTCGAGCTGGATTTCCCACTGGCCTGGACACAAGACCCGGTTAAATATCTAGGTGTTTGGTTGCACAGGGACCCTGCGCTCGTTATCTCGATGAACTATGGCAGTACTATTTCGCAATTAATAGACAAAGCTGAAATCTGGGCCCGGCTGCCTTTATCGCTTGCTGACCGCATAGCGGTAACGAAAATGACTATTTTACCCAAGCTGCTATATCTTTTTGTAAATATTCCCATTCGTCTGAATATCTCTATTTTTAAGGCGCTGCAGTCGGCTTTGCTGTCCTTTGTCTGGGGGGGTAGAAAGCCCCGTTGTAGCTGGGATACACTTGCACAACCTTTTGAACAGGGAGGCTTCGAAGCTCCAGACATGCGCCTCTACTATTTATGCGCACAGGCGCATTTTGCGCACTACTGGTTCTTTCCCCAAAGGTTTTTGCCTCACACAGCGGTAGAAGCCGATGCTATCTTCCCTCTGCCACTAGTCGCAGCAGTGCTTAAGGGCGGCGGCGGGGTCCTAGAGCGGAGATCAATCCGGTGTTATGTACGGCATGGGCCTGGCAGGCTCTCGCCAAGAGGGCGCAGCTACCCTACCTTTATGCTCCACAGCTACCACTGGCGGCACATCCGGACATTTCTGCGGCACAGGAAAGCTTGGCTCTGCATACTCTGAAGTCTGTCGGCGTGCTGAAACTGGGTGATCTGTATAAACAGGGGTCTTTTCGGACACTGCCTGATGTGCAGGCTGGCCGAGCCCAGGATCTGATGTTAAACTTTACATACGTCAGGGTGCGACAAGCTGTCAGGGCAATATATCCCGATTACCCAGATGAACCATGTCCGCTGCGGGCACTGCAGGCGGTGCTCGCAGGCGGGGAACGCAAGGGATTGATCACTAAATTGTATGCCGCATCACAGCGCGAGAAGGAGCCAGTAGAGCACCCTTCTTATATCAAATGGAATATTGCATTGGGCTATACTCTGCCACCTGACCATTGGCAATCTTGCTGTAAACTAACTGGACATCTAACTGCCAATTGTAATCTATGAATAATTCATTTTAAATTTCTGCACCAAGTATATTATACCCCTGCGCAATTATGGAAATTTGGCTTGCGTGAAACATCCTGTTGTGTTCGGTGTGGGCAAGTGGATGCTGATTTTCTACACCTCGCCTGGCAGTGTGCAGGGGTGGCAGCCTTTTGGACCAAAGTGGTGAATGTGCTGACGGCTGTAGTGCTTGAACGTGTGCGGTGTGCCCCGGAGGTGTGTCTACTGGGTGATGTGAAATCATTAAAACCGAGCAACCGACGGCTGGTTGCGATAGCCACCCTTATGGCAAAGCGAGCGGTGGCACAATGTTGGGGCGCCAAGACTCTCCCCACGGTGCGCAGGTGGATCCGGGACTTGACCTACTGTAGGGAACAATTGGAGATTTACGCTGAGGACCTGCCTGAGTCCTCCCGTCCCAAAGACTTCTGGGCCCCGCTGACAACGTATTTGTTGAGTCAACCTGATCTGTGATTTTACGCTGCTGTTTTAACGTTGGGGTCTATGGCCTTGACGCTGTAGAACTGGACTTCTCGCTGTCTCTCTCTATATTTGTGTGTTTTCTCTTTCTCTTTGGAATCGATGTCAATACGCATTTCGTTACCCACGTTATTTAGTTTACAAGATGCTATATCCTTGTAAGTGCCGGGGGGTGGTGGGATGGGTTGGGTGGGGTGGGCTGTTAGCTCCTTGAGCTATTGTTCAATTCAGTTGTATTGCTGATGATTTCTCTCACTTGGAAAATTGCACGTGTCGAGACTTGCATTTCAGGATATTGCGGCTCCCGAATGGAGCATGTATATTGTACATGCAAGCTCTTAATAAATAAATATAAAAAAATAAAAATAAAAAAAAGAATATAGGTGGCGGGTAATGAGATTACCGGGGCCTATATTATAATACCTATATGGAATATAACACTCCTCTTTATAACTGATTCCATCAAACTGGCTCCGCTTTTATTATGGCTAACACTTTGGAAAAGGAATTCTGTCAAATGAAATCAAATGGTGCTTGGGGATATCGTTAATCTCGATCGTGCCTCCAGCATTCCTTGGTTAGCAAATCTGAAGTGGTCTTTTAATTCTGTAGGATTCACCATCTCACTGTGTGACCTTTCCCAAATCAAGTCTAAGAAATCTTTTTGCTGCCAAGTGTGATCAGGTTAGATGGCAGCAAAATCATTTCAAAACCACGGTGTTAACATACCAGGCATTGCTCGAAGCTCGCGGAGTTTTTTCCCTCGCTCGCGTTCATCAACGTCAAGTTGGCGAGCGCAAACGAGGAAAATCCACCTCCCGATGAGATTTCTCAACGCGGGTGGTCAGATTTTTCATTGCGAGTGGTCGCGTATGCTCGCGACCGCTCGCGTTGAGAAACCGTCAGTTCGCATTGAGAAAGCTGCTGCTCGAGTAAAAATCTACTTGAGCCGCAGAAAGGAAGCAGCTCCCGCTTGCGCTGTGCATGGTGCTGTTCGCGATGATTGCACAGTGCAGACAAGCACCTGGCACTGAAAATCACAGCGAACGGCATTTATCTAAAGAAACTCCGCAGCTTGCGGAGCTCCGCGTAGCGCGGCACAGTTTTTTTTTGCACTTCGTGGAGTTCCGCTACCACAAACTCTGCCCAGGCTTAGTTTTAACCCAATTTTTAAAACTGGTTAATGAATTTCACTGCTATGTAAGTCTAATGTTTTAGTGCATATGCTATTGTCTCCCATTTATATGCTCTGCCATTCTGAAATTGACTAGGCCACAGTATCCCACCTTTTTAATATTTAATACATTTATGATGTATATTTTATTGTTTTTTATTTACTTTTATGCATTTTTCAAATGCGAATAAAGTGATTGATGATGATGACTTAATCTCTCTGTTAATTCTCCGTGCTTGTGTCCCTGTGTGTAATGCAACTGGTGCTCATGTAAAGCACTCCAATACCTTGCGGTAGAGTTCGCGCTATGTAAAAAAAAATTTTTTAAAGAGCACATAAATTACAAATACATGAATACCCGAAAGCCTTGCGGATGGGGGGGGAATGGAAGAGCGGCCGCTTGAAAAAATAAGCACATCAATTACAAACACATGAACACGGGAAAGTCTTTCTGGGGGATGAGGGGCCGCGGTAGCGTGTAAAAAAGTTTTTACAAACGGGAACCTTCCAGAAACACGTGCTGTGCTTAGGCTGGGCTGGAAGCAACAAAAAAAAGTGTGCCTCCACAAATAGAAATAGCCAAAAATGTTGGGACACAGCAGTAGGCCGATACTCCAGGGGAGACAGCAAGAGACGAGAAGGAGGGACATATACCAAAAATAAGCCACTTGGTAGCAAGCTTTTACGACTGACACTCTCATTAACAAATCAACAGCGATTGGCGGGCTGACGGCCCAGAGAGTGAATACAGCATGTCTTGAAGAGAGAGTCCATGCGCTGCCTAGGCAAGACCTAAAAAGAGCATAGGAGCATTCACTCTAAATAGGCCAGTAGGGTTTTACAATGAGGGCCATTAATCCATCAATCTGTCGCTGTAGATTCCCGGGGGAGCCACCACCCCTAACAGGGGCAACGGGGGCACTGCCACTGGAAACCTAATTGTTCGACTTATTCATAATAAAGTGAGAAGACTGAGGGTTTGGTAGACACGGTACTCTGCGACGTTTGTGGGGGAGTACCCTCTCCGCTAAACTCTAAAATAGGTTCTGAGTCATAATGTATGCCTGAATGTCTAACTGAAAAGGGAAAAATGGAAAAAGAAGGGAGGTACAAGGTAAAAGTGAAGATGGATGTTATATGCATCTTGAAAATGTTAGTCTGCATATACAGGTGACTCAAATGGCCTCTACATTCTTTGGCTTATTAGCCAACTTTGTGAAAATTGGACGAAAAAAATGCAAATTTTTCCTACCATTTTAAACTTGTTTTCTTGCGGGGCTCAACACTGCCCTTAATCCTACGTAGTTAGCCAATTTATTTGAAAATTGTGCAGGAAATTCTAAAGGTGGCTATATTATTTTCAAATAGGTCACAGGCTCCCTATCCAATGAATGAATGAATGAATTTATATTTGTATAGCGCATGGCTACCCTGAGGCCTCCCAGCGCTGAGAACAGACGCAGATGGACACAAGGCAGAGAGTTAGAGCAAGTCCTTGAAGAGGCAGGTTTTCAGGAGTTTTCGAAACGCTAACAGGTTCGGCTCCTTCTGCAGATTTAAAGGAAGGGTGTTCCAGAGGTTAGAGGCGTTGAAAGAAAAGGAGCGCCCGCCCCATCTAGTTCTTCGTATTTTTTCCGGGACGGCAAGATAAGAGGAGCTGGAGCGAAGTTTTCTGGGAGGATGGTAGGGGGTAATGAAGGAATGGGTAATGACCGGGCCATTCTTCCAGAAGGCCTTGTGAGCCAAGCACATGGCCTTAAATTGTATCCTTGCCGTAATAGGGAGCCAGTGAAGGCTCCTCAATGCTGGTTTCGCAGATTGCCTACGAGGAATCTGAAGGAGCAAGCGAGCAGCACAGTTCTGGATCATCTGGAGTTTATGAATAGTGAATTGAGGGGATCCCAAATAGAGGGCGTTCCCATAATCCAGGCGAGAAAGAATAAGAGCTTGGACCATGATCCTTCTCGCCTGGAAGGGAAGGAGGGAGAGGATCTTACGCAACATCCTCATCAGTCCGTAACAGGTAGCTGAGAGCTTGGTGGCCTGATAGTTAAAGCTAAGAGAACAATCAAGCCACATACCAAGACTCTTGATCTGGACTTTTGGGTCTGGGGAAGGGCCAAGACAGTCCGGCCAGAGGAGGGCAGGGTTGAAGGAGGGTGAGTTGCCGAGGAGCATGAGCTCGGTCTTGTCCCCATTGAGCTTGAGGCATGAGAGTTCCATCCACTCGGCCACCGCCTCTAGGCAAGGGCCTAGGGAGCTAGATGACCTCTCGGAGTGGTTTAATGCCACCACGAGCTGTGTGTCATCTGCATAGGTGATGATCTTTATGCCGAAAGGATGGACAATCTCCGCCAAGGGTCTCATATAGATATTAAATAGCGTGGGGCTCAGGGAGGAACCCTGGGGAACCCCACAGCTAAGAGGCAACCGGTTGGACACAACATCTCCTTCAAACACCTGGAAAAAGCGGTCGCTGAGAAAGGACTGGAACCAGGCTAAAGCCGTGCCGGTCACTCCAAGATTCTTAAGTCGACAGGTCAAGATGTTATGATTGACAGTGTCGAATGCGGCACTGAGATCGAGGAGGATGATTGCTGCAGTACCTCCCTGGTCCAGTATCTTCCTCGCCTCCTCGGTTACTGCCAGAAGGGCAGTCTCAGTCCCTAGCTGAGGGCGAAAGCCTGTTTGGGAGCGGTGGAGAAGATTGTTAGACTCCAAATACTCTACCAACGTGGTATTTATATGTTTCTCAAGCAGCTTACTCAGCCAGGGAAGGAGGGAGATGGGACGATAATTGGTTAAGTTGGACTGGTCAAGGTTGGGTTTCTTTAAAAGGGCCTTCACCAGAGCACGTTTCCAGGCAAGAGGGACCGTGCCGGAAGAGATAGACGCAATTTAAGATGTCCAGAATTACGGGGCGAATGGTGTTGGCAACCATAGTAAGAGGCTGTGGGGGAGCAGGATCAGTGGGAGAGCCCGAGATTACCTTGGGCATAATCAGATCAAGTGAATCTGAGTCCAAGAGAGGGAATTGCCCTAATGAGAACTGGGATTCAGGTTGCAATCCTGCAGTATGGAAAGCACAGGAATCATTCCGAGAGGCTGGGAAGGACAAATAGATATTTTGAATTTTTGATGGAAAAACTCCGCTAGGTTGTTACAACGGATAAGTGCCCCCTCTAAGATTGGTGGTTTCTGGGGCAAGGTGGAAAGAGTTTTAGCAATTCGAAAGATCTCTTTAGGTGAATTTGCGGCTAGGTTAATTTTCTCCTCGTAAAAGGCAACTTAGGCAGTTTTAATTCCTGACTTATATAGCCTGTTTGCCTCTCTATAATCTGATTTCCTGGATACTGAGTAATTCTGCCTCCACCTTCTCTCTAACCTTCTGCATGCTTGTTTTAATTCTCTTAATTTAGGGAAGAACCAGGGAGCCGTCTTTAATCTACATTTCTTGTGGGTGGATCTCTTGGGTAGGACTGAGTCAAGAGAGCTTAGGATCCAGTGATTAAAGTTATCATTGGCCAGACTGGGGTTAGGGTCACTGGCTGGTCTAGTAACCTCGAGAACTGAGGTCCATTGGTCAGTGGGGAGCTTGGACCAATTCCGTGCCAACACTGGCATTGTGTTGGAAGAGAAGGCAGGTCCACGGATTTCCCAAGTTAGGGGATCAAGAAATGATCCGTCCAAGGGAGTGGGTTTGGAGTGCCTACCACGAGCTCTTGCAGGTTACTGAAAACAGGGTCGAGAAGATGACCTTTGATGTGCGTAGATGTAAATCCTTTCTGGATGAGCTGAAGCGCTAAGAGATTCATTGATAGCTCATTGGCCGTATGATCGGCGGGATCATCTAGGTGGATGTTAAGATCCCCAAGCACAGTAAAATTTGACGGGGCACGGGCCAGGTTAGCAACGGCGGTGGAGAGGCCAGTAAGAAATTGCCCTACAGCCCCGGGGGGTGGGGGCGATAAATTAGTAAACCAGAGAAGGTGTTTGTCGGAGAAAACTCTATAGAAAAGGCCAGGCTCTCGCAATCCGATAGAGAGTCTGTGGTAGTCCGACAATTGAAGGTCTCTTTAAAGATAATAGCTAGACCCCCTCCTCTGCCAATCTTACGATCAGCCCTGAGTATTAAATAGCCCGGGGGGAGGGTTTGAACAAGGACAGGATCAGCTTCACCATGAAGCCATGTCTCGGTTAAAAAAAGAGCATCAGGTTTTAGCTCTTCCAATAATAAAGCAAGTTCAGTTGAGTGTCTGGGGAGTGATCTGCAATTCAAAAGGAACATCCTTAAGGAGGAAGGGGTAGTAACAGAGTCCACAGTTATATTGTGTATCCGGAAGGCGAAATTACAGTGAGAACAGTGGGAAGGTCTATTAGCAGCGTTCATAACATGCAAACAGTTTACATTAGGAACCCTTCTCAACCCGTGCAGAGTTTGGGGGCTATAGCAAAATAGTATTTCCAGAGAAACCGCCAGGGGTTATGGCCCCTGGTCCCGCCCGGGTGCGTCCGCTGCGCGTCGGGAAGGGCATCCGGTTTATATCTGGGAGGAAAGTGGCCACTAGACCGCTAACCTCGCCGAAACCGGAAGTCGCCGAAATCTCCCTCCACTCAACCGGGACGTCACCCGTGGTGGACCGGGGATGGCGACAGAAGCCAAAAAACAGCAAGTGGAGTCAGAATCAAGTAAAACGGTATTAAAACAGTTAAAAATTGTGCCGAATCGTGCTGTGCAAATTTGAGGTTGTGCAAGAATCGCAAACAGAAGCAAGGTTAAAACGAAGTCAATTCAGTTCTAAATATTTTAAAATCAGGCGACAGTGCAATTTTCAGAGGAGCATACAATCAGAGCTTTCTGCCTTACAGGAGCGCGTCCGCTGCGCGTCGGGAAGGGCATCCGGTTTATATCTGGGAGGAAAGTGGCCACTAGACCGCTAACCTCGCCGAAACCGGAAGTCGCCTAAATCTCCCTCCACTCAACCGGGACGTCACCCGTGGTGGACCGGGAGAGCGACAGAAGCCAAAAAACAGCAAGTGGAGTCAGAATCAAGTAAAACGGTATTAAAACAGTTAAAAATTGTGCCGAATCGTGCTGTGCAAATTTGAGGTTGTGCAAGAATCGCAAACAGAAGCAAGGTTAAAACGAAGTCAATTCAGTTCTAAATATTTTAAAATCAGGCAACAGTGCAATTTTCAGAGGAGCATACAATCAGAGCTTTCTGCCTCACAGGCGCGCGTCCGCCTGTAAGGCACACACAGGCATACACAACACACATCCCTAGATAAGCTCAGCCTTATTAGGCAGTCCTTGCTTTTTCAGATTATATTGGGAATTTAAAACCCCCTGGAAAACTTGTAACATTTTGACGAAATGTGTTGAAAATTGTGAGTGCATGCCCAGTGAGGTCCAATTTTTTATTTTATTCCTTAAAATGTTCTTCAACTGAGGGATGGCCCCACTTGCTCTTCCCTTTGGAAGATGGCTGAAAGTGGAGTAGGGGGTATGTATTTATTTACCTCGAGAGACCCCTGATCTAACACCTTCTAAGTGGAGGAAAGTGAAGGCAATGCGAAGCACTACTAGAAGAAAAAGACAGTTCTAGCCAGCTATAGGGGGAGCAGAGGGGGGATTCCAGGCCTTAATGGGAGAAGAGAAGGCACTGAATGCCAGCGGTGAGGGAAGGAAGGGGATACTGCAAACCAGCAAAACGGGGAAAAAAGAATCCAAAACCCTGATGGGAGAAGAAGAAAGCCGCTGCAAGCCAGCAATAGAGAAAGGAGGGAGAATCTTCAAGGCTTAGCTGAGAGTAGAGGCAGACACAGAATGGCACTGATGGAAGAGTAAGGAAGACACAGCATGGCACTGATGGAAGAGTAAGGAAGACACAGCATGGCACTGATGGAAGAGTAAGGAAGACACAGCACGTCAACTATGGAAGTCGAGGATAGACACTGCCAGACAGAAAAGGGAGAAGAACGAAGACACTGTAAGTTAGCAACGGGAGAAGAGGGTATACACTGCAAGCCAGCAATGGGAGAAGAGGGTATACACTGCAAGCCAGCGAAGGGAGAAGAGGGTATACACTGTAAGTCAGCAATGGGAGAAGAGGGTATACACTGCAAGCCAGCAAAGGGAGAAGAACGAAGACACTGTAAGTCAGCAATGGGAGAAGAGGGTATACACTGCAAGCCAGCGAAGGGAGAAGAGCGAAGACACTGTAAGTCAGCAATGGGAGAAGAGGGTATACACTGCAAGCCAGCGAAGGGAGAAGAGCGAAGACACTGTAAGTCAGCAATGGGAGAAGAGGGTATACACTGCAAGCCAGCGAAGGGAGAAGAGCGAAGATACTGTAAGTCAGCAATGGGAGAAGAGGGTATACACTGCAAGCCAGCAAAGGGAGAAGAATGAATGCACTGCAGGGCAGCAATGGAAGAAGAGGGTATACACTGCAATCCAGCGAAGGGAGCAGAACAAAGACACTGTAAGTCAGCAATGGGAGAAGAGGGTATACACTGCAAGCCAGCGAAGGGAGAAGAACGAAGACACTGTAAGTCAGCAATGGGAGAAGAGGGTATACACTGCAAGCCAGCGAAGGGAGAAGAACGAAGACACTGTAAGTCACTAATGGGACAAGAGGGTATACACTGCAAGCCAGCGAAGGGAGAAGAATGAATGCACTGCAGGGCAGCAATGGAAGAAGAGGGTAATTATTGCAAGTCAGTGAAGAGAGAAGAACGAAGACACTGTAAGTCAGCGATGGGAGAAGAGGGTACACACTGCAAGCCAGCGAAGCGAGAAGAACGAAGACACTGTAAGTCAGCGATGGGAGAAGAGTGTATACACTGCAAGCCAGCAAAAGGAGAAGAACAAAGACACTGTAAGTCAGCAATGGGAAAAGAGGGTATACACTGCAAGCCAACGAAGGGATAAGAATGAAGACACTGTAAGTCAGCAATGGGAGAAGAGGGTATACACTGCAAGCCAGCGAAGGGAGAAGAACGAAGACACTGTACATCAGCATTGGGAGAAGAGTGTATACACTGTAAGCCAGCGCAGAGAGAAGAACAAAGACACTGTAAGTCAGCAATGGGAGAAGAGGGTATACACTGCAAGCCAGCAAAGGGAGAAGAACAAAGACACTGTAAGTCAGCAATGGGAAAATAGATTTGACATAGCAAGCTGTTGATGGGAGAAGATGCTAGACACTGCAAGCCAGGATAGGGAGAAGAACAAAGACACTGCAAGTCAACTATGAGAGAAGAGGATGGGCACTGCAAGTTAGCGAGAGAGTGGAGAACGAAGACACTACAAGTCAGCGATGGGAACAGAGGTTAGCCACTGCAGAGGGAGAAGAAGGAAAACTCTGCAAGTCAGCAATGGGAGAAGAGGGTAGACACTGAGAAGGGAGAAGCAGGAAAACTCTGCAAGTCAGCAATGGGAGAAGAGGGTAGACACTGCAATCCAGTGAACGGAGAAGAGAGAGGGCATTACAAGGCAGTGATGAAAAAAGAGGTTAGACACTGCAAGTCAGAGATGAGAGAAGAGGGTAGATGCTGCAAGCCTTCATAGGCAGAAGAAGAACGAGGGCACCGCAGGCATTGGATGAGAAAAGAGGTTAGACACTGCAAGTCAGAGTGATGGAAGAGGGTCGGGAGTAGAACAAAGGCACTGCAAGTCATTGAAGGGAGAAGGACGAAGACATTGCAAAGCATAGATGGTAGAAGAAAGAAAATATTGCAAGCCAGCGATGGGAGAAGACGAAGTAAAAAGCATGCTGGAAGGAATAAGGAAGAGACATGAATCTAGTGTTTGGAGAATAGAGAAGGGTCTATAAGCCGGGGGTGGGGCAGTAGGGAAGGGTATGAAAGCCAGCAAAAGGAGAAGAGGCAACAGAATGCAAGCCATCAACAGAAGGGAGTGCTGGCCAGCGAAATGGTAACAAGTATTGGCATAGCCAATAGGTCTCGCCTTTGGGACCTTATAAGTGTTTAGACATGCAACAGTTGATGTTGTTGCACCAAGGATATTGTACTGCATAACTAAATACTTATAAGGTTCCAAAGGCGAGACCTATTGGCTATGCCAATGCTTGTTTCCATATGGTGCGGAAATGTCCTGTAATAATCCAATTATTGAAGGGAGTAACTGTACACCTCATAAGGACATTAGCAAAGGAAGGACTTTGCACCCCAAAATGCTGCTTGTTGGGACTCTTTCCATGTCCAAAGAAGAAAAAGACTGGTAATGACTTTGTGGACCTGGCATTCTTAATAGCAAAGAGGGCAACTGCTATGGAGGGGAACCCTGCGGAGGGTCCCACCTAGAACAGATGGCGGTAGATGCTAGAGAAATAGACCAAGCCAGACGGCCAGAGAGGAGAAGCATGGTCTGCGTAGGACTTGTGCTAGCACACGTTTGGGACGAAGTATTATTTTCCTTCGTATCAGAGAGAGAAGAGATCTGGGAATGGATGGAAAACAGACTTTTGAGGGTAGGACAGACGAATTGGTAGGTAAAGAGCATTAACGGGTATGTGCAAGTTCACTGCTGATCCCTTTCCTAATGCCACTGCACGAGCTAATGTCTGAGGGGACTCCCTCGTCGAGACACCCAGGCATGTCAAATAAGCGTGAAAAGCGTATGCCCCTCACAACAGTGTAACCACAAACGTTGTATGGTTGTCTTTGACTATTCAATTAGTACATAGAAAACGTTATGATAAGAGTGGGCTGTACTATCCCCTTCCTTTCTCCTTCTATGGGCCTGTGGCTCTGATGTGCTTGATTCCATAATGCACTGTGAATGCTGCATTGTCAATGTTACAAACTACTAAAAACAGATAAAACAAGCATAGGGGTCGGGGGTGACGACGGCGGCAACGGATGGGGAAAGCCCGCGAGTGGTGCGCGCGCGCTTGGGAGAGCGAGCAGCCCATCTGTTTTCAATTATCGCTCCCGCGTCTGGGCACGATAATTGAAAACAGATGTGGCCCGTGCGCGTAAACGCAAGCCTTAGGGCGCCCGCGTCAACATTGGGACAACAAGCACGCGAGTGGTGCGCGCGCGCCACAACATCTGTTTTGAATTATCATGCACGCGTCTGGGCACGATAATTCAAAACAGATGGTGCCTGTGCGGGTAACCGCAAGCAATAGGCCACACACGCACGAGCGTGTGGTCAGCTTTTTGAAGCACCCTTACAATAAGTCTCGCAGAGCAGCGCATGCGCGCTGCTAGGCGAGACCTAAAAAGGGAGATACTGCTAACCAGCAACGAAATTAGAGGGAAGTCCAAGCAAGGCGCCCATGAGAGAAGATAGATACTGCAAGCTAGCATTAGGTAAAGATCAGAGGAACTGCAAGTCGTAAGCGGAAGGAGGAAAGGAATGCAAGCCATTGATGAATGAACATGGAAGGGAATACAAGCCATTAATGAATGAACATGGAAGGGATTGTAAGCCATTGATGAATGAACATGGAAGGGAATGCAAGCCATTAATGAATGAACATGGAAGGGAATGCAAGCCATTGATGAATGAACATGGAAGGGAATGCAAGCCATTGATGAATGAACATGGAAGAGAATGCAAGCCATTGATGAATGAACATGGAAGAGAATGCAAGCCATTGATGAATGAACATGGAAGAGAATGCAAGCCATTGATGAATGAACATGGAAGAGAATGCAAGCCATTGATGAATGAACATGGAAGGGAATGCAAGCCATTGATGAATGAACATGGAAGGCAGGGCACGAGTTGGGAGTACACGCGGGTGGACGGCGTCCACCCACTTTTTCACAGTGGTGGACACCGTCCACCCTGCCAAGAAGTTGGGCCCCACTGAAAAGGATGCTGAAGTTGTCCCGGTGTAATTTCCAAACACCGGGACACTTTCAGCAGCGCCTGCACGTTGTTATCTGCTTTCGATCGCAACAACGTGCAGGCGGGAAAGAAGTGGGGCTGTCTTTTTTCTGACTCCAAGCCATTAATGAATGAACACGGAAGGAAATGCAAGCCATTAATGAATGAACACGGAAGGGAATGCAAGCCATTAATGAATGAACACGGAAGGGAATGCAAGCCATTAATGAATGAACACGGAAGGGAATGCAAGCCATTGACAAATGAACACGGAAGGGAATGTAAGCAATTGATGAATGAACATGGAAGGGAATGTAAGCAATTGATGAATGAACATGGAAGGGAATACACGTAGCCAGAGATGAAAGAACACCGAAGGCAATGTAAGCAATTGATGAATGAACATGGAAAGGAAGGCAAGCCATTGATGAATGAACATGGAAGGGAATGCAAGCCATTGATGAATGAACATGGAAGGGAATGCAAGCAATTGACGAATGAATATGGAAGGAAATGTAAGCAATCGATGAATGAACATGGAAGGAAATGTAAGCAATTGATGAATGAACATGGAAAGGAAGGCAAGCCATTGATGAATGAACATAGAAGGAAATGTAAGCAATTGATGAATGAACATGGAAGAAAATGTAAGCAATTGATGAATGAACATGGAAGGGAATGCAAGCCATTAATGAATGAACACGGAAGGAAATGTAAGCAATTGATGAATGAACATGGAAGGGAATGCAAGCCATTAATGAATGAACACGGAAGGAAATGTAAGCAATTGACGAATGAATATGGAAGGAAATGTAAGCAATTGATGAATGAACATGGAAGGAAATGTAAACAATTGATGAATGAACATGGAAAGGAAGGCAAGACATTGATGAATGAACATAGAAGGAAATGTAAGCAATTGATGAATGAACATGGAAGAAAATGTAAGCAATTGATGAATGAACATGGAAGGAAATGTAAGCAATCGATGAATGAACATGGAAGGAAATGTAAGCAATCGATGAATGAACATGGAAGGAAATGTAAGCAATCGATGAATGAACATGGAAGGAAATGTGAGCAATTGATGAATGAACATGGAAAGGAAGGCAAGCCATTGATGAATGAACATGGAAGGAAATGTAAGCAAGGGCCGGCTCTAGGGCAGTGCGATCGGTGCCACCGCACCGGGCGCTGACTTGAGGTGGGGGCCTCATTTTTACAAGTATATTATCTTTTTTAAAGCACCTGCTGCCGCGCTCCTGGCCTCCAGCAATTTTCAGGCATCAATTAAAATGTCAAGATAACTGGTGATTAATCGTCTCCCTGGAAAGAGAACGGAGGTTTGTCTAGTGGAAGTTTTGACTCGTCCAAAGGTAGCGCAGAGGGTTAAAATGCCTGCTGCTAAGAACGTGTACTATGCAGATAAAAAAGTGCACGTAATGTAAATAGGTCAGTAGGTTACTGCTTCTGTAAGAGTGCTCTTTTTGTAACTTGTCGTTTATAAGTCAAAATCCTAATATTGAAAGAACATTGAGGTATTGACTGTCATCAAAGAGCTGCATGCAAACTGCAAGGTATATGTTAGAGCTATATTTTTTTTGCCCAGTCTTTCATCATCCTAATCTTTTGAAAAGGGTTCATTTGGGTAGAAAACAATTCTTAATATTAAAGAGAACCCCTAACAATGATGTTACGTTTTAAATTCTGAATTTGTGCTTTTCCAGAATGACTCTTAAACTTTATTGCCTACGAGTATCGATGACGCCACTCCTACACCTTGTAGTCCTGTCTGATGTAACATTTCCTATACACTGATTTACACAAATATGTGTGTGTGATGTAAAGTGCTCTGACACCTTACACTGGTATGAGTGGTGCTATAAAACGAAATTAATCTGAGAGACAGTGGTTATGGAGACTTGAGTGGCACTGTTAAAGGGTGCTAGAGAGGGAATCCGTGGCAGAGGTGGTCACTGGGGGGGGGGGGGCGCCAACAGACATTGTCGCACAGGGCACCACCAGTGTTAAAGCCGGCCCTGATGTAAACAATTGATGAATGAACATGGAAGGAAATGTAAGCAAATGATGAATGAACATGGAAGGAAATGTAAGCAATTGATGAATGAACACGGAAGGGAATGCAAGCCATTAATGAATGAACACGGAAGGAAATGAAAGCCATTAATGAATGAGCACGCAAGGGAATGCAAGCCATTGACAAATGAACACGGAAGGGAATGCAAGCCATTGACGAATGAACACGGAAGGGAATGTAAGCAATTGATGAATGAACATGGAAGGGAATGTAAGCAATTGATGAATGAACATGGAAGGGAATACACGCAGCCAGAGATGAAAGAACACCGAAGGGAATGTAAGCAATTGATGAATGAACATGGAAAGGAAGGCAAGCCATTGATGAATGAACATGGAAGGGAATGCAAGCAATTGACGAATGAATATGGAAGGAAATGTAAGCAATTAATGAATGAACATGGAAGGAAATGTAAGCAATTGATGAATGAACATGGAAAGGAAGGCAAGCCATTGATGAATGAACATGGAAGGAAATGTAAGCAATTGATGAATGAACATGGAAGGAAATGTAAGCAATTGATGAATGAACATGGAAGGAAATGTAAGCAATTGATGAATGAACATGGAAGGGAATACAAGCAGCCAGAGATGAATGAACATGAAGGAAATGCAACCCATTGATGAATGAACGTGGAAGGGAATACAAGCCATTGATGAATGAACATGGAAGGGAATGCAAGCCATTGATGAATGAACGTGGAAGGGAATACAAGCAGACAGGATGAATGAACATGGAAGCGAATGGAAGCCATTGATGAATGAACATGGAAGGGAATGGAAGCAATTGACGAATTAACATGGAAGCGAATGGAAGCCATTGATGAATGAACATGGAAGGGAATGGAAGCCATTGATGAATGAACACGGAAGGGAATGCAAGCAATTTACAAATGAACAATGAAGGGAATGCAAGCCATTGATGAATGAACATGGAAGGGAATGCAAGCCATTGATGAATGAACACTGAAGGGAATGCAAGCCATTGATGAATGAACATGGAAGGGAATGCAAGCCATTGATGAATGAACATGGAAGGGAATGCAAGCCATTGATGAATGAACATGGAAGGGAATGCAAGCCATTGATGAATGAACATGGAAGGGAATACAAGCAGACAGGATGAATGAACATGGAAGCGAATGGAAGCCATTGACGAATGAACATGGAAGGGAATGGAAGCCATTGACGAATGAACATGGAAGGGAATGCAAGCCAGAGATGGGAGACGAGGGAAGGCATTGCAAGTCACTGATGGAGAAGGATGAAGTGAAATCTATCCTAACATCAGGGAAAAGTGAAGGGAGACAGAGCTCCATATTATATAAGGTTTTGTCCAAGATTAAAGCTGCAAGCAGGGACGCAGCTATTAATAGTGCATCAAGCACAGTGGCACCGGGGTCCAAGGGTTTCGTTCACCCACCCACTGCACGTCATTCGTGGATGTCTTTTACTACTCAGTGCGGGAGGGGGGCTTACGGGAGCCATTTCCCTTGCTTACATTAAGGTTGACATCCTTTTGACGTCAATTGCTGCAGGTGGGATAAACGTGACGTGAGGTATGAAAAGAAAGCAGCCAGGCTCTCTCCGGCCAACCCCCTAACACCAGCCTCCCGCCCAATCCCACAGCAGTCCCAGGCGTGCTGTACAATCCATCGCACTTTGACCCCGAGTGACCTCACCGGCACGTGCGCCGGTTCATGATGACACTCTCTGTAACAGGCCCGGGGATCCCCCGATCAGGAAGCAGCGGTGACGTCGGTCACGGCTGGAATGTGGGAGCGGCGTTGCCGATGGGTTTCATCAGACAGAAGCCATTGTTTGTGTTCTGTGTAATGGCGTGTTTATGTGACAGCGGACTACCTGGGCTGTCACGCACAGGGTCACGGGTTCACTGCGGCTTCTAAAGGCGCAGGGGCCAGCACCTCATTACGATCACAGCACCATGCTTAACTAAACCCCCAACCACCTCAGGGCACTCAAACACCCCACCACAACCACCTCAGGGCACTGCCACCTACCCCCCACCAACCACCACAGCGCACTCACAACTACCCCACAACCACCTCAGGGAACTGCCCAACTACCCCACAACCACCTCAGCGCACTCCCAACTACCCCACCACAACCACCTCAGGGTACTGCCAAACTACCCCACCACAACCACCTCAGGGCACTGCCCAACTACCCCACAACCACCTCAGCCCACTCCCAACTACCCCCGACCACATCAGCGCACTCCCAACTACCCCACAACCACCTCAGGACAGTGGCCAACTACCCCACAACCACCTCAGCACACTGCCCAACTACCCCACAACAACCACCTCAGTGCACTGCCCAACTACCCCACAACCACCTCAGCGCACTCCCAACTACCCCACAACCACCTCAGGGAACTGCCCAACTACCCCACAACCACCTCAGGGCACTCCCAACTACCCCACAACCACCTCCGCGCACTCCCAACTACCCCACCACAACCACCTCAGTGCGCTGCCATCTACCCCACAACCATCTCAGGGCACTGCCATCTACCCCCCCAACCACCTCAACGCACTGCCATCTACCCCCAACCACCTCAGCACAATGCCCAACTACCCCACCACAACCACCCCAGTGCACTGCCCAACTACCCCACCACAACCACCTCAGCTCACTGCCCAACTACTCCACCACAACCACCTCAGGGTACTGCCCAACTACCCCACAACCACCTCAGGGCACTGCCCAACTACCCCCAACCACCTCAGCACTATCCCAACTACCCCACAATCACCTCAGGGAACTGCCCAACTACCCCACAACCACCTCAGGGAACTGCCCAACTATCCCACAACTACCTCAGCGCACTCCAACTACCCAAACAAACCACTTCAGCGCACTGCCATCTAACCCACAACCACCTCAGGACACTGCTCAACTACCTCCAACCACCTCAGTGCACTGCCAAACCAAATATCCCACAACCACCTCAGTGCACTCCCAACTACCCCACAACCACTTCAGCGCACTGCCATCTACCCCACAACCACCTCAGGGCACTGCCCAACTATCCCACAACCACCTCAGGTCACTGCCCAACTACCCCACAACCACCTCAGAGCACTGCCCAACTACACCACAACCACCTCAGCGCACTGTCATCTACCCCACAACCACCTCAGGGCACTGCACAACTACCCCCAACCACCTCAGTGCACTGCACAACTACCGCCAACCACCTCAGAGCTCTGCCCAACTACACCACAACCACCTCATGGCACTGCACAACTACCGCCAACCACCTCAGAGCTCTGCCCAACTACACCACAACCACCTCAGCGCACTGTCATCTACCCCACAACCACCTCAGGGCACTCCACAACTACCCCCAACCACCTCAGTGCACTCCCAACCTCCCCACAACCACTTCAGCGCACTGCCATCTACCCCACAACCACCTCAGGGCACTGCCCAACTATCCCACAACCACCTCAGGGCATTGCTCAACTACCCCA
This sequence comes from Calotriton arnoldi, assembly GCA_963921515.1. Taxonomy (NCBI): domain Eukaryota; kingdom Metazoa; phylum Chordata; class Amphibia; order Caudata; family Salamandridae; genus Calotriton; species Calotriton arnoldi. Next base: position 283,559 of record CAWUFW010008947.1, on the reverse strand, counting down.
CAACCACCTCAGTACACTACCAACTATCCCACACACAACCACCCAAGTGCACTGCCCAACCAACTACCCCACAACCACCTCAGGGCACTGCCCAACTATCTCACAACCACCTCAGGGCACTGCCCAACTACCCCCCAACCACCTCAGCGCACTCCCAACTATCCCACACACAACCTCATGGAATTGCCCAACTACCCCACAACCACCTCGGCGCACTCCCAACTACCCCACAACCACCTCAGGGAACTGCCCAACTACCCCACAACCACCTCAGCACACTCCCAACTACCCCACCACAACCACTTCAGGGCACTGCCCAACTACCCCACAACCACCTCAGCTCACTGCCATCTACCCCACAATCACATCAGGACACTGCTCAACTTCCCCCAACCACCTCAGTGCACTGCCCAACCAACTACCCCACAACCACCTCAGCGCACTCCCAACTACCCCACAACCACTTCAGCGCACTGCCATCTACCCCACAACCACCTTAGGGCACTGCCCAACTACCCCACAACCACCTCAGCACACTGTCATATCTACCACACAACCACCTCAGCGCACTCCCAATTACCCCAAAACCACTTCAGCGCACTGCTCAACTACCACTCAACCACCTCAGGGCACTACCCAGCTACCCCACAACCATTTTAGTGCACTGCCATCTACCCCACAACCACCTCAGCGCACATCCACCTACCATACAACAACCTCAGTACGCTGTCATATCTATCCCACTACCACCTCTACGCACTGCCATCTACCCCACAACCACATCATCGAACTGCCATCTACCCCACAACCACATCATCGAACTGCCATCTACCCCACAACCACCTCAGCGCACTGTCATATCTACCACACAACCACCTCTGTGCACTGCCTAACTACCCCACAATCACCTCAGTTCACTGCCGAACTACCCCACAACCACCTCAGCGCACTTTCATATCTACCCCACAACCACCTCAGCGCACTGGCCAACTACCCCACAACCACCTCAGCGCACTCCCAACTACCCCACAACCATTTAAGTGCGCTGCCATCTACCCCACAACTACCTCAGCGCACAGCCATCTACCAAACAACAACCTCAGCGCACTGCCATATCTACCCCACAACCACATCATCGAACTGCCATCTACCACACACCCACCTCAGTGCACTGGCCAACTACCCTACAACCACCTCAGCACACTGCCACTTACCCCACAACCACCTCAGGGCACTGCCCAACTACCCCACCACCACCTCAGAGCACTGCCCAACTACACCACAATCACCTCAGCGCACTGTAATCTACCCCACAACCACCTCAGGGCACTGCACAACTACCGCCAACCACCTCAGTGTACTCCCAACTACCCCACAACTACTTCAGCGCACTGCCATCTACCCCACAACCACCTCAGGGCACTGCCATCTACCCCACAACCACCTCAGCGCACTCCCAACTATCCCACACACAACCACCTCAGTGCACTGCCCTGCTACCCCACAACCACCTCAGGGCACTGCCCAACTATCCCACAACCACCTCAGGGCACTGCCCAACTACCCCACAACCACCTCTGGGCACTGCCCAACTATCCCACAACCACCTCCGGGCACTGCCCAACTACCCCCCAACCACCTCAGCACACACCCAACTACTCCACAACCACCTCAGCGCACTCCCAGCTACCCCACAACCACCTCAGGGAACTGCCCAACTACCCCACAACCACCTCAGCGCACTCCCAACTACCCCACCAGAACCCCTTCAGGGCACTCCCAACTACTCCACAACCACCTCAGCGCACTCCCAACTACCCCACAACCACCTCAGGGCACTGCCCAACTACCTCACAACCACCTCAGCGCACTGTCATATCTACCCTACAACCACCTCTGGGCACTGTCCAACTACCCCACAACCACTTCAGCGCACTGCATTCTACCCCACAACCACCTCAGGGCACTGCTCAACTACCCCACAACCACCTTAGTGCACTGCCTAACTACCTCACAATCACCTCAGTGCACTGCCCAACTACCCCACAACCACCTCAGCGCACTGCCATCTACCCCACAGCCACCTCAGGGCACTACCCAACAAACTACCCCACAACCACCTCAGCGCACTCCCAACTACCCCACAACCACTTCAGCGCACTGCCATCTACTCCACAACCACCTCAGGGCACTACCCAACAAACTACCCAACAACCACCTCAGGGCACTGCTCAAGTACCACACAACCACCTCAGGGCACTGCCCAACAACCCCACAACCACCTCAGGGCACTGCCCAACTACCCCACAACTACCTCCAGGGCACTGCCGAACTACTCCACAACCAACTCAGCGCACTCCCAATACCCCACAACCATCTCAGCACACTCCCAACTACCCCACAACCATTTAAGTGCACTGCCATCTACACCACAACTACCTCAGCGCACAGCCATCTACCATACAACAACCTCAGTGCGCAGTCATATCTATCCCACTACCACCTCTACGCACTGCCATATCTACCCCACAACCACATCATCGAACTGCCATCTACCCCACAACCACCTCAGCGCACTGTCATATCTACCACACAACCACCTCTGTGCACTGCCATATCTACCCCGCACCACAGCAGCGCACTGCCACTTACCCCACAACCACCTCAGGGCACTGCCCAACTATCCCACAACCACCTCAGGGCACTGCCATCTACACCACACCAACCTCAGCGCACTGCCCAACTACCCCACAACCACAGCAGCGCACTGCCATCTACCATACAACCACCTCAGGACAGTGGCCAACTACCCCACAACCACCTCAGCACACTGCCCAACTACCCCACAACAACCACCTCAGTGCACTGCCCAACTACCCCACAACCACCTCAGCGCACTCCCAACTACCCCACAACCACCTCAGGGAACTGCCCAACTACCCCACAACCACCTCAGGGCACTCCCAACTACCCCACAACCACCTCCGCGCACTCCCAACTACCCCACCACAACCACCTCAGTGCGCTGCCATCTACCCAACAACCATCTCAGGGCACTGCCATCTACCCCCCCCCAACCACCTCAACGCACTGCCATCTACCCCCCAACCACCTCAGCACAATGCCCAACTACCCCACCACAACCACCCCAGTGCACTGCCCAACTACCCCACCACAACCACCTCAGCTCACTGCCCAACTACTCCACCACAACCACCTCAGGGTACTGCCCAACTACCCCACAACCACCTCAGGGCACTGCCCAACTACCCCCAACCACCTCAGCACTATCCCAACTACCCCACAATCACCTCAGGGAACTGCCCAACTACCCCACAACCACCTCAGGGAACTGCCCAACTATCCCACAACTACCTCAGCGCACTCCAACTACCCAAACAAACCACTTCAGCGCACTGCCATCTAACCCACAACCACCTCAGGACACTGCTCAACTACCTCCAACCACCTCAGTGCACTGCCAAACCAAATATCCCACAACCACCTCAGTGCACTCCCAACTACCCCACAACCACTTCAGCGCACTGCCATCTACCCCACAACCACCTCAGGGCACTGCCCAACTATCCCACAACCACCTCAGGTCACTGCCCAACTACCCCACAACCACCTCAGAGCACTGCCCAACTACACCACAACCACCTCAGCGCACTGTCATCTACCCCACAACCACCTCAGGGCACTGCACAACTACCCCCAACCACCTCAGTGCACTGCACAACTACCGCCAACCACCTCAGAGCTCTGCCCAACTACACCACAACCACCTCATGGCACTGCACAACTACCGCCAACCACCTCAGAGCTCTGCCCAACTACACCACAACCACCTCAGCGCACTGTCATCTACCCCACAACCACCTCAGGGCACTCCACAACTACCCCCAACCACCTCAGTGCACTCCCAACCTCCCCACAACCACTTCAGCGCACTGCCATCTACCCCACAACCACCTCAGGGCACTGCCCAACTATCCCACAACCACCTCAGGGCATTGCTCAACTACCCCACAACCACCTCAGTACACTCCCAACTATCCCACACACAACCACCCAAGTGCACTGCCCAACCAACTACCCCACAACCACCTCAGGGCACTGCCCAACTATCTCACAACCACCTCAGGGCACTGCCCAACTACCCCCAACCACCTCAGCGCACTCCCAACTATCCCACACACAACCTCAAGGAATTGCCCAACTACCCCACAACCACCTCGGCGCACTCCCAACTACCCCACAACCACCTCAGGGAACTGCCCAACTACCCCACAACCACCTCAGCACACTCCCAACTACCCCACCACAACCACTTCAGGGCACTGCCCAACTACCCCACAACCACCTCAGCTCACTGCCATCTACCCCACAATCACATCAGGACACTGCTCAACTTCCCCCAACCACCTCAGTGCACTGCCCAACCAACTACCCCACAACCACCTCAGCGCACTCCCAACTACCCCACAACCACTTCAGCGCACTGCCATCTACCCCACAACCACCTTAGGGCACTGCCCAACTACCCCACAACCACCTCAGCACACTGTCATATCTACCACACAACCACCTCAGCGCACTCCCAATTACCCCAAAACCACTTCAGCGCACTGCTCAACTACCACTCAACCACCTCAGGGCACTACCCAGCTACCCCACAACCATTTTAGTGCACTGCCATCTACCCCACAACCACCTCAGCGCACATCCACCTACCATACAACAACCTCAGTACGCTGTCATATCTATCCCACTACCACCTCTACGCACTGCCATCTACCCCACAACCACATCATCGAACTGCCATCTACCCCACAACCACATCATCGAACTGCCATCTACCCCACAACCACCTCAGCGCACTGTCATATCTACCACACAACCACCTCTGTGCACTGCCTAACTACCCCACAATCACCTCAGTTCACTGCCGAACTACCCCACAACCACCTCAGCGCACTTTCATATCTACCCCACAACCACCTCAGCGCACTGGCCAACTACCCCACAACCACCTCAGCGCACTCCCAACTACCCCACAACCATTTAAGTGCGCTGCCATCTACCCCACAACTACCTCAGCGCACAGCCATCTACCAAACAACAACCTCAGCGCACTGCCATATCTACCCCACAACCACATCATCGAACTGCCATCTACCACACACCCACCTCAGTGCACTGGCCAACTACCCTACAACCACCTCAGCACACTGCCACTTACCCCACAACCACCTCAGGGCACTGCCCAACTACCCCACCACCACCTCAGAGCACTGCCCAACTACACCACAATCACCTCAGCGCACTGTAATCTACCCCACAACCACCTCAGGGCACTGCACAACTACCGCCAACCACCTCAGTGTACTCCCAACTACCCCACAACCACTTCAGCGCACTGCCATCTACCCCACAACCACCTCAGGGCACTGCCATCTACCCCACAACCACCTCAGCGCACTCCCAACTATCCCACACACAACCACCTCAGTGCACTGCCCTGCTACCCCACAACCACCTCAGGGCACTGCCCAACTATCCCACAACCACCTCAGGGCACTGCCCAACTACCCCACAACCACCTCTGGGCACTGCCCAACTATCCCACAACCACCTCCGGGCACTGCCCAACTACCCCCCAACCACCTCAGCACACACCCAACTACTCCACAACCACCTCAGCGCACTCCCAACTACCCCACCAGAACCCCTTCAGGGCACTCCCAACTACTCCACAACCACCTCAGCGCACTCCCAACTACCCCAAAACCACCTCAGGGCACTGCCCAACTACCTCACAACCACCTCAGCGCACTGTCATTTCTACACGACAACCACCTCTGGGCACTGTCCAACTACCCCACAACCACTTCAGCGCACTGCCATCTACCCCACAACCACCTCAGGGCACTGCTCAACTACCCCACAACCACCTTAGTGCACTGCCTAACTACCTCACAATCACCTCAGTGCACTGCCCAACTACCCCACAACCACCTCAGCGCACTGCCATCTACCCCACAGCCACCTCAGGGCACTACCCAACAAACTACCCCACAACCACCTCAGCGCACTCCCAACTACCCCACAACCACTTCAGCGCACTGCCATCTACTCCACAACCACCTCAGGGCACTACCCAACAAACTACCCAACAACCACCTCAGGGCACTGCTCAAGTACCACACAACCACCTCAGGGCACTGCCCAACAACCCCACAACCACCTCAGGGCACTGCCCAACTACCCCACAACTACCTCAGGGCACTGCCGAACTACTCCACAACCAACTCAGCGCACTCCCAATACCCCACAACCATCTCAGCACACTCCCAACTACCCCACAACCATTTAAGTGCACTGCCATCTACACCACAACTACCTCAGCGCACAGCCATCTACCATACAACAACCTCAGTGCGCTGTCATATCTATCCCACTACCACCTCTACGCACTGCCATATCTACCCCACAACCACATCATCGAACTGCCATCTACCCCACAACCACCTCAGCGCACTGTCATATCTACCACACAACCACCTCTGTGCACTGCCATATCTACCCCGCACCACAGCAGCGCACTGCCACTTACCCCACAACCACCTCAGGGCACTGCCCAACTATCCCACAACCACCTCAGGGCACTGCCATCTACCCCACACCAACCTCAGCGCACTGCCCAACTACCCCACAACCACAGCAGCGCACTGCCATCTACCATACAACCACCTCAGCGCACTGGCCAACTACCCCACAACCACCTCAGCGCACTGTCACTTACCCCACAACCACCTCAGCGCACTATCATATCTACACCACAACCACCTCTGTGCACTGCCATATCTACCCATAGTCACCTCAGCGCACTATGTAACGCACGATCCCATCTCAGCCTCTCATCACCCTCCCCCTCACCCCAACTAAGTGGAGTTCAGACTCCATGCCCATTCTATCCTTGACCTCTCCGCAGAGACCACCTACTGTGGATACATAATGGGACTAAATGCAAATGATGGTGAATGTATGGGAAATAAATGGAGCACACATATGCAAAATGTCTGCTTTCTGTATGTAAATGCCTAATCCTCATTCACAGATCGAGGCTGCCAGAATTTGGAAAGGCTGAAATTCTGTCACGGTGGTAGGATTTCCTCATTTCTAAATTGGGGCGAGGGAACGGGTTCTCTGGCGCTTCTGGGTGGGTCTACATACAACACCTCGCCCAGGGCAGTTCGGGCACTATGACACGACCTCTATGCTCCCCCTCTCCAGGAGGATCTTGTAAAAGGAGGTAATGAGTCAACTTCAGGAAGAAGTGAAACTTAAAGTGAATAATATGTTCCATGAGCGCTGGTCCTGTATCTGGCCTGCAAGGAGCACCAAAGCACCTGACCTACTACAGAAACACTCCTCACCTCGGACAATAAGAGGGGTCCAGCTCTCACGCTCCACGACCACTCGGTGGTCTTCAGGGATGGGCTGGTGTGTCTGCACCTCCTTGGGAAAGATGCCAACAGGTCAGAATCACAGAGTTGTATCATCCACCTGCACAGTATCTCAGGGCGTCCCTTCAGGCTGCTCCCATCCTGCCTTCAGAGCCCCCCCTGGCATAGCTCTTAGATGGATACAAGGTCATGACCTCCCGGTGTACGCTGACAGCACCGAAGTCTACCTTCTGCTGGAAATGGTCCAGAGAAGCAGCGTGGCACCACAGGGTGCCTGCAGCACGAGCTGTTGGGGGTGAAACAGCGCCTCCTTTGCATGGACAGAGGGGAGACTTAGGTCAGGCACTGGGTCAGCTGCCATCCACCTGGCCCCCACCCAGGTCCACCCCCTTCCACCAATGACACACGTGAATGTATGGGTCCTCTCTGAGCCCAGCTCTCTGAGTACACGCTGAGGCCAGGAGCATCAAAGTGCATCTTTCCTGCTCCAGAAACGTCTCTCTCTTCTTCAGATGGACCGAGCTGAGGTCACCTGAGCCCTGGTGATGGCTCCCCTAGAGTATTCCAGCATCATTCACATGATACTGCTGAAGGAGCTCATCAGAGCTGCAAAGGCTTCAACCCCAGGCTGCCAGAGGGCAGCTAAAGCTACAGGGGTGAGGGAACATCAGGCCCGCCTTGAAAGTCCCTCCTTTCTCCAGGTGGAGGCGAGAATCAGGTTCAAAGTTCTCTGTACTCTTTGCCTGGCCTATCTGCCTGGTGGGACCCGGAGCTAGCGGCGCGAGTTGGCCGGGCCCGACTGAGATCATGGGCTCCGCCGACTTCCTCCCTCAGGGGGGCTCTCCGCTGTGCTGTTTGGTGCCGGGGGGGGGGGAGACACCCGAGGTGGGCTACGGGCAGTGCCTGGCTTCTCCTCTGCAGCGGCAGAGGGGGGCCGTTGTGGTGGTGTGTGTGCCCGCAGGGTCTCCGGTCCCTGGTGCTGCGGCTAGGTGGGGTCCCCCTGTGACATCGGCTGGAGCTGTCGAGGGCTGCCTACCTGCTCAAAGCATTCACGCTCCTCGCCGGATTACTCGTGGAGGGGTGTGCGGACGGGGGCCGGCTGCCACGGGCCATCTACATCGCATGGACACTTGCTGACCACTTCAGAGGATACTGGGGGACAGACCGCTGCCTTATATGGTTGTGTGCCCGGCTGCTGCGCCGCGGAGGAGGGCCCTTGTTCTTCTGGGTGTTGGACACGTGCAACATACACCACTGGCTACTGCGCCGGTAGCGACAGCGGCGGAAAAATAAAAAGGATGGGGTCCCGCATCAATTAGGATACCGCTGAGTCTACCTCGCATTCCGGAGTTCACAAGCCGGGGCTTGGATCTGGCCTGTGCGAGGCGTCGTGGCTCGACATTACGGGGCATAGTGCTCGGACGTGCTTGACCAACTGTGTTGTGACCAGCACGAGACCATGGGCAAGACGGACCCCAAACAGCCCAAGATACCGTTCGAATGCAAACGCCACACTCGCACAATGGAATCGTCGTCGGAGCTGGGTGCTGCTCAGGGTACAAATGACGGTGCTGATAGTCCTGAAGAGGACATGAAGACTATTTTGCTAGAAGTACGATCTGGTCTTAAAACTATAGATAGCAAGATTGATGCCCTTGCGTCCAGCCTCGACACAGTAAAGAGAACGGTAGACGTCCATGAAACTCGGCTTGATGTTCTGGAGAATAGATTGTCTGATACACAGGACTCTCAGTCGGAATCCAGGACGCAGATCCTCAATATGGAGAAGGTGCTGGAGGTAATAAAGGCGAAAAATGAAGATTTGGAGGCACCTTCTCGACGGAACAACCTCAGAATAATCGGTCTTCCGGAGTCGACAGCCATCTCGAGGATGGAGCCCTTCATCGAAAACTTACTGCGGGAGCTGTTTGGTCCGGTACTCTCTCCGGTCATGGTCGTGGAGAGGGCTCACCGTTCGCTTGGGCCCCGGCCGGTACCGGGTGCCCCCCGCGCCCGATTATTGCGCAACTCCTCAACTATGCGGACAGAGATGCTATTCTCCGTGAGGCAAGGGCTAAGAGCCCCATCACTCATCAGGGCAACAATTTGTCCTTTTTCCCGGATTACACTCCGACAGTACAAGCTGCACGTAGGGAATTCATGCCGGCGAAAAGAATTCTGCAGTCTGCCTCTGTGCCCTATGCAATGTTGTACCCCGCCAAACTGAAGATCACTCATGATGGACAAGCACATTTTTTCACGGACTCTAAATCGGCTATGAAGTTCACAAAGCATATATGTCCACGTAAGACTCCTCAGGTCGCTTCGAAAAGTTCAACGATGGCATCGAATCTCAGTGATGCTGACTGAAAGCAAATGGCTTTGATGAGCCCTATTGTTGTCTATTCACATAACGGTGTGCATGGGCATAATAGACTGCATCACGGTATGAGGGCCAGTAGCCCAATTGCGTTGATATGGTACCAGAAACAGGCCGGTAGTACAGTATAAGTATGTATTAGCCCGGCCTATTGCACAGTTAATTGTTCTTAGAAACTAGAGAATCGGGATTGGGTTTAGTACTAATATAGTAGCCTGGCCACCCTGCCGTCTGGTAGGCGTATGGCGTCGTTCCTCCCCCCCAGAGGGTGATCCCCCATTTGGTTGATATCTCATAGGGGGCTTCGGGTAATAATTGGGAGGGTGGGGGGGTTGTATTCTCAACCTAATTGGGAGGTTGTAGTGGGTGGGGGGTGGGCAGAAGGGAGCATTACTCTTACTGTTACCAACTGTTTAGTTGCAATATGTCAGAAGATTGTTAGCTGCGAATGTATTGACACCGGATTTGGGGATTGCATTTTTCATACAAGGTACCATGACAACCAGTTGCTAGATTCACATGTGACAAACAGCATAGGTGAGGCCCATGGGTGAACGCTACAGATATATCACATGGAACATTAGAGGGTTGAACACCCCGAAAAAAATTCGCCAGGTCTTTGCATATTTGAACCGCCATGGCACTCAGATTGCCCTTTTGCAGGAAACACACCTGACCAAGGCTACAGAGGCGCACATTGCAATTAAATGGGCAGGATTCAAGCTGGCGTCCTCATACTCCTCCTATGCACGGGGGGTTTTAATATTGATAAAGAAGGGTATCCCGTTTACACCACTTAGGACTCACGTGGATAGTGAGGGGCGCTGTGCTATGGTGCAGGGTAAATTAGGGAACACACTGATAACGCTCATAAATACATATGGGCCTATAGCGGATGAGCCGGAGGTGTTCCAGCGAATGTATGGCATACTGAGAGAATGGCCCGAGACTGCCATTATGTGGGGGGGGAACCTTAACACATACCTGGATCCCACTGTGGACAAATCAAACCCGCAAAGTGTTTGCACACCTAAAGTGGCTCAGAGCATCAATAATGCACTGGTGGAGTTTGGGCTGGTGGACGTCTGGAGGCTTCGCAATGGTGCAGCAAGGGAGGGCACACACGCTACACCTTCGCATAATAGTTGGTCTAGGTTAGATTACTGCTCTTGAGTGAGGGCGCGACCGCGTGGGTATCTGCTGTAACTACATATCCACGCACTCTCTCCGATCACAATCCAGTGCAACTAGATCTCCATATCCCCAGCGTTGTCCATCGCCCCTTCACGTGGCGTTTTTGCTCTGAGGCTTTGCTTGACCCAATTTATAACGACACTATTCGCAAGGCGATCGAACATTACTTTGAGGCTAATAAAGGCACAGTGGATAGTCCTGCAACGCTGTGGGAGGCGTTTAAGGTGACAATCAGGGGAGTATGCATTGGCACCACAGCCGGCATACTGAAAGATCTCAGAACCCAACTCACCCAGATAGAGACCACGTTGAAAACCCTAGAAAGTGTATACACGAATAACCCCTCTCCGGACACGCTCTCCCGCATTCATGAGCTGGTTCTGGAATATGACACAGTGGCGGAATCAGAAATTCGCTATATATCACGTAGGCCTGCCACCAGGAAATATGGAGAGGGTGGTAGGCCTGGGTGTCATCTAACTGCAAACATCAAAACTCGAGTGGATCACCATCATATCAACAAAATAACTGACTCTCAGGGTGGGGAGCATTACAATCCTCTGGAAATAGTTGAACAGTTCAGGGGATACTATGCGAATATCTATGCCTCACAGGAGGCGACTCCACAATCCGCAGTGGAGGAGTATCTGAATGACATTGCCTGCGCATGGCTGGCGGACAATCATAGGGAATACCTGAGTCAACCGATAGATGAATCGGACATAAGAGCAGCAATCCACGCTCTACCAAATTCAAAAGCACCAGGGCCCGACGGTCTAACAATAGAATTTTATAAAGCGTATACAGATCTTTTAACGCCATACTTACTGGAGATGTATGCAGAGGCCCATGAGGCTGGTGTTCTGCCCCCATCTCTGCGTCATGCTTTAATTGTTACTCTTCTAAAAAAGGATAAGCCTCCTGACGCTTGTGATTCATATCGGCCCTTATCTTTGATTAACATTGACGCTAAAATACTCGCCAAGATCCTAGCTACTAAATTGCAGCCCGTGATGCAGAGCCTGGTCCTACCGGACCAGTCAGGCTTTATACCAGAGCGATCTACGTCTCACAATTTGCAGACCATCTTCGCGATGATGCATGTTCTTGACCCTAAGCTGCACGCTGCGGCCGTCCTGCTTGATGCTGCTAAAGTGTTTGACTCCATAGAATGGAACTCCAATTTTCATATTTTTCAGCGCATGGGGTTTCCCCTACTTTTCTTGGGTTGGGTGAAGATACTGTACGCTGACCCGTCGGCAAGGGTCCGAGTGGGTGGCCTAACGTCTGAGCCATTCTCTATTAAGCGGGGCACCCGACAAGGCTGCCCGCTATCACCACTGTTGTTTGCTATAGCAATAGAGCCCCTGGCATGTGTGATACGTCAAAGACACAGAGACACGGCTCTAAACTTTAATCACCGTCCAGTTGGAATATCTCTCTATGCCGAAGATATGGTGCTTTTAGTTAGAGAAGCGGCTCGATATCTGGCGCAGGTGCTAAGAGAATACATCAGATTCGGATTGATTTCAGGTCTCACAATCAACTGGGAAAAGTCCATTATCATCCCTTTGACGGCGGCTACCCCTCCCCCACCTCTAGATTATCCGATAGTTTGGACTGCAGAACCGGTCAAATATCTGGGGGTCTGGATTCATCGAGACCCTGACGTCGTTATAAGGGAAAACTATGGACGGGCAAGTCTCTCTCTGGAACAACAAATTGATAAATGGATAGCATTGCCGCTGTCCCTTGCGGATCGCATCGCGATTATAAAAATGGTGGTACTGCCGCGTTTTCTATATCTCTTTTCTAATATACCGATAAAACTATCACAAGGGTTCTTCAAGACTCTACGAACGTCATTGCTTCGCTTGGTTTGAGGGGGTAAACAGGCACGGGTGGGGTGGAATACTCTTACATTGGACTATGCCAGAGGGGGATTTAGTGCACCAGACCCTTATATCTATTATTTAAGCGCTCAAGCACAATATGCATACTACTGGTTTAACCCGCACGCCTTTACTCCACATGTGGCAGTTGAAGATGGCGACGCTTCTCCGACCCCCTTGCACAGTCTTCTCACTCACACGCGCCGGGGTACCCCCAGAACAGAAATAAACACAATAGACACAAAGGTGGCAGCTTGGCAATCTATCGGACGACTTGCCAATAAACTGCCCATATATGCCCCAGCGATGCCCCTGGTGCACCATGCGGCATTATCGGTGACGCAGGAGGCAGGTCCACTGCGACTGCTTCGGGAAGTAGGTATAAATACCATGCAAGACCTGTACCCAGGCAGTGTTTTTCTTACCCCTGAAGATCTGCGGTATGTTGCTCACCCTACACTGCTTTTTCAGTTCACTGTTCATAGATTGAGGCATGCTATTAAATCACATTATGATACCTACCCGGCCGAACCTCCGGCGCTCCAATCCCTACAGTTGCTGTTGACTACACCTACACGTACAAAATTAATAACCAAGCTATTCAGGGCCATACGAGCTGAGACGCCCAGCGGATCAGATAGGAGTCTTGCACGCTGGAATGATACATTGATCCCTCCTATGACGCTGGTGGAATGGGAACATGTCTGAAATCTCACAGGCAAGCTCACACCGAATGGAAACCTCCGCATAATACATTTTAAATATCTGCATCAGACGTATCACACGCCCCTTCGTCTACATGGCTATGGTTTACAGGATACTAGTGGATGTAGGAGGTGTGGTCGATTGGAAGCTGATTTTATGCACCTTGCTTGGGACTGTGGGAGAGTGGCAGGTTTCTGGAGACAGGTGGTGCAAACTATACAAGAAATGTCTGGAACAGCAATACAATGTACTCCGTTGGTATGCCTTTTATGTTATGTTCCTCATGTGAAGGGGGTCATGGGTAAATATATACGAATTGCATTGTTGATGGCTAAGCGTAGAGTTGCTATTACGTGGGGGGGGACACGGTCGCCGAGGGTGGCGCACTGGCTCAAAGACATGGTATACTGCAAAGAAAACCTGGAGTTATATGCGGAGGAACTGCCCACGTCTTCCAAACCCAAAGACATTTGGGAGCCATTGCGACACTATCTTCAGCAGCAGGCCATGGCAGGTTCGCCAACCGGAATAGAGTAAATGTTGTCTATGACAGGGAGTTGGCACTTTGACTGTGAATTGATATTACTGGTATGCTATGTACTGTTTTTCCCCCTGTGGTGTCGAGCAGTTGCAGCTTGTTTTTAGTTGGTTCAATACGGTAGCTGCACTGCGTGGTAGCATTGATGATTATTTTTGAAATGCAATAAAAAAAATTTTTTTTTAAAGTTCTCTGTACTCTGCACAAAGCGTGCGTGGGTAAGGGTCCTAGACAGCATCGCACTCCATTATGAACCTCACACATTTAACAGTAATATTAAGAGTTATGATTATAACAATGACAATGGTGCTAATTATAACCATGGTATTAATAATGATAATGGCTGTTCTCAGAGGACTATCTTCTGCAAGGATGAAGATTTGCCCCAGTTCTTGGTTTCCGCAGGCCCTGTCTCGAGGGAGCTCTCTGCGCAGTGCACCCGCTGCATGGATGTTCATGCTCTTTGTGGAGTCTGCCACTTCTTGCTGTGTGGAGGTCTCCACTGGGAAATCCATTAGGGAATCACAGCACAAAAGCGCTGCACTTGCATCCCCTCTGGGTTGGGCACCTGCCCCATAGCATTCAATTGGCCACACCATGAGCATATCGAGTTCACCGGCTGTGAAGGGCACTCACTGAGCCAATCAGTGGAACTGTGAAGCTACCACCCTAAAAAGATGACCTAAGGTAACTGAGATCCACAGTTGCAGTTTGCGAAGGTTTCGATCAGTTGATCTAGACTCCCAAAACACCAGGATAAATTGATTCTACTACTGACAGCGGCGGATCCTCCGCTATGGTGGAGGAGCGTCACGCCACTTGCCAGCAGCAAAAAAAAGAAAGAAAAATAAAACGATAATAAACCCTCGTTTATTATCGTTTTATTTTTTTCTCTTGGAGCCGAGGCTTGGGGGCAGGGCCAGGGTGATGACAGGCTGGTGGAGGAGTGATTGTACTGCTATCCAATGCGCATGACAGTTTGGCCGGCTGTGTTAGGCAGGCCAAACTGTCATGCGCACTGAAGCTCTCTCCAGCCCGAGCTGCGTTGCCGGGTTGGAGAGAGCAGGCACAGGCTCACAGTCTAACTGGGAGCACAAATCATCGGTGCTCAGGCCAATCCTGACACTGCTTTCAGCAGCATGAAAGCAGCGTCAGGATTGGCCACAGTGCACTCTGGGAGCCTGTGCCTGCAGAAGAGAGGGGCGCAATGCAGGTTTTTTTAATTTGTCTTGTCTGTGCGTCCCCTCCCACCTCCATACTCTAGCAACACACCGGCCACTACTGCTACTGAATTACAAGGCTATGAATATCGAGATACAAGGATATCGTGGACAAAATATCGAAAACCAGAATATAGAAAGATAAATGCATATAGAGGAATTATAGATTTACTATTCCTAACTCCACACCTGTATACCTTGAAGATACATACATATAGTCAAGGTACATATACGAGGCGTGAGGTATAGGAAAGCTATACTTACCTAACTTTAGATATTTTAGATTCAATATTTTGGCCTCTATATTTGTATACTTGAATATTCTCAGTTCGATATTCAGGGGACATACTGGATAAATGTTATGTCAGCACAGATCCGGCTGGAGTTCGTCCTTACCAAACAGCATCTAGCAAGACAGGGAGCCTTCATAGCCGCCTGGCACAAAATCAGGAACGCCCCCCAAACACCCTAAATCACATATTAAGGCAAGAGCTCCAGCTCAGGACGATTTCGCCAGCAAGAAACTTCCTCCAGGAATCCCTTGCAAACACTGGACTCACCCACCTCTGGGAAGCCCCAGCTACTCATGCAGTCTTTAAAAAAGTGGTGCAGAAGGCTATCAAGAGCCTCTCCCTAGTGGAAGATAAAGCCACCTTCTCAGCAAGAAGTCATGCCTGGGTGATAATTAAAGGCTATACATCGCTTATTCCACAGCTATATTTTAGCCTGGGATATCCCAGGAATACCAAAGAAAAAGTTTTGAAACATTGGCTGGGAAAACTCCCAGCTATCCTGCATCTTCCACCATGGCTGACGGGGCAAACACCAACGCGCTGCCGCTTGTGCGGCAATGGAAATGAAGACATGGCAGATCCTGATCTGCATGTGTATCAGCCTGAAGGAGGAGGGTCTCTCCTGTTTAAACCACAGTTCAACCTTCGGGGGATCTGCATGCGGAGACAGACTGTGATAGCTTGTTTCAAACCTGAGGACCCGCAGTTAAACTGCAAGTTAGTAACATTTGGTAGAAAACAAACTGTCCAGAGCAAGCACTGACACAGCTCCTGGAATGCCCCGGGCCGCTTATATTTAATTCCAAAAACAACTACTCTTTTCGGCACAGAACGAAGGATTGTGGAAATTAAAAAGACTCCAACCAAGACTGCTGCTGCTAAGGACTACTATCTTCAACAGTTTGCCATTTTTTAAATGTTCTTTTAACACCACTGGATAGAAATCAAACCGCTGTCCTCTCAGAGGCACCATTTTTATAAATTGCCATTTCCTTTTGCTTGTTTGCACAGCAAAGCTCCACATCTATGAGCACACAAAGCAATTTACTCCAATCCTGTTTTTTCTGGTCAATTGCTAAGAGTCTGTTATGGTTAAAGGCTGACGAAGACACTTTTTAGACTGTTTGTAACTATATATCTATTCATTTTTTATTCGATTTTTATAATGCCCAGTATCTTGTCTGCTTTTTAAAATTGAATGGTTTTATTGCTTTATACATTGTGATGGTTTTAATTAACTATATTAAATAAATATTACTTACTTATTTATTTAAAAATCAGGCTGAGTTCTGCACAAAGAAGGACCAGTGAACTGTGGAGGATACTCTCGATCTCTGCTGGAACGCATGTCTCCGTAACATGAATTCCAAGCACCTTTTCAACGATGATGGACTGGCGCAATAAAACGAGCAATACATTAATCTAAGAAAAGACATAACAATGAATGCTCATTCACTTAAATTCATAAACTGTTTCTATCCACAGGATGTGTAGATCTCTATGGTGTTAAGAATTCCCCCTTATCAAAAAGTGTGACAAGATGCATCACAAGGGAACCAGGGTCAGAAGCCAGACAGCGGCTACATCTAAAGGGCAAATGTGGGTCAGACGGACCAGGAGCGTTCATGAGCACATTCACGGACAACAAACCCCTGGAGAAGAATGCTAATGATGTGACTTGAATGCTATGAGCTCAGGAACTCCAAGCCATCAGCCAGGCAAGGGTCCTTCAGGAATCAGCGACTGGATACCTTCACAGGTGATAATCAGCGCTTTACAAACCCAGTTTGATTGAGTGATTAATTGACGCAAGTTGGGCCCATTGTCCTGTTGAGTTAACTCATCCAGGATATCTCTTGGTGAGAGGTTGGCGCATGAACCATGACCTCTTAGCTCATCTGAAGCAGATCTTAGACTTCTCGGCTCCTAGCCCCACAGTCTGTTCCACTGTAGATGATAAATTTGGAGACAGCAGAGAACCTGAACCAGGACTCAGGTTTTTTGCTCACAGAAGAGACACTCATCCGCAGGTTCCTGTCACACCACAAGGGTGGTCTCAAGAAAAGGCGCTCAAGCCAGGGAGTGGACCCTGGGCAATTCAGGCCTCCTGGTGTCACTCAGCTTTGAAAGCACTACTGCCAGCTGAAAGCTCTGTCTACACAGGTCACTCCCAGGAGGAGCTAATCCAGAGGTATGTGAGGAGGAGAGGTAGTGAGTACACCGCTCTCTACACCCTCATCATCAGAACCGAGGACAGGCTCTCTGTCGAAGTCCTCGTCTTATGCTATTCCACGTGTCCTTGAAGAAGGACCAACCAGGGAGGTACCATCATATCTTCCTGCCTTTCACATCAGCGCTCAGAATAAGGTCTCATGGCACTAGAATGCTGCCTCACTCTCGAGACAGCCCTCATGTACTGCGTTCTTTCTCAGCAGAAAGCCAATCTTCAGCTCTTCATCCACCGTTTGGACAGCACCTTCCAAAGAACATTGTAATTATATAAGAAGCATTTGAAATATGAGGTGCTGAATGGAGAAACAATGTTCTGTGGAGTTATAAACAAATTGAAAACAGAATGGGATTGGAAGGTGGGGGAAATGTAAACTGGGGGATTGATTTATCACCTTCCATATTTATTTTTTGAACACACATGTATACATATTCACAATCTGTGGTACATAGTGATAAAATGATTTGCTCAGAATCACATCATGTGTTGTTCAAGTGCTGAAGCCAAAGTTAGTTGCCAAGAATTTAGGGCTCCAAGGTCAGCATTTTGGCCGCTAGGCCCTCCCTTCTAGCTACAAACACAGTAAAGTACTGACCGCCAAAGCCCTGTGTAACCTAAAGCAAGCTTAAAATAGGCCGCAGTAGATAAACGTAAACAGGACAGGGTGAGGCGGCCTTTCGTCTGTACATCTTGCTGGCATCGAAATGAGACAAGTTAATTCCTGCTTGAAGTGGCTTATGTCCAACTTCCCCATAACACGTCGGATATGTGTCGATCTCCTCAGGAGGCAGGAAACATCTAGTAATCTCCAAACTATTGTATTGGATATTTTTAGGAGTGCCACACTAAGGACAGACCAGTTATTCATCCCTTAATACTGCTAGTAATGACTGGGGAGAAAGAACTCGACCTTGTGCCAGCATTCACTCACTTATGAAAAGTGAAATACCACACTCCTTTCTTTATACTTTTTTCACAATTGTTTCGTGATTGCTTCCCAGCAACACGAATTCCTATCAATTTTCGTTTTTGTTTCTTAATATAACACGCTCCTATCTTTTGAAACTGTTTAATTTTCATAGTATTTGACTGCCAATAAATCACTCAATGGACTTTGGGTCTCCAAGCTGACTCTTCTACAGGAGGATCAAACACAGTTTCATGTGCCTCACACCTGAAAATCAAAATACCCGGTAAGTTGCATTAATTCATACCCAACTCATGTCTTTACCATTCCATAAATACTGTCTCCCATTCTTCTAAAAACACTGGCCTGCTTTCATATCATCTTCAGCAACAAACGTATCCGGCCGAATGATCGAATCACAGTGTGCCACTATGTGCCATTAATACGTCATTAATGACCGTCTTTACCCCTTTCTCTTCTCCCACGCTTCCTGTCA
Organism: Calotriton arnoldi; assembly: GCA_963921515.1. Lineage (NCBI taxonomy): Eukaryota > Metazoa > Chordata > Amphibia > Caudata > Salamandridae > Calotriton > Calotriton arnoldi. The sequence continues at coordinate 264,232 of CAWUFW010008947.1, read as the reverse complement.
CTTGTGAAGTTTGCTCTTTCTTCCATGTTATTGTACATCTTGTTCAGTCCTGCTGTCATAAAAAAACATATCAAATTCTGCCTTTCATTTAAACCTTTATGGTGTACTGTAACAAGTGCCTCAAACATGGTTCTCTGCATAATAATGTCATCTCTCTGAGCTAGAACATCTATCAAGCCAGGGGCCTATGTAGAGTTTAGGTCTTGGAGCCTATGTTCTATGACAGAGGAAGAAGGTGTGATGCTGCAGCATAGACGAATAGATCTGGGTTCTAATCCTTGTTAGGCCTGACAGCCTTAGGGTGGTTTTCTCCCCAACTATTTGTCTACCCCCTCCACTTTTCTGACTTTGTTTTTGCTGGCTTTAAGACTCTGTGCACTTTACCACTGCTAACCAGTGCTAAAGTGCTTGTGCTCTCTCCCCTAAACATGGTAACATTGGTTCACCCTCAATTGGTATTCACTTATAATCTCCTAGTAAAGTGGATCCCCTGTACCCAGGGCCTGTATATTAAAGGCTACTAGTGGGCCTGCAACACTGATTGTGCCACCCACTAAAGTAGCCCTTTAACCATGTCTCAGGCCTGCCACTGCAGAGCTTGTGTGTGCAGTTTTACACTGCCATGTCGACCTGGCAAAATAAACATTTTACCAGACCCAAACCTTCCCAAAATCCCAAATTCGTTTTTCACTAGTGCAAGGCCTGTCTCTCTCATACGATAACTTTGGGATTCTTTTATCACATTTTACAAGTGTAATTTCCAATTTGGAAAGAGATAAGACCCCCAAGTCTAGTGTCTCTGGAATCCTAATTTAAAATCCTTACTTATGATGAAGTCGAATTTTAAGTTGCAATTCAGGGAATGCCACTTTTGGAAAGTTGGCATTTTCTTACTTTAGCCATTTGGTGCCTGCTGCCTGTCTCTGATCAGTCTGGGGTGGTTGACATCTGGGCTTTGTATAGTCCCCCTAGACAGCCACACTCAATGCGTGCTTAGGTGTGACTTAATGGGCCATCCTGGGAGGATGGGAGGGAGGAGCTGGACCCAGCCTCACTTGCACCGGAACAGGCTGTGTCCTCTCCACACACAAAGGGCTTGCATACCCCCGTGTAGTGAGTCTAGTGCCAGGGCAGGAAGGGCGGACCTCTGTGCACTTCAAAGACCTGTCTTTGAAGTCTCCCCCACTTCAAAGGCATAACTGGGTATAAGTACTGGACTGCTGACACCATCACTTCAGTATACTTATGGACCTGTGACTACTCTGCCAGGAAGAACTGCTGTTCTGCTTAAGGACGGCTACTCTGCTGGACTGCTGTTTGCTGGACTCCTGCCTTGCTGTGTTGCCCTGCTGCCTGCTGCTCTCGCTTGCCTGGGTAAGAAGGACTGGACCTGCATCACTTGAACCCAGAGTGACTCCAAGGGCTAGCTGACTGGCCTCCTGATCTGCAGTCTCAAGGACATAAAAGGCTTCCAACCAGTCTGCTCCTACACTGTGACTCTGCAATCTGTGAATCTGCCCTGTCAAGTGGTGCCACCCCAGTCCTGGACCCTTGGAAGTGGCCCTAAGGTGTTTTCTCCAGCAGAACTGGCGCATCCTCTGCAGTGTGAGCAGAATCAATGCAGCACTGCCATTGCGGGAACAGGATCTGCGCATCGCCCTCGGAACCAGTGCATGGTCTTCGGAACAGCCGCTTTGGAACCAACACATCGCCGCCACTGCATGGAAAAGATCGACGCATCACCTCTACTGCATGGAGAAACCCGGTGCATCGCATTTGGAACTGACACATCAGTGGCGGTTTCTCCCCGAGGGCATCGGGGCTCCGCCCCCGTTACTCATATGCTCATATTTTATTTTATAAAAAAAAATATCCGTTTTTTTATGATGTCTTCTAAATAATATATTACCGCCGCCGTGACAGTGGCCTTTCGTTGTGGCGGCCGGCTGGAGGCATGTCATGTGACGGTCTCCTTGCATGCTCCCCCTTGCGTGCCCAAAGAAGCCTAAGTGCTTGCCGGGCTGACAACCTCACAGCCCTGAAGGCTGTGATGTCATCAGCTCGGCAAAGACCTAGTTTCAGGGCCCAGTCTCCACCCCCTGATGGCGTGGAGGGAAAGTTAGCCCAGGGCGTTTTAAGTCCAAGCCCGGGATCGCTAACCCTCCACGTCAATCAGAGAGTGGAGAGCTTGTCACCCAGCCCTTTCCCAACTCATTACAGGGCGTGGTTGGACCCACCGACGAGTTGGGAAAGGGGTGTGGCAGGCAGGAAGCTGAGGATTCGAGTCTGCGCAGACTCGACCTCAGACTGCTTCCCGCGCGTGGTGGAACTTTCAGGAAAGAAGCCACTGTGTCAGGGACAGGGACTGAAGTCCCCCGAGACAGTCCATTACTGCAGTGCACTGTTGCTGCTTGCCGGTGCCACCACAGCAGCACTGAGTTGACTGCAGGGGACGAAAGTGAACTCAGGAGTCACCAGCAGCCCAGGTAAGGCCCAGGCGGGCATTTTTTAAAGTTTAGGGTAGAGCCGCGGTGGGGAAGCAGACTCGAGTCTCGCCTGGGTGGGTAAGTTTTTGGACCCGAGGTCTTTAATGGCGCGGGCCGAGTCCCATGATGGTGGTAACACGAGCAGGTCACGGCGTTGGGCAAAGAGGAGAATGTGCAGCAGCTGGGGAGCTATCGGGGGCCCAGGATATGCTCTCTCCCTCCTTTCAAAATAGCCAAATGTCTCATTAACCCTACAGTTTTCAGTCGATTAAAACACTACAGCTGCCTTCTGGCATGCTGTACCCACTACTCCTAGGCCCCATTTTACAAAGTCATAGCCTGTGCACCTAGAACTCTGAACAGCATACTCGGGCATTTTCCCGACATGGCACAGTTCCGTTTGGCGGACTCACCACCAAGAGCAGAGGCATACATTGCTAAAACCGGCATTCAGAGCAGTACATAACCCAGCCCCTAAACGCCTCTCAAATAAAATGCACGTGGCGCTGTGAGTTAAGCCGGTGCCTCGGGCCCTGTGGGTTACACTGAGTGCAACACATGTTTAGTGTGGTGTACCATAAGTGCACCAGACACTGCCTTTGGTGTACGCTGGGTGCAATAGGAGCTGCGTGTGGGTTACACAGTGTGCACGACGAGGCGCAGTGAGTTAAAGCTGGTGCCTCGGGCCCCGTGGGTTACATTGGTGCACTTATGGTACACCACACTCGGCAATCGGCATGTGTGGTGCACTCAGACACTGCCTTTGGTGTACACTGGGTGCACTAGGTGCTGTGTATGGTGTACACTGGAGGCCATATCTGAAGTGGTAGAATGCACAGCAACATGTAATGACCAGACCTTCCAAGTTTTGCGATGCTCAAGGCATTAACTGGGGCGTGCTACCCTGGAACGCGCTCCCTGCGTGCGCGTGAATGTATATGCAAAAGCTGGAGCCTGGCCAGGTTCCCTAACCCAAGATGCACAGCTGCACAATACAATGAAGTTCAAACGTTATCATCCGTGTTTTCATTCAATTTATTCCATATGTAATCAAAAGTAATCCAAATATTCATTGGACATTTTCGTGGTTTCCTCTTTACTACATTTCCGCATGGTACCTTGGATGCTGCTCACACCAGGGTGCACCAGTGATGCGGGTGACACAGGATGCAGCAGCGGGTGATGTGGGTTCTGGGTTACACACACTAGGAGCCGCTCTACTTTAACGTTTTTCGTTCAGAAATCGATCAGTGCTATTGTCTGTAAAATTCAAAACATGAATATAGGTTTGCATTCGGGGCCCAGAGGGACCCCGTGAGTGAGCCTCAGTTGTGGCTGCCCTGTCCTACCTTAACTGGTGGCAGGGGCCCGTTTCCACTGGGGCAACAAAAGTACTCAATTCAGGCCTAATACCTTGGTAATTGGGGATAGTGGCATTTCTGGATTCAGATTTTAAAACAACGTGTGAGACGTGGAATTCTCTCAGGAATCCATTGCCCCATAGCTCTGTTTCAAGAATACCTTGTAAAATAGGACATTTAATACAGAGAACATTATCAGGATAGCCTCATTAGTGAATTATTATAGAGCAAACGTTTGCTTAACATAATTACATTTCCTTCAATAAAAGTATTTATCATTATTAACTGTGCATTCTCTTCATTGTAAAATAACCCGCTTTGCGTTCCTCTGAGCATGATTTGCCAGAGGTTTGCAGAAAAATGAATATGCTGATGGTAGAGGTGGACAAGTGAAGTTAATAAATCAGCTGTGTAAAGGTTAAAGAGTACAGGAACCAGCACACACCCTTGCTTCCGGCCCTGGTTGGCTGCACTTGATACAAACCCATGTATGTGCCGACTTTGATTTTTTCCAATTTTCTGTGCTTCGTGATATGACACCCTTCTTTTAACTTCTTTCATAGTTTTTTTCGTGGATTCCACAGTATTTATGCTTTGAACAGTGGAATTCCATTCCACAATGCTGCTTTTTTCCCAAGGAAGTTTCAGAACTAATTTTTCTTGTGTTTGTTCGGCTCAGCAGGGATGATTTTCACCTCATCTGTGAATTGCATTTTTTGCTTCTTACCATGAATCCATTCTTGTTCCTGGTTCCCATACTGTGACATGTTTGGTCCTCACTTATTTCTCCAGGTGTGGTCTCTCTAAGTGTAGGTTCCCTTCTAGGGAAGGTTTTGGTTTGCACTGTGACGCAAGGCAATTTTGCATGACAGTCACGGTTGCATTGGGCAGTCACACTGTTTGCATTTGTTTTTTTGTAACGGAGGTGCACGTTTTTAACTGCTTTCATGCATGGTTGAGCTTCTGCAACAGTATGATTTTGTGGACATAGGGAATGTTGCAGAAGTGTGCATATGCACATATTTAAATGTATATAATTTGAATGGATTCTGCTTGAGGGAGAACATAACAATTATGTTTTTTTCTCATAAGAACTGTACGGGTCCACAGGTGTGGATTTGGTTGTATATACGTGATTTTATTGTGATGGTGTGATGTGTTGTGTTGATCAAAATTATGTACGAAATAATAATGATACTCATTTTAAATAACGATTTGCTTCTTAGAATAGGGGTGAAATGCGTTTTCTTAATGCAAGGAGAAATTGCTGATAAAAAGCCAAAACTTAAGGTTCTTAAATATTCGATGTGTAGTGCCTCTTTTGAGTTTTCCTGAATTAGGATAATGCCTTGATGTTGATCATTAATTGCAGATTTAACACTGAAGCTTTCCTGGTAATACAGTGCATCTCCTGGTAATTCTAAAACATGTCTCCGGAAACAAATGAAATCCAACATTACCAATTGTTATGCTCCATATTAACTGAACTGAATGTGATATGTAATGGTATTACCAATTCAGCAACGTCCACGGTATTTACCATCAAGTCTGTAATTGAGACAGTAGGCTTTAGGCCCTGATTTTGAATTAGGATTGTAACAACAGTGGGAAGGGCCAAGCAAGTAATAATTGCTGACAGGCTTTCAAAAGTATTTAGATTGGCGTAATTGGGGAATAACCAGTGGAAACATTATTTCCACTGGTAAATTTGCAAGTTTAAGTTTTCTTCAACAGCAGAAAGCTTCCAGAAACGTCTGTAAGAATTACTGGGTGACGCATGGTATTTTTGGGCTACCTCCCTGGGGCACCACTGTATCTTGCAGTATTACCAAATGTCTAACCTCAATAGTGGGCTGCAGAATAAAAAAAAAGTGGACATTTGCAAATTAGTCGAGAGGGGTTTCTGTGACCTCAAATTTGCATGAAAATGCACCATTTGTCCACTCTTTTTTCAAAATTTTCTCGGGGGGAAAACCCCCCCGAACCCGCCATAGGTTGTTCGGGCTCGCTCGCTACGCTCGCTAGCCACAGTGCGACAACTATTTTACGCCTCACCACTTTCAAATGTCACCGCCACTGTGACACATATCGCAACCAGCGCATCGCCTTCGGAACCGATGCATCGCTGCTGTTGCATGGATCAAATCGACACATCACCCTTACTACGTGCGGAACACCGACGCATGGCTTGGCTGCACCCCGCATCTCTGTCGAGGCAACCAGGATAAAAGTACTTTTGTTCAGCCGGCCTCACTGGGTCCTTGTAGCTCGCCCTTGCTCCATCGCCGTTGGCCTGAACTCTTGACTTTGTCTCAGTCCCGCGCGACCAGTTACCCCAAGTAAGGGCTTATTGCTTCTAAGTCCTATTTTACAGTTTATTCTTTTTAAAATTCATATCTCTAGTTCTACTTATTTGATTTTTGTTGTTTTGGTCTTGTTTTATTGATTAAATGAAGTACTATTTTTCTAACCTGGTGTGGAATCTTTTTGTGTGGTGTGTTCACTGTTTTACTATTTGCAGTGTTGCACAAATACTATACACATTGCCTCTAAAGTTAGGCCTGACTGCTCTGTGCCAAGCTACCAAAGGGTGAGCACAGGTTAACTTAGGGTTTGCCTGCCTCTTACTCTGACTAGGATTGTGGTTGCTGCTTAACTAAGGGTTACACCCCCAGTCAACCTACAACCCAATTTCTAACAATCCCCTGCACAAATGTTTTTTTAATATGTATAAATGAGTTGTAGAGTGTACCTTTTCCCACACACTGATCAGATTACATAATACAGCACTAAATTGTGCAATTTGCACCAATTTACTACGAATAAATGACATTTTCACACACAGAAAGCCAATCAAAATAGTATTTGTACACCGCTTTACTACCAGCGAGCTTGGCCCACCCTATGACAAACAAATGAAAACAGATAGTGCTCACCCACCATGTTAAGGTCAATACTGTGTTCTAATCTGAGCAAAGCTAGTCTTAGATCCCACATTACCTGCTCATTTATTATGGATTGTATGTCCCTGATTCAATAAATCTTCTCTGGGACTCTGCACCTGCCTTTGTTTATGTTGTCACTATTTTTCAACATTCTACGGCTGGATGGTGTAGCAGACCGTCTGCAGAGCTCATCAGTGCCAGAGACACCATTTTTCAATCTCAGCATTCCATTTGGAAAACCTATGACCTATTTGGAGTGACCGGCTCGCGAAAGAGGCCGCACACGCTCCAGCCCCAGCGGGAAGGCAAGAAGTGCGATCCACTGGCGCGAGCTGTTCTGGCGCTTCCCCGAGAGGCAAGCAGTGCTGACTTCAAGCTGCGGCCACTGTACCCGACGGGGGATCACGCCCTCCACCGCCGACACCAGCAGCTATCTCCGATGCCGGACAAGACAGCCGGGACTGCCGCAGACGCGGCGCAACACACGCGGTGAGTGGGGGCCGCTCTGCATCACAGCACCGCACCGAGGGACGGCAGCGCACCCGCTCCCTTTCATCCCCGTTTGCCCTGAGGCCTGCCCGCGACCAGCCCCACCAGGGACACGTACCTCATACCTGCTGGATAAATAGGAGGGCCACGAACCACGAAATAGGCCGCGAGCCACATAACGCATCGAGACGGGCCGGCCGCCCCTCCCCCCTGCTCCCGTGTGCGGCCCGGCGCTCCCGGCTGAGTGTGAACGCTGACCGAGCGCTCTGGACAAACGTACCTACATCGGCTGGTGCAGCCGCTGCGGTGTGCACACCATAATCACAGCGCACCCCTGCCAGGCAGTACAGAGGCTTCATTGCAATCAGCACTACCACCCTGGAGAGACACTGATGGCAAGTCCACCTGCACCCTAGTTGGCCGGGGAAAGGCCTAATCACCAGGGTGGACCACTGTTCCACACGCACTCCATGCCCCAGGACCCGCTCCCATAGCGGTCAACGACGAGACACCCCCCGCAACACTTCTCACAACAACAGCGTCTGGAGGCGAGCGGGATAGCGCAAACGCCACAACCCATCACTATGGATCCCCCCCTAGGTGATTACAATTGGAACTGAGCGCCATCCCCTCTCACGGGGCAGAATCCACAGCTGCTAGCACCCAAGCACTCAAGAGCGGGGCTGGAGGCTGCAGACATGCAAGAGCCTGGCCGTGCCCTGCCCGCCACCGGGGCCCTCTCCTCCAGCAGGCCCGGACTTCACAGTCTTTATGATAAAGTATCTCATGACAATGATTGTGGGCATCACCTCCGGCGTGTGGGTCTGGTCCAGCAAGACCCTGCAGTCCTGGCAGAGCTTCTACCACAGGTTGAGGGGCACAGGGAAGAGGGAGACGACAGTATGAGCCCCTGGCCTAAAAGACTTTAATACTGCACTGGCGAAGGGCGCACAGAACTTTGACCTCTGTGTTCTCTTTCTGAATGTCTACCGTTTTGTACCCCCTTCACCCTCCCCCCTCCTCTTTCATTCTCTGTCTCTGTCTCTCACCCTCCCCCACCACTTTCCCTTTTTCATTCTTTGTCTACCTCCTCTGCTCCTATCCCCTCTCCCCTGAATCTCTACCCCTGTCTGCTACGCCGCCTAGCCCCCTGTCCCTTGTGCCCTTTGACTAAGCACTCCTTCTCCCCTTGTTGGGGAAAGATCCAATATTTATACTCTGGAGTCTCAGTGTTCCCTCTGAGAGAGTCCACTGCGCTAAGGGAGCCACTCACAGTTGAGGTTTGGTATGGCGCCCCTTGCCAAAGCACTCCCTCTCCCCTTTTGGGGAAGGATCCAGTAGGTAGACCTTGGAGTCTCAGAGACCCTCTGAGAGAGTCCACTGCTTAATAGGGAGCCTCTCGCAACGGAGATGGGAGAATGGTGCCACTTCCCTGGGATCACAGTTTACTGGACTTTGGATGCAGCTATTATGCGTTTACCGGTTTGTGCCCCCGTCACCCTCCCCCTCTTCTTTCTTGCTGTGTCTTTCACCCTCCCCTCCTCTTTCCCCCTTCATTCTATATCTACTCCCCCTGCTCCTACCCTCTCTCCCCTTGTATCTCTCCCCTTGCCTGCTTTTTCCCTTACATATATGTCCTTACTGTTTGTCTCGACCTAACATGTAATTATGTAGCTATGCTCTAATAACTGTGTAACCTTTGTAACGATGTAACCTGCAACTATGTTCTGATTCTTATGTAAAGCGCTCTGATACCTCCGGGTCTAGCCAGCGCTTTATAAATCCTTTCAAATGTTGACTACCAGTCACCTATGCTACCCATATACTACTATCTACCTCTTTTGTACTGAATGGCGAATACCGAATGTATGTATACTACCTCAACCATCTAATGTTTAATAACTGTATATTGTAAAGCGCTCTGATACCCGCGTGGGTCATGTTCGCGCTATATAAAACTTTATAAATAAAATATGATTCTGGGGGTTGTGCGATTAAGATACAATAGTAAGAAGACAATAAATATGTGAATATAATGGAAACACAATGGCAGTAGTGAAAGTGACTCCAAGCTTGACTCAACATGATACGCCATAGAAAAAATCTGAACCTTTAAAACTAAACACAGCCCCCACCCTCTCTCTCTCTCTCCTGGTGGGAATATTTCATCCATTTCTTTTTGTCCTTTGGGTAGTGGATTTTATTTTCCTCGTCATAAAGTCATCATAAACTCATCACTGGGGTGTGACAGTATAATTACTTTATTACTTTGGCTGGTAACGTCTTAAATTAGTTGATGGTATGGAATATTTCTACTAATAATAATAAAACGCCCATGTTTTAATATAGTGGAATTTGGTGAGCAGGAATATTAGTGCTAATATATAGAGTTATAGAAAAGTAACCGTGAAAACTGGGACGCTTTTTAGGTCTCGTCCTGAGCCAGCGCTTGCGCTGGTCTGGGCGAGACATTTTGTAGTGTGGGCTTCAGAAATGCGACCACAACTTTTGGCTGGCCTAGAGCATGCGAGAACGCGCACAATAACGCGCTTTCCTCGCATGCTCCAGGCCATCTGCCTTTCCTGTCACGCTCTCCCAAGCGCCTCGCTCTGCCCCTCCCCCACCACAGAGCGAGCGCTTGTTTTTTATAAACATAAACTAACAGGAAGGATTGCTGCTTGGCTTTTTATGTACAAATGAAAAGCTTCGTAAAAATGCATTCCATGTACTGACATGAAATGCATTATTACAAAGCTTTTTCATTTGTTCTTAAAAAGTGAAACAGCACAATCTTTCCTGTTAGTTGTAAGATTATTGATGAAGTGCCCACCCTCCTCCTATGTCCGCAGAGACTGCTTAACAATGCATTAAAGACACATTGTGTCCAAAACGCGCTGCCTCTGCGGACATAGGAGGAGGACGGGCAATTTATAAATAATCTAGTTATGCTTATATGTGTAGTAACAGCCCCTTGCATCTTTCAATAACGCGCAGCCCCTCGACGGATATCACTCAATCTTTGCGCTTTAATGAAAGTTTCTTTATTTGTACAGCGTTTTCTACCAGATATTATACAGGAGCCCTCTGCTAACCTCTGCCAATAAACATAAGCATCCCCTTGCATCTTGTAATAACAGCCCTTTTAAAGGCCATTTACTGTCACTTAATGTAGTTTTCTGGCTTTAATGCAAAGGGAGCGCACATGCACGAGCTGAGGGCCATGTGGCATTCCTCTCGCTCGGCCAAGCGTGCGCGCCTCGCTTCAATGCCCCTCCCTCTCCCCCACCACAGAAACGTCTGCCATGCTTCTGTTGTGACCCTTTGATGCAGGGCATTGGAGGAAAACATGGGCATTTTGTTGTTTTTTTCACGTTGAAAGTTTTAACAGACACTTCGAGACTGTTCTTGGCATGATGTCAACCTGCGCCTCTTTCAACTTCAAAAAGTTATTTGGTAGCTTTGCAAGGAAAGTTATATCATCAAAGGAATCTGCAAATATACCTTGGCACAGGCGCTTGGTGGTAGCCACAATACACATATCTGCACCACCACTCCACCACTCAGCATCACAACAGCACCACTCCACCACCTCAGCACCACTCCACCACCTCAGCACCACTCCACCACCTCCGCACCACTCCACCACCTCCGCACCCCTCCACCACTCCACCACTACTCCACCACCTCAGCATCACAACACCACCACTCCACCACCTCAGCACCACTCCACCACCACTCCACCACCTCAGCATCACTCCACCACCACTCCACCACCTCAGCATCACAACACCACCACTCCACCACCTCAGCATCACAACACCACCACTCCACCACCTCAGCATCACAACACCACCACTCCACCACCTCAGCATCACAACACCACCACCTCAGCATCACAACACCACCACTCCACCACCTCAGCATCACTCCACCACCACTCCACCACCACTCCTCCCACCTCAGCATCACTCCACCACCACTCCACCACCTCAGCATCACAACACCACCACTCCACCATCACTCCACCACCACTCCACCACTCAGCATCTCAACAGCACCACTCCACCACCTCAGCACCACTCCACCACCTCAGCACCACTCCACCACCTCCACACCACTCCACCACCTCCACACCACTCCACCACCTCCGCACCCCTCCACCACTCCACCACCACTCCACCACCTCAGCATCACAACACCACCACTCCAGCACCTCAGCACCACTCCACCACCACTCCACCACCTCAGCATCACTCCACCACCACTCCACCACCTCAGCATCACAACACCACCACAACACCACTCCACCACCTGAGCATCACCACACCACCACCTCAGCATCACAACACCACCACCTCAGCATCACAACACCACCACTCCACCACCTCAGCATCACTCCACCACCACTCCTCCACCTCAGCATCACTCCACCACCACTCCACCACCTCAGCATCACAACACCACCACTCCACCATCACTCCACCACCACTCCACCACCTCAGCATCACAACACCACCACCTCAGCATCACAACACCACCACTCCACCACCTCAGCATCACAACACCACCACCTCAGCATCACAACACCACCACTCCACCACCTCAGCATCACAACACCACCACCTCAGCATCACTCCACCACCTCAGCATCACAACACCACCACTCCACCACCACTCCACCACCTCAGCATCACAACACCACCACTCCACCACCTCAGCACCACTCCACCACCACTCCACCACCTCAGCATCACTCCACCACCTCAGCATCACAACACCACCACTCCACCACCTCAGCATCACAACACCACCACTCCACCACCTCAGCATCACAACACCACCACTCCACCACCTCAGCATCACAACACCACCACTCCACCATCACTCCACCACCACTCCACCACCTCAGCATCACTCCACCACCACTCCACCACCACTCCTCCACCTCAGTATCACTCCACCACCACTCCACCACCTCAGCATCACAACACCACCACTCCACCATCACTCCACCACCACTCCACCACCTCAGCATCACAACACCACCACCTCAGCATCACAACACCACCACTCCACCATCACTCCACCACCACCTCAGCATCACAACACCACCACTCCACCACCTCAGCATCACACCACCACTCCACCACCACTCCACCACCTCAGCATCACAACACCACCACTCCACCACCTCAGCATCACAACACCACCACCTCAGCATCACAACACCACCACCTCAGCACCACCTCAGCACCACTCCACCACCACTCCACCATCACTCCACCACAACACCACTCCACCATCACTCCACCACCACCTCAGCATCACAACACCACCACTCCTCCACCACCACTCCACCACCACTCTACCACCATCACTCCACCACCACCACTCCACCAACATTAAACACATTGGCAAAGTCAATAGCTCTGCCTAAACACTTATAAGGCCCCAAAGACGAGACGTATTGGCTATGCCAATGCTTGTTCATCTAGGGTTCTGAGTGAAATCAAATAGACAATGACAGTGTTATTCACTTTTTACCCATCTATAATTTTATGTTATGTATGTCTTCCAAAATCATCTGCCCCTGCTGTCAGCTGCCACGAAGGGGCAGGGGATTAATGGGGAAGTCATACACATCATGGCCATGGCCTTTCCTCTCTGTCTCAACTGTAAGAAATGCCACCCACCCCAACTCCCTCTATGATTTTACTCACCCTCCCCTCCCCTTCCCTTCCAAAGCTCTCTGCTCTCCAGAGCTGCACTGATGGGCTTTCAGAGAGCCCTATCAGAGCAGCATATAAACCCTTTATGGACTAGCATCAGTGGGAAAACCACTTTTGTTTACAACTGTTGCTATGTTATTGCAGTGAATAACCAGACTTAGAATCTAGTTTTGACGACAGTGGCACTCGGTGAGGTTGAGGTTATGACAAGGGGACAATGGGAAATGTACCTCAGTGTCTGGGCCTCTGACTTTAAAGTCATTCCTGCTAAGGCATTTTCTGGGGATGTAGAGTAAATTTCTCTGTCTACATCCAGGGTGCCATCATTGGCACTTTTCTGACCTCTTGTATACTTTTAATGGAACAGTGCCTGCATTTCTCAACAGTCCTGGTATGCCTTCAGTAGGACCATGTTGGCATTTGTCATCAGAACTGCCACACTTTTAATATAGCAGTACCACCACCTCTTGACATTGTTAATTTTCTTTGATCGGTGCAGAACTAGCAACTCTGAGCAGGGCTGCTATGTTATGAACTGGACAGAACTTACAGGACTCAGCAGGGATAAGCACTTACCAGCAGAGCTGCAATACACGTAATTAGACTGTTCCAATTCTGCTCATCAGGATTACTAGTCAACGCTAGTACCTCTTATCAGGACTGCGATAATGTTAACATTGATTAAATGTGTGAAGGGCGGGTTATGCACAGACCAGTCCAGTAGGTGCGTTAACCCAATAACCTACATCCATCCAACAGGCCAGTGACTCAGAGAATCATTTTGGGCCAAGACGGTACCAGTGACATGCAAGGCAAACTTGACTCACAGTTGAATTTTTGCTCAGCCCTTTTTCCCTCTGAAAAGAATCTCTCTTGCAGAAATGGGGAGGCTTCCAAAAAGGCAGGTATCATGTCATTGAATGAAGAAAACCAGGAACCTGGAATCCGAAAGTGGAGTCAGGAGTCAGGATCAGCAAGGGAAGGAACACAGCTGTGTAGCAATGCACACTCCAAACAGACTGAAGCCTTTATATAAAGAACAAGATAATGAAATGACATCAAACATCACAGCAGGAAACACAAAGGATTGGGAAAAGCAGAAAGGAATCAAGGAAGAAACAGCCATGATAGAAAAGGGAAAGAAACAGGAACGAAAACCTGAACAACACTAGCTGTGGAGCAGCTTTAGAAGGCAGGCGATTGCAATTTTGGAGCTGGAGAAGCAAGGAACATCAGCTATGAGCCCAGGAGCACGAGACAAGTTAGTCCCAAGTGATGGAAACTCACAGTCTGCAGTTGCAGGCTTCATGCGGTCTTTCCCGAGACACAGAACCGCAGGATCATGAAAGGCACTGGTTCTCGGACGCCATGGTGGCCAAGACGCCACAGTCACAACAGTTGCTCTCTCCCTCATATGATGTTTTTGCATCTCCTCACCAACCAGGCTTCATTTTTTTACCCTCTCGCTGTAACTTCCCCACCACCCACTTCTCTCTTGAATCTCCACCCCACAGTCCTTTTTTTTAAATATGTTAATTTTTTGGGCTCGCCAGGCAGCAAATTGTTGATGGACCAGCTACCTAGAAAAGAAAGCCCTTTCGCACTACTGAAATTTCATTTGTTTTACTCATCATGTCGGATCAGTAAATTAAAAACAATGGTGCCCATGTCACCTTCTAGGAGTGTGCATGTGTGGTGACATGTGCCGGCATATGCCACCAGGCATGCGTGCGCCTACAAAATGATGCTGCCAGCAGCTGCCTCATCGCACTTTTTAAAATTTTTACATTGCCTGAGTTTCACAACATCACTAAAAATGCTATTGTTGATGCTGCACAGCATCGGTAAACAGCCTTGGCAAAGCCATTAGGTTGAAAAGGCAAGACCAATTGGCTTTGCCAATGCTTATTAATTTTTATCCGCCAGCCTCGTGCTAATTTAGTATTTGCACAAGGGTCTTGGCCTGTCCCTTGACATAAGTAAGGTCCTGGACATGCCTATGGGCTTAAGCGGCTGAAGCATGCTGTCTTTAAGATCAGAAGGCTACCATCTCTGTCATGGATTTAACATGAAGAGAGGTGTTGGAAGCATACTATGTTTTGTGAATCAGTAATTGTGGCCAGGCCTTTTTATCTGTGCCACTATAGTAGAGGCCTATGGCACATCCGAGTAAAGTTCTGCTCCTATTCTCTAACATAGATTTGTGAGTAACATCCCAAGTGCATTTTATGCATGTGGATGTATGTGACCTGTGTGAGAAGCATCATTCTGCCCAAAGGCTGGTCTGGAAAACAGGACAGATAAAAAAGCAACCCAAACCAGTTCTGAAAATGCAGAGAGATAATCCATATCCTCTGTCTGCTTTACCTGTATAAAAGTGGGAGCAGCTGACTCACTGGATGCTGCAGTTCCAAGTTATCTTCAATCAAAGAAATAAGTGCTTAGCAGAGTACACAGAAGACTGCTGTGCAGCCAGAGGTGGTATTTGCTTACATCCAGCTTTCAGAGGTGAGGGGACAGCACCTGGATTCTTACATTGCTTGTAGAAACTGAATTTCTTACATGAAAGCACCTTGAAGCCTACCTGCTGCTGAGAGAGGGAAGGAGACGGCCAACCCTACAGAGGTGTGACTGACATGAAGTGCCAGAGCAGCTTGACGTCCGGTGCTGTCTGGGTCCGCCGGTAGAATGAAAACCGGGGGGAGAGAGCAGACTGATGTGAGTGCCCTGATGTATGTAGTCTGCAGACTCCATGTGTAGACAGTTCAAGGAATAAATACAGACAGTGGTCAATGCCGTTGTCCCCAAGACTTTTGTGGTGATGCTAGAATGTGCTGTCATCAAGACATTTTAGGCTGAGGCGGGGCATGCCGCAAACAAGACGTTTTCTGCCTGAGGTGGAGTGTGCTGCCATTCAGAAGTTTGTGCTGAGGCAGAGTGTGCCACTACTGATCAATGAATGGGCCAGACTGGTGCTCTACTGATGCACTTGTGACCCCCGCGGTGGCCGTCCTTTTGCTGCTGTGACCTCTGACCCTGGTGGTCTGCACCTGCAACTCACTGATGAGTGGGAAAAGGGTCCAGTGCTCCCTGGGGTCGACACCTGCCTAGAAGGACGGTGGATTTCTGTGCTCGTTGTTTTCCTGCTGTGGAAGGCTTTAGTTGGCATGTCTCTCCTACAAGTGGGAGTGAAGAGAGGCGCATGATGTAGACACGTGTTGTTGCTTCGAAAGACATTCAGATGGATCCCCACCGAATCTAGAAAAAACTGTCACCCACGCACTCATCAGCAGCAGACTCGAATATGGTAACACACTCTATGCCAGTGTTACCCAGAAACCTCTCAAGAAATTTCCGAATGTTCAGCCAGACTGGTCATCGACATCCCTCGCCGCAGCCACATCTCCGAACACCTCCGAGAACTCAACTGGCTCCCGGTCACCAAGAGAATCACCTTCAAGCTCCTCATTCACGCCTACAAAGCCCTCCATGATGCAGGGCCAGCATACCTGAACCACAGCTTCTCATTCCACATCCCTACCAGACACCTCCGCTCTGCCCGGCTGGCTCTGGCCACCGTCCCTCAGATCCACAAGACTAGAACCGGAGAAAGATCCTTCTCCTACCTCGCCACCAAGACCTGGAACACCCTGCCTACCCGTATCAGACAATCCCTGCCTGACCCAATTCAGGAAGGACCTCAAGACCTGGCTCTACGACTAAACACCTAAGCGCAGACGGACCAGCAACCTCCCTCCCAGCGCCTTGAGACCCTCACGGATGAGTAGCAGTGCTTTACAAAACCTGATTGGTGATTGCCAGGATCGAACTTTGAGGCCTGCACTATGATGAGACCGCAAAATCTGAGACTAGCTAATGGCACTGAATGCTAAGAACTGAATTTAAGGGTAAGTTGCACCTAAACCTTGATACTTGCCTGAAGACACTCAACTGGGGGAAACCTACCTAGGGTTGCAAGGAAACCGAAGAGATGGGTGAGGCAGAATACAATGCACAGTCGCCCAAATGTCTACACAAGAATTGTGCCCATTTTATGTGCTGTGAAATATTACATTTTAAAGGTGAAGATTAAAGAAGTTTTCTTTTATCAAAGTGAAGCACTGGGTGCCACATTCAGCTATTGCGCAGCTGGGTGACTGTTAAGTGCTGAATTTTGTGCACCCCTACCCTGCTTCCCTGAGAAGTCTGTCACTGCTCACCATTGCTATCACTGAGAATCAAGTGATGAAGGCTTTTTGCTAGGCCCAGTTTGCAAAGCCATAGTAAAACGGTTGCTGATCCATCAGAGGCAAACAACCTCAACCCCCACAGCTAAGGCGCAGTAGTCCCCTGCCTACCCCATGGGAAATCCTGATTGGAGTCTGGCTACCTGTTAAAAAAAGCGTTTTTGCGCCCCATAACAGGTCATGAGGCACTACATAAATGCTACAATTCCTTTTTCAATCTTAAAAAATTATACACATATGCACACCACTCCATACTCACCCTAGTTTTTTTCCACAGTTAAATGTGAGACCGATTGGCCTTGAAAGTTCATTTTACTGTAGGCAGATCAGCCTGCAATATGTTTTATATTTAACTCATCAATATAGTAAAAGTGGTTTGCATCTCAAGGGGAAAAAGTTTCCTGAATTCTCACCATTATAGAAAACAGTTATCATATCTATGTACAAATGCAGAGGTCAGAAGGGATGTTGACAAGTCACACAGGAGGGAAATGCATTAATATGACCTTGCTGGTCCCTGGGGGAGCTTTGCTTATGGAGGGGCGTGTTTGTTTGTGGGCTGCCTAGTTTCTATTCCTGGTCTATGTATAATTAACCGCCCCCTTTCTTGCTGTGGTTACCAGGGCCCGTCTGCTGCTGATGCAACCAAGAGCAAACAGCTGATGGGGAGGTGCTGCCAGCAGGGCGGACTTGAACCTCCACCCTGTGTTTTGGAAACAAACCTTTGCGGATTCCTGATTGGATGATCCCGCGGTTTGAAAAAAGGGCGGATCAGCAGGGGCTGCCTGCGCTTGGGCAAAGCTCTGGGAGTTGTAGTCCTATAGGACTGCTACCACTGAGCCACAGCAAAGTGTTTCAGACTCCACCAAGCACAGCCCATCCAGTCTTATCTTTGCATTCTAGCACTACCCTTCACAATTATAAGACCTGAAGATCAAGCTGCATGTTATGTCTCACTTGCTACATGCTTACATTTTTCGTATTGTTATTTTGTATGTTTCTTCTCGCAATGTTACTATTTAATTTTTCACAGAAGGCTGCGGCAGCCCCTTCAGGAATTTAATTCTGCTGATCATACAGGTCATTAGCACGTGCACATCCCACGAACCTTGCCATAAAACTAAAAGTGTCAGGCGGAAAAAAACAAAATCACCAGTAGACCAACTTTTGAAATTATATTTTAATTTTACCTGCTTGTTTTCTTTCAAACTTTATTTCAGTTTGCTTGAAAAAACAGTATAGGAATGCAACGTTATTTTGCCAAACGTATTTTCATATATCTGTGACTTGAACTGACTTCCAGGCGTGGACCGTAGAAACTTTTCGCCTGATCTCACTTTAGATTTCACTCGCTCGGAGTCCTACCTCGCTGTCTACGCCCTCTGGGTGGTTGGGGGACACCTCGCTCGCGTGCCTCCTCTGCCGCAGAATGATACGAAAGTCCTTCCTTTATGTTGCCGTCGGCGGCCGGCGGTCAGAGGTGACCACACTTCCCGCCGTGCCCCGCGCGAGCAGGTTCTGACGCGCGCGCTCGCTGTGGCCCCGCCCCCCTGTGTATGTCGCTGGCCCGGCTCTGGCCGGGTGTCAGAGGGCCGATGCCTGCGGTACTGAGCCGCTGCTGCCGGGCGGGGGGCGGGGAGTCCGGGGGTCGGAGCCGCGCTATGGAGGTCCGTATGGCCGAGCTCTTCTGCTCGGGCCTGGAGATCAGCGCCGCTCTGAAGCCCAAGGGTAAGAAGGCGCCCAAGGGCCGGGGCCGGAGAACCAACAACAACCGGCAGAGTCCCGCGAACAGTCTGCCCCCAGAGGTGAGGCGGCGAGGGGTGGGGTGTGGGGGCGGAAGCTGTGCTCTTGCCTGGCCTCCGGCCGCGGGAGGGCTGTTATGTGGGGGCAGGTATCCAGAGGTGCTTCTGTTAATGAGGATAAACAGTGGGGATGGGGGAACGGAGAATCACTGGATTGGGGAGGGGAACCAGAAGTTAATGGTGTTCCAGGTGCAGTGTATATACCCGAGACTGACTGCCCTTGAAGAGCGTGCACCTAAGACTAATACTTAGGCGAGGGGGTACCTGAAACTAATACTTATCCCAAGGTAGAGGGACACCTGAAACTAACTCTTACCCCTAAGGGGATGCGTGCGCCTGATGCTTATTCAAGGAGGGTAGCACCTGACGCTCAGACGGAGGAAGGGAGCACCCGAGGCTGATGTTCTTTCCTGAGCGAGAGTCGCACCTTTAACTAACACTAGGCCTGAGGAAGCAAGACACCTGAAAGTAACTCGCCCCTAAGGGCCTGGGTACACCAGAGGATGATGCTGATCCTTGAGGGATGATGACACCTGAAACTGACACTCATCCTGAGGGAGCAGGGACCTGAAGGACTCATCCCTAGGGGGTGGGTGGACCGTTGGCTGGCTGTTACTTCTCCTGTGTGAAATGGAAGGACACTTGAGACTGGTACTCCGTCCTGGGTGGAGATGCACCGCATACCGAGGGAGCAACCACCTGAGACTGACCCTCATCATGGGAGTTTGGGGATAGGACAAACATTCGTTCCTAGGAAGAGGGTCAGTTGAAATTAACTTTTATAGTCTTACATCCTGGGGTAGAGGGGCTCCTGACTGCCACTTTTACTGGAGGAGAGGTTCATCTTAGACTGGCGCTCATTGTGGGAGAAAAGCACACAGCAATTGACATCCTGGTGAGGGGAGCACCTGAAGCTGACACATCTTAGGGGAAGTTACATTATTTTATAGAGGATTTTTGCAGTCACAGTGGGAGAAGGAGGCACATGAGAACAGTCCATCCACGGGGACAGTAGTACTTGAGACTGACGCATCTGGGAGAGGGGGCACCCGAGACTGGCACATCCTCTTAATTGTGAATGGGGGGGGGGCGGGGGGTAGGATTTACAGTAATATTGGAGCAGGGGAGAATGTGAGAGACCATACTCTATGGAGGACACCTGAAACCTGCACTCATCCTGAAAGGGGGTGGGGGGGCTGGGCAGCAGCTGAGACTGATATGCTAGAGGACGTCTGCTCCCGAGACTGACACACACACTGGAGGGTGGAGGGCACCTTAGGCTTCCATTCGAAAACTGACACTTTCTGAGCGAGAGGGGCGACTGAGTCCTCCCTGTAGGAAAAGGAGGCACCGTGAATGACATTCTGAGGGAAGAGGGGTACCAAAGACTGAAGCATCCTCGTGGGAGAGGGGCACCTGAGACCGAAACACAAATTGGAGGACGGGGTACACCTTAGATTGGCTCCCACCCTATCTCATGCCGGCAGTCATATTGGAGGAGGGGTACACCAGTGACCCACTCACGTGAGCACCCGGATGTGTGAGTATTAATCTCAGATCCTGTCTTAAAGTCTTCTGGAAACCCATTGTTTTCAAACTGACACAAATACCCAACTAAGTTGCCTGCTGCAGTCTTTATCTGCTTTTTCGCAGGCATTAAATGAGTGTCAACAGTGATTTCTTTTTTTCGGAGACTCCTCTATTAAAGCATAATACATACAAAAAATAGATGCATAACTAATAAACATTGGAAATGCAATAGGTCTCGCATTTACTTGAGTTAGAGCTATTGGCGTTGTAAATGACAACGTCTTTACCTATGTGTTATGGGGTGTATGTATGTGGTGTATAGTGGAATTGTGTTGTTTGATTGGAATTATGTGGCATGGTGTGCAGTGGAAATATGTGAATAGTAATTATGTGGTATTGAGTTACTTGAATTTTGTGGAGTGGGATTGTGTGTTGTGGAGTGGCATTGTGTGGAAGTGCACTTTCTGTTGTGGAGTGATATGTAGTGGAGTTTAGTTATGTGGTGTGCTGTTAATGTTTGTGCCATGATGTGGAATTTTGTGGTGTGCTGTGTAATTGTGTTGTTGAGTTGAATTATGTGGTTTGGTGTTGAAGTATGTGGTGTAGATTGGAAATGTGTGGAGTTGAATTGGGTGGCATGGAACTGTGTGGATAGCATTGCCTTTCTGGTGACTAAAAGAAAACAAGCATTGGCATGCTTTTGGGACCTTATAAGTATTTAGTTATGCAGCACAATATCCTTGGTGCAACAACATCAACTGTTGCATGGCTAAACACTTATAAGGTCCCACAGGCGAGACCTATTGGCTATGCCAATGCTTGTTTTGATTGCCCAGGGCATCCTTGCTACACTACAGGCCCAATAACTATTGCTTGATCGAGGAATGCTCTCATGTCCAATCCTGACCCTTCCACAATGTGGAGTCCGTCCCTGCACATTAAGGGAGTCTCTTACTAATACCCCAACATTCTTTCTCGATCCACTGGAGCATTATGCAAAGTGGGCTTTGCGGTTTTTCGGGACATTCACAAGAGATAAGTGTACCACTAATAAATCTGAAGGGAAATCATTTATAAAGGGGTATCCCACAAAGGATGGCAGAATTGTGACCACTGACCTCACTAGTGTTTCCTCAAGGAGGCCTGATTACCCCAGCCAAGGTTGTCTGGTTAATTAGCAGCACGGAGAAGGGGGGGGGGGGAGATAGCTGAGCTGCCACGCCTACGCCGGCGGCCTACTCACCCTGCCAACCCCTTACTAGCACCATAGACCCAGCATGGGCCTGTGCACATATTCACGTACTCCTACATGCCGTTGTGAATAGGCCACAAAACAAATAGTGTTAATAAAATGCAACTAGGCTAGAGGTACTATTATTTTAGTTACTAAGAACCCACCCGCATTGCACACGTACACCAAAAGACGTTTCAGGGCCGATGCACAAGGAGTACGTGTAATTGTACTCCTGCAGTACTACTCCCAGTACTTACAAAATGGGATTGTCACTCAGCCCCACAGTGACTAGGCAGGGCTCGAGTTTACAAAAATGTGGATTACTCAACTGAAAATGGTACTCGTATCGACCTTAAAAGGATGAGGCTGAATGGGCTCCACCAGAATTTGAATCTAAGACACAAGGTCAAACACAGCTCACTACTGTGAATGCATTAGTGCAGGGAGCCCCCAGGTATCCCTGGATATATACCACTTAGTCTCACCTGCAGATAGGTACAAAGCTCTTACATACACGTTATCCTTCCAAGCGCCTATTTTTCTTACGATAACTTCCGAGCCTCCTGATGTTGCATATCCTCTGCGTTTTTATTTGAAAAATAGGCATTATTGGAGAACTTTTTTTCTCGCACGGTACAACAGGAAGACCTCCGCGGCTGTGGGGTCATTAGCCCCGCAGCCTTGGCACCAACATTCTCTTTAATAAAATATATTGTTTGCCTCTGATGAACCTTCAACCCTGGACCGAGGGATTCGCACGTATGCACTTTGTGCAAGTCCGACAAGGGGACGGGCGAGGCAACCCTCCAGGTATTATTGTTATTGCCCACCTCCGCCACAGGGGGCGCCAAAGAAAGCGATAACCTAGAGCTCCCTTTAAATGACAACACCCAAGCGAGGCAGCCAATGAACAGGGAGCAGATCCGCACTGGGAAGTGCAGATCAACAGCAGGAAACACTTTTGGGCCTGGTTTGCACTGTGGGCCTGTAGTCCCTGGGAAAGTCAACAGTAGTTTGCTGCTTTCATTTGTATGTGTGCCTCCGGGTTGAGATAGGACTGAGTGGCTAGATTTTAGGTTGTCAGAACAAGTTTTGATACCGGTTGTCTCAAATTGTGTGATCTTGGACAAAGCAATCTTGGCTTGATCACCCATAATATTTTTATACATGCAATACTGCAACGTTTTAACGATCTTTGGATATATACACTGCATTACTGTTAAGCAATGTATATGATCGTATGCTGTTCTACTTCCTCGTTTGTTTAGGGGGGGAGGGGTGGAGGAGGTGAGAATGAGGAGAGGAGGAGGCAGCAGGGGGAGGGGAGAGAGGAGGGGGCCTGCGCCTGTTTCCCTTGCGGGAGCGAGCAGGGGCACCATCTGTTTGCAAGTTAATTACAAACAGATGGTTTCAAAGCTCGCTCCCGCAAGGGAATCGCCAAACGTGCACGCGTTGCCATTGAAAGCAATGCAAAGCGTGCATGTTTTTGGCCGAAAAAGTGAATAGATTCCTAAAGGTCTCCTCCTAAGCAGCGCATGCGCGCTGCATAGGCGAGACCTAAAGATAGGTAGGAGCTAAGCTGTAGATGGTGTATTTGGGTGTTAAAAAAAAGAGATGGTGTGGGAGCTTGGGGCACTACGTAAGCACATACACAAATACACGCTAACAAGAGAACAAAACAGAAGTAATTACATTAAAGCAAAGCAGCAAATTGATTTATCTGCACAATGCAGTTTGGAGTAGAGAAACAATGCAGAATTGGGCTGTTAAAGTGGACGAATGATGGTGCATGCTCGGCTTTCACAACTACAGAGGAATGATAACTTTAGAAACCTATTTTAGTCGCTGGCAAGGAATGAAACACCGCTCCCATTGTGTGGTTCAAACTTCGCACTCTCTACCCGTGTGGAGGGGGGGAAGAGCCTGTCCCAACTGTTGTGTGCGGGCAGTGGAACAATCCGACGCCGATACATATAAAGTGAAAACGAGTAGATTGCTGTTAAAAACAAGATAAAATAAAGCACGTCAAATGTAAGCAGGAACAACATGGCTACCATAACGTACTGGAACCTGGTCATAATACAATGAATGATGACATGCAAAGTGAGTGGTAGTGGAAGGAGGGCAACCCACGGGGAAATAGGGCACTCCCTGTTTAAATGTGTGTTGTTAAAAGGCGCGTTCCTTGAAATAAGAGGAGGGGGGAGGAGGAGGCAGCCGAGGAGAGAAGTGAGTGGCAGCTGAGCGTGAGGGCTGCTGGAGTGTCTTTAAAAGGTGCGCAGCCTTAAAATAATGTAAAGCAAACCTATTTTAGTCTCTGTCAAGGAATAAAACACTGCTCCCATTGTGTGGTTCAAAGTTTCCAATCTCCACCAGTCTGAAGGGGGGAGAACATGTCCCAATTGTTGTGGACCGGCAGTGCAAGAATCCAACGCCGATACATGTAAAGAGAAAGCACTGTGTGCCACGCTGATCTGCATAACCAAATTAAAGCGGGTGGCCTCCATATTCATGCAAGGATGAGGTAAGGGGTGGGGCGATAATGAGCCCAGCACTGCAGCGTGTCTGGAGCCCTCGGGGACCGCGCGGACTGTTACTAAAAACAAGATTAAGTAAAGCATGTGAAATGTAAGCAGGAACAACATGGTTACCTTAACGCACTGGAAGCTAGCCATATTACAATGAATGACAGACTGGTGGTGGAGGGAGGGCACCCCACGGGGAGATACACCGTCCGTTGCAGCCCGTTTCGCTTTTGCAAGCGTTTTTGATTGTTTACGTCCCTTTTCTCCTTTTGGAGGGGTGGGGGGATAAGCAGAGAACCCCGTGTCCCCAAGTCTCATGTTCCTATTTTTTAACCGCTTGCATCTGCCGCGAAGTGAAATCCCGCGGTGCGGCGCAGACACAGAAATCACCGGGGTTCCAGAGGCACTTCCGGAGGCATCGGCAGACAAGGGAACACCAGGAAAATAAATACTCGTGGCGGGCTACACAGCGGCGCAAAACATGCCTTTGCGCCGGTCAATGACCCAGGACACACAAACCATGATGTAAAAGGGTGAAAGATAAACTAGAAAGGGGGTTGGGGACAAGGTGGGAGGCAAGACAGCGTAGTTTTAGAACGTGACGTGAGCGCCGAGTGTGCTGCAAAAGACCGAGATCAGAGACCAAAACGTGGAACACGCACGCAATAAGAAAAAAAAAAAAAAAGATTGCTTACTGACATATTGGAGACCGTGGGTGTGACGCCGCAAGTAAACGATCCAGTCCGGGTGGGCGGGGCCAAAAGGAGACAGGTCGGCAACAAGGAGGGACTAAAAAGCCTCACTTGCAATCAGAGGCCAGCATTTAGCATAGTGAATGACGGAAGCCAATGAAAAAAAGGGGCGGAGCCTACACGCCACTTCTGAATGTAAATCGATCACAAGAAGCCTCGCAGAGCGGGCAGCGCATGCACGCTGCAACGCTAGGCGAGACCTAAAAATGCCAGCTTTTCATAAGTAGACGCAATGATCAAATACACAAATTCACTAAAGATGATAGTACATTTGTAAAAACTTAAACTTTACTGAAAAGGTAATTTTGTTTATTAATGATCTCGCTGCGGCTTTGACTGTGGCCTCCCATGGCCCACAAGCTGGCAGTAGCTTTATTACTTGTTTGCCGACTATTCAGTCCTGATTGTGAGGATGGAAGATGTGTACATTATTGCTAGCATTTTAATTACATTGTTCCTTTGCGACAATCCAAGTTCATGCAATAAAGGTAAAACGTTTCCAATAGGGAAACATCGAGGTGTCTTGAGGGACTTTGGATTGAATGGTTACAAGTTTGTTGTGGTTGCAGTATGTGATTATTTAAGTACGAAGTTCTGTGATAAGGGTGATTGGTCTTCTCAAACTTTGAAAAAATCAAACGAGTTTATACAAGAACCCTAGAATAATGCCCATCTTTAGCTACCAACGTGGGGTTAGTGCAGTTACCACCTCTTCACTTCCCCAGTCTAGAGTAGACAAGTGTTCTTTATGGAGCAGAGGTAACTGGCTCATCGAATTATAGCAAATTGACCTACCCACACATAAGTTTCTTAGAGTGTACATGATCCCCTCCACCCCCGCAGCGCCCTACCAATGCAAGCTTTACATACTGATTAAAAAGTGCTTCGCCTGCTGCAGCTTTGAAACCCATCCTATTTTGGTTGTGTTTATGGGTTTACCCGACAGCCACTACAAGCCCTAAAGAACATATGGACTTTTTGAGAGATGATGGGGCAACGAAGCTACCCATGTTCCAAAGAACACTGTAATGGATCTGGGTAAAACAGAGCTCTGGTCCCAGACCAGAAGCCCGATAGAGGGGTGATGGCGCCTTAGTGGCCCTGCACGGGGGAAGGATTGTTTTCATTGTCTTTAATGTCATATTGAGCACTTCTCTTAGGCCCTGATATCGTATGTTTAATACTTTGGTTGGGTAAGGGGTGTACCTGAATTGATGAAAACCGGATATCGCTGCATCTGAAATTCATGGTTGCCACTTTCCCTTTAAAATAATTTTGTGCCGTTGGGAAAGGGGGTCACCCTCAAGTGCAGTTGCAATCTGGGTAGTAATAACAATGAAATACACCTCTTGCTATCCCACTAGTAAAGGGGACGTAATGGACGAGGCCCCTGTTTATTCAGGTGGAGTATGGGAAAGCAACCAAGTTCTCCAGCTGTGGTAAAAGCACAGTACTTCCTTCCAGTTATGTATGGAAGCCTAGGCATCACAGAGCTACAGTGTTGCCGTTACCTTAACAAAGGTGTTTTCAGTCTACATGCTAATAAATTGAAGGGGGTAGTAAGATACAGGGTTCCAAAGCTTCTTGTTTTTGGTATATCGACTAGAGGGGATGGTTTAGAGGCGCAGAATTGGAAATGTTAATGTGGTGTTGCTATTTTCTGTAAGATGTATATTTTTTACGTAATATACAATTTTACTCGTTGAATTGTTTTATTATGGATTTGTGTTTTTCTAGGTATTGTGTATAGTTCTATTTGTATACATATTATAAACGTGTGATTTATGCATTTTAATCAGATATTTATATTAATAATGATAAAACTGTATGTCTGGAAATTTCTTGTTTATTTAGCGTAATCACTTGTGTAATTTAACATATATTTGCCTAAGGGTTAATGCTGTATTTTTCATGATCACGCTAGATCTCTTTGTGGCTCACAGTGTTACTGATATGCTAACAGCCAGGATGTGCGAGTTGAATGATGAAGCAGTGGGAGAGTGAGCTGGTGTGGTTGGCTAGAGACTATAAATAGTGGGGCAGACTGGATTGGAGTGGGATAGATTGGGGTAAATTGAGGAAGAGTAGGGTGGGGTAGTTGGCATGAGGTAGATTGGAGAGGAGTTGGATAGATTGCACTGGAGGGTGGGGTGGATTGGAGTAGATTGAGGTGGGGTGGAGGGGAGTAGATGGGTGGTGGGGTAGATTGTGCATTGGGGTGGGGTGGATTGGTTCGGTATAGATTGGGAGGGGTGGGGAGGAGTGGGATAGATTGGAGTGGAGCAGATTGGGGTGTATGGGAGGGGGTGGGGTAAGGTAGATGGTGGATTGGGTCAGAGTAGATGGGGGGGAGATGGGGAGGGTTGGAGTGGGGGGTAGCAGTGGGGAGGGGTGGAGTGGATTGGGTTAGATTAGATTTGAGTGGAGTAGTTTGGGGTAATGCGAGGGGGTGAATTGGGTTGGAGGAGGGTGGATTTGGGTAGAAGGGTAGGTGGGAGGGGTAGATGGGAGTGGGGTGGATTGGGTTCGAGTGGGCTAGATGGGGTGGGGTAGATTAGGTCCTGGTCGAGTGGGGTAGATTGGGAGGAGTGGAGTGGGATACATTAAAGTGGGATAGGCGTAAAGTGGAGTGTCTTGGAGTGAGTGACATAGATTGGAATGGGATGGAGTCGAGTGGCATGGCCTGTCGCAGAGGGGCATACAGTACAGGGCTCGAAAAATCCAAAAAATGGTACTAGTCCTGCAGGTCTAGTACCTTGAAAAATCTCCTCGACCTAACTGCAACCTACTTGACCTCCGTCTCTGAAAGCGGAGAAAATGTGACAAGATAACAAGATTTAAAGGCCTCTTTATTGCTCATTAACTTTGTGAGCAATAAAAATGCCTTTAAATCTTGTTATCTTGTCACATTTGCTCCATTTTCAGAGACAGAGGACAAAAGTTAGTTTGTCTTCCTACTCGCCAGAAAGGGCGAGTAGGACCTAAAAACAGCTTGCCCTTGTTAAATTTAGCTCGCATATGCGTGCGGTCGAGTGGCTTTTTCGAGCCCTGCAGTAGAGTGGAGCAGCATAGTTTAGAGTATGCATGGTGTGGCAGCACACTGCGACTACAGACAACCCATTTCAATTGAAATTACTATTATAGTTGCACCGAAACAGTGTTCCCCTAACACAAACAATAATGTGTGCAAATGCCATCACCTAATGTTATGATCGTATTCAAATATGTTTCCACCACACTTCGGAATTTTTAAAAAGTGCTTCATTTGTATTCTGAAATATTCCGAAGCATCAGCACAGTTCATTTATTTTTGTTGCGTGCTATAAAAAAAAATGCTACACCCTCTGTTCTTACGTGGGTACTCAGCAGGATTGTCTCATAAATTCTCTTGCTTTGAAGTCTGAGAAAGACAAAGACCAAGCTCCCTGGAAGAGAGAGCCTGACATTTGATCTGTCTTTGAATGCACAGCAAATGTGGCAAGATGAGAACAAGATTTAAAGGCCAGTTTACAGAAAGTGAGTTTGAGGAAGAATACAGTAAACAAAGTTTGGGCAACAGGAGGGACTAACTAAAGCTGGACAGTCTGAAGCAAATAAAATCAGCAAATAGCTAGAAAATGTGAGTTACAAAGCCAATGGTAAGCAACGGGTGGAATGTATTCCTAGCTCAACTTTTTGAAAGTCCCCAAGATGTCTTTAGCAAACAAGACAGCTGCACTGTCTGGTAGGCTTTGACCTAAAAAAAGAGTGCACATACAATGGTAATTCCTGGAAAAAACAAACTTGATACTAAAAAAAGCAAATGCAAGAGCAGGGTGTACATTGATGGATTAAGCAGTAAAACAAACTACAGCCCGTTAAGAGTAGGATTGTATTGCAGAATCAATATAGCACCTTGTTCACCAAATGAGACTGCAAAGCCCTCCGATTTCACATCCAGTTCCTCTACACTTCTCCCGCGTGCATGATTGATTTGTTTGGTTGTGCTGAAGGGCGTATGGTTGAGGTTAGGTGCGGCTCGTGATTTTCCAAGACGTGCTCTAGACCTGGTATGGCTGGCTAGTAGCTGCTCAGAAACATTCTGTGTTGGAGTAGACCTGGTTGTGTGTATGGATACCTATCCTTGGTTGCTAAATTTTGAGAGGTAAACTTCCAAAGTTTCTCTTAGTTGAAGTATGGAGCTCTTATTGAATTACAATTACATTTTTTGGAGACTTCACTGTTAAGTGGCTCTTTGGCGTCTTTGAGAATGGACTTTTTTTCTCTAGTGTTTTGATAGATGTGGAGCAGTGCACACCTGGTCATCTGTAAAAACCCATGCTTAATTTCTGCAAAACTCTGACAAAGACTTGGTTCACCCACTCCCTGGACTCACAAGCTGGGGTCTTCTACTAACGCTTTCCTGGTCAATGGCAGTAAGACCCTGTTGCCCAAATTATTAAGGTGGTAATCAGAGTTGGCCTCCAGCGAACTCCTAGCAATGCCATTCACTTCTCTGTGACTGCTAATCCCCAGCAGTCACTCTGGACCCAGGACTTTATTGATGCTGGCACTTTGAAACGGCCTTGAACCTTGTCTTGAAAAAACGAGGGGCTTACTTCTCTAAGAGCTGTTAGACTCTAAAATAAGCCAAGATACTAAATGGGTTTTGTGTTTACCCTGTTTGAATCATTCATTGGAATGCAGTGTGTCCTGATTGTTGCGAGTTTTTGTTTCCTGGATCTCATGGCATCTTGCTGAACTAGGTCAAAGTATTTGTAAATGGTAGAATAGGGTGATTATGATTGTTGCAAGTACTTCGTGTAATTGTAGCAGCAATCATAGCTACCCAGAGGAAGTCCGGTTTTAAGCCATGCAGGGATTGTGGGGGTCAGATTTAGATTACTGACCCCCCATGAAGATTGTTTATGGTGCCTCTCATCGGACCACTACATCGGGGAGTGTTTGTCATGCAGGCGTGTGAACCCCAAAGCCCTAACGGAGAGGGAGGCCAAGCTGTTTATGACCAAGGGGAAAAAAGAGACTGGGTGAAGGAGGTCGAGGTCCAAGTCACTGACTCCGCATACCTCGAAGTCGTCGAGGAAACATAAAAAGAAGCGGCGCCATGGATCTCATTGTCGGTCATCAAATTCTGGAACACCGAAGTCGGGGTTTCCAGTTCTCCAAAGTCACCGCAAGGACGAATTCTCTCCTTCCCCCTTCTCAGGTGACTCCAGCCCAGTCTCCGGCTCCGAGAGCTTCATCAGCACACAGAGAAACAACACATCCGCTGCCTGCCACTCCAACCCCACCCCTCCCGGCTCCAGGGTCTCCGGAGCCACTTAGATTGCCTCCTCGAGCGGTCTCAGAACCAGTGCGTTACCGGATCCAGCCTTTCCAGCTCCAGGAACGGATCCGTTGTGTTTCCTTAATGCGATGTTTGGCATGTTTGCAAGAGCGGGCAACCCTCCTGGTGCGCCTTTGGCCCCATGGGTCTGATTGCTTACTCCCGTAGAGGCTTGCCACCCCACTTCCCTCAGGCGCCTCTCATGCTTTTTATGCCAATGGCTCTGGGGAGTTGGCCTGGTGTGAAGAGTGCCGTTGGACAGATCATCTCTGACGCCGTCTGGCTCCGGTCCTGCACTGATACGACCTCGTCAGGCATCTTCTTTCCCAGTGGAACTTCCATCTACGCCGGTCCCAAAGTCACTGGCGCCACGTCTGGTGGTGCCGGTCCCAAGGATGAGATCCAGAAGGGAAGCACAAAGGATGATGGAAGAGGAGGAATATCAAGAGCAGCAGGAGGAGGCTGAAGAGGGTGAGATTGTTGACCCTGTGTAAGAGTTTGAGGACCTACAGGAGGTGGTGGCCTGGACACATCTCCTGAATGGGAGCTCTCCTCACCGAAAGGCCTTCCAACGCAGGAGGTGTCTTCATATCATTCTGTAATGAGGAAGGCAGCGGATCTGCTGGACTTGCCATTGCCTAATGTTAATGTTAGTTTATATTTGTAGAGCGCCAAATCACCAAAAGGTCTCTAAGCGCTTGCAGCATAGACCAAGAACCCGGGGATCCCTTATTCCTGCTAGACTCGGCACACAATAGGGTGGACTTATCCAAATGCCTCCGTGAACAAAATGGTCTTGAGTTTCCTCCTGAACGGGAGTAAGGTGGCTTCCCTATGCATACTATCCGGTAGCTTGTTCCAGATCTGGGGAATCACAACTGAGAAAGCACGCCCCCCCTAAGGTAGCTCTATTAAAGCGCAGGCAGGCCAACAAGCTAGACTCAGATGACCGGAGACAGCGTCCGGGCACATAGGGCTTCAAACGGTCTTTGATGTAGTTGGGCGCCGCTCCATACTTTGCTTTTATGTGCAATGCACAGGCCCTTGAACCTGACCCTCTGCTTGATAGGGAGCCAGTGTAGCTGTTGTAGCAGGGGGGTGACGTGCTCTTCTTGGCAGTTTAAAAATCAGCCTTGCCGCATCATTTAGAACCACCTGAAGTTTCCCCAGAAGTTTGTCAGGAAGCCCTGTGTATACTGCGTTACCGTAATCCTGGCGTGACAAAATTAGTGCCGTGACAACAGTACGCATGGTGGAAAATGACAACAGGGTCCCAAGATTCCGGAGTTGCCGCATGAGGCCCGTAAAACTCCCCACTACAGCAGACACCTGATTGTTTAGAGTTAACTTGGTGTTCAGCTTGATACCCAAGCTCTTCACGGCTGGCACCAGTGTCGGGGTGGTGCCTAGCTCTTGGGGCCCAAAGAGAGTGGACCAGGGCGAAGCCCCTGTAGTAAGAGCAAGGACCTCTGTCTTATCCGGGTTTACCTTAAGTGAATTAGAAGTCATCCAGTTCATAGTGAACCGGAGGATGTTCTGAACATTGAGCTGTGCCTGAGGGGAATTATCAACTCGTACAATTAACTGGGTGTCATCAGCGTAATTAAACACCTGACAATCCAATTTTGCCAGTGCTTCTACCAACGGCTGAAGGTAGATATTAAATGGCAGGGGGGATAACGCAGAGCCCTGCGGAACCCCCCCATCGCAGGACGCCCTGCCTGGACGTACATTCTCCAAATTGGACCTTTTGAGTCCAGGAAGGAGGTAATCCATTGGAGGACCGTCCCAGTGACTCCCAGCCCCCGGACACGGGCCAACAGCTGCACGTTGTTCACTGTGTCAAACGGGGCTGAGAGATCTAGTAGGATCAATGCTGAGGGATTCTTTTTATCAGCTGCGAGCCTCTATTCATCCAGCACTGAGAGCATCACCAACTCAGTGCTGTTGTGGGCCCTAAATCCTGCTTGCCGTGTATGTAACAACTGATGTTCTTCCAAGCGTAGAAAAAAAACCTTTTTAGGGGTTCACTGATGCACCTGGTCCTTAAACCAACAAAGAAGAGATTGGCACGGAAGCTGGAATATCAAAATAACAACTTTATTAACCTCACATAAGGGAGACTGTGTCAATACAGTACCTGCAGGCCACTGTAGGAGACAGTCTAAGGAGTACAAATATCCTGGGTCTTTTATGCCCAGTTTACCGCTGAGTTAGCATGTAGACTCAAAAAGAGGCGGTACAAGTATACACATGAATAGCTAGTTACATATAAGGATACATAAGAATTGCTTAGTCAACAGAGTGGGAGGGTTTACAATATTGCTGACATTAGTTAAAGTAGCCTGACAGTTACTCTAAGAGCAGGTGCATTCTAGCAGCTAGACCTTTCGGAGCATGTGCAGTGCTCTGGCTCAGTACTGAAGGAGTTCATTATAGTTCCTGACTCGAGTGAAATACAAGAGCAGGCAACAGTGAAGAGGGAAAAAGCACATGGCTAACTAAAATGGCTGCCACAAACAAAATGGCTTCAGCTGATGCTAACAACCATTGCAGCTAGTTTTCCACAGATTGCCGTTTTAGCATTAGCTGAAGACATCCGCTATGAATTAATAGAAGCATGGAAGTTATCCTGCACATTTATCCTCATAAATCCATTAATATCCTGATCCATTGCTAGGTGTGCATTTACATTTTTAACATTGTTTAACTGGTGAGATACAAGTAGAAATACATGGGGAACAGAGCATTGGGTCATAATGAACACACAGATAGCAGGAGAAAATAATGGCTATTATTGCAAACAGAACTATCAATTTTTCCAACCCCAAGCAGAAATAAATCCCAAAACCATCCAGTCCAATTTTAAGTTTCAGGGCTCCTATGTATTTCAGTGACCATCTATTTCAGCTTCAGAATAGCCAACAGCACATATCTAATATAATATCTTAAATAAAAAACATTTTTTAATAGACCTTTCCAGTGTTCTTTTTATGACGGCTAGAGTATCAATTGATATGCTCAGGAGGAGGGCAGAGTAGGATTTATCAACTGTTCAAAAAAACGTTTCTCTTGCAGAATAAACATTCCTAATGCAAATATTAAAGCAAATACAAGGATCATTACAAAAACCATTTTCGCTTCAGGGGACCAGGAAGACCAAACGGGGCTATGGGAATTAGGACGAGGAGCCGAAAAGGGCTGCTCCTCCTCAAAAATGGGACGACCAAAGGGGTACATTTGCTAAAAAGTACTTGAAAGAATAGAAGCCGCTGTACAACCAGCCAGAGGGGAGTCTTCTCCCTGTGTCCGTCTGAGCCTCCCAGGCAGGCTCCTATCATTCATTCTTTTCCAACGGTGGAGCTGCACAACTTGCAACTCAAGAAAACAATCACGGCCCAGTTTTAAGGGAAAAAGTTTCTTCTTTCAGGATAGGGCAATCACCCTCCGGGGCAAATGCCCTCAACGATCCTGTACAGTGTCTCAGGCAGGGCACCAGTATTCTTCACTTTAATCTAACAGGCACCAAAGGCACAGCACCTATACCCTGAACTCAAGTCCTTCCCTAACTCCTGTGTTGCTCCGCTGGCGCACAGCTCTTTTGTCGAGGCCACAGATTGTACCCAGTATGTCCAGGCACCTCCTTATCAACAAACAAAGGTGCAGACTTGCATTCACTTGGGGACCAGGACTCAAAGGCCTGATGCTGGGATATCTGAGGCAACCCTTGTTTCAAAGGGGGTCCCCTCAAGCAAAAGCCTCCTTGCTGTCCTTGTCGGTCTGTGACTCTCTCAGCTGGGCATCAAAAACTGGATCCACACAAAGAATTCTCCATCCTGATTTGTGACCCCGTCTTTCATCCAAGACAGTAGCAGGGGTACACACTTCACGTCCCAGTGCTTCCAGCCTTCTACCTTCACTGTGCTCCTAGTTGCCAGCAATGTCTGTGCTGGTTCCCTTCACCTTGGCTTCAAGCTGGACTGGCGCTAACTCCCCAGGCTGAATCTGATGTCCGGGCCCCTCTGGCAATGGTTGTAGGGCAGCAGATATCTATTGATGGACAGAACAAAAAATCTTTAGACCAGGCATACAAATAATCTATCAACAGAGAGGATACTCTATTTCCAAATACCTGTGTTTTTTTTTTTTTTTTTTTTTTTTTTTTAAGCTTGGGGCGCCCCATACATTAGCAAGGCACCCAAGAACCACTTCATCTATTTGAGAGTAAAAAACAACCCTGGACCTATTAGTGAGTACAAAAGGAACTTTTTGGTGAACTGACAAGAGTAAAAAGTTACACTATTTGAAGCAGCCAAGGAAGTCTGTTTATTTACTAAATTCTGAGGGAAAAAGAAAAACAATAGACATACTCTAAATCCTTACATTTTGTATATTCCTATATTATTCATCTGAAGAACCTCAAGAAAGGGAATTTTTAGAACAAGCATTCTTTTGTGCTTCTTGTCTTAACAAGCTTGTGTTTCATAAGTTATAACCTTTCACTACCTGTACAGGAATGCAGACACTTCTAAAATGATTTTTCTAACGTAAAAACACCTACATTTTACGCTTAGGACCATGCTTTCATGTTATAGGCGCGGCGGGAAAATCTAAAACTACTAATTTAACAGGGATCCTGTCAGCTCAATTACACAGACTAATAAGAGACTAATAATGCCTTTGCAAAACTGTCTGTAGCATAAAAATAACAAACAATAATGGTGTTATCACCTGAGAATTTTAGAACAAAAACTACCCACATACAGTTCCCCTTTAAAGGTCAAATAAGGGAACATCAATCTAGACTACTCATCCTTTCATAATGTCATCAGACAGAATGGGCAGTAACATGGCGTATTTTTTTATTCTTTTTATGAATCTTAACCATTTTAAAACCGTATTACTGAATAGCCAATTAAACGTCTCATGGCCGTTCCTAGACAACTTAGACAGGCTCAAGAGAGAGTGAGAAAAAGAGAGCATATAAATCAAGAAAAATGACAATGTATTACTTAATTGTAGTTACCCTTAATTTGCCCATGTGCTAATCTCCCTAATCTCTTCCCCTCATTCGACAGCAGGTGACCTGAAACAGGTGACCTTCTGTCAACACTATTTACCCCTATTTTTGGCAGCTGGGCACAAACAAACTTGTAGGAGGTAAATAGCACATTTAGCTAACTAGAAAACATTAATAATCAACTACCAATTCCTTTAGCAATTGTACTAGTGTAACATGAGGGCGCATGAATGCAAACTGAATTTCATTGCCTCCTTATTGTAGCCTTTGCACAGTAATCTTTAAACTAAAAGCATTATTTCTATATACATGGCAGAGCTATGCTCTACACAGGGCCCACATACGGTACTGCCTTTCCTTTGCTTCTTATGACTGCGCAAAACCTGCCTGGTTTTTGCCAAAAATAATAAGCAAAGCTTCTCTTTCTCTCTGCGCTGTCATCCCTTCCTTCAGAATCTTTTCCAAGGTCGAAGTGCCAAAGCAAACCTATTAGAAAAACCCCTCCCATGTGGGTATTTTGCTGGTCTGCTACATACAGAACTCGACCTCTGCCCCTTAAACCTGTTGTCCCCTGTCAGTAAGGCTATTCCATGCGGTCTTTCCAATTCAAAGGAACTCTGGAGAATCACAGCTGAAAAGCAGTCCTGTTCCGTGCCTGTGAGCTAAGAATTTTAAAGGTAAGATGCACTTTTTGCTGTCTTATTTTATACTTATTTTTATTCGTGTGCAGTGTGTGATGTGCTTTCTAGCAGTTTAGAGGCCAGCTGCTTGTTCTGCAGTTGCATGTGTGCACTGCTGAAATCTGAGATCAGTTTGAAAACTGCCCTGGGTGCCAGGACTGCTTTTAAAAAGTAAATTGTACCCAAACTCGACTTTGGTGGTAGGGGCACTTAAAAATGAATAACCTACAATGTTTTGGCATATTAGGGCCCCCCAGGGTCTCCCCTAGATATCCCAGGGGTGGGAGGTCAGAAATGTATAAGGTACACCCTTATAAAATAAGTATTTATATGCCTGGGTAAAGTGAAATTGCACATTTCTCTCCCCACATTGTGGTAAAGTGCTGCTTAAACTCAGCTGTGATGCTAGGAGCTTATATATTTGTCACAGTAGGATCATTAGACATTAAAAATGAAAAACGATTTTAGTGCAATTATTTTTAATTATTTCTTTTTTTTTCTCATATAGTCAATTTTTTTTGAATAATGATCACTAACCCTTTTAATGTTTCCACATATGAAAAGCAAGCCTCATTCCTTTCCTTTTGCCTTTAAATGCATGTATTTATAACACTAAGCACAGAAGCTGTACTGAAACATAAAATACTTTGTTGCACTTTTTAAAGGGCAGTAATTATTTACCATCAGAACCACAGATATGCTTATTTAGAAAAGCGACAAGAAAGAAAATCCCTGCTTTTAATCCTTTCTATTTTATCCAAAATAATGAAGCTGTATTTGTACATTTTAAAATCAGTAGTCTTGTGGCCGAGCATAGCCATGTGTTGTTTACTCAGCTGTGTTTTTACGACCAGCAAGCCTCAACTTCCACGCCTTTTTCAGGAGAAAACCCCTTTGCTGTATTGTAATGTCCTGAAAAAGTTTGATCTCCGTCTGTTTTGACAGACAACTTCCTTCGGTACAGACAGCTTTGAACAGCTGTTTTAAAAGCTCTTTTTTTCTAGCGAAGGGAATGAGCACAGTGCAGTCTATTTAAAACCCAGGCATTCCAAGCCAGCACAAATCTATCGTCTTGTAATGTGAAAAAAAGGCGCATTTATTTCAGCAGCAACCAATTACTCAGATGATGTGAATGCCTTTTAATATTAATACCTTAAGGATAATGCTGTAACATTTTATATTCAGTCTTAGTTATGCAAAGCACACAAATTCGTTTTTTTTTCCTTTCTATAAGGCCTATTTTTTCCCTATTGAGTGTTAATTCTAATGTCTCTTTACCATTGTGGCAATATTTACACATCTATAGTCGTTGTTACTGTTTTACTTCTAATGGTAACGTGCAGCTATTTAGCATATGTTACATAATTCATTCCTTGAATTTTAAAATGTAGTTCTTTCAATGACATTTGCATAACAGAATGATGACAAAAAACCAAATTGAGCTCATTCCAGACATTTTCAAGAAGGGGAGCCACACACTCAGAGCACACAACACTGCTTGCTAAGGCAAGCCATTCTCACACAAAAAACAGTCACTACTTACTGAAACAAGTACTTTCAAGCATCACCACCGGTGTCAATCCACAACCACATAGACACACAAAAAAAAAAAAAAAAATTAACCTACAAATCAACACTTAAGACAAAAGCAAGAGACAGCCCACAGACTAACCAAACCATTTGTAAATACCAATTGTAAGTCATAATTTCAAACGAAAGGACTCTCAAAAAAAAAAGGTACAGACATTACACCAAGACAAATAGACAGCCAAAAGACTGTCATGTTCAAAAAGACAGGCTCGCGCCTCAAACCCTTTTCCAATAATACACCAAATTACCAGTTGTGCGCAGATCAGGATCCTTATATATATATATATATATATATATATATATATATATATATATATATATATATATATATATATATATATATATATATATTCCATAGTGTACTAGTCATCATGGAAGAAATACAATTTTTTTAATGTACCTAAACCCATTTAGGTATCCCTCTTAGGGGAGTCAGCTGAGTACTTCCTAAATCCATATTGGTACCTCCAAGACAGCAACACTTTCTACGAAGTGTGCTAGGAGCAGGCATGCCAAGAATATTATAGCATATATAATATTATACTCCAAGTGACACTTAACACAATTTGTGCCGTTCAAGTTTTCAAAGATAGAGAAAAATCTGATCATTACCTGCCTTCATTTGCTGCAGCAAACAAACAAACAAACCAAAATCTTGGCCAAGCTAATCCAAACAAAAGTGTTGCTACAGCAACCTTACCAAACCAAAGTCTCCAACCTCCACCTGCCAAGTTCTGAGTGACCTAACGGTCGTTTTAAAATACTCACACCAAAGATCTGTCGGGAGCGGCCAACACCTGGAGGGTCAGATCGGGAAAACCGGAAAACACGTTGGTCTGCAAAGACAAAGGGTCTCCTCATGCAGGGTACCTCCTCAGTAGATTCCGGTCTTCCGTCAAGACCACTCCCTTGGATAGCCGCGTCTCCGATGAGTCCCACGTTCGGGCGCCAATTTGTAGAAAAAAAACCTTTTTAGGGGTTCACTGATGCACCTGGTCCTTAAACCAACAAAGAAGAGATTGGCACGGAAGCTGGAATATCAAAATAACTTTATTAACCTCACATAAGGGAGACTGTGTCAATACAGTACCCGCAGGCCACTGTAGGAGACAGTCTAAGGAGTACAAAGATCCTGTGTCTTTTATGCCCAGTTTACCGCTGAGTTAGGATGTAGACTCAAAAAGAGGCGGTACAAGTATACACATGAATAGCTAGTTACATATAAGGATACATAAGAATTGCTTAGTCAATAGAGTGGGAGGGTTTACAATATTGCTGACAGTTAAAATAGCCTGACAGTTACTCTAAGAGCAGGTGCATTCTAGCAGCTAGACCTTTCTGAGCATGTGCAGTGCTCTGGCTCAGTACTGAAGGAGTTATAGTTCCTGACTCAAGTGAAATACAAGAGCAGGCAACAGTGAAGAGGGAGAAAGCACATGGCTAACTAAAATGGCTGCCACAAACAAAATGGCTTCAGCTGATGCTAACAACCATTGCAGCTAGTTTTCCACACAAGAAGGACGAGAGAACTCTAAGCACATGTTGCTCGAGAACTTTAGCCAGAAAAGGAAGTCTGGAAACGGGTCGGAAGTTTTTCAGATTATTGATGTCCGCCCCTGCTTCTTTCAGCAATGGAATCACCATGGCTTCCTTAAATTTGTATGGTACCTTCCCTGTTGCCAAAGAAAGATTTAGTAAGGACAGCACCTCTAGCCCTACCGCCGGAATGACCATTTTAAACACCCTAGGAGGGCAGGGATCTTCTGCTGACCCAGATTTTACTTTGGCCACAATATGGGCTAGACCATTTGAGTCAAGTGCAGGAAAGTCAGGCGGGTCCACCACTGATAGAGGACAGGAATTTATGCGAGTATTGCCTATTTCTGTAATGATGTCTTTGACCTTAGCTAGAAAGAAGTCCTGTACCTTTTCGTTGTCAGCCTGATTTCCTTTGTTCTTTCATTCGACTCAACTCCCTGAGTACGTTAAAGATCTCTTTCGGAGTGTCTGTGGCCTCCCTAATCCTCACTTCGTAATACGCGGATTTAGTTCTGATGATTGATGCTTTGTAGAGGGCTAGTTTTGCTTTATACGTCTTCTGGGATTTTAGGTCGTATGATTTCCGCCTGTGACTTTCGCATTGACGGAGAGCCTGTTTTTCCCCTCTTAGTTCTTGCGTATACCATGGGGCCC
Source organism: Calotriton arnoldi (assembly GCA_963921515.1). Taxonomy (NCBI): domain Eukaryota; kingdom Metazoa; phylum Chordata; class Amphibia; order Caudata; family Salamandridae; genus Calotriton; species Calotriton arnoldi. Next base: position 224,323 of record CAWUFW010008947.1, on the reverse strand, counting down.
CCTTCATACTGTTCGTTATCCTACTGCAGAACTTAAATCTAACATCCTAATGGATGTACTTCATTCCCCTTCTTCTGTCTCGGAACACCTGCTTCCTTTTAATGAGGCTTGGACTGAGCCTATCTTGGAGGTGTGGCAGAAACCAATGACTGCTTCTGTGGTGTCCAGGTCTGTGGCGAGGAGATATAAGGTGGCTCCGGGAGATCCGGCTTTCCTTTCTACCCACCCGTCTCCTGAGAATCTGGTTGTCCAGGCATCGTGCTCCTCTAAACAGTCTGCAGGCTCATTCCCATTTACGCCTGCAGATAGAGAATCCAAACTAATGGAGCAATCGGCAAAGAAAGTATTTTCTTTGGTAGTATGGATCTAAAATCAGCGAATGCGACATGCCTGTTGGGTCGCTATATCCATGCTCTGATGGACTTAGCGAGGGAAGCTTCCGGAAGATGTTCAGAGAAATGGACCTGAAGTACTTTGATACTCAAGCTGCGGCCCGTCAGGTCATTCAATCGGGGCTGGACACTGCGGACTCTGTTGCCAGGGTAATGGCTTCCTCTGTTGCAACCAGGAGGCACGCTTGGCTAAGGGGGTCTGGGTTTTCACCGGATGCACAGGCTACCCTATTGGACTTGCCTTTTGGCGGTTCTCGTCTTTTTGGCGTCAAAGCGGACTCGGCGCTACAGCGCTTTAAAGATGGTCACAGCAAGATCGTTGGGTCTCCAGTCCCGGGGTTTTGGATAATTCCGGTTTCGCAGTTTTGGCAGGACTTCATCCTTTTGAGTCAATCAGCAGCAGCTGCAACAGCAACAACAAGCGAACCCTCTGTACAGGTCATACAGGGGGAAAGGTAGAGGTTGTCTGCGAGGCACAGCTCGGCAGCAAGTCTCCTCCTCTTCTGCCCCTCCAATTGGTACGACAGGGAAGCGGCTCTAGCTCCTCCATCCTAGAGCATGTTGGTCCTGTGGGAGGACGGATGTCCCGTTTTCTATGAAATTGGAGGTCTGTTACTTCAGATCTCTGGGTGTAGAATCTCCTGGATAATGGGTATGCCCTTCCCTTCTGGGAGTTTCCCCCTCCTTTCCCCCTCGCCAGGGTTGGTGTTCAGAGGAGCACCTGTTGCTACTACAGCAGGAGATTCTATCTTTGTTGCAGAAAGCTGCGATAGAGGTGGTTCCGGAGCAGGAAACGGGTCAGAGATGCTACTCCCTGTACTTCCTGATTCTCAAAAATGATGGTTGATTGAGGCCGATCCTAGATCTCAGGATCTTGAATTTTTACCTCCAAGCAGAAGTTCCGGCGTTGCAGCTGGAAGACTGGATGGTGCCGATTGATTTGTTGGATCTGTATTTTCACATTCCCATCCTGAAGTCGCATTGGAAGTATCTCCGTTGTACGGTGGGGTCCTTCCGTTTGTTCTTACTTCAGCACCTCGGGTCTTCACAAAGGTGATGCCGGTGGTAGCAGCACATCTCAGAAGATCGGGGATTACTGTTTTTCTCTATCTGGACGACTGACTGCTCAAAGCAATCACCAGAGATGGTGCTGCATCATTTGCAAGTAACAACATGTCTGTGGTCCGACTTGGGTTTTTCGATAAACATACCCATATCTCACCTGGTGCCCTCTCAACGCAACCTGTTCATAGTGGCAGTACTGGACACTACTGTGAGTCGTGCCTTCCCACCTCCGGAGAGGATTCAAGACATCCAGGCTATGATTCCACTTTTTCAGAATGGAGCGTTTGTTCCAGTCCTGAAGGCCTTGCGCCTGCTCGGTCTGTTCGCTTCCTGCATACTGTTGGTCAACCATGCACGCTGGCACATGAGGGCCCTCCAGTGGTGCCTCCACAGGCAGTGGTTTCAACACAACCAGGATCTCCAGAGACACTACAGCAGAGCTGTTGTGGTGGAGTGTGGAGGGCAACCTGTATCGCGGGAAGCAGTTTCAACCTCCTTATCTGGTGGTCACAGTGATATCGTATGCTTCCACTCCAGGGTGGGGAGCTCATCTGGGGGATCTGGAGTCAAAGGTCAGAGAAAAGATGTTTCACATCTATCTTCTGGAATTGCAGGTGATACGTTTGGCTCTCAAGGCCTTTCTTCCCTCCCTTCATAGTCAGTCGATTCACCTCCTGGTGGACAATACCACTGCAATGTGGTACATCAACAAACCGGGAGGAATAGGGTCGTATCGTCTATGCAGAGAGGCTCTGCGACTCTGGTCCTGGGCTAAGGGCCATCACATTTGCATGATTGCAAATCATCTGGCCGGAGTGCTGAATGTGTGTGCGGACCGTCTCACTCAACAGTACTCGGCCGATCAAAAGTGGCGTCTAAATCCGGAGGTGGTCCATCACATTTTCAGGCTGTGGGGTTTCTTCGGTTGGACCTGTTTGCCACTCACGAGAACGTGCACTGTCCGTCGTTCTGCAATCTCCAGTATCTGATGCGGGGAGCGTTGGGAGACTTGTTTGTTAGATTGGGGCTCACAGCTTCTTTACATGTTTCCTCCCATTCCCTTGATTCCCCGGGTTCTGAGGAAGATTCGCCAAGACTAGGCCCAAGTCCTATTGATCGCCCCGGTTTGGCCAAGAAGTGTGTGGTACACAGGCCTCATTTACCTCTCATCGCACCCTTGCGCCGTCTCCCTCTCAGGGCAGACCTCCTCTCGCAGTTGCAGGTTCTACACCCCCCACCTCCAGAGCCTGCACTTTCATGCCTGGAGATTAAATGGGGCAGCCTGAGCTCTGTCTCTCTCCCGCCGGATGTGGTGGATGTTATTTTAGCGGCCAGAAGACACTCCACCAAATCTGTCTATTTTGGTAGGTGGGCCAAGTTTGTTAAATGGTGTGGAGAGAGATCGATTAATCCTTTGCAAGCCCATTTGTCTGATATTCTGAGTTTCTCTCTTTCCTTGGCTCAACAGGGTTGTGCAGTAGCTACTGTTAAAGGCTACTTGTCCGCCTTATCGGCTTTTCTCTGTTTACCAGACCAACCCTCTTTATTGAAATCTCCCATAGTTATGAGATTCATTAAGGGTCTCGCCAATAGGTTTCCTCTCACTCTCTTTATCGAGCTTTATTTTCTTTTTTTTTTTTAGGGTTTCCAAACTTTCTTTTAGTGGCCAAATGACCATGGAAGTAAACTTCTAACTCCCCTAGGACAGCAGGTAAGGGCACTTGGAGACTCTCAGACTGCAGAGGCCAACAGCAAAGACCAGTCCAGGTCCAGTTGCCACTGGTCAGCTAGGTATTCCAGGAAAGGGCTTCTTGCAGCTTATTGTGTGCCTGTAGCCACGCAGGAGGTCGCCCAGCTCCTCCTTGGAGTCCCCTTCTTTGTCCTAAGTACAAGAGGGAGCAGGCCCAGTCCTCCCCTCAGGACACAGAGAGCAGGTCTGGTCATCTGATCTTCTGCAGGTCCAGTAAGTGTTCTGAAGAGGCGTCTTTGGGAGCCATGTTTATGCCTGGCACCAGCTAGTGGGTGGGGTGACTCCCGGTCACACCCTAACCAATGGAATAAAAGTTCCTGGGGGCAACCCTACCCACTTTTTCAGTAGTTCCTCATTGCCTTACTGCAAACAATCCCACAGTGCCCCTCTTGCTCAAATTCCAAGGCTGGGAAACCCTGTTTCCCTTGTGGAGAGCCTTTGTGCCCACCCATAGGTGTGACCGTGGAGAGTCTTTGTGCCCGCACATAGATGTGGATGGGGTAAAGTGCAGTCTCCTCCACTGTGGTTACTCCAAAACTGGTTATCAGGGCAGCTTTCTTCCCACTGGGTTTGACTAGGGGGACAAATGCTTGGGCCACTCTAGGTGTCGCCTATCGTTTACTTGTGACTGGGAAGGCACCTTTGAAGTAAGATAAGTTCCTGGGTCCAATCCAAGTGGTCTTCGTGCCAGGGGAAGAAAACACCTCACCAAACTCAGGCCATTGTATCTGCCCTGAGAGCAGTTTTCACAACTCTTTCACACTTAATTCAGGCAGAGTACCAGCTGGACAGGTTGATCCATTTAGCCAATGTATAATAAACACAGAGGGGGCAGTTCCTCAAGTAAGGGGCAGGACAGGCCTTACTAGATGGAACAACAGGTTAGAGCAGTGGGATCCGAATGATCAGATCGAAGTGCCCTCACACACCTGGTAGGGTGTCATACTTCATCATTGGATGCTCTTCGTCGGGCTGGCCCTGCAATGCCTGTCTGGCCCCTCACTGGGCTCTCTTTGACGTAGATCTTCTGATCTGATTATAAAGCTGTATGATGAATGCAAGTGAGGGGGTGATATAGGGTGGTGAAGAGGTGAATAAAAAGGGTCTATAGGAACCAAGGAAACCTTAATAAAGTTGTGGTCCCTTGACACATTAAAAACAGAGAAGCTTTCTGAGGTGACAATGTACCCTAATGGCTATAGTGTGTGCAGAGTAAGGTATTACTGCTCGTCGCTCCTTTGATTATTTGTTCAAGCAAACTAGCCTCCAGCAGCTTCAGGCAGGGTAAAGGTAACGTTCTAAAGGCTACTTTTTTGATTTGCTTAATAAAAATCCGACTTCTCCATTACATTGGACTTCTATTAAATATAAAAATGGTTTGAATGGAGCCCGCAGCTAGTAGTGATGAGAACTTGTATATTAAAGTGTGTAATGTATGCTTTGAAATTTCCTGTGTGACGGCTATGGACTGACCAGTGATCATGTTGTTTTGCCCCAAGCCTCTGGGTGAACATGCCATTTATAATGTCACACATGTTCCACTACTAAATATTATGCATCCTACCTTGTGAGCAGAAAGGTGCACTTAAGTGTTTCTTGTTTACTATTTAAAATCCGTTTTTTCTGCATGTCAAAGGGCTGTCGGGTAAGGGGGAGTAGGGCTGAAGCAATGGTTTCACTGCCACTGTAATGGATGGCACAATAGTGCTGCAGTTCACAAGTGACATTTAACTTTCCACCATATACTATGTCCTTCTAGGAAAGTTAAATGTACCAATCTGGTTGAATTTAGACATGTTTTGGGGGTTTGAAATCTTGCACTGGATAAGTGTCCCGGTATTAAAATCCAAGATTACCAGCAGGTGAATTCACCCCCCCCCCCCAACGGAAAAAAAAAACTGGGGGTGACCACAAGAAAAGATGTCACTTTGCAACAAACTAGTTTTCTGTACATTAGGTATGCTTCACTCTGTGTGTGCTGGTCCCAGGCGCAGGAGGTGGACTCTTGTTCAGTGTTTGTTTGCCTCTGTGGATGGCGTTTATGTACAGTAGTTATTTCTGTGCCTGTACTTGGAGCGAGTCCTTCTGCTCCGGCAAACAATCTCTCCTCCCCAAGCCCCCCCCCACCCCGCCACCCGGCCCCCGTCAGTAGAGCTCTTGCCAGATATGGTGACGTTGAAAGACGTGCGATCGGTTTACAGGCAGATAAGAGGCTCTCGGCTGTCACCGGGACACCTCGGGCTGTCCTCTGCGGACGGTAAACGGGCAGGAGCAAACGATCCCTCGGGTGTGCGGTGCTGTGCAGGCATCAGTCCTGCATAGAGCCCCCGGGGTTTGTCCTGTGCATCCATCGGTCCTACATAGAGCCCCCGGGGTTTGTCCTGTGCATCCATCGGTCCTACATAGAGCCCCCGGGGTTTGTCCTGTGCATCCATCGGTCCTACATAGAGCCCCCGGGGTTGGTACTGTGCATACATCGGTCCTGCGTAGAGCCCCCAGGGGGTTGGTGCTGTGCACATCCATCGGTCCTGCATAGAGCCCCCAGGTGGAGTGTGGGGGGGGGGGTAGGGGGTGGCTTGGTACTGTGCATCCATCGGTCCTAAATAGTCTTGGGGGGGAGGGGGAGAAACTGCATCTATGGGTCCTACGTAGATCCCCGGGGGCTGGTACTGTGCATCAATCGGTCCTGCATAGAGCCCTGGGTGGGGGGTGCGTACTGTGCATCTATTGGTCCTGCGTAAAGCCCCCAGGAGGTTGATATGAGGGAGGAGGGGTTAAGGGGCGGCTTGCTACTGCGTATCTATCGGCCCTGCATAGAGCCTTCGGGGGGGTGGGGGAGGACTGTGCATCTATGGGTCCTGCGTAAGCCCCCGGGGTCCATACTGTGCATCTATGGGTCCTGCATAGAACCCCGGGGTTTGCTACTGTGCATCCATCGGTCCTGCATAGAGCCCAGGGAGTGGGGGGGTACTGTGCATCTATGGGTCCTGCGTAAAGCCCCCAGGAGGTTGATATGGTACAGCCATCGCTCCTGCACAGAGCCCCCGGGTGTCCGTACTGTGCATCCATCGGTCCTGCATAGAGCCCAAGGGGTGGGGGGGTACTGTGCATCTATGGGTCCTGCGTAAAGCCCCCAGGAGGTTGATATGGTGCAGCCATCGCTCCTGCACAGAGCCCCCGGTGGTCCGTACTGTGCATCCATCGGTCCTGCATAGAGCCCAGTGGGGGGAGGGTACTGTGCATCTATGGGTCCTGCGTAAAGCCCCCAGGAGGTTGATATGGTACAGCCATCGCTCCTGCACAGAGCCCCCGGGTGTCCGTACTGTGCATCTATGGGTCCTGCGTAAAGCCCCCAGGAGGTTGATATGGTACAGCCATCGTCCTGCACAGAGCCCCCGGGTGTCCGTACTGTGCATCCATCGGTCCTGCATAGAGCCCAGGGGGTGGGGGGGGTACTGTGCATCTATGGGTCCTGCGTAAAGCCCCCAGGAGGTTGATATGGTGCAGCCATCGCTCCTGCACAGAGCTCCCGGTGGTCCGTACTGTGCATCCATCGGTCCTGCATGGAGCCCAGTGGGGGGAGGGTACTGTGCATCTATGGGTCCTGCGTAAAGCCCCCAGGAGGTTGATATGGTGCAGCCATCGCTCCTGCACAGAGCCCCCGGGTGTCCGTACTGTGCATCTATGGGTCCTGCGTAAAGCCCCCAGGAGGTTGATATGGTGCAGCCATCGCTCCTGCACAGAGCCCCCGGGTGTCCGTACTGTGCATCCATCGGTCCTGCGTAGAACCCGGGGGATGAGGGGTTACTGTGCATCTATGGGTCCTGTGTATCTATGGGTCCTGCGTAGAACCCGGGGGATGAGGGGTTACTGTGCATCTATGGGTCCTGTGTATCTATGGGTCCTGCGTAGAACCCGGGGGATGAGGGGTTACTGTGCATCTATGGGTCCTGCGTAAAGCCCCCAGGAGGTTGATATGGTACAGCCAGCGCTCCTGCACAGAGCCCCCGGGTGTCCGTACTGTGCATCTATGGGTCCTGCGTAAAGCCCCCAGGAGGTTGATATGGTGCAGCCATCGCTCCTGCACAGAGCCCCCGTGCCCTGCAGCACCTCTCAGCCGACCATCCAGGGTGTGACGCGGGCTTAGCTGTAAATCTTTGACGTGTAAACCGCGCCGGGCGAAGCGAAAAAAGGAAGGAAAGGTGAAAAGAATATGGTGCAACAAGACAGAACAGAAATCGACGGGATGCAAGCGAAAGGACAAGCAATAGCAGGAAGAATCGAAAAGGGGAAGAAAAACGACTGAGCTAGAAACAGGCGGAGGAGAGAAGAAGAGGGGAGAATAAAATGTAAAGAAAACGGCGGAAAAATAAACAGGCCTTGTGTGTCGCCGGTCAACACTCGGAATGGGCGACCACTGGGAAGGTTAATGCGCCTTTTGCCCATTGACGGACTATAATGTGCAGTTCGTTATTTCCAGTCTTCGTGAGATAGTTCCCATGGTCAGTGTGCCGACAGTAGAACTATTAGTCTGAAAAGTCACGGGTTCTAAATTTAGTGAGATAGTTCAGGGGGGATAATGCACCTGCTCCAGTGATAACTGTGTGGCCGGCCCTGTGACCTCTACGACATGAGTGCCAGGGGTAAAAAAGAGAAATAAACTATACATTTGAATTTTTATTACTAAAATACATAATTGTGGCACAAAATGTTACCTCTGCTCAGAACACCTTAAGCCTGGCCGTGTATACCACCGGACTCATTACCTCACCCATAGGACCCCTCTGTCGATGGTGCCCACCACTGGCCTGTGCTTAAACCCTGCCCCGGTCCAGGCCTGGCGACTCTTCTCCGTACCACGGGGGTAAGATGTGTTTCTGACCCTTTGGGAGAGCGTGCCGGAGTCACTGAGCTTCGGGTGTGCCTCTTTCGGGGTCAAGCGTCAGACCCAGTTGCTGAGAGCTGCCCTCATTTCGGCAGTGCTGAAATGCCCCTGAGCCCGTAGATGTCTACCATGGGTCATTTATCCCACTTTAATAAGCCAGACACATAGGGTGACCAGGCGTCCCGGATTTGCCAGGACGGTCCCCGTTTTTCACCAGCTGTCCGGGCAGATTTCGAGAAATTTAGCTCATGTCCCGGTTTTTGGAGAGGGTCGACTAAAAACAGGTGGAGGTGTTTTTGTTGTTTTACAAAGCAGGGATAGTTAGCAGTTGTTCCAAGAAAGCAATTTAATTCACAGGCAAACTACTGGGTTTAAAAATTGCATCTTATATATGTTCTTACTGCCTGTTTTGTAATTCTCTGCTGAGGAGCGCTGTCATTCTGTGCGCTCGCTTGACGTACAATTATAGTCCTTCCTCTATTTTTGTGAAATGTCCCGGTTTTTTGCTTTAAAATTCTGGTCACCCTACAGACACAGCTACTGCGTAATGCATTGTGGGTAATTAACAATTTGTGCAAATGGGGTGGGGGGCGGAGCGCGTTTATGAAGTCTAGGGTGCAACACATTCAAGCCGCCTGGAGGATCTTGACAGCACTCGAGGCGCTCGCCGTTCACGGGGGCAGTTGGGTGCACGACCCTAGGGTGCCTAGTTCGCTCACTGCTGGCCAGGTAGTGACTAGTGCAGAAGAGCATGGGAAGTTACTGATGCCGTCACTTCACCTGCTCTGAAGAGCTGCTAAGACCATGCGATGGCCCCCGAGTGGGCGCACTCTGGAGTCCCTAATATTAGAGAAGCAACCTTTCAAATAATGTATATGCGGATGTATGTGTGCACGAGCCGCATCTTCGCCTGAGTCCACAGACTGATCTAATGCACTACGACCTCTCTAATTACCCTGCATCTAATTGTGGTGTTTTAGAGCACGTCATTCTTTTATTGTTGTGATTGCCTTTCTCTGGACCTTTGCTCTTCTGTAGACTACGTTCTCTTCGAGAGAAGCCTAAAGAACTCTTCCTATTAACCAAACGTCCCCCCTCCCCTTTTTATGCTTCTAGGACTTCTAGTGCCTAGATGCCCTCGGGTGGACGTGCTCGCTTATAAATAACTTACAAGTTTATATGTTTGCGGTTCTTGCCTGTAAAGCGCCGCGCCCTAGTACGTCATGCCTTGTTTATTATAGATCGAATGTCCCTGGCAGGAAGTACTGTCTCTTGTGCACTTCACTCCATAGCTATGTATACCATATTCGTATGTTTCTCTCACACACGGGTTCCAGAGTATTTTCAACAGACCGCTGGGGGGGGGAGGGGGGCTGTTGGGTGGAGGAAGGGGGGGGGGGGGAGTGAGTGAGTAATGTCCCTTCCCCTGATGAAACTGTCCCTCCAGATACCCGGTGCTCGGGGCCCACCTTGTGCAGCGCTGCCCCACTCCCGTAGGGTGTACCCGCGCTTTAACAAACTACAGTAATGACATAATTTGTCAAGCGCCATGAAACTGGTCTTCACGGTGCTGTTTGTAGTGTATAAACGGAAGGTTACTCTTTAATTTCCCTTGGGTATTTGACTGTCTCCGGATCGCGATCGTGCAGATTACCCCCCTCCCCTCAGTCAGTCTGAGGTATGTGAGTTGCCCAGACTTGTCCGCAGTGCCGTTCACCGCACATGCTGTACCCATCCGCGCGCCTCGAAGCGCTGTGCACTTGCAAGGCTGTCAACCTGTACCCGTCCCGCAGGGGCGAGATTCCCCCGGCCTCCCTTGTGTATGCGTGCCAATGCCTGGTGCTTCCAGCTGGCAGACACTGGCGCCCCGTGCATCCTCCCAACCCCACTTGCCCTCCTCCCCTGGACTGCAGCCCCTCACATAAACCTGCCCGCCTCACGCCTGTCTGTGGTTCCACCCCCGGGGCTCCGAGCTGACGTGGATGCGCAGCGCCCCCCCCTCCTCCCAGGACTGCACGTGGCAGATATTCAAGGAGCCTTAAACCAGAGCACCGGGAAAAGAGTCGAGAATGTGTGCACAGTATGTGTGATGTAAGAAAGTAGGGCGGGGGGGCATGTGTGCTCAGTATGTGTGGAAACAACTGCAGAGAGGTGAGGCGAGAATGTGTGCACGGTATGTATGGAAGTAGGACTGGAGAGAGGGGGAGATGAGAATGTGTGCACGGTATGTATGGAGGTAGGATTGAGGAGTGAGGTGAGAATGTGTGCACAGTATGTATGGAAGTAGGACTGCAGAGACGGGAGGGGGAGGCGAGAATGTGCAGTGTGTATGGATGCACGAATGCAGAGACGGGAGGGGGAGGCGAGAATGTGTGCACAGTATGTATGGAAGTAGGACTGCAGAGACGGGAGGGGGAGGCGAGAATGTGTGCACAGTGTGTATGGAAGCACGAATGCAGAGACGGGAGGGGGAGGTGAAAGTAGGACTGCAGAGACGTGGGGGGGGCGAGAATGTGTGCATAGTATGTGTGGAAGTAGGACTGCAGAGACAGGAGGGGAGAGGCTAGAATGTGTGCACAGTATGTGTGGAAGTAGGACTGTAGAGAGGGGGGTGAAAATGTGTGCACACACTGTATGGAAGTACGAATGCAGTGACTGGAGGGGGAGGTAGGAATGTGTGCACAGTATGTATGGAAGCAGGACTGCAAAGAGGAGGAGAGGCAAGAATGTGTGCACAGTATGTAGGAAAGTAGAGAGAGGGGGGAGAGGTAGGAATGTGTGCACAGTATTAATGGAAGTACGACTGCAGAGACATTAGGGGGTGGTAGGAATGTGTGCGCTGTATGTATGGAAGTAGGACTGTAGAGAGGGGGGGTGAGAATGTGTGCACAGTATGTATCGAAGTAGAACTGCAGAGGGGAGGCGAGAATGTGTGCACAGTATGTATCGAAGTAGAACTGCAGAGGGGAGGCGAGAATGTGTGCACAGTATGTATGGAAATTGGACTGCAGAGGCAGGAGAGGGAGGCGAGAATGTGTGCACAGTATGTATGGAAGCAGGAGTGCAGAGACAGGAGGTGGAGGTAGGAATGTGAGCACAGTATGTATGGAAGTACGACTGCCGAGAGAGAAGGGGAGGCGCAAATGTGTGCACCGTATGGATGGAAGTAGGACTGTAGAGAGGGTGGGAGGTAGGAATGTGTGCACAGTATGTATCGAAGTAGGCCTGCAGAGGGGAGGCGAGCATGTGTGCACAGTATGTGTGGAAGTACGACTGCCGAGACAGGAGGGGGAGATGGGAATGTGTGCACAGTATGTATGGAAGTACGACTGCAGAGACAGGAGGGGGAGGTGAGAATGTGTGCACAGTGTGTATGGAAGCAGGACTGCAGAGACTGGAGGGGAGGCGAGAATGTGTGCCCAGTGTGTATGGAAGCAGGACAGCCGAGACAGGAGGTGGAGGTAGGAATGTGTGCACGTTTTGTATGGAAGTAGGACTGCGGAGAGGACAGAGGTGAGAATGTGCACAGTATGTATGGAAGTACGACTGCAGAGACAGGAGGGGGAGGTGAGAATGTGTGCACGGTGTATGGAAGTACGAATGCAGAGACAGGAGGGGGAGGTAGGAATGTGTGCACAGTATGTATGGAAGTACGACTGCAGAGACAGGAGGGGGAGGTGAGAATGTGTGCACAGTGTGTATGGAAGCAGGACTGCAGAGACTGGAGGGGGAGGCGAGAATGTGTGCCCAGTGTGTATGGAAGCAGGACAGCCGAGACAGGAGGTGGAGGTAGGAATGTGTGCACGTTTTGTATGGAAGTAGGACTGCGGAGAGGACAGAGGTGAGAATGTGCACAGTATGTATGGAAGTACGACTACAGAGACAGGAGGGGAGGTGAGAATGTGTGCACGGTGTATGGAAGTACGAATGCAGAGACAGGAGGGGGAGGTAGGAATGTGTGCACAGTATGTATGGAAGTACGACTGCAGAGACAGGAGGGGGAGGTGAGAAGGTGTGCACAGTGTGTATGGAAGCAGGACTGCAGAGACGGGAGGGGGAGGCGAGAATGTGTGCACGGAGTATGGAAGTACGAATGCAGAGACAGGAGGGGGAGGTAGGAATGTGTGCACAGTGTGTATGGAAGCACGAATGCAGAGACGGGAGGGGGAGGTGAAAGTAGGACTGCAGAGACGTGGGGGGGGCGAGAATGTGTGCATAGTATGTGTGGAAGTAGGACTGCAGAGACAGGAGGGGAGAGGCTAGAATGTGTGCACAGTATGTGTGGAAGTAGGACTGTAGAGAGGGGGTGAAAATGTGTGCACACACTGTATGGAAGTACGAATGCAGTGACTGGAGGGGGAGGTAGGAATGTGTGCACAGTATGTATGGAAGCAGGACTGCAAAGAGGAGGAGAGGCAAGAATGTGTGCACAGTATGTAGGAAAGTAGAGAGAGGGGGAGAGGTAGGAATGTGTGCACAGTATTAATGGAAGTACGACTGCAGAGACATTAGGGGAGGTAGGAATGTGTGCGCTGTATGTATGGAAGTAGGACTGTAGAGAGGGGGGGTGAGAATGTGTGCACAGTATGTATCGAAGTAGAACTGCAGAGGGGAGGCGAGAATGTGTGCACAGTATGTATCGAAGTAGAACTGCAGAGGGGAGGCGAGAATGTGTGCACAGTATGTATGGAAATTGGACTGCAGAGGCAGGAGAGGGAGGCGAGAATGTGTGCACAGTATGTATGGAAGCAGGAGTGCAGAGACAGGAGGTGGAGGTAGGAATGTGAGCACAGTATGTATGGAAGTACGACTGCCGAGAGAGAAGGGGAGGCGCAAATGTGTGCACCGTATGGATGGAAGTAGGACTGTAGAGAGGGTGGGAGGTAGGAATGTGTGCACAGTATGTATCGAAGTAGGCCTGCAGAGGGGAGGCGAGCATGTGTGCACAGTATGTGTGGAAGTACGACTGCCGAGACAGGAGGGGGGAGATGGGAATGTGTGCACAGTATGTATGGAAGTACGACTGCAGAGACAGGAGGGGGAGGTGAGAATGTGTGCACAGTGTGTATGGAAGCAGGACTGCAGAGACTGGAGGGGGAGGCGAGAATGTGTGCCCAGTGTGTATGGAAGCAGGACAGCCGAGACAGGAGGTGGAGGTAGGAATGTGTGCACGTTTTGTATGGAAGTAGGACTGCGGAGAGGACAGAGGTGAGAATGTGCACAGTATGTATGGAAGTACGACTACAGAGACAGGAGGGGGAGGTGAGAATGTGTGCACGGTGTATGGAAGTACGAATGCAGAGACAGGAGGGGGAGGTAGGAATGTGTGCACAGTATGTATGGAAGTACGACTGCAGAGACAGGAGGGGAGGTGAGAATGTGTGCACAGTGTGTATGGAAGCAGGACTGCAGAGACTGGAGGGGAGGCGAGAATGTGTGCCCAGTGTGTATGGAAGCAGGACAGCCGAGACAGGAGGTGGAGGTAGGAATGTGTGCACGTTTTGTATGGAAGTAGGACTGCGGAGAGGACAGAGGTGAGAATGTGCACAGTATGTATGGAAGTACGACTACAGAGACAGGAGGGGGAGGTGAGAATGTGTGCACGGTGTATGGAAGTACGAATGCAGAGACAGGAGGGGGAGGTAGGAATGTGTGCACAGTATGTATGGAAGTACGACTGCAGAGACAGGAGGGGGAGGTGAGAAGGTGTGCACAGTGTGTATGGAAGCAGGACTGCAGAGACGGGAGGGGGAGGCGAGAATGTGTGCACGGAGTATGGAAGTACGAATGCAGAGACAGGAGGGGGAGGTAGGAATGTGTGCACAGTATGTATGGAAGCAGGACTGCAGAGACAGGAGGTAGGAATGTGTGCACGTTTTGTATGGAAGTAGGACTGCAGAGACAGGAGGGGGAGGTGAGACTGTGTGCACAGTATGTATGGAAGCAGGACTGCAGAGACAGGAGGTAGGAATGTGTACAGTATGTATGGAAGTACGACTGCAGAGACGGGAGGGGGAGGTAGGAATGTGTGCACAGTATGTATGGAAGCAGGACTGCAGAGAGGAGAGGGAGGTAGGAATGTGAGGGTTTACACAGAATGTGGGAAAGTGAGACCTTGGAGAGGCAAGATAAAATGACAAGAGTGTACAATAAATGTGAGAAGTAGGACCCTGGAGATACTGGGTGGGTTGACGAGAGAATGCACACAGATTGTGCAAAAGTAGGACCATGGATAGAGAGAGACACAAGATGGATGGTTTGCCAAGCGTGTATGCAGAATGTAGGAAGTCGGACTCTGGAGAGGCAGGATGAGCTGACTAAAGGGTGTACAACGAATGCTAGAAGTGTGACCATAGAGTGATTGGATGAGTTGGTAAGAGGATATGCATAGAATGTAAGAGGTAGGACCGTGGAAAGACTGGATGGGGTGACTAGCGCGTGCGTGTGTGTGCACACAGGTTGTAAGAAGTAGGTCCTACTTCTTACAATGCAAGAGTATGCATGCAAGAGTTGTATTCAAGAGTGCACAGAATATGTGGAAGTGGGAACCTGCAGAGACGGGGACATGAGTGTCTATTGTAGTGGTATTGACATAGGCCTCACTACCCCTGACAAGGCACTTAAGTGCTTTGCGGGTGGTAGAACGCTACCCAGCGTTAGTAATCAGTTAAGCATAAAGTTAGTCATTTTATTAGGTCTCGCCCTGAAAGCCAGCGCTGGCTCTGGGCGAGACATTTTGTAGTGGGCTTGCAGAAATGCGACCACAACTTTTGGTTGGCCTAGAGCATGCGAGTACGCACACAGTAACGCGCGCATTCCTCGCATCGCTCCAGGCGCCATGTGGCTTTCACCTCACTTGCTCGAGGCGCCATCTGGCTTTCATCAAAGAATTCTACGGCTGAACAAGCAGGAAGGGCCGGACAAGGACACATTGGCTTTTTTTGTTTAATTTAAAGTTTATTCAATTCTACGGCTGAGCAAGCAGGAGGGGCCGGACAAGGACACATTGGCTTTTTTTGTTTAATTTAAAGTTTATTCAATTCTACGGCTGAGCAAGCAGGAGGGGCCGGACAAGGACACTTTGGCTTTTTTTGTTTAATCTAAAGTTTATTCTTACTCATTCTTTGACTTTTTTTTTTTTTTTAAGTTCATTCTCTGTGAAGGCAACATTGGCTATTTTTTCCCGGCATTTAGTTCTTCAGTCTCTCTTGATTTCCCCCCCCCACACTTTTTTACACACTTTCTCTGTCTTTCACTATTTCCACACTCTCTCATTCTCTCTCTTCATCACAGCATCTCACAGCACCACCACACCACCACTCGGCACCACCACACCACCACTCTGCACCACCACTCAGCACCACCACACCACCACTCAGCACCACCACACCACCACTCAGCACCACCACTCTGCACCACCACACCACCACTCTGCACCACCACACCACCACTCTGCACCACCACACCACCACTCTGCACCACCACACCACCACTCTGCACCACCACACCACCACCACTCAGCACCACCACTCGGCACCACCACTCGGCACCACCACCACCCGGCACCACCACCACCCGGCACCACCACCACCCGGCACCACCACCACCCGGCACCACCACCACCCGGCACCACCACCACCCGGCACCACCACCACCCGGCACCACCACCACCCGGCACCACCACCACCCGGCACCACCACCACCCGGCACCACCACCACCCGGCACCACCACCACCCGGCACCACCACCACCCGGCACCACCACCACCCGGCACCACCACCACCCGGCACCACCACCACCCGGCACCACCACCACCCGGCACCACCACCACCCGGCACCACCACCACCCGGCACCACCACCACCCGGCACCACCACCACCCGGCACCACCACCACCACCCGGCACCACCACCACCACCACCCGGCACCACCACCACCACCACCCGGCACCACCACCACCACCACCCGGCACCACCACCACCACCCACCCGGCACCACCACCACCCGGCACCACCACCACCCGGCACCACCACCACCCGGCACCACCACCACCCGGCACCACCACCACCCGGCACCACCACCACCCGGCACCACCACCACCACCCGGCACCACCACCACCACCACCCGGCACCACCACCACCACCACCCGGCACCACCACCACCACCACCCGGCACCACCACCACCACCACCCGGCACCACCACCACCACCACCCGGCACCACCACCACCACCACCCGGCACCACCACCACCACCCACCCGGCACCACCACCACCACCCACCCGGCACCACCACCACCCGGCACCACCACCACCCGGCACCACCACCACCCGGCACCACTCGGCACCACCACCACCCGGCACCACTCGGCACCACCACAACAGCATCACTCGGCACCACCACAACAGCATCACTCGGCACCACCTCAGCATCGTCTCGGAATCTGCCATCTGTTGATTCTCCCCTAGCGTCTGGCCGCTGCTAGTGTTATAATACAGGTACTAGTTCACAACCTTCAACCTCCAATTGTTTATGCTCCCTCAAAAAAAAAACTTTAACAAACAACCATTGGAATAGGCAAAAACAAGTTGCCAGCATTGCAAGAACAAATGAAAAAAGAGGAAATTTTTTATTGTACATACATTTTTTAATATGGTCGTTCTGTTGGACTTAATGCCTTTTTGGTCATATATAAGGTAACAAAAATGCTTCTGGCACTTTTTTATTACAACTTTTCAGCATGCTGCACAGCAGCCACACTTCTCTACAGCACAGCTTAAACACATTGGCAAAGTCAATAGCTCTGCCTAAACACTTATAAGGCCCCAAAGGCGAGACCTATTGGCTATGCCAATGCTTGTTTTTACTCTGTATCGTGCGCTTTACAATTTTATTCTCGTGCAACGTTTGCTGATTTATTCATTTACCTTAAGTGCATGGTAATTTTATGCCTTCGAGTTAGATGGGTGTTCCTCACTGTGGTAACCTTGTCATACGTAAGGCTGTGCATTACTCAGAAGGTGTGAAAGAAGGACTTTGCTAAGACAGGATGAGATGGCGGTAGTGTGTACACAATGTATGAAAAGTAGGGCCCAGGAGCGAGTGGAGCACTCCGAGAAGGCTTTGATGCTCGGGTCATGGTGTTTGACTTGCCATCCATCTACAGGCTGGCTTTGTGAGTTAATGTAAGGCCACGCACCACGTTCTCTGTGTTGCCTTTTTTTTTTCTTTTTACCCCCTTAAGTGCAGCTTCAGACCATACAAAAAGCCCACCCGTCTCTACATACCGGTTAGAATTCTAGTCGGAAGTGTGGGAGAGGCTGAATGGTATAATCTTCATCATTGGTAGGTAATTTAAGACCCGGAACAGCGATCCAAACATTCCGACACGGGTGTACACATCAACTGTCCCTATTTCTTTATTGTATGTTTTTTCTTTGTCTTGATTATATTAAAGTTGTTACATAGGAAGGTAGGCAGGCCCTCACCCCCATAGTGTGGCGGGCTTCATCAGACCCTCCCGTCTTACACTGGGAAACTTCCTTTTGGGTTGGCTGGCATTTGTGCAGAACTTTATTACCTCTAGTGTAGTGTATCTGCGGGTTGATTTGCGGGTGCCGTTGCAGATGTGAGTGTAGTATAACCTATATGAGTAGTTTGGTCTAGTGATGTGCATGTCACCCCTACCTGAACCTTCAGCCTTCTACCTTCACATGAGATCCCTATGATAACCAGTATAGGCTACAGTCCGACGATCTCTTCATCCTTTTATGTCGCTCTGAGACCTTAATAAAATTGGGTGGGTGAGCTGGTGAACCTCTACTAATGTATACACACACGAAAGAAGGTCCGGGTCAATATAGTCCTCCCATTTAAAACATAAAATGGACGATATAGCAGGGTTTATAATTACCCTATCATCCTATTTTACGACCGCATCGGATGATAGGGTAATTATCAACCCTAGTATTTAATACATGTTATGTTTTTAATCCCACCAGTCTTGAGTGCGCTGCGCACTGTTCACTTACTGATTGCATCCGAAATTAACACACTTTGTATATTTTCCCTTTCGTTCAAAACCGTAAACAATTCTTGTCTTTAGGTCAAAAGATTCTTATTCATGTGATTATGCTACACCATTACAATCATTGACAAATTATAAGTCAAACTGCCACTTCAAACAGAGGCTACGGCGGGACCACTACTTTTTAGGTCTTGCTGAGCCTGCGCATGCGCTGCTCTGCGAGACATTTAGTAAGGGGCTTTTGAAAGTGCTCCCAAAAAGGCTTTTTCCGGCCACCAGTGTGCGGTTACGCGCACAAGCGCGTGCGACGTGCACAGCTATGCCTCTCCTTCTTTCGCGCGCACCACTCGCGTTTCTTTTAGCGCGCGCGCACACAACTCCCGGGCTCTGTTCCTCGCGCGCGGCCAATGCTTGTTTACTTTCCTGTTGTATTTTACTTTGCTGTCGCACCCCTCCCATTGTCCGCATTCCCTTTTGCTCAAGCCCCCCTCTCGTTGTCCGTGTTATCTTTCTTCCTGCCTCCCCCCCCCCGCCCTACTTTCCGTGGTACTTTTTCCGAGTTGTCGTTCATAGCCCACGGAGGGCCAGTCACAAGCGGGTGGTCCACATGTGTCACAACCTGCTCGGAGCAGGCACCCGGTCTGCTGCTCTCACCTTCTCTCTTGCTGTGGCACGTGAGTGTCCCCCCCGCAGAACGCCACTGTTTATATTTATCTAAGGCGGGCCGTGCGCTGCCCTCCCCCTGCCATCAGTTCCTGTGGCATGCCACTGTTCGTGTTTATGGCGGCCAGTAGTGGTTTTTAATTGGACAGTACCAGCACTTTTCATCAGTACATTTAGCGGAGACGCACAGAGCTCTCTCAGCTGTTGGCATTGTGGGTGGCGATGGAGGGGAAATAAACCGCAGGTTGAATGAACCCACGTTGCACGGTGGACAGTGCTGTGTTTTGTTTTCACAGGATACACAGATCTTCACTTGTCAGAGTGCCACTTTTAGAAGGAGTAATTAGGGTTGTATGTCGAAAGCAGTGGTCTCCTGTGAGACTGGCGCATCTGTGCTGCCTGGTATTAAAACTTCCGAGGGCAGTTTTAGGGTATTTGGTACCCTTGGCAATAGACCAAACTCCAGCCACCTCCGACCCCCACCCAGACCCCAAATCGCCTGTTTGTGCTGACTAAAGTTAAGGCGCGTTCTAATTTTCTGTCTCTTCCCCCTGGTATTTTCTTTGGCATTCATGTAGCTGAACCCTATTAAATACTTGTATCCTGCCAGCAAATGCTCCCAAACGGGCCCCTTTTGTGGATAGTTCCTAGACATTACCCTGCCAGGGAGCTGCAGAATTCTCTATCATAAGGTCTAGGTGTCGTGTCGTGCACCGAATATACGACTTTCAATAGTTAAATGACAAAATCCTGCTCCATTAAACGTCGACACTGCTGGTCTTTTTGGCCTTATTGTTTGTACAGGCACGTTTAAGACATCTACGAACCAAAATGTTTTTAGGAGTAGTTCTGTTAACGTGTTAAACCTGTTGAAAGAAGGTCAGAATTTCCACAATCCCAAAAAAAAGAGCAGCTTTCCTTTTTGGAACTGGCATCCAGCACTGCCTTTTTGCTCTATTGTGGGTAAACGTTTGGGCAAGCTGGGTGCTATGATGCCGCATAAGCATGAGGCGATGACTAATGCATGTCGACGACTGTCAGAATTCTTGTGCAACCGCGCCTAAAAACCTGGGCAATAAATAATGGAGAGTGTTGCTTTGGCTCCACTACGTCTCATCTATCTGTGCTGGTTTGCTGGTCTGGGGCCCATCAAAGTATATGCGATATGACATGTGGTACTGCTCTCATGTGTAAATTGTACTTTGTTTTGAAGTTATTGCGTTATAGGTAGAGCTTTCTCATTCGGTCTATAAAGATAACCATTATGGAGTGCTCGTTCTACCCATGATGCTCTGAAGCTGCCTTTGGAGTCTACACGGTCCAGTGACTAAAACTGATATGTGCAAGTTTTCTGTATCCTTTATTTTCCCAGGAGCTGGAGATGTGGTGTATTTGGCAGAGTTGGCCTTTACCGAGACAGCAGACCTCTTTTATAATCTCGGCTTCAGACCTTGGTTTGCTTTGTGGTCTTGGACATATTTATCTTACTTTGCTTTCTCAAAATAGCAGGATCCTAAAAACAAGTACTCATTTTTATAGCGTTCTATTATGAGGTAGGTGGTTTTCAGACTCCAAGTAATAACCATTTGGCTTCAAACTCACAATATGAAACAATAACTTTTTCCCTGTTCTTTCAGTTATTGTTTTTCTTCAGTGTGTCCTGGCATTCTCCTGTCTTTTGAGTTTGATCAGTTCTTACTACTATGGCTGTCCCAAAATAAATAAATAAGTTTTCTTTTTCTTGCTTCCCCCTCTGCCTCTACTGAGACTGACCAATGCGGCTTTTGCCTCATTTAAGCTGAAAATCTGTACTTGCAAAAACAACAGTTGATGGACAGAATGCAGAACAATGTCATACATTCACCCCAGTACAGAGATCTGGGCCTAAATCCATCGTTTTTTTGCTCACCATGCCATTCCAGTTTGAACCCAGCCATATGCAAATCAGTCTTGACCCTGTGCCTCATGGGAACAGTCCAGCCCGAACTGCCAAGCCAGGTCCTCCCTGGACTGGAAACAAGCATCCTAGGACCGGTTTCGGGGTTTCACCCCTCTTCAGCCAGGATAGCTTGATTCCAGTGGCATGGAGAGCACGGGACCCACGTCTGGGCATACCCGTCCCACTCGGGGTGACAAATGCAAAAACAGTTGATGGACAGAATGCAGAACAATGTCATACATTCACCCCAGTACAGAGATCTGGGCCTAAATCCATCGTTTTTTGCTCACCATGCCATTCCAGTTTGAACCCAGCCATATGCAAATCAGTCTTGACCCTGTGCCTCATGGGAACAGTCCAGCCCGAACTGCCAAGCCAGGTCCTCCCTGGACTGGAAACAAGCATCCTAGGACCGGTTTCGGGGTTTCACCCTCTTCAACCAGGATAGCTTGACTCCAGTGGCATGGAGAGCACGGGACCCACGTCTGGGCATACCCGTCCCACTCGGGGTGACAAATGCAAAAACAACAGTTGATGGACAGAATGCAGAACAATGTTTCTGGTCCAGGGAAAACATGGCTTGGCAGTTCGGGCTGGACTGTTCCCATGAGGCACAGGGTCAGACTGATTTGCATATGGCCATGTCTGAACTGGGGTCGTGGAGTGAGCTAAAGAATGATGATGGATTAAACCCAGATCAGTTGACTGGGGGTGAGTGTTTGATTTGCTCTAGCGCTCCGTCCATCATCCCCTTTGGTATCGAAAATCTGTACTTGGCATATTGCGCAGCCCTGGCATTTTGCTGCTTCTATCTATACATTACACCTACAACATTCTCTAGAAAGTATTTCTGGAACTCCTTGGGGCCCTATTCAAATCTAAGGGGACAGGGCACTCTGTCAAAAAGTGGCAAATGCCCCATCTGCCATATTTAGGATGCCATGGGCTATAATGTACTTGTAATATGATGGACAGAATATCTACCTTGTGTTTAATAGAGTACCCTGTCCACTAAACTCTAAATAATGCCCTTAGCCTAAGGAAGCACAATGCTAGCAAGCAATGCTAGTGACCTGTGGGTAACCATTTATTTCAGTTAGTAAGTCAGTGGCTTGGATATAATTAGCATGGAAAACAGTTATGGTCTATGCTAATTCTTTGGATAAACTATTCCTAAGATTTTCCAATTTAGATGGAATCATTTCAAAGGTAGCAAAGGCGGGTCTCGTATTGGGCCATGGAAGGTACGCATCCATGCGCGTCCAATTAACGTCTCATGCAAATTCTCAAACTGACTGCTCCACTTCAGTCAGTTTCCCAGAACTTCAGCTTTGTGCGATATGACATGAAGCTCGTCGGGAACCACAGGCCTGGCTTAAATAGTCACTGGGGGCAGCAGTACAGAATCTCCTGCTTCTTTGAGTACAAAATCTACATTTTTGATATGGCTGACTCTTTTTTTCTGTTACAGGAATACAGTCCGCAAAGTCTCAGTCCTTCATCCTTTCAACATCGTCCAGTAGATGAAGGGACATCTTCTGCTTCTATGCATTGAGCATGATGATAATGGTCAACTCAAAGTCGAGGAAGGGTATCTGCCTTTCAGTCGTAGTCTGACGATAGACCGTATATGTATTGTACACTGACAAATGGATCAGATGGATAGCCAACGTCTTGTATCAAGTACTGTGTTTCCAAGTAGGATTGTATTGTTGAATCGACTGGCCAGTTTTTGGACCTCACTCATGTTCTTGTTATTATGGAGGATACAGCAGGGTTTATGCTTTTCTGCCGGCTGACCCCAAACTGTGATGGGGATAGTGCTTGCGTCATGAATTGTAGTGAGTGCATGTACTCCCGTATGCCGCAGGATTTGATGGCTAGCAGTTTGTTGCAATGTAAGGCAATGAACTGTCCTTCTTTCTTTTGGTGGCTGATTACAAACCAGATCCTGAGGGAATCCTTTGTGGTTGCTTTGAATTGTCCCAGATGCCACGGTGCCAACGTTGTATAGTTTGCTAAACAGCTCTATTGCTATAGAAATTGTCTACATAAACCAGTAGAACTCATGCACAACATACAGCTATTGATGCCATGCCAAGCTCTTTCTAGGTATATACTGCCTGAACAGCAGCAGCCCTTTGTACGTTGTTGATTTGAAATGAAATTGTAATTTATAAAGCGCACCACTACCCGTGGGTGTTTTAGGCGCTAGGACCTTATGGCAGATACAGAGAGTAAAGACAGTAGTTCAGCCAAACATAAGGGAGATGGAGCTGGTGAAAACAGACATGAAAGAAACCCTAATTGTTGAACAACCATGTTTTGAAAGCCTTGCGAAAGGCAAGTAGGTTGTTGATACATTTTAGTTTGAAGGGCATTGAGTTCCAAAGTTTGGCAGTAGCCACTGCAGAACTCCTGCCAACCCAAGTGGCTTTCCTGACTTATGGTACAACCAGATTAGCCAGAGAGGATGACCTTAATGTTCTGGTTGGGGTGTACCATTGAAAAAGCTGGCTAATAGATTCGGTGCCCTTGATGAAGGGCCTTAAAGGCTATACAGAGGGATTTAAAAATCGGAAGCCAGTAGAGGGAAGACAGACTGGTGTTTTGGTATCCCAAGAAGTAGTCTAGCTGCAACATTTTGGACCATCTGGAGCTGATGCCGTGCTTTCTTGTGGGCGGTAAGAAACCGCCCATTGCAATAATCGATTTTTGAGAAAACAAGAGCAGTGATCACTGCTTTACGCAGATCTAGAGGGATAAAGGGAAAAACTTTCCTGAGTGACTTGAACAGGAAAAAACAGGAGGAGGTGATAGCATTAGCATGTCCCTCAAATGAAAGTTTCTCATCGAATTGGACTCCCAAGTTTTCCACTTTTGGGACAGGAATCTGGAGAGCACTCCATTCCAGCAGCCACCATCTGGGAGACCAGAAAGATGGGCGATTGCCAAAAAGAAGAACCTTTGTTTTGTCTGGATTTAACTTCTGACAGTTGTTAGCCATCCAGCTCCCGATCTGTCGCATGCAGTCGGCATTACTGTCTAAATCTTCAGTCAACGACGCCACAATCTTGGTGTCGTCGGCATATGATACAACTGAGAACCCAAAACTCTTAATCAGCAACGCTAATGGTGTAACGTATTGATTAAAAAGAGTTGGACTCCGTGTGTAAAGGATGACGAGCTGTAACCATTTGATTCCAGAAATTGAATTCTATCTGTGAGAAAAGATTGCAAAAGTTCGAGGGCAACGCCTCTAACACCGATGACGATTGATGAGACGCCCATGGTTAACAATGTCGAACTCTGCCTAGAGATTTAACAAAATCAAGGCAGCATTACCTCCCTTATCCAAGGTTTTTTTTTTTTAACATATTCAGAAGCTGTGATCAGAGCCGACTCCGTACTATGGTGGCTTCTGAAGCCAAACTGGGAGGGATCCAACAGTTTTTGTTCCTGGATGAATAGAGAAAGCTCTGTGTTCATGGCTTTCTCTACCATCTTAGCAGGAAATTGAAGCTGGGATATTGGTCTGAAATTACTGGGGTCATCTGCATCTAAGTTTTTTTTTTTTTAAAGCGGTAGAATAGATATATTCCATTTTTTTGGGAAAGTTTCCTGATAAGAACATCTGATTGAAAATCGGTATTAGATGGCTAGGGACAATTGCAGAGGCTAACTGTAAAATTCTAGGTGGTCAAGAGGTGACTTTGATTTGGTTGAACAGGTCTGTCACCTGAACAACTGTAAGGGGCATGAAAGCGGAGAAAATGGTACTCAAAGACTGAGATGGTTCAGATGATTTGATGACTAAATTGGTTGTCTCCCTAGTGCTGTTTGGGGGCATCAGATATCTCCGTCTGTGGGTTGTTAGTTCTGCAAACCTCATCTGAGCTTTGGTTTGCAGAAAAGAGGTTAAAAATAGTCCCTACTTTATCTTTGAAAAAGACAGCAAGTTTATTACAGAAAGAAGTATATATTGTAATTAGTAGCCTGAGGGAGATTCCTCAGTTTGAGCACGGTGGAAAAAAGCTCTCTGGGGGTATTAATGGCAGAGTAATTTTTTTAAATTAAATAGTTGGACTTGGCTTCATTCAGGAGTTTTTTTTATGTAATTGCATTGCTGCTTTATAAGTGGCTTTGTCCTCCACATTGTAGTTGACCCTCCATTTCCTCTCTAATCTCCTACATGATTGTTTAGAGAGTCTAAGCTGTTCGTCAAACCAAGGTTCAGATGGTGTAGATCGGTTTTTGTTTCCACGTTTAGCAGGAGCCAGACTGTTGATGGATGATCTAATCCACCGATGTTAAACTTCTGAGGCTGTATCTAGATCAGATGATTCTGGTAATTTTGATCTTGTTAAGGAATCAATAAACTGGTCTGCCTTTATTTTATGCCAGGGTCGATGACTAGAGATGAGCGAAGCCTGAGGCTTTTCAGAGCGATGGTTCAATATATTGAGTTAGAACATCACTGCCCCGTGGCCTGACCACATGGGCGGTAAGGAAGAAGTGACCTGAATGAAAGGACAATCTCAGAAAATACAATCGACCGTATGTCCTCCGATGTGCGTTGGATCCTGAACTAGTTGCACCAGGCCTGAATGAGCTAGTAAGGAGATGAGGTTGACGGTGTCTGTGTCCTCTTTACTCTCCAATTGGAAGTTAAAATCCCCAAAAATTGTGAAATCGGATGAGTTTGCTTTATCCCATAAAGGGTTATTCATGTTTAGGAAAAGATTTCTGGGGCTAGGGGGTCTGTAAATAGGAGCACCATTAAAGGAGTAATAAGGGCTATTTTAAAAACCATGGCTTCATAAGCGGAGTGAGGCAGGGGGTCGAATCTTAATTTGTACTGGTCTTTAGAAACAATCGCTAGCCCACTGCCTCTCTTGCCTATCCGATCTAACCTGCTAAAGGAATAGGGAGGAGGGGTAGCATTTACAAGATCAGGGCCAGAGGCAGCATCCGCCCATGTCCCTGTAATGAAGGCAAGGTCAATATTAAAGTTTTCTAAGAAGTCAGCTAGCTCGACTGCATTTTTTACAAGCAAACGTTAAGAACAGTGCATTTCACTAACTTCGGATACTGCAGAGTGCCAGACGATTTTAAAAGAAACTGGCTTGTGACAAGCCAGTGTGAGGGAACAGACAAGACGGGTTTTGTTTGATTTCCCCAAGTGGGTATAGCGTGGGACCAGAGCAGGACTGGTCTGCCACGTTGAGCATTCAAAGCTCCTCGCTGCTGTACCTGCGAGGGAGGATGGGTTGGGGGGCGAAACCGGCAGAGGGGCTGGCGCTGAGCGCAGTCCGAGCGCGGACGGGCTTGCCTTTGGCGCGCCTGCTGCGCGGACGCTCTGCCGGCCGAGATTTAAGCCCCGGCATCCAAGGGGCATGGCAAGGGGCGTGACTGGTACGCGCGTTCCGAAAATAAAGTACTAACAAGCATTGGCATAGCCAATAGGTCTCGCCTTTGGGACCTTATAAGTGTTTAGCCATTCAACAATTGTGCTGCATAACTGACACCTGGTTAAACACATATACGGTCCCAAAGGCGAGACCTATTAGCCAATAGGTCTCGCCTTTGGGGCCTTATAAGTGTTTAGGCAGAGCTATTGGTTTTGCCAATGTTTTTAAGAGCATTGTGGCTGCTGTGCAGCATGTTGAAAAGTTATAATAAAAAAGACTTATAAGCATTTTTGTTACTTTATATATAACTAAGACGACATTATGTACAACTTAATGACCCAATTAAAAAAGAATAAACATAAGAAAGGTCTTGTCGTTTATTTTGTCGTTGCAATGTTGGCAACTTCTTCCTGCCTATTCTAATGCTGAGGTGGTGCTTAGTGATGCTGAGGTGGTGCTTAGTGATGCTGAGATGGTGCGGAGTGGTGTTGAGGTGGTGCTTAGTGATGCTGAGGCGGTGCTGTGGTGGTGCTGAGCGATGCTGTGGTGGTGCTGAGCGATGCTGTGGTGGTGCTGAGCGATGCTGTGGTGGTGCTGAGCGATGCTGTGGTGGTGCAGAGCGATGCTGTGGTGGTGCAGAGCGATGCTGTGGTGGTGCGGAGCGGTGCTGTGGTGGTGCGGAGCGGTGCTGTGGTGGTGCGGAGCGGTGCTGTGGTGGTGCGGAGCGGTGCTGTGGTGGTGCGGAGCGGTGCTGTGGTGGTGCGGAGCGGTGCTGTGGTGGTGCGGAGCGGTGCTGTGGTGGTGCGGAGCGGTGCTGTGGTGGTGCGGAGCGGTGCTGTGGTGGTGCGGAGCGGTGCTGTGGTGGTGCGGTGCTGTGGTGGTGCGGAGCGGTGCTGTGGTGGTGCGGTGCTGTGGTGGTGCGGAGCGGTGCTGGGGTGGTGCGGAGCGGTGCTGGGGTGGTGCGGAGCGGTGCTGGGGTGGTGCGGAGCGGTGCTGGGGTGGTGCCGAGCGGTGCTGGGGTGGTGCCGAGCGGTGCTGGGGTGGTGCCGAGCGGTGCTGGGGTGGTGCCGAGCGGTGCTGGGGTGGTGCCGGTGTGCGGTGCTGAGTGGTGGTGGTGTGCGGTGCTGAGTGGTGGTGGTGTGGTGGTGCTGAGTGGTGGTGGTGTGGTGGTGCTGAGTGGTGGTGGTGTGGTGGTGCTGAGTGGTGGTGGTGTGGTGGTGCTGAGTGGTGGTGGTGTGGTGGTGTGGTGCTGAGTGGTGGTGGTGTGGTGGTGTGGTGGTGCCGAGTGGTGGTGCCGAGCGGTGGTGTGGTGGTGCCGAGTGGTGGTGCCGAGTGGTGGTGTGGTGGTGCTGAGTGGTGGTGCCGAGTGGTGGTGGTGTGCGGTGCTGAGTGGTGGTGGTGTGGTGGTGCTGAGTGGTGGTGGTGTGGTGGTGCTGAGTGGTGGTGGTGTGGTGGTGCTGAGTGGTGGTGGTGGTGGTGCTGAGTGGTGGTGGTGTGGTGGTGTGGAGTGGTGGTGGTGTGGTGGTGGTGTGGTGCTGCCGAGTGGTGGTGCTGCCGAGTGGTGGTGCTGCCGAGTGGTGGTGCTGCCGAGTGGTGGTGCTGCCGAGTGGTGGTGCTGCCGAGTGGTGGTGCTGCCGAGTGGTGGTGCTGCCGAGTGGTGGTGCTGCCGAGTGGTGGTGCTGCCGAGTGGTGGTGCTGCCGAGTGGTGGTGCTGCCGAGTGGTGGTGGTGCCGAGTGGTGGTGGTGCCGAGTGGTGGTGGTGCCGAGTGGTGGTGGTGCCGAGTGGTGGTGGTGCCGAGTGGTGGTGGTGCCGAGTGGTGGTGGTGCCGAGGTGGTGCCGAGTGGTGCCGAGGTGGTGCCGAGTGGTGCCGAGGTGGTGCCGAGTGGTGTGGTGGTGGTGTGGTGGTGCCGAGTGGTGTGGTGGTGCCGAGTGGTGTGGTGGTGCCGAGTGGTGTGGTGGTGCCGAGTGGTGTGGTGGTGCCGAGTGGTGTGGTGGTGCCGAGTGGTGTGGTGGTGCCGAGTGGTGTGGTGGTGCCGAGTGGTGTGGTGGTGCCGAGTGGTGTGGTGGTGCCGAGTGGTGTGGTGGTGCCGAGTGGTGTGGTGGTGCCGAGTGGTGGTGCCGAGTGGTGTGGTGGTGGTGTGGTGGTGCCGAGTGGTGTGGTGGTGCCGAGTGGTGTGGTGGTGCCGAGTGGTGTGGTGGTGCCGAGTGGTGTGGTGGTGCCGAGTGGTGTGGTGGTGCCGAGTGGTGTGGTGGTGGTGTGGTGGTGCCGAGTGGTGTGGTGGTGGTGTGGTGGTGCCGTGGTGGTGCCGTGGTGGTGCCGAGTGGTGTGGTGGTGGTGTGGTGGTGCCGTGGTGGTGCCGTGGTGGTGCCGAGTGGTGTGGTGGTGGTGTGGTGGTGCCGAGTGGTGTGGTGGTGGTGTGGTGGTGCCGAGTGGTGTGGTGGTGGTGTGGTGGTGCCGAGTGGTGTGGTGGTGCCGAGTGGTGTGGTGGTGGTGTGGTGGTGCCGAGTGGTGTGGTGGTGGTGTGGTGGTGCCGAGTGGTGTGGTGGTGCCGAGTGGTGTGGTGGTGGTGTGGTGGTGCCGAGTGGTGTGGTGGTGCCGAGTGGTGTGGTGGTGGTGTGGTGGTGCCGAGTGGTGTGGTGGTGCCGAGTGGTGTGGTGGTGGTGTGGTGGTGCCGAGTGGTGTGGTGGTGGTGTGGTGGTGCCGAGTGGTGTGGTGGTGGTGTGGTGGTGCCGAGTGGTGTGGTGGTGGTGTGGTGGTGCCGAGTGGTGTGGTGGTGGTGTGGTGGTGCCGAGTGGTGTGGTGGTGGTGTGGTGGTGCCGAGTGGTGTGGTGGTGGTGTGGTGGTGCCGAGTGGTGTGGTGGTGGTGTGGTGGTGCCGAGTGTGGTGGTGGTGGTGTGGTGGTGCCGAGTGGTGGTGTGGTGCTGAGTGGTGGTGTGGTGTGGTGGTGCTGAGTGGTGGTGTGGTGGTGCTGAGTGGTGTGGTGGTGCTGAGTGGTGTGGTGGTGCTGAGTGGTGCTGAGTGGTGGTGTGGTGGTGGTGCTGCTGAGTGGTGGTGTGGTGCTGAGTGGTGCTGAGTGGTGGTGTGGTGCTGAGTGGTGGTGTGGTGCGGTGGTGGTGTGGTGCTGAGTGGTGCGGTGGTGGTGTGGTGCTGAGCGGTGGTGGTGTGGTGCTGAGTGGTGCGGTGGTGGTGTGGTGCTGAGTGGTGCGGTGGTGGTGTGGTGCTGAGTGGTGCGGTGGTGGTGTGGTGCTGAGTGGTGCGGTGGTGGTGCTGAGAGATGCGGTGGTGGTGCTGTGGTGTTGCGTTGGTACTGGGTGATGCTGTGGTGATGCTGTGGTGTTGCGTTGGTACTGAGTGATGCTGTGGTGTTGCGTTGGTACTGAGTGATGCTGTGGTGTTGCGTTGGTACTGAGTGATGCTGTGGTGTTGCGTTGGTACTGAGTGATGCTGTGGTGTTGCCGAGTGAGAGATAGAGTGAAGATATAATGCCCAATTAGAGAGGGTGGTGAGAGAGCGAGAGAGAGAAAGGGTGTACATAGAATAAAGAGTGGAGCGGGATAGAGAGAGTGAATGAAGGAGTTTGAAAGAGAAACAGATAAAGGGGTGAGAGAGAATGAAAGGCTAAAAAAGATAGAGGGGAGAGTTAATTAAGTAGAGAGAGAATTAGAGAGGGTAGAGAGAGAGAAGGAGAGAGACAATAAGAGTGGGGGGTGTGGAGTTTAAATAGAGTGAAGAAGTGACGCGGAAAAAGTAACCTTAAATATAGCTTTGTGCTTTGCGCGAATAAATATTAAAAAAAAAAAAAAACAGTGAGAGACAAAAATACTGGTAATTAGGCTGTGACTCCCAATATAAAACAAATAGCGATATAAGGTGAAATCAACCCACCGAAGCAATATTTCTAACTAGACAAAAAAAAGCTTGCATTTCAATGCTAATCGCTGTTGTTTTTCATGTGACTGTAGTCCAGGGCCCTCAGTTGGTAATGTGAGCTGCTGCTGCGATTGAAACATCAGAGTCCAGAGAGTTAATGAGCCATGACGAGGAAATGAGGAAGAGATAGGAAACAATAGATGGCAGCTGCGCGTGAACGCCATCGTGAACTCAAGCTGGGCGCCAGCCGAAAGCCAGTGTTTGCACTTCCAAAACCCGCTTACTAAAACTCTCGGCCAGACCAGCGCAAGCGCTGGTGCAGGCCGAGACCTAAAAACGCACCCTTGATTTCTGTCCATTTCCGTGGCTTCGGCGAGAGTGATTGCCTGGCTAGGCGCTTCAACCCCTACGTGTTGACAGAAGCACCTCTCCCCCACTCGCACCATTCCATTGTGTGTTAACGCAGCTCTGTGCCTTGCAGTCGGGGCGGCCCCCGCAAGTCCGCGCTGACGAGCCAGATTCAATGCATTTGTAGTGGGCGGCATCGGCGGAGCGCGTCCCTGACAAGGACAATGACGGTTGGGAACTAGCGCCGTGAGCCCCGGCACCCGAGACAACCGTGCGGAAAAGGGGCCAGGCCTTGGTCCCAATGTACACCGTCATGCACTCTTTAACTTGAGCACACGGTCAGGTGTGCATACGTATATTGCCATTGTACTTAAACTGCATTCATACAGTTCTGATCTGGAACATGTCACCTAAGATGTCGTACAACGCACAGCTGCCCGCCCATGGACTTCTGAGCAGCGTTTGTATGTTTGTTTACACGTGAGTACACCCATCCAGGCAAAATTCTGGGATGAAAGCGTAAACAAGATGTGACTTTGTTTCTCTCTTGCGCACAATCGTGAAACAGACAAAATGCGACGGAAAAGAACCTCTCATTGAAACTGCACGTGCACAGAAATAAAAACATTCAATTAACATAAAACAAAGAAACCAGCGCACACGGACGCCTAATGTAAGCAAAGGATGTAAGTGACTTTAGTCATCTAAAAAAAAACAAGCAATGGCCGCGCGGCCGTGAAACTGACACGGCCGTGAAAGTGAAAGTAAGCGGGTTTTGGAAGTGCAGACAGTGGCTTTTGCTGGCGACCAGCTTGCGTTCACGCGAGCGTCCAGATGGCGAGGGAAGCCATATGGCGCCTGATCGCGCGTGCATGCTCGCGTGAACGCAGGCTAGTCCGCAGCAAAAGCCACTGTTTGCACTTCCAAAACCCGCTTACTAAAAGACTCGCCAGAGCAGCGCATGCGCGCTGGCTCAGGCGAGACCTAAAAAAGTGAGGGCAAACAAATTAAAGGAACTGGGGTCCAGCAACCCCCGCTGACCTGCACAAGCAACCTTGTGCAGTGTCAGCTACTGGTAACTGAGGAATAATACAAAATGAAAGTTTGAGAACAAAGCATAAAATCAATTAAGAGTAGCAGCCAATCTAAGATGGCGCTACAGGAGCCAGGCACCTCCCAACAACGGCATGCTCGTGCCTACAAGGAAATCATTAGATGGGTAATAAGTAATACAGAATTGTCCACTACTGAGTTCTGTCCTGGAGTGTACATCTCAGGAAACCTTGCAGAATGTAGGATCGATTGTGAACAGCTTGTGATGGTTCCATGACAACCCTGCAGAGTTATCATTGTAATGCAACATATGTGGGAGAATAAAAAGAAAACCATCTCTTCTCCTAATAGCTGGAAGCCTGGTATTGCCCTGTATATGGTATTTCTGTGGTTCAGACGTAGCCAAAAGGCAATGAAGCGCTGTGCCAGAACAGTAATAATCCGTGTGATATTGCACAGTAAACTCCTGAGCGGTGTATGGCCCCCGGTGTTTCTCTGTCCCCCATGTGCGCTCTAGAATTAGGCACCAGAGTACCTTCATCCGTCCTCAAAAACCGTTTGGCGCACAAAGGAGTTAACTAAGGAACATGTCACCCACAAAAAGTTGGAAGTAGTCAATGGGCAAAAAACGAAGGGTTGACTTCTCAGCCTTTAACTGGAGTTGCTGGATGTTCGCTATACGGTGGTTGCCCAGTGAGCTCCTTCTCTGTGCGGCCCCTCTATGCTTGTGGACTGTGCTTCGATAACACTGTCTCGCAGAGGCGCCTGCTGTGCTTGGGAAGGGATATCACAAATGCGTGACCGTGCTGGTTGAGTGTTGTTAAACTGTCCTGGAAGAGCACTCCTCATCTGACAGATGCCCACTGCTGGTACATATAGTCCAGATGTTGTATTAGTATCTGATCCCTCCCTAGGAGCCTGATGCATTATTATACCCAAGACAGGAGACCATGTCTATTTTCTACCTACACTTTCCCCCCCCTCTAAATACTGTTTGCTGGGTAAGGTGTAAAGGTACTTGTAGAAATGTGTATACACTCTGAAATGGTAAGTGTGTAGGATGTGAACTGAAAGTAAGAATGGGGTGCAGGGGAGGGTGTGATTGAAACATGACTATAAATCAGCAGAAGATGAAAAGAAAATAAGCAGACTCTCTGGTAACAGCCAAGTAATGTACCTCAAATCCTTAGTTCGCCAGGAGGAAAGTTAGCAGACATTCATCAGGAAACAATCTACAGGGTTTTAAAAAATAATGTACATATATTATTTCGCTTCAACATGTAACACACACATCAAAAAGGCGAAGTTAAATGCAATTACAACGTACAAAAATAAAGAAGCTATTGAGCAAAAATATACAGATCTTTCAAAATCGAGAACATCAACTGTGTATTGCGTCAGTGGTCTAGTTTTTAGTTATACGTTTGTATATACTCCTTTTTCATTTACTAATGTGCAAGCATACCAGAATGCAAATCTAAAACCAGGAACTGAAGTGGTCACTGCCTCGTCATGGCCAGCTTTAAATGAAGATATGTGCATGGGACACCAAGGTATTAAGCAAAGGGGGTAGAATGTAAAAGGTTCACAATTAATTTGGTCCTCTGGATGTGGGGGTCAAAGCATCAGCAGCCCATCCTTAAGGGTGAAGGGGCCATGCCCCACCCCCCATTTAACTGACATCGTGTCTGTCAGGCTGAGCAAAGGTCAGCCTGACAGACACACTTTATTTTCAGGTTAGGCGGCCAGGAGCTTGAAATGGGCATAATGCGCAGGCGTCTGGCTGCCTGAGCTGAATTTTGCTGGGCTGAAGATGTCGCAGCCCAGTGGGTGTGACCTCAGCTTGGCAGAGTGCCCTAATGACTAGCAGGAGCATCCATGATCACCTCAGACCTGGGTGCTTGAGTTGTAAGCCCTGAAGTGCCCAGGATTGAGTGTTTATCAGTGACCTCCTCGTCACAAAGTGGGGTGCGGTCAGCAGTCTCACTGAACCCATCCCACCCTGTGACGAGTGAGGGACTGCTGCCTCCTCTCATTGGCTGACCTTAAGTCAGCCAATGAGAGAGGAGGCAGAAGTCCCAAACCCTCTGGAACTTCCGAGGCTGCCCTCCAGAAGCTAAGTGTTATGATCTTTATTTAATGTTTGCTGCGTGCATGTATGCGTATATGTGAGTGCATGATGTGAATGGGTGTACGTGCAAGTGAATGCATGGGTATGAGTGTGCGTGTGTAGCCTTGCCCGCATGCCCCCCCATGTTCTCATTACCGGTCGCCACTGGGTCAGAGGTGCTCTGACATCATCCGGGAGGAAGACACACGACGGGCGATAGACCAGTCTCACAGCCCTGTCTTTACATATATTTGACTGTCAACCCTCCACCCTGACCCCAATCCATCGGTTCCTACGAGCATGGGAGGGGCAGTGTTGGAAAAGGAAAACTCAACCGCTGTCCAATTTTGCCTGTCCCCCAAAGGATCCCTGCTGAGGGATTGAGGTCTGGCCGTAATCCCCAAGCAGTAATCCTCCACTCGTCACCCGGGATTGTTCTTTCCGGGGGTTGGGTGAGGCACTCCTGCATTGGACCAGACTGGATGACCCCTGCCACAGGTGGAGGGGTTTGAAAGGTGTTTGGAAGGGGGGGGGGAGAAGCGGGGAGGCCAGAGACCATGGGACCCACTCCTATCCCGATCAGCTAACCTGGAAAGGGGAAAGAGCCACTTTTTACCAGGAAAAATGTGGTCACCATTTTGTTGAACTGTGGTCCACATAGTGTCCTTATGCCCACCCCCCACCCCCCATATAATATTGATAAAGGGAGAGGCAACCCAAGCGGAATCCTTTATTAGACAACTGAAATTATTTTATTGCGGGATAGGGGCCAAACCTGTCCTCAAAATTGAATTATTTCCTCTTCTGATGGGAGGGGATTGGAGGGGTCGGGTGGGGTTAGTAGTGCCTACCTTCTTAACCACCTCTACCCCCACCCACGTTCTGCAGTGAATTGAAAAGCACACCCGATTCCAGGAATAAATGGCAGGTACCATTTGTTTTTCCACTTGCACTCCATGACGGGGATCATGACTTCTCCCATGCTGAAGAGCACAACGGTAGGGGCAACACTGGAAAGGACGAGTCTCCCCAAGGTTCCTCTCCTCACGGGAGGCCCATGGCCCACAAAACCCATGTAGGATGGCACCACCAAGGTGGCTCGAAATGGCACAGGCGACAACCACCACTCCTTCTCATTGGGGCCAAAATAGATTTGAACCTTTTCCTTTCCTTCGGTGGAAAACGGGGGTGATCGTGTGCCACCCTCAACTTCCCAAGTCCTCATGTCATGGATAAGAAAGGGTTCCCTAAATGCAGGGATAATGGCGTCATTGCACCCCTAGAGCCCAACACTGCGGTCGTATTTTTGATCCTGGAAGAGAGGCCTCATTGGAAATGGGAATAGTCTCCCTTTTCCTAAGATTTCCTGTTCAGTTATTGCTACTACTGTGCAATCTCCAAGCAAGAACCCTAGACTAGGGAACCAGGCGAAATGTTATTGGGGAGCAGAGCCGTGCTGGCACAGGGGCCACCTCCCTAACACTTGACCTTATCTACAAGCCTGATTTCTGGCTCCTGGTGGCTTTTATTCCTCACCTTTTTTCACCCATTTCCAGATTGAGAAAACTTGGAAATGTCAAAGGAACCAATCTGTTTATTCATACTGGAAACCTTGGAGCTACTTTGTTGCTCTGAAAATGCATCTGCTGGGGACCTTGGAATCTTGCCAGGGTCGAAATGTGTCCACGGTACATGCCACAAAGACTTATTAATTTTTTTTTAATTTTTTTTTTTAAACCTTCGGGCCACAAGGAAATGCATAATTGTCTAATTAGATTAATGAATGGAATCTCCTGGTGATTTTGTGATTAACACTCCTTTCACAGAGCAGTTTATATAACTTTATAATTATGTAGATCTCGTGTGTGTGTGTGTATGTATATATGTATATATTTATATATATTATATATTTGTACGTATTTTGTTTATTTATGGTCAATATTTGAATACATACAAAAACGTATAATGAATTTGGGTCTCCACTGTTTGGGAAAACTTTTTGCTGCTGATAGGAATCATTACTATCTACAAAGTGCATTATTGTTTTTTCTTTCTGAATGATGCATAGTGGGACACATGTTGCTTTTATACATTATTAGCCTTGTCCCTCTGGGGTGTACGGGTAGCTCCTGTTCCTAATGTCAAGGGTTCCTGGTGGGACACAGCACTATACCTGGGCGCGGACAGTTCCTTGACATGTCTCACACAAACATCCTCTTTGAGTGACGCTTGAATAAAGAATTCTTCATTGAGTTGTAAATAAATACCACCTTTTAAAACTCCATTTTCTTTCTTTTGCAGGCAGAAGAAGGAAACATAGAATACAAGGTAGGAGGCCACTGTTTGCTACCAGACGCATATGTGCTCAGCTGTGGCTGCTTGTGCCGAATGCACAGTAGGGTTTAGCATTGTCTACAGTTTCTTTGGAACTTAATCCTTGCTGTAAATGTCACTGGGCTTTTGTGCCCCTTTTTATCCTTTGTGCTGCACATCTGCACAGGGATCTAGGCCTGTTCATTAGTGAAGCTGTAACGGTGTGCTCCTCAGGAATCCTGCATCTACACCCACACCTGCATTGACCATGTTAGTAGGCCTGGCTTTTATCTTGGGTTGCCTCTTCATTCACTAGTGAGTTAAGGTACTCTCACTCATACATGCATTCATTCACTCGTTCTTGTACACTTACGTCCATTCATCCACCCGTTAACTCATTCTTACTTTCACCCATTCACAGTAAAACATGCAAACTCAACAAGCCAGTGCAAGATAAATGTAAAAGGGTAAACCTAGATTGAGAAAAAGGTCACCCAAATGTGCCGAGAATATGCTTGCAATGAAAAATAATTTAAAATAAATGTGGACATGGCTGTGAGCGCCTCTCCTAGAATTGGTATGTGTATAGTGCACTCAGTCTATCTTGGTTTACCACTATTTTTAACTAAGTCTACAGCCGGTGCAGAATCAAGCGGCCAGACTGATTCATCAGCAACCCAGGTGGCAACATGTTACCCCATTTCTGAGGAAGCTACACTGGCTCCCTATTCCTCAGCGCTGTGCCTTTAAAGTAGGATGTCTGGTCTTTAAAGTATTACATGGTCAGTGCCGCAAATTAATTGAAAGCCTTATCCAAAGGTACCTTCCCTCACGTAACCTACGCTCGACCCACCTCCATCTCCTGGCAACTCCCGCCTTCAAGTTGAAGCGACAAGGGGGCTGCAGGTTTGCAACTCTGTCACCCAGACTCTGGAACTCCTTTTCCTTGGATATTAGATCATGTAATGACCTGCTGAGCTTCAGAAAATCCCTTAAGACATGGCTGTTTACCTAAGCATATAAATAAACTCCAACTGGGCCCGGTTAGTCCTAGATACATCGCCATGAAGCCGACCGGTGTACGTGCGCTTTAGAAGAATTTTATAACATAACATCTTGGCAACGACATTTAGAATCAAAGTGTTGGCCATCTTAAAAGGGTTAATAAATTGTACATTATGCCTAATACCATTCCAGGATGGCTGTCTATTTTAGAAGCTGTAGCGGGGCGGATCGCTTCACATGGCAGATGAAATTAATGGCAAAGCGATGGCTCTGTAGCACTGTTTGAGGAGAAAAAAAAGGAGGAATCCGTCCGCAAGGCCACAGGCCTAAAAGGGGAAAGTACAAAATGACAAACCCTCTTCCCCCAAGCATACTGATTTTCCAGCAGGCATGTATGTAAAAGTGGGCGGGCCGCTGAAAGCTTGAGCCTGATGCCTGCCTTTGGTCCAGGACCAGTTAACATTTGAGATGAAACGGAGAGACAAATAGATACCCATTTAGTGGCGGATTTGTACAAAAAAACCAGACAACCTGAATTAATCACGGCTTCCCTGTTTAACAAAACTTTGGGATCTTGGGCAAATATGTTATTTTATAAACCATCCTTTTTTTCTCTCTCATCTAACAGCACCTTCAAACATGTGAGATCAGAATACCAGCTGTGCAAAAACATGTTTGATTTAATAGACTATAATGTTGCTCTATCTAAACCAGATTACATACAGTGTTCATGTGACAACTGTTTTGCCTCTTAGTTCACTAATGCGATACCAAAGGGGATGATGGACGGAGCGTTAGAGCAAATCAAACACTCACCCCCAGTCAACTGATCTGGGTGGGTTTAATCCATCATTCTTTAGCTCACTCCACCACCCCAGTTCAGACATGGCCATATGCAAATCAGTCTGACCCTGTGCCTCATGGGAACAGTCCAGCCCGAACTGCCAAGCCATGTCTTCCCTGGACCGGAAACAAGCATCCTGGGACCGGTTTCAGGTTCAAAACCCTCATCAGCCAGGCTATCTTGAATCCAGTGGCAAAGTGAGCAAGGGACCCACGTCTGGGCATACCCTGCCAACTTAGGGTGAAAAAAGCGATACCAAAGGGGATGATGGACGGAGCGCTAGAGCAAATCAAACACTCACCCCCAGTCAACTGATCTGGGTTTAATCCATCATCATTCTTTAGCTCACTCCACCACCCCAGTTCAGACATGGCCATATGCAAATCAGTCTGACCCTGTGCCTCATGGGAACAGTCCAGCCCGAACTGCCAAGCCATGTCTTCCCTGGACCAGAAACAAGCATCCCATGAGGCACAGGGTCAGACTGATTTGCATATGGCCATGTCTGAACTGGGGTGGTGGAGTGAGCTAAAGAATGATGATGGATTAAACCCAGATCAGTTGACTGGGGGTGAGTGTTTGATTTGCTCAAGCGCTCCGTCCATCATCCCCTTTGTTCGCCCTAAGTTGGCAGGGTATGCCCAGACGTGGGTCCCTTGCTCACTTTGCCACTGGATTCAAGCTAGCCCGGCTGATGACGGCTGAATAGCCAGAAACCGGTCCCAGGATGCTTGTTTCCGGTCCAGGGAAGACATGGCTTGGCAGTTCGGGCTGGACTGTTCCCATGAGGCACAGGGTCAGACTGATTTGCATATGGCCATGTCTGAACTGGGGTGGTGGAGTTAGCTAAAGAATGATGATGGATTAAACCCAGATCAGTTGACTGGGGGTGAGTGTTTGATTTGCTCAAGCGCTCCGTCCATCATCCCCTTTGGTATCGCTTTGTTCGCCCTAAGTTGGCAGGGTATGCCCAGACGTGGGTCCCTTGCTCACTTTGCCACTGGATTCAAGCTAGCCTGGCTGATGACGGCTGAATAGCCAGAAACCGGTCCCAGGATGCTTGTTTCCGGTCCAGGGAAGACATGGCTTGGCAGTTCGGGCTGGACTGTTCCCATGAGGCACAGGGTCAGACTGATTTGCATATGGCCATGTCTGAACTGGGGTGGTGGAGTGAGCTAAAGAATGATGATGGATTAAACCCAGATCAGTTGACTGGGGGTGAGTGTTTGATTTGCTCAAACGCTCCGTCCATCATCCCCTTTGGTATCTCTTAGTTCACTAATAGCACTGTCTCCAGGGCAGGGGTGGGGAATAGTTCTAAGTTCATGTTTAAAATCTATCACTTTCAATAACTACTTCTCCGTGCAGTGCTGTAATGTGCTGTATTATTGAATATAGGCTTCCACCTGTTAAAGTCTCTTCAAAATTTAAAAAGTGTATTTCTTTATCATATTTTAGTGATATTTGTTACATTTTCAGGGGTCAGTTGTTTACGGGCTCTAAGGACCAAGCCTATTCTTGGCTCGCCCTGTTAAATTTGTTCGCTCGCCCATTTCTTCATGCATGTGATCAGTGGACTTGACCCATTTCCCTGTACAGAATGCTATCACTGGGGACGCAGAATGTAAATGACACTCGGACAATGACTAAAGAGAATGACCCAAAACCAGTCAGTGCAGAGACATTTAGGTATTTTTTGTGATTTCTTAGGATTGCAAGACCCTGACACGCATCTATCAGGCCAAACCTAAAGTATATCTTAGTAAAAATACAGTAGCTTAATAAATTGGATACACCTGCAAAATTGAGGTTAGCAAAACAATATACAACCTCTCCCAAGAGGGTCTAGCATAGTTTATTACAATGCAGATCCTCTACCCCCGGGGATCATAAGAGGAATGTAACCAACAGCAAAATGTGTGCCTTTTAAACTCATCTTTGAGACTTTTGTAACAAAATAGGTGTCTGCAAATGCTCACCCAGGAATCTGCCAATGTGCAGTCGAGAGAAGACACCCACAAACTGCACCCAGCAGAGTCCATCCTGATTACAACAGCTCTGTTTGTAGTTAGGGCACCATTCGATACACTAGTTCCTTTTATCCTCTTCATAACTATTAGTAATAGTCCAGCTGCTGCTGTTTATCACTAGTTCTACTTTAGGCAGTAATTATTTCACTACTGGTGTTGGTCATTTCTTACATTTGAGTACTGTTACCAAACCTGGTCCATTTGGTACTTACATTACTATTAGTAGTAGTTTTCTACTGCTTGGGGGTAATGCTGCATGGCTTAGTAATATTGGTTCTGATTTACCCCTACAATAGTGGTACGAGAACTGTAGTACAACAACGTCTAGTGGCACTACAGTTTCATCTGTACTATTACTTCTGGAAAGCAGTAACACTACTAAGCCTTCTTGGACTGATTCTACTAATAGTAATACAGTTAGTTCGTGTATTTTAGTAGTGTTGCTGGTGCCAGTAGCACTCCTGGCATTAGTTTGATAATTAATTGCATTTCTCCTGTCAGTACTTCTAATGGTTTAGGTTTGTCTTTTTATACCAGGGTCATGCGGAACAAACAGTCGCTTTTCAAACTGTGTTTAAATTGTGGTTATATTTGAATAATTACCGAATATTAACAGTGGGCATACTGCCTTAGACATAACCCACAGTAAACGCCCTTTTTTAGGTCTTGCCTACTAGGCTGCGCATGAGCTGTCTGTATGCTAGACTTATTATCAGCTTCCAGTGGGCTTAGAGCCCGCCCATTGCTCACCATTGGTTGGCTTCATTGTCACTCTCATTTGCTTGTTTATTTGTTAGCTTGTGTGGGCTTTACTTCCTCTTTGTGCGTTTGTCGCTACTGTGGAACATTGACACATTACTTGTGTCCTTCCACTGCTCACCTTTCAGGTGCTGTTTTTTTCTTTTTAAGCACTCCAAGAGCGTGCATGTGTGTTCCAACTATCTCCCTCGTGCACTTCCCACAACAACCTCCTGGCACACACATGTTCCTTTTTGTCTGCCTGTGTGTTTTATGTGATACGCTAACTGTTGTGCACTTCTCCCCATCCTAGTATTACTTTCTTGTCCACGTCCTTATCCCCGTTTTCATGTTGCGCTGTCTCTTATCCATTTGCTTCTGTTGCTCCACGTTTTTTTCTTTCCGTTTGCATCCCTTCTTGTAACACCTGTTGCTTCCCCCCACCTGCGCCCTTGTGTTCCTTATTCCTGCCCCGTATGTTGCTTCCCCCACCCTTCTCTTGAGTTCCCACCCCTGCGCTTCATTATACAAACCCCCCTCTGTTGCTTCACCCAGCGTTTCTTCTCCCCAAACACTGACTGCTTTTTTTTCTTTTTGTTTACCTTCCAAATCTGATCTATCAACAAAATAAAATACTTACGTCATTTTGTAGTCATGAACATTCTTGTTGCGTGCGCCTAAAAATGACTTCTCTTTTTAGCCATGTTACACCGCATCTTGGATGCTCTACAACATGGTTAAAACCATTAGCAATGGGTCCCAACGATGAAATCTGTTGGCTTTGCCAGTGCTTGCTTCTGTCCGACTCACCGTCCTGCCTTGAGTCCCAGTCAAACAGAAATCTGTACCCCTCATCACCATTCAGAAAATGATTCATGGAGATGCATTGCTGTTTAGGAACCACACGTCCTAAATTAACCCACAGTATACTTGACGCCATGACGTTCAGTACCGCTGCTAGTCCTCTTTATTCCACAGTGGTAGCCTGTACCTCCACATTGGCCAGCTAATCCCAAAACACACTCTGGGCTCGGCCACGCTCTGAGATCGACTCTCTGGGCTCGGCCACGCTCTGAGATCGACTCTCTGGGCTCGGCCACGCTACGCTCTGAGATCGACTCTCTGGGCTCGGCCACGCTCTGAGGTCGACTCTCTGGGCTCGGCCACGCTCTGAGATCGACTCTCTGGGCTCGGCCACGCTCTGAGATCGACTCTCTGGGCTCGGCCACGCTCTGAGATCGACTCTCTGGGCTCGGCCACGCTCTGAGATCCACACTCTGGGCTCGGCCACGCTCTGAGATCCACACTCTGGGCTCGGTCCCAGTCTGAAATCCTGTACGTCCTATTTAAGTTTAGATTTCTTTTATTGGTTTTCATTCAAAGTTACAACAGACAAATTAAGACTCATTCTGTAATTTTCTCTATGGATTCCATCAAGTGGATTAGCTATGATAGAGAAACATTGAAACCGGAAACCCATAACAGTATTTCTCCCCCACCCCCCCACCTCCCCCTCAATGTCTTGAGCATACACAGTACTTTCTTTCAATCTCATCTTGTAGTTGTCTGCCCCTGAAGGATTTATGCCTTGTGATGTTACTTATCATCTGATGTTGCAGTTTGTGGTGGATCTGCTAAGCACAGTAGTCTCAGGTACTTCGAGCAGGTAAGTTCTGCGAAGTCAACAATTTCAGGAAAGGTTCCCAAAGGTCCTGGAAGGAAGCTCCTGGGTTAGAGTGTGGCAGGGAAATTTTCTCCATCCCCAATGTCCCCCCCCCACCCCCCATAGTCTGTGGAGCCACCCCAAGTGAGTAGGTGTGGTGGAAGTACCCCAGTGGGAGAGAATGTTTTGCAGGGCCGCAGTGCTAATGCCATTTGCCTACCTCTCTGCGCTCTAAGTGGGAATGTGAGGGGATTAGGGAGGCCCAGGAGAGTGTAAGCTGGGAAGCAGGGGTATTTGGGTGTTGAAGTGAGAGTCTATATCGTCCAGTAGCTTTTCCCAATAGCGTGCCAGTTGGGGCATTCCCACAGTAGGTGGGTCAGAGTTCCCAACGAGCCGCATGCCCTCCAGCATAGGGGGACTACTTGTCGGGTTACCTCTGTGGAGTCGTGGGGGAGTGAGGTACTAATATGTGGCTATTTTTGTGGCTGTTTCAATGTTAGCTACGTTGCGCGCTGTATTGCGGGCTCTATGATAAATGTCCTCCCACTCCTTCTTAGAAAGCGTCCTGCCCAGTTCCCCTTCCCATCTCAGTTGTCCGGGTGATTTCCCTAGCCCCGGGTCGCGTTTGAGAAGTTTGTAAAGGTCTGTTGTCAGACGCTCATCTGTGTGCCTCGCGAGTAGCTGTTTTTCGAATGGAGTAAGGGGTCTCCCGGCCCCTTCCCTTATTCCGGGGTACATTGCCCAATGTTGAATCTGAAGATATTGGTAACGTTGCGTTTCTGTAAGATTGTGTGTCTTGCGCAAGTCAGTGAAGGACAACGGTCCTTCCACATCAAAGAGGTGTCCTATTGAACGACAGCCTTCTTTTGTCCATTGTACATACCCTGACGAGTCCAGCCCTGGTGTAAAGTCTGGGTTGTTAACTATTGGTGTTATCGGAGAGGGAAGAGTCGTAAGCCCGCGGGAGGTGGCCACCCTATCCCAGGCCAACAATGTGTGGTGCGTTACCTTGGAGAGATATATAAGTTACGGGCCTGTCTGCTTTGGCGAAGAAGGGGACTCCCCAGAGTTGTTGTCTAGCTAAAGCCCTGTCCATAAACAGCCAGTGTTTCTCGGACTCCGGCTGTGACCACTCTACCATTGGCCGCAACTGAACTGCCCAATAATAGTCCTGCAGGTTAGGGATCCCCAGCCCACCATCAGCTGGGTCTCTATAGCTCAACTCTCGGCGTATTCTAGGCCTCTGACCGCGCCATATGAAGCGCTCCAAGTCCTGTTGTAATGAATGCAATGCTCCCGACGGGGGGGACCAACGGGAGTGTCTGGAATATGTATATTATCTTAGGTAGAATTGTCATCTTTATTGCTGCTATACGGCCCAACCACGACAGTGAGTGAGGCCTCCACCTACGAAGGCAATCTCAGACGTGCTGCAGCAACGTTGTGTAATTTATCGAGTTGTCTGTATGCTAGCTGTGAGCTGCAGGCCTAGGTAGGGCATCATGTCTTGTGCCCAGTGAAGAT
The DNA here is from genome assembly GCA_963921515.1 of Calotriton arnoldi. Taxonomy (NCBI): domain Eukaryota; kingdom Metazoa; phylum Chordata; class Amphibia; order Caudata; family Salamandridae; genus Calotriton; species Calotriton arnoldi. The sequence goes on along the minus strand of CAWUFW010008947.1, from coordinate 180,693 downwards.
GGTGCGCCCGTTGAAACGCCTCTAGGGTATCTGAGTCAAGGGATAGGTTGAGGGCCTGCGACTTATGTATGTTGACCTTAAAACCGGAAGCCTGGGCAAAGCGTTCTAGTTCGATAAGAAGGGCCGGCAATGACTCCCCAGGTTTCTCCAGGGTGGCAACGACGTCATCGGCATAGAGGCTAATTTTATGCTCATCACCCCCGAACTTCACCCCTGATATTAAGGGATCATCGCGCACTTGTTGGGCCATGGGCTCCATGTACAAGGCAAATAGGAGTGGCAAAAGTGGACACCCCTGCCTGGTTCCCTGTTGGATGGGGAATGTTTATGAGACTAGACCGTTTACCCGAACCGAGGCAGAGGGGTTAGTGTAGCTGCCGAGGACCCATTCAATAAAGCGCTGCAGCAGTCCGAAATGACTCTGGGATGCCTTAAGATGGGGCCAGTGCACTCTATTGAACGCCTTCTTGCCGTCTATCGAGAGTATCATGCGTTCGACCATGATGCGTTTAGACTTGTCTATTAGGTGTAGGAGGCGTTTAGTATTGTCAGAGCACTGGCGGCCCGGGACAAAGCCCGACTGATCAGGATCTATCAACCCTGGTAGGAGGGGGGAAAGCCTCTGTGCCAAAATCCCGGTGAAGATTTTAAGGTCCACATTAAGGAGGGATATGGGACGATATGGCGCACATTGTCGTTTATACTTCCCCGGCTTGGGTATTAGTTACTAGTGCCTCTAACATCATGGGTGGTATAGGAGCAGATGATCCAATCGAGTTGTAGACCCTCACCAACAGTGGGGCTAACGTGGTATAGAAGGTTTTTTTTTAAAATGGGAGAAAATCCATCCGGACCTGGGGATTATAGCGGTTTTAGCTTGGAAATAGCGGAAATGACTTCCTCCAGTCTAATTGGGGATTCAAGGTTCTCGACTTGGCTCGGGCCAGCTTAGCAGTTTTCGCTCCTTCCAAATATTGGACAGGGGCATCCTCTGATAACTTCTGAGTCCCGTATAACAATGCCTAGAATTGCCTGAATGCGTCCGCTATGCCCTGATCTGTAGTTTGCTCCTGGCCTTGTTGATCGATAACCATTGAAATATTGGAAGCCTGCCTCTGTGCGCTAAATCTGTTAGCCAAGAGTCTCCCACTTCTATCCCCCCCCCCGTAAAAGGCATGCCGGAGCCGTAGAGCAGCGTGTTCAGCCCTGTCGGTATCTAGGCCCGCCAGTTAAGCCCTTGCTGCTTTAAGTTGTTTCCATACCCTAGGTGCTCCTGTATGCGCTCAAGTTCTATTACTGCGCTCTAGAGTTGCTCTCTTTTTCTTTTCTCTCTCCTAACTTTGTTGTCAAAGGCAGAGATAGCTAGGAGCCCCCCGACCACCCCCTTCAGGGCAACCCATAAAATTGCAATAGAAGTGTCCGATGTATCATTGATGGCCAGATAATCCGTAATAGTTTTAGTGATCCGCTGGACCACTGTGGGGCACTGTAACCTTGTCTCCCTGAGGCTCCAGAACCGGCGCAATGGACCGTGGCATGAGAATGATAGGGAAATACACACTGCTGAATGGTCGGACAGGGGGCATGGGAGTATCTTCACCGTTTGCGTCTGCTGAGTCAATGTGTCCGTTGTCCGTATGTAATCTATCCTGGTGTTCGTTCTGTGGGGATGTGAGTAGAAAGTGTAATCTCTGGAGGACGGGTGGTGAGACCTCCAAATGTCCGTCAAACCTGCCTCGGACAGAAGTTGTCTCCCTTTCTTAGTGAGTGCACCAGCCTGCCCATGCCGCTGGCTGGATCTATCTAAATCGTTGTCAAAGGCCAGATTGAAATCCCACCCCCCCCTCCCCCATGAGTCGTGACCTATCCTGAGAGCCATATAATCCCTGAATTGCCTCCCGGAGAAACCACTCCTCTGTCATTCGGGGCGTAGGCCGTAGCAATGGTGAAGGAGCGCTGTCCTAATGTAAATGTGTGCTAGAAGCCGCCCTTTAATCTCAACCTGCTTGGGACCTATTTTACCCTGAAATTTAGCAGAGACCAGGATGGCCACCCCTGCTGTTTTGGAGGAATGGGAAGAGAACAATTGCTGGGGAAATGCCCTAGTCCGCAACCTGTGAGTATCCTTAGTCAATAAGTGCGTTTCTTGGAGGAGACAGATATGAGCATCAGAGTTTTCTGGGAGCGACAGGACTGCTCGTCTCTTAATTGGGCTGTTAAGGCCTTTTACATTGAGCGATATTATTTTAATGATCGCAGCCATTCGAGTGGATTACCAAATGTGCGGAGTACGCCCGCGAGACAAAGCCCCATTTGGGTCCAGCTACATTTGTGTACCTGCTAAACCTGAGTACCCAGATGTCACCCCCATCTGGATTTCCCCAGGCTCTTGCGCCTTTAGTTTGAGGAGGAGGAGAGAGCCCCTTTAACCCAAAAACAGTCAAAACAAAACCGAACTTAAACTTAAGAGCTTCATGATAGTCCTGGGTTGATACCCCCATGGAGGGACGTGAGATGTCAACAGGACCCCTTGCGCCCCCCCGCCCCACCTGAGCCTCAGTTTTTGAGGACCGGGAGATGCCCCGCCACCCTCGCTCCCCCCCTCCCCCAAATATTACTATACAGAAATCACTCTGCAGCAGCTGAGTCAGTCTACTTCCAGCGAGGCGATGACTGCTCTTCTCTCCTTGGCCATTGTCTCAGGGTCTGGTCTAAGGCGCAGTGGGTACCTCCCGACTCTTCGCCATCTTCATGGCTCCGAGGATCGTCCCCTAGCGTCGTCTTGTGAAGGGGGCCCGACTTATCTTCAGGCAAGCTGAGCAGCATTTTCGCTTCTTGCAATGAGCGGATTTGTTGCAGCTTACCGTCCCACTTGAAGATTATTCTAAAGGGGTGACCCCAGGAGTAGAGAATTTCTTTGGCGCGCAGGTGAGCTGTTATTGGTCTGAATTCCCTCCTTTTGCAGGGTAGATGCTGCTAAGTCCTGGTACAGGAGGGGCCTAGAAGAGCGGAAGTCTATGGGGTGCTTCTCCCGGGCCTCCCGGAGGATCCACTGTTTGAGCAGCAAGTCGTGAACACAAGTGAGAATGTCCGGTGGGGTGGCCGTCGACTGTCTTAGGATCCACGCGGTGAGTCCTGTCCAGCTTGATCCGTTGGTCTGGCGGGGCACCCAGTATGAAGCGAAAGAGCTCCTCCACATAGGCTTCAATGTCCTGCCCTTCTGCCCCCTGAGGGACTGCTCGGATTCTTATGTTATTCCGCTAGGAGCAGTTTTCGAGGTCCTCCGCGTGAGCCTTGAGGTCAAATTGCTGGTCTTGAAGGATGAGTACCTCCTGTTAGAGCTGATCAATCTCCTCGTCCCTTGGTGTGGCCTGTGTCTCTAATGCGTCGACCCTTTCGCCCACTGAATCTGTCTCTACGCGTGTCTCGGAGTTCCAGGGTTATCTCCTTCTTCATGGAGTGGAATTCTCCTTTCAGAGAGGCGAATAGGGTTTCGAGAAAAGCACGTGTTACAGGACCCTCCGTGTCCCCCTGCTCAGAGTCCACATGGCCTCCACTTGAGGACGGGGCCGCCTCTGCACCACCAGCACTGGTTTTAAGAAGGAGGTCCTTTACTGAGCGTTCCTTTATTTATTTTATTTATTTATTAAACTTATAAGGCGCAGCAGCTACCCAAAAAGGGTTTCCCAGCGCCGAGACGGAACAGAAGAACATAAGGCGGCAAAGTTGATTACTGGTTGAAGAGCCAAGTCTTCAGAGATTTCCGAAATTGGGTGTATGCCGTTTCGTTTCGGATAGCTTTTGGAAGTGAGTTCCATAGCAAAGGACCTAGGTAGGAGAAAGACCTTCCTCCCATCCGGGATAGCTTTATTCTAGGCATCAAAGTTCCCTTGAGTGGATGAACGGAGGCATTGGGAGGGCACATAAGGGTTGACCATGGCTTGGAGATATTTGGGGGCAACGCCTGTTTTGATTTTGAACATATAGCTCAGGGCTTTGAACTTAATGCGGTTCTCCACCCTGAGCCAGTGCAGGTCTCTCAAATGGCCTGAGACTGAGGTCATCCTGGGTACCCTACAAAGTAGTCTTGCGGCAGAGTTTTGGACCAGCTGAAGCCTGCGCGTCACCGCCTTGTTAGATCCGAGGTAGAGGACATTGCAGTAGTCCAGTCTCGGTGATGAGGGCCTGGACTACTGTTTTCTGCGTGGGCTCTGGCAGCATCCAGATCTTTCTTAGCCACTTCAAGATGGTAAAACAGGTGGCTGCTACCTTGACTCTGATGGTGCATTGAAAGTTGGTCGTCAATGATAACACCAAGGTTGCAGACTTTGCTGGAGGGTCGGGGGAGAGCACCCATCGCACTAGGCCAGTGTTGTGGGCCCCAGAGATCTTTGTTTTTGCCCAGAACCAGTACCTCTGTTTTCCCTCCGTTTAATTTAAGGTAATTGGTCTGCATCCAGGATGCAATTTTTCCCAGGCCAAGCTGAAGATGGGATGGCCCGGCTGCTTTGTTCGTGGAGAGAGAAAAGATGATTTGGGAATCGTCAGCATAGGAGAACAGGGACAGTCCTGCTTCGTCTGCGACATTGGCTAGGGGTCTAACATACAAGTTAAAGAGTAGGGGGCTGAGGATAGAGCCCTGGGGCACCCTGTGGGGTAGAGGATGAGTGTCAGAGCTGGTAGAGGAGGAAAAGATTTGGAAAGTGCGGTTTGAGAGAAAAGAGATGAGCCAGCTGAGGGCAGAGCCTCCAATGCCTTAGCAGAGCGTTTTTACTAGTGTGGTATGGCATACCGTGTCAAATGCCGCGCTGAGGTCAAGCAGGATGAGGGCGACCGTGTCGCCAGCATCCAGATGGTGGCGTAGCCTTTCCGTTATTCCTAGTAAGGTGGTCTCGGTAGAGAAACCGGCTCTAAAACCGGATTGGGAATGGTGGAGAAGCTTTTGGTCTTCAACAAATTTAGTGAGTTGGGAATGTATGTGTTTCTCCAGAATTTTGGAAAAGGCCGGCAGCAGAGAGGTCGATAATTGGAGGATAAGTCTGGGTCAGCATTGGCCTTTTTAAGGAGAGGAACCACCATGGCATGCTTCCAGTCATGTGGGACCGTGGCTTCTTCTAGGGAGGCATTTAGAAGGTCCATGATGGCAAGTAGAGGTGTTGACTCTAGCTGCTTGAGCACTGAAATAGGCAAAGGGTCCTTAGGTCATCCTGATTTGATACTTCCAAGGATCTTTTTAAAAGAGGTTAAAGTAAGAGGGGACCATGTGCCCAGGTTGTAAGGGGGGGTGTGTTGCGACGTAACCGGGTCAAAACAAGCAGAGTCCATTGTGAGTGGTGTGGAAACAGATTGGAAGGCATTCGCAGATTGCGAGGAAGGGGAATTGTCGCGCCCGGAGCACACTATGGCAGAGTGAATTTTCTCGACTTTCTGGACGAAGAAAGAGGCCAGTTCCTCGCATTTGTGTTTATTTAGTGGAGGGGGGCTGGCTAGAGTGGCAGAGCCAGCCAGCTCCTTCACTGTATTAAATAGTGTTTTGGAGCAGTTCAATGCAGCAGTAATGGTGGTTGACACAAATTCGGCACGGGCTAGTTTGCAGAGATTATGGTAAGCTTTTTTTGCCAAATTGTAGGTTGATTTTGATTCGAGGGCATAGTTTCTACGCCATCTGCGTTCCAGTGCTTTGCATTTAGATTTTTCGGCTTTCAGAGTGTCAGTATACCACGGCGCGGGCGGTGGTTATTGGCCTTTTTTTTTTTTGGAGAGAGGGAGACTAGTATCTATGGCATCAAGAAGCCATTTTTGAACAGTCAGAGAGCATAGTTACCCTTTGTTGAGAGATGGGTGTGGTAGTGCATAGGATGTTGTTCAGGGCAGTTATGTCCAGTTTTTTCCAGTCTCTTGTTAATGACTTTAAAACAGGAAGGGTGGTGGCAGCGTTGTCAGCGGGTGTCAGACTAAACCTGATGATGAAGTGGTCCGACCAGCAGATGGGGAGCGCTGAGGGGCAGTGGATGCAGGGTAAGTTGGAGAAGATGGGGTCCAGAAGATGGCCAGCTTTGTGTGGGGCCTGAATTGTGCAAATGAATGTTCATAGCTGCCAAGTCGGAGATGAAGTTAGTGCTGCTTTTGCACGTAGGATCATCCAGATGAAGATTTAGGTCACCAAGAATGGAAAAGTTGGCAGTACTCATAATAATTGGATTTATTAGACTCGGAAAGGAAGTAGCCCAGGAGGCCGCAGGCCCGGCCAGGGGCGATACACAAGTATTCCTCCTTTCTTTGTTTTATTAGTCGCCATGTCCAGGAACCCACCTCTTCCACTTACTATGAGTGTTCTGTTTTGTTGAGGAGTCCTCCACGCACCCAAGCCTCCAAAACGGGAGCCCCTGGATCGCTTATGTCGACCCTTGTACAGTCTGTCGCTGACTCCGTCACGTAGTCTGCCCACTCAAACGTCACGCACGCAGCCCTTTTTAGGTCTCGCCTGAGCCAGCGCATGCGCTTAGTAAGTGGGGTTTTCAAAGTTCTACCCCACGCTTTTGCTGGCCTCAAGCTTGCGTGCACGCAAGCGTGCATGCGCGCAGCCGCCAGCTTTCACCGTCCGAGGCGCCATCTGAACCGCGATCAGTTTCAGTTCTGTTGCTGATCACTTTCACTTTCATGCACGCGCGCACACAACTCCTGTTCGCGGCCGCACGTCTTGTTTAAACAAACACATGTTTGCCGAAGGGTGGGCGGGCCAAGCAATGCCCTTTCCAGCCCTGATTCACTTGTTTAAATAGGTGACCGTGCAGTTACATGGCTGTTGCATTTTGGGGATTGCTGTAGTGCTATTGAATCAAACACGCATTGCGGAGAAGAGCACGATGATCGGCGTCCATCCAATGTATACTTAAGGAGGTCTGTTCTGCCACAGCACAGTTCGAACAGTATTTCCAAGCTAGGTATAGGCGTGTCCAATTTGCTCTTTGGCTTCATCAGCACATGAGTGTTTGATTGCTTGCTACTGAATGGATAACTAATGCACATCTTTCTGAAGATGACCGCTGCGGTGCAATAGCTTTGCTCCAAGTGGTTGAAGCCGTGACCGATTAATTAATTAGACCGGAAATAAACATGCCCTTTGTCCCTTTTCTCTTTTACTGCCATGCTTCGCGTCTCTGAAACCAGAAGTGACGAAGTAAAATGTGTGCTGTTTTTGGAGTACTGTGCCACGTTTCTCCTTTTGATTATTTGGAAGCGCTGAATGGAAAAGTTGTTCTACAGTCTGACCAATGATTTTATCGTTAAGAAAGGAGTTCGTCAAATGGTCACTTCTACCTGAGGAGGCTGTTTCTCCCAAGTCTGAAGCCATTTCTGCCTGCCTCCCCTTCACTCTGTGGAACACTACCTTGCCCATGATATGGCTGTACTTCCCTGCATTTCCTGCGACTACTTATGACTTACGGCCTCCTCCTGTCTACTGCTTACAGTCTGACTGTGTGTAACTCTTCTGCCTGTACTTACTTGCTTGCTCTTCAGTTAACGGTCCTGGGGCTTATACCTTCCCTGATTGTTGCCTTCGGACTGCCCGCCTGCCTGTATATACTTTCAGTCTTCCTGTACCTGCCTTGTTTGCTTGCACTTCATCCTGACTGTTCGCCAGCCTGTATCTCTGTAAGCGTGTCTGTACCCTCCCCCTCTGCCTACACTTTCTTCTGATTGTCAGTGGTTATATACTGCATCCACCTTCTAATGAGAGCCAGCATGTCGGTATTCTCTCAGTTCTTCTCACCCTCTGATGTTTTCTACCCACCTTTCCCTGAGGCTGTCTGTCTGCTGGTACTGCGTCCTTGCACCCTATTCTGCTTGACTTGCAGCTTCTCCCTGTAACTCTCTGACGGCGTCACTATGTGTGTGCCTGCCTACATCCACCTGCCAATCTTTCTGCCTGTGAAGGTGCACCTCTGGCGTCCTGGCAACTACTCCCTGACTCCATCATTTTGTGTGAACCTGCCCACATCTGCCGCTCACCTATGTTTATAAAACACGTTTTTTTGCAGCCAGATGTTCAGTAAGATAAAGCAATTTACCCAAAAAAATACAAGCATTTGCAATATCTGGCCTTTTTTACAGTAGGATGGGCTATCATCTGCACATATCTAAAATGGAAACCCAGTTGAGCGAGTGATATAGAGGTTAAAAAGATAACAGCACCTAAAGAACCTTATGATAAACTGTTGTGGTCGTTATTTAATGCTTTTTGTTTGCGCAACAAAACAGTGACTGCTTGGTCCAATTTGCATGAATCCATTCCCGCCAAATGATTCGGGTAAACATCATGATTGTAATATTTCAATGATGTTGTTACCTAAACCGTTTTATTTCCGCGACCTTAGTGAAACCCACGGGGCTAGAGTCAGTTCAGCTCACAACTTCTACTTTATAACTGGAATAGCCTCCAGTCTTCTTTACGTTTCTACACTTATGTATCCTCATGTATAGTAGCTTACTTTAATAGGATTATATTACCTGGTGGTTAACATTATATTGAAATTTCAGTACAACACTGTAACATACATACACTTTGTCTGCAGAAGACAAAACAATAAATAAAACAAGCATTGGCATAGTCAATAGGTCTCGCCTTTGGGATCTTATAAGTGTTTAGTTATCCAGCACAATATCCTTGGTGCAACAACATCAACTGTTGCATGGCTAAACACTTATAAGGTCCCAAAGGCGAGACCTATTGGCTATGCCAATGCTTGTTAGTGAATTGAGAGCTGCTCCACACTCCAGGCCCCCGATTCCCCAACCGGAGTGGGGGGGGGGGGCTGTCCCGTCTTCCTTCGCTTGTGCTAATTGTTAGGCCCTAGGTTGCGAGTTAGTTTGCGATGGCCCACTGAGAATGGGCAGCCCAGGAGTCACCGCTCCAACTGCAGTCGCGGACCCCGCCCGGTCCCGGGATCCCCCTCCTGCTTCTCCAACACCCGATCTCCAGGGAGGGGGGGGGGGGCACCAGAGCGGTACCCTGTGAGCAGTGCTGTGACTGTGTAGTAGTCCGGACCTCCTAGCCTAGTTGTCGGTGTTCTTCCTCCTGCACACATGGGGGCAGTTGAGTGGCCTCCTCCCCTGTCCCACCACAGCTCCTATCAGTCCCCAGCGTTCTTCCTTGCTTGTGAGTTAATTTGAGGCCCTTCGGCCTGCTCAGGCCTCCCGATATGCAAGTGGCTTTAGTCCGCTGCGGGTAGGGGGAGGAAAGTAGAGGGCACCGCTCACCTTATTCGCTGGCCGGTGTGGCTGCTCACTATGCCCATCGTTCTCCTGCCCCCCCGGTGGCAATCCGCAGGGGCCCCTGGGGCTCGAGCGGGTGGCCTATCCTCTCAGTCTCCCTATCCGCTCTCCGCTGTGCAGTGCTCTATGTATCTGGCCGGGCGGCCTGTCTCTCTCTCGGACCGCCCGATCACAGCCCAGTTGCTCTGCTCTGCCTGGCCTTCCAAGGATGCCCTCCACTAAATTGGAGCTCCGGCTCGCATCTGCTTCCTCCTCGGCCTCTTGCGCCCAGCCTGCAGCGCCGGTCCCGGGTAGGTCCCCGCTCCGTTGTTGCGTATCTGTTAGGCTGCCGCCGCAGGAGGCCCTCTCCTCTCAGGCTGCTCGGGCGCAACCTCGTTGCTTTGCCCCGTCCGGTTCACCAAGGCCTCTCTCACCAGAACCGGGCTCCGACGTGCATCTGCTTCTGCCTCGGCCTCGCCCAGCCAGCACCCTCGAGACAGGCAAGTTCCCGCTGTGCCGCACCGCTTAGGCCGTTGCCACGGGAGGCCCTGCCAGCCACAGGAGAGTGGTTGCGGCGGCTTGTAAGTCGCACTGCGCCTCTAGGTTGTTGTTCGGCCCAGTTTAGTGTGGAGTTGTCCTCATTCGGGGGGGGGGACGGGACGGGCGACCATCGCGCACCCCCATGGTCCGCTGTCCACCGCTATGTTAGTGGGACCCAGGTGGTGGATCGGAGCGGCGAGCAGGCACGTCCTACTCGGCTGCCATCTTGGCCACGCCCCGTATTTCCAATTTAAAAGGATATTTGTACCGGTTACCTCACGAAAGCCTAAGTCGGAAGAATTAAAACTCTTAAAAGGCAGTGTTTAAATATATTCAGGCACCTTAGATTTTTTTCTGACTAGGTATTTGATAATTCCCATAAATGGAGACCAGAATATCAGCGCTTTCAATATTTGTTGCTTCCAACAGGCTGAAATGGAAAATATCCACATTTAGATGCGGCTTTAGGCCCTATCGTCTTAGGTTTTGGACCAGTTTTGACAGCCGTGCGTCACCATTCTCTTAATGTGTTTTTATAATACCTATAAAATTCGTACATTTTCTGGCGGGGTGAAAAGATGCTTCTGTGGACACTAACACGTCTGTGCTCGATTTATGAAATATTTGGATTCTCTTTGAAATGTTGTTACTAATGTACCCTTCTCAGTTGGAACAACTGTGACTAATGGATATTTTATTGTCTGCGACTGTGGGGCCAGCGCTGCCAATGTGCGGCTGTTTGTTGTCTGTTTCATTATTGGACCGGTAGGTCCTCGGGTCCCTGCCTGCGGCCTCCCTTGTTATGTCTCGTGGATTCCATGACTCTGAGGGGGCTCTTTATGGGCTGTGGTAGTGTCGCTCTCGCCTTGGTAGTCTCCCTAAAACGTCCCCAGCGCTGAAGCACTCGATGTGAATGTGGGAAAGCACACCTCCCTACACAGAGCCCTTGGCGGGTGAAAGACCTTGGAGGTCTGTGAGAGGCCTCGCCACCCCCTCCACCCAAGGGGGGGGGGATAGGAGGGGAGGGGGGGCAGCTCCAGGGTACCGCCAAGAGGCCGATGCTAAGCAGGCTGTCACACTCCAGAATTTCACTCTCTGGTCACTCTTAGAGCGCCTGCTGGGGCTCGCACCTAGGCTCTGCTCCTCTGGCAGGGTGGAGTTAATTTCTGTTATACTTTCATAGCTGCACCGAGCCTGTGAAACTTCCTCTTCCTCCTCCCTGGTACTGCCCCCCTCACCTGTCTTCTCCTATAGTGAGGACCTGGCCTCTTGAGCGTAGTAATGACGGCGCTCGAGGGGCGGTAGTGCGCTCCCTAAGGATAGCTCCTAGCAGGTAGGTGTGTGTGTGGGGCATGTGAGGGTTCCTCTAAAAGGGGCGTGGCTTGCATAGATATAGGTGTGGTTTAAACACCTAAACGAAATGTCTGATTCCTAAAGTGTCACCCCCGTCCGACCTGGATTTTTGCTGTCTCTCAGATTTCTTATTGCATCCAGATACAGTAACACACCATTACGAAACACTCCGCCGACCCCCAGTGAACTCGAACTACCGCCTGATCTCTCTGCTGCCCTTTCCTGCCAAAGTCCTCAAGAAGGCCATCAGCCACCAACTCATAGAACACCTGACGGACAATAATCTTCTGGACTCCTCTCAATCCGGGTCCGAAAACCGCCCTGCTTGCTGCCACAGACTACATCAGATCCCTCCTGGACCAAGGAAAAGCGGCGGCCCTGATCCTCCTCTACCCTTCACTAGCGTTCGACACAGTATCTCACCACATCGTGATCAAAAGGCTTCACAACATTGGAATCCAAGGAGACGTCCTCAGTGGAAGAACCCGGAGAATCTGCCTACCTCGCCAAGCGGGCACACATCACCCCCCACCTCAAGAAGCTCCACTGGCTCCCAGTTCAGAAGAGATGCCAGTTCAAGATGTGGATCCACACTTCCAAGGCCCTCCACAACCGGGCACCAGCTTACATCAGCCACTGACTGATCTTCCATCTTCCCCCCAGACACCTGCGCTCCACCTCCCTCTGCCTCACCCACACCCCTGCATCCGCCGCAGCAACTGTGGAGGATGCTGCTTCTCCTCCTCGCAGCGACGTCCTGGAACGACCTCCCACTTCACCTCCGGTCCTCATTCTCCCTGCTGAAATTCAGAAAAGGACTCCAGACCTGGCTGGTCAACTGAGCCCCTACAGCAGCACTACCAGCGCCTGAATACCCTCACGGGTAATTAGCTGCGCTATACAAATCCTGATTGATTGACTAAACACCTGACATACACCTGAAACCAGCCTGGACTATTGGCTTAGCTAGTGGCTGCGCTGTGCAGAGAGGCCAAGGATTGGATGAGCGTGTATATAGTGAACACCTTTTTGACCCACTGAAGGCACTGCGAGAAACTCTCATCACCTTCACCCTCCACTCCAGAGTTGTATGCTCTGGGTCTGTGCAAGGGTTTGGGTGCAAGTGGGTGACGCATGGCATACACCAGCCTGGTTCTGCTGGCACAAACATTTTGTTTCCTTTTGCTAGTGTGTTCCACCCTCCTCCACCGATTAAATTCTGACCCGCACCATTTCATTTGATCCTCGCCACCTGACTTTCTGAAGGGAAGTATTCATGTGTACTCCTTGGCCTCTGATGTAGAACCCGCACAGTGGAGGCGCGTCCGTCCCCTGTGCCTTCAGTACTGGACTCGCGTACAGCTCTACAGTTCAGATCTTTTGTCCACTTCAGTACTGGCCCACAGCACCGGCTGCCCTCTGTTCTGAAACACCGCTCTATTCCACCTCAGTACTGACCCACAACACGGGCTGGTTTCAGTACTGGAACTACACAGCTCTAATCTACCCCTGTACTGGCCTGCAGCATAGGCTGCTTTCAGTACTAGGACATGGAGACACGCACATGCACACAGCTCCGTACTGGTGTAAAGCACCCGCTGCTGTTAGTGCTAGAACCGCCTCAACCTTTAATCCACCTCAGTACCCACTCAGTACTAGGACGCAGAGACCCTCTTAATACTGGCCTGAGGCACCGGCTGCTGTTAGTACTGTAGCCAAGAAGAGCTCTAATGCATGTTCCTAGATATTGCCCATTATTTTTCCCTGAATTCCCAATACTTCATTTTTCAAGTATTTACATGCTTGAAACGTGCTGCCTGCACCTTTATGAACCAGCCACACTGTACTGAGTCGGCCTCAGTTCTCACCCTGTGGTTTACTTTAGGGAGCTTGAAATACGTTATGTATTAATAAATGATTCTTTTAGTGTATAGGTCTCTGGAATGTTGTATGATGGTGTGAATCATTTTTCAAAGTGACGCTCTACAGCCTTGTTGAACGGTGGCATTTGGGGGGTGTTTGGTTTTAGTCTTGATGTGTGACATGGGTGTCCGTGTGGTCGTGTGTATGCACTTGAGCTGGTTGTGTATTTGAGTACAGTCTTGTCCGTATACTCTTGGGCTGGTTGTGTATTTGAGTACAGTCTTGTCATCTGTATACTCTTGTGTTGGTTGTGTATTTGAGTACAGTCTTGTCGTCTGTATACTCTTGGGCTGGTCGTGCATTTGAGTACCATCTAGTCGTCTGTATACTCTTGGGCTGGTTGTGTATTCGAGTACAGTCATGTCGTCTGTTTACTCTTGGGCTGGTTGTGTATTTGAGTACAGTCTTGTCTATACTCTTGAGCTGGTTGTGCATTTGAGTACAGTCGTGTCTGTATACTCTTGGGATGGTTGTGCATTTGAGTACTCTTGTGCTGGTTGTGCATTTGAGTACAGTCTTGTCTGTATACTCTTGAGCTGGTTGTGCATTTGAGTACTCTTGTGCTGGTTGTGTATTTGAGTACAGTCTTGTCGTCTGTATACTCTTGAGCTGGTTGTGCATTTGAGTACTCTTGTGCTGGTTGTGCATTTGAGTAGTCTTGTCTGTATACTCTTGAGCTGGTTGTGCATTTGAGTACTCTTGTGCTGGTTGTGTATTTGAGTACAGTCTTGTCGTCTGTATACTCTTGAGCTGGTTGTGCATTTGAGTACTGTTGGGCTGGTTGTGTATTTGAGTACAGTCTTGTCTGTATACTCTTGGGCTGGTTGTGTATTTGAGTACAGTCTTGTCGTCTGTATACTCTTGGGCTGGTTGTGTATTTGAGTACAGTCTTGTCTGTATACTCTTGATCTGGTTGTACATTTGAGTACTCTTGAGCTGGTTGTGCATTTGAGGTCAGTCTTGTCTGTATACTCTTGAGCTGGTCGTGCATTTGAGTACAGTCTTGTTGTCTGTATACTCTTGAGCTGGTTTTACATTTGAGTACTCTTGAGCTGGTCGTACATTTGAGTACAGTCTAGTCGTCTGTATACGCATGAGCTGGTTGTGCATTTGAGGTCAGTCTTGTCGTCTGTATACTCTTGAGCTGGTCGTGCATTTGAGTACAGTCTAGTCGTCTGTATACGCATGAGCTGGTCGTCCATTTGAGTACAGTCTAGTCGTCTGTATACTCCTGAGCTGGTCGTGCATTTGAGTACAGTCTAGTCACCTGTATACTCATGAGCTGGTTGTGCATTTGAGTACTCTTGGGCTGGTTGTGTATTTGAGTACAGTCTTGTCTGTATACTCTTGAGCTGGTTGTGCATTTGAGTACAGTCTTGTCTGTATACTCTTGAGCTGGTTGTGTATTTGAGTACAGTCTTGTTGTCTGTATACTCTTGAGCTGGTTTTACATTTGAGTACTCTTGAGCTGGTCGTACATTTGAGTACAGTCTAGTAGTCTGTATACGCATGAGCTGGTTGTGCATTTGAGGTCAGTCTTGTCGTCTGTATACTCTTGAGCTGGTCGTGCATTTGAGTACAGTCTAGTCGTCTGTATACTCCTGAGCTGGTCGTGCATTTGAGTACAGTCTAGTCGTCTGTATACTCCTGAGCTGGTCGTGCATTTGAGTACAGTCTAGTCACCTGTATACTCATGAGCTGGTTGTGCATTTGAGTACTCTTGGGCTGGTTGTGTATTTGAGTACAGTCTTGTCTGTATACTCTTGAGCTGGTTGTGTATTTGAGTACAGTCTTGTCTGTATACTCTTGGGCTGGTTGTGTATTTGAGTACAGTCTTGTCGTCTGTATACTCTTGGGCTGGTTGTGCATTTGAGTACTCTTGTGCTGGTTGTGTATTTGAGTACAGTCTTGTCGTCTGTATACTCTTGAGCTGGTTGTGCATTTGAGTACTCTTGGGCTGGTTGTGTATTTGAGTACAGTCTTGTCGTCTGTATACTCTTGAGCTGGTTGTGCATTTGAGTACTCTTGGGCTGGTTGTGTATTTGAGTACAGTCTTGTCTGTATACTCTTGAGCTGGTTGTGCATTTGAGGTCCGTCTTGTCGTCTGTATACTCTTGAGCTGGTTGTGCATTTGAGTACTGTTGGGCTGGTTGTGCATTTGAGTACAGTCTTGTCTGTATACTCTTGATCTGGTTGTACATTTGAGTACTCTTGAGCTGGTTGTGCATTTGAGTACTCTTGTGCTGGTTGTGTATTTGAGTACAGTCTTGTCTGTATACTCTTGAGCTGGTTGTGCATTTGAGTACTCTTGTGCTGGTTGTGCATTTGAGTAGTCTTGTCTGTATACTCTTGAGCTGGTTGTGCATTTGAGTACTCTTGTGCTGGTTGTGCATTTGAGTACAGTCTTGTCGTCTGTATACTCTTGAGCTGGTTGTGCATTTGAGTACTCTTGTGCTGGTTGTGTATTTGAGTACAGTCTTGTCGTCTGTATACTCGAGCTGGTTGTGCATTTGAGTACTGTTGGGCTGGTTGTGTATTTGAGTACAGTCTTGTCTGTATACTCTTGGGCTGGTTGTGTATTTGAGTACAGTCTTGTCGTCTGTATACTCTTGGGCTGGTTGTGCATTTGAGTACTCTTGGGCTGGTTGTGTATTTGAGTACAGTCTTGTCTGTATACTCTTGGGCTGGTTGTGTATTTGAGTACAGTCTTGTTGTCTGTATACTCTTGAGCTGGTTTTACATTTGAGTACTCTTGAGCTGGTCGTACATTTGAGTACAGTCTAGTAGTCTGTATACGCATGAGCTGGTTGTGCATTTGAGTACTCTTGAGCTGGTTGTGCATTTGAGGTCAGTCTTGTCGTCTGTATACTCTTGAGCTGGTCGTGCATTTGAGTACAGTCTTGTTGTCTGTATACTCCTGAGCTGGTTTTACATTTGAGTACTCCTGAGCTGGTCGTACATTTGAGTACAGTCTAGTCGTCTGTATACTCCTGAGCTGGTCGTGCATTTGAGTACAGTCTAGTCACCTGTATACTCATGAGCTGGTTGTGCATTTGAGTACTCTTGGGCTGGTTGTGTATTTGAGTACAGTCTTGTCTGTATACTCTTGAGCTGGTTGTGCATTTGAGTACTGTTGGGCTGGTTGTGCATTTGAGTACAGTCTTGTCTGTATACTCTTGAGCTGGTTGTGTATTTGAGTACAGTCTTGTTGTCTGTATACTCTTGAGCTGGTTTTACATTTGAGTACTCTTGAGCTGGTCGTACATTTGAGTACAGTCTAGTAGCCTGTATACGCATGAGCTGGTTGTGCATTTGAGGTCAGTCTTGTCGTCTGTATACTCTTGAGCTGGTCGTGCATTTGAGTACAGTCTAGTCGTCTGTATACTCCTGAGCTGGTCGTGCATTTGAGTACAGTCTAGTCGTCTGTATACTCCTGAGCTGGTCGTGCATTTGAGTACAGTCTAGTCACCTGTATACTCATGAGCTGGTTGTGCATTTGAGTACTCTTGGGCTGGTTGTGTATTTGAGTACAGTCTTGTCGTCTGTATACTCTTGAGCTGGTTGTGCATTTGAGTACTCTTGTGCTGGTTGTGTATTTGAGTACAGTCTTGTCGTCTGTATACTCTTGAGCTGGTTGTGCATTTGAGTACTCTTGGGCTGGTTGTGTATTTGAGTACAGTCTTGTCGTCTGTATACTCTTGAGCTGGTTGTGCATTTGAGTACTCTTGGGCTGGTTGTGTATTTGAGTACAGTCTTGTCTGTATACTCTTGAGCTGGTTGTGCATTTGAGTACAGTCTTGTCTGTATGCTCTTGGGCTGGTTGTGCATTTGAGTACTCTTGAGCTGGTTGTGCATTTGAGGTCAGTCTTGTCGTCTGTATACTCTTGAGCTGGTTGTGCATTTGAGTATGTTTCACAATAAGACCTGACCAACTAAGAACAGTATTTTACAATTTTATGGACTAAGGGTCTAAATTCCCCTTTATACGGCAGTGCAATTTTTACTTGCCTGTATGTCCTACTGTTCATCCTTAATATTCAATCACGTCATGTACCACACTTTCCACCAAGCAACAACAAAAAAGTTTTTGTATTTTCACCACATTACGTTGTGTAGAAAATATATGTAAAAGAATGGAAAGTACCTCACGGTAGTAACACCAAGGGGGGCTGCTGGCATATGATTTACCAGTATGCCCACACTTATCATCACCGGTAACTTTCCAAGTGGAAAACAAAAATGAAAGTAAAGATTCCTCTAAACTGAGAAATCTATGACAAAATGAGTGAAAAAGAATAGGTGCATAAAGATGACACGTTCAGCGTGAAAAATCACTGCGTGCCTACCATATCCCACACACAAGAGGAGATGCAATCCTCAATTAAAACGAGGTACCGCTTACTTACAACAATGATTTATTCAATGTAGCAAGCGTCCTCACTTAAAAACGGCATCTAATTGGCCATTTATCACTATATAAGCCAACATGTTTCGTTGCCTACTGTAATTCCGGCAATTTCATCAGGGCAAGTGTGGGACCGCTTAACACCTTGCTTGTGGATCACTCATACCTGTGGTTACATGACAGAAAGAAATATGTAAAACACAACTGTGCAGCAAATGCCAATAAAAACACAACCAAATCTCTAGACCGTGAAATCCAAAGACCTCTCATATATTGTATATATACACTTTAATATACATTTACCAAGGGGCTGCTGTAGTCCGTCGTACCTGCATGCCACCTTCTGGGATATTGCGCTACAAAGTCGCAATTCCACTTATGCCTGCTAGCGTCAGTATCACCTACAATCACAATGGCTCATAATGTTAAAACCGGGGATTCTTTATTCGCAGGTCTCCTACTTTTGTCAAAAAAGACCGTGACACCTCAATTTAAATACAGCGCCATAGACCAATCCGATCTGCCGCTCTGACTCTCTGCCCCGCCATTGCCAGGTAGTCTTGTCCCAACTAACCTTTTATGTCAGCTGCAACATCCATTTCAACCGTATCAGCATGGATACTCTCACCTTCCATTCACAGCCAGTCAGAAATGGTATCCTCTGATCCCCTTACCGCGTCCGCGGTGTTCTGTTCTACTTGGTGCTCCGTCCCGCTCCACAGTAATCGGGACGCGAGCCTGCGTAAAATAAGTATCCAGGGAAAACGGACAACCCGGAAATGGAAGGCCCGGAAATAGAATACCGGCACAACCCTCCAGAGGCTCCTGAGCACAAAAGCGGCCATATTTAAAGTACGGCTCGCGCTCAGCAGCTCACAGTCAACAACACTTCTCCCTTTGTATTAGCAGCCCGCTTGTGTTAAGACTGGGTATTTTTAATTTTCTTGGGTTTAAATTCAGTTATACCCAAAACCCACACTGAGCAGTCGCACCTCACCCCCAATAATGAGCAAATGCGTGTACCTTAACTACTTCTAATTTACATGACCAAGATGGCACTACATTAACTACTTCTAATTTACATGACCAAGATGGCACTACATTAAAAAAGAAGTACGAGCATTTAGCCATCACATTGTCTTCATAATGGACACTCCAGAAGGGGCTCACGAACAATGCATCATGGAGCATAAACCAGTTTGGAATAAAAAAGTGTCTTATAATCTAAAAACAAGGGACAATACACACAGTGCACAGAAAATCCAATGATATTAAGGCTCACCATCCCCTCCATTAGCAGAATCACAATAGCTCAGTTCATATTTCATCAATGCTTCTTCACAATAAAATAGTAGAAGAACATTATCTGCTCACTTTATTCCATTCAATGGAGTCGTTTAACCCATGGCCATCAACTTTCTCTGAAAAAATCCATCGTGCTTCTTTTCTTGCCAAGATTTCATCAATGCTACTTGCATTGCCAACCACCTTCTCAAGGACAGTCCATTTTAAGTCCCGAAAATGATGGCCCTGTTCCCGGAAATGTTGAACCAAGCGAGTGGTAAGTTTGCCTGCTTTCAAGGTGCTAAGATGTTCCTGCACACGAACCTTAACTTTTCGTGACGTTAGTCCAATATAGTGTAAACCACACTGACATGTAAGCCTATAAATTACATGGGTCGTATTACAATTGGTGAACTTGTTGAAATACCAGACCATACCATTTGTCAACAAAACACTTTTGGCTGGCTCGGTGAGTTCACACACCGAACAACAACCACAAGGATAGTGACCTGCAGGCAATGTTGAATCTCTCTTCTTGTTGGTGACTGGACGTGTGTGGACCAACTTATCTTTTAAATTTTGCGCCCTGCGAAAAGCGAACCTAGGGGGAGGCATCTTTATTTCCCCTACATCTAATAAAGACCAATGTTTTCTGATAATCTGTCTCACCTTAGTGGACAGAGGGTCAAATGTGGTCACAACCGGTATACACTTTTCTTTCTGTTTGGTATTTCGCTCCAACAAAACTTCTCGGAGTATTCAATGCTCGCTTACGAGCCCGTTTCACCACCTTCTCTGGATACTCCCCATTACTTAGTTTAGTGGCCAATTCTTCAGATTGTTCCATAAAATCAGCTGTGGAGGAACAGTTCCTGCGATATCTCAGGAACTGCCCCACTGGAAGATTGTCACGAAGTGCTCTAGGATGGAACGAGCAATAATGTAGTAGGGAGTTCCTATCGGTGGCCTTCTGGTGCACTGTCGTGGAAAGACCACTCTCCTTGGCTCTTATATCCACATCTAGATACACTGCAGAATCTCTGCTGATGGACCAAGTGAACCGCAGACTTTCATCTGCTCCATTCAGCCATGTTAAAAAGGTCTGGAGTAATTTCTCTGATCCCGTCCAGATGCAGAGGACATCATCAATAAATCTCCTCCAGAGAGAAATATTCTCCCTGAAGGGATTGGAGGCATGCTGGATAACACTCGCCTCAAACTGGCCCACATAAATACAGGCCAGACTTGGCGCGAATGTAGCCCCCATAGATGTCCCCGACACCTGGAGGTAGAGCTGATCTTTGTACTCAAAATAATTCCTGGTTAATGCCAGTTCAATGCATTGCAGGACAAAAGTCTGTGGAGTGTCATAAAACCATTCGCAATCCCCAAGAGCACGTGCTGCTGCCACCAGCGTAGCATCTTGGGGTATGCTGGTATACAACGACTCTGTCAATTGTTACCAAGAACTGTTTTTCAGAATCATATACCACTGTGTTCAGAATATTCAGAACATCAGCGGTGTCCTGCACAAAGGAAGCCTAATTGATTACTGCTTCTCTTAGAAAAAATCCGCAAATTGCGATAAAGGCTCCAATACTGATTGAATGCCAGAAACGATCGGGCGACCCGGTGGCGGACGCTGGGCCTTATGGATCTTTGGTAAAATATAAAACGCGGGGACCCTTGGTTTGTTATTAACAAGGAAATCAGCCTCCTTATATGTGATCCATTTTTTTAGGTCGAGCCTCGAGTAGCGCGCAAGCGCTGCTCTGGCGAGACTTTGAGTTAGGGGGTTTCGAAAGCTGACCAGACGCTCGTTCGTCATGGCCTTTGTTACGCGAGCGGCAGACATCTGTTTCCAATTATCGTGCCCAGACCCGGGCGCGATAATTGGAAACACATGCCGGCCGTGCGGGCAAAAGGCCATGACGCACGAGCGTCTGGTCAGCTCAGCAGGCTGCCGCGCCCGCTCCTCTCTGACGCTGCCGTCTCTTGTCACGCACGGCCCTGGAACGCGCTGATGCTGTCACTGCTCGTTTTTTTTTTCCAGGCAGCAGAACTGTCATTTTGTTGGGAACTCGGCAGGGTCCCTTCCGAGACGATCCCTCAGCTGAGGCACAACAGACGGCCCAAAAAACATGTTTTGACTGCTGAAGATCTCAGCGGAACTCCGTGCCTCAGCCCTCTCCATCAGGGTGCTGTGCTGCCACCTGCCGGGCATTGTGAGCAGGCTTCTTGGCACAGAAAGCATTACGTGAGAACGACTTGTTTTCTATGGGTGATGCAACCCAGCTGTTTACACCACAATGCATCCGTGAAAGACACGGGACCTTTGCGAGTAGAAAAAAAGCAGCGCAAAGACCCCGTCTTGGAGGAAAATTTCTACTCATCGTTAGAAGTTTTCTCCCATAAAAGTCGCAAACTGAATTATTTGTGTCCAAATACTTACAACTCCTGTACACGCCTTCATCTTATTAGATCTTATTCTTAACAGCTGTCGAAGTGCATTGAAATACAATTGGGAACTGTGATCCTGAGTGCAATGGAGCGGTGTCAGTAAGCGTGGGTGGGGATCAAGGGCGTGGCTAAAATGAACAAAATATTGTATAACTATTGCGTTGACCTGCCACCTTCAGATAACTGCATATAAAATGAAAAAGAAAGGCAAGTCAAACGAATCAGTGGAAATGCACTTTTTATTTTAGGAAACCACTATTGGTTAATGCAATGACTTCAGGGGTTTGTATATGTAGCCAGAGGGCCACATCATTTCTTAGTTCGCGGTAAAAAAACACGTTTTGCACCGGATGGTGAACACTCAGCAGGACAATGCGTTCAGCAGGGCTGTACTCTGGAATCGTTGTCGCTGTATCCAATGTAACCATTACAAATGCGCATTAAATGCCAACGCCTCTCGCGTGCTAGCACTTTAAACACAGTGACATTTCCATTACTATTGCAAAAACATCTAAGAGGGTTGCGAATATTAAATCTCCAGAGTCCGCTTTGTGCCATTGTCTAACCAATTATTTATCCATACAGATTCCACCATGCAAGAGATGGAAATAAAAGGAAAATGAATCGGTTTCTTTGCCAAGGCCTCTTAAAACTTGATTTTGTTTACACTAAACTGTTTTATATTAACATGCCAGTTGATTAGTGATATGTCTCTGACACTTTTTATACACGTTAGTCCTGTGCCGAATACGTCAAAGTATTAGTTCCATAAATATGTAATCTGCTATTAAGCCAAATGTATCAGTTTATAAAACTATTTTTAGTCACCTTGACAACCAAACAGTGAATTCATATCTCTGTTATAACTCACATTTCTGCTATAACACACACCTGACACTGCTCTTTAATTAACTTATAGGCTGTCAATCCCCCCCTCCTGCCTTGAAGAAGACCCACCTTGACGCATCTCATTTGTGCGCAATTAACAGGGTCGAAACGTCGGCGTACTGCATATGTCTACACAACGCTCATGATCAGTCTTATTTGTCATTGGGATCTTGAAGCATATGTGTTAAATAATGACATACGAGAAAAAATATTTCTTCCCTTCTAACGCTCAAATTGTTTCTGTATATAGTGTACTGTCTTTATCACCAACCACCACATGTCACTTTTTTCACCAGTCACGTATTTCATATTGAAATTGTAAATTGCGGCAGCCATGATTATCCGATTTTTTTTTTTTTTCTTCTTTTTTTCTGAATACATTATTGAATCATAATTTTGGTGTTATATATTCTTTTTCAAATCATTGATACGTGTTATAAGTAAGCTGTTGCTACTTACTTTAAGTAATTGTAAACCCCGACAGAACCAATTTTTACTGTAATACGCATACCCAGGTTCTGAGGGACACTGGGTTCCCCCATTACGTTTACCACCCTTGACGGCTCTAGGCTCGTGCTAGTGATCAGCTTACCTTGTTTGAGAATGATTTATTTCTACAAACGCAGGGTATGTAGATGTGCGGACACCAGCGCGGTGATTCTTGCTGTGGAACTTTAAATGTCAGGGCGTCTTGACACAGGACGTTGAGGCAGCCCTTATTGTAGGCTTATGCACTATTATTGATGACCAATTCCATGCCACTGTGGGCATTACTACATCACTCAGTACCCTTGACAAAGACCCGGGCATTGGCCGAGCATGTCAGTACCCCTGACGTGACTTCTCCTCAAGCATTAATTTATTTTGGTCGTTTCACCAGTGTCCGATTCCAAGTGGGCGCATTGTAAGTTGGTTAGCACTGTAGGAAGGACTTTGTTTAATGCTTGTTTTTCAAAGAGATTATGGCCAGGTAGAAGGCTCTGGTTTTGTAGCGTGGTGAGAGCAGGGTCCACTTCCCGTCTTAGGAGGCCTTGGAGACTTGATTAACATCGCAGAGAGCAGGGACCGCGGGGCCCCTCCCAGAACCACACGCGGCTGCGAGGGTTGGCAGTAAAAGGGCTCACTAGAGGTTCAGCAGCTACTGAGAGTACTGTGCGTGTCGAGGCATCAGTCAGTCATTCCTTCAACCAGATCTTGTGGCCGCATGGAGCTCCCCAAGGATGAGAAGGGCCCAGTGAGCCTCTCGGGTACCTGGAGGGCTTCCTCCTCCGTAGCATCGGGTGGCTTGGGCAGGAACAGGGTGACCAGTTATTTGTAAATAAAGAGAGGAGGCCTTCACCCTGAAGAGTTTACAGTATCTTCGCCAATGTTTTTCCTGAAGTAAGGGCCATGTGACGTAGACCCGGCCCCTAAATGTCTTCCTGAGTCATTATTGAAGGGTTTGTTGATGGCCGGCTCGGGTGTCATTTGCGTCCGACACTCATTAGGTTTGAGCGCGAAGGCCCTCGCGTCCGAGATGGTGGTCTGATGTTGGCGCTTCCGCTGAAAGAGTAAAGACTGACAGACGAACTGGTCGGGCCCGGGCCCAACCGTTAACCGGGAAGCTGGGGAACCGGGTTCGAGTCTCGGCAACGACGCTCAACATCCTGTGATTCTGGGCAAATCACTTAATCTCCCCGTACCGAACAAAAAAAAAAATGAATGTGTCCATCTGTAATGAAACTGGTGCTCATGTAAAGCGCTCTGATACCCGATTTCTCGGGTCTAGTTCGCGCTATAGGGAAGTCCCGTTGTTGCACGCGCTGAGCCACACACTTCCATCATTGAACAGCAGAAGATAATGTTTCTACTGGCATTTGCGCTCCCCTTGCTGCCCGCATTCTATTAAACCAGCATTTGCAATGCAATAGGTCTTGCATTTGCGAGAGTTTAAGCTTTTGGCATTGTAAATGACCATGCCTTTTATCTGTTTTGCTAATTAACACATAAATAAAAGGCATTTCCTTTACAATGCCAATAACTCAAACTCTTGTAAATGCGAGACCTATTCAAAGATGCGGCACCATTGTCCCGGGCTGCTCGGAAAGTGAAAGAGCATGCATGGTGCACTGAATGTTGCAGGAAAGCATGTCGTGCCTGCAGTAGGAGAAACTGTTAAAGAAAATAGTGCTTACAGACTAAACAAGCATTTTCAATGCAATAGGTCTCGCATTTGCGAGCGTTTAAGCTATTGGCATTGAGAATGACAATGCCTTTTATTTGTGTTTTTAAAAGCGACACCTATATAAAAGGCATTGTAATTTTTAATGCCAAGAGCTCAAACTCTCGCAAATGCGAGAACACTTTAATTGTGGCCGCGCCCCTTTTTTTTAGACACTGCTCGCATATTCAGGTTACAGTGAGCAGCGTCTAAACAATGGGGTGCGGCCAACATTAAAGTGAAGAAAAACAAAAACTGGAGTAAACCCGTTAACCCAGTTGAGACCGGGTAAGTATTACAACAATAAAACAGCGTCTCAACAGGTATATCAAGCGGGGGGACTGTTCAAAGGGTGTATCAATCACACAGCACAGGAAAGGAACGAGGGAGACCAATGAGAGTGGAAAGGTTGTTATTTGCATATAGAAGCACAAAAATCAACTAAATTGCAGTAACCATAACAACCAGATGTGCACTGGAAGTGTTATAGTGAATAAACGGCGCAGTGACACGTGATTAAGAAAACAACGTGAGGTGGCGAAAAATTATAATGGTAATCAGTGTAGGTCAAACAAAAGTATTTACAATCACAAACATAATTCCATTATTTGTGAATGACCCTTTAGTTGCCGCAATTGGCGTTGTAGAGTCGACGGCGTTTCGACCTCTCTAACTCAAGGTCATCATCAGGACGATGGTTACACGATTCAATTTAAGTGCTCTGGTGGCACTTGGTGGGGAGGGGGAAGGAAGAATCCAGAAGGCGAGTCCTACATGTCTGGAGCCGCGAGCGGTGTGACTTGGGGAAGCGTTCAATAGATGGGATGTCGTCAAAGGTGGAAGGTCCTACGTCCAGGGGGAAGAGCTTGCGGAAAGCTGGGCAGCGCTCGGAGGAAAAATTCAATGGGCAGCGGGTGGTTGAGTCCAGTGATTCGTCGTGTTCAGTGTAGTATGGGATCAGGATGCTGGGATTAGTCCGAAGTGCGGGTAGGACGAGTAAAGCGTCTCAAGCGTGCTGCTCGACGTATCCAAGATGTAGAAGCCGGCAAAGTGAATGCGAGACCTATTCAAAGATGCGGCACCATTGTCCCGGGCTGCTCGGAAAGTGAAAGAGCACGCATGGCGCACTGAATGTTGCAGGAAAGCATGTCGTGCCTGCAGTAGGAGAAACTGTTAAAGAAAATAGTGCTTACAGACTAAACAAGCATTTTCAATGCAATAGGTCTCGCATTTGCGAGCGTTTAAGCTATTGGCATT
Organism: Calotriton arnoldi; assembly: GCA_963921515.1. Taxonomy (NCBI): domain Eukaryota; kingdom Metazoa; phylum Chordata; class Amphibia; order Caudata; family Salamandridae; genus Calotriton; species Calotriton arnoldi. The sequence goes on along the minus strand of CAWUFW010008947.1, from coordinate 155,128 downwards.
GAGAATTACAATGCCTTTTATTTGTGTTTTTAAAGCGACACCTATATAAAAGGCATTGTAATTTTTAATGCCAAGAGCTCAAACTCTCGCAAATGCGAGAACACTTTAATTGTGGCCGCGCCCCTTTTTTTTTAGACACTGCTCACATATTCAGGTTACAGTGAGCAGCGTCTAAACAAAGGGGTGCGGCCAACATTAAAGTGAAAGCACGAATGATGCTTTCACCCAAAGTGGAAAAAAAATATACATTTCAAAAGCTTATGTAGCGCAGCCGCTAAAGTGAAAGTGGACCGCGCCGTATATTAAATAAGTAAGCGCAGCCGCTATAGTTAAAGTGGACCGCGCTGTAATTTGAATAAATACATTACTATTAAAATAAAAGCAGGCAGGTGCTGCGACGTCGTGGGTGGAATAGGGGAAGAGCATTAAAGAAAATAGTGCTCACCGACTTATAAAGCAGACCATTTATCACCAGTAAAAGGTCCAGTCGTTATGGGAGGTTACAAATGCAGATAAGGCGGTACAAAAGAGGGACTAACCAGCCTAATAATGACTCTGAAGTTAGCGTTTACGAAGGACAATGACACAAGGCAATTCAAAATATGGTTAGAGTGGGCGGGGCTTCAAAGCCATACTCTACTACTGCATGCCTCGCAGCAGCGCATGCGCTGCCCAGGCACGACCTAAAAAGACGTACCGTGTAACAACCAAAGTAAAAGGGCTAGTCCTCATGGGAGGTTACAAATGAAGACAAGGCGGTACTAAGGAGGGACTAACAAGCCTATTAACGAATCAGAAGCCAGCATTTACGAAGGGCAGTGACACAAGCCATTGACAAATATGGGCGGAGAGTGGGCGGGGCTTCTATCCCATTCTGCAATACAGCATGCCGCCGAGCAGCGCATGCGCTGCCCAGGCTCGACCTAAAAATACATTCACAACACTTGGAGGAAAGATTCAAACAAAAGTGCAGACAGCCTCATAGAGGCATATTTCATCCCACCTTTTACTCCACTGTGGTTTGGTGCTTAATTCTGTAGTTTGTCCGCCTCCAAGTAATATCCCCTGATATTCACCACTCTCGGAGGAAGTGAGCTTGTGACTCTTGAGCTCTGTGCTCCTCTGCACAGTAGAGCTTGGCTGCTTCCAAGCGAGGTGTGTACAGAGAGCCGCAGGGTGCAGAGGCCGAAGTCCAGCGATACTCCCCCACTTGGGCTTTTAGCCTTCAGTTCTTTGTATTGAACCCACACTAATGATTAAAAAAAAGCCAACTACGAGTCCCAGAATGCAACACGCTCCTAGCTGAAAAGTCAGAACTGGCTTTCAGTCACCAATAACATGAGAGCTGTGGGCAGGTGGGAAGGGGAGTGTTTTGGTTAAATAGGGCTCCAGGTTTTATGGTATTTATGTTTAACATTTCCGTCTGTATTTATCCATATATATTTTTTGACCATTCTATTGTTATTTATCTATATTAATTTTGTATTTTGAGATTAAATAAACTGTAAAATGGTATATTTCCACTTTTATTTATCCAATAGTCATGCAATCATGCTTTGATGCCTGTCATGTTTAGGCAAATTAAGCAGCCAAATATTGCAAAACACTACACCCATAGGTAAATATTTGCATCCTACTACAAATATATGTTAATATATGCCTGTATTTAAGGAAATCGCATCCTGTTTTTAACTATCCATGTGCTCAGCTTTTGGTTTTGAATTAATGAAAGACCGCATATAGAGTCCTTTACAAGAAGCCCACATTTCTGTATTTTTTCACTTTTGAAAATGGAGACCGGAAACTCGTCGTTTTCTGTCTGTATTTATCTGTAAAAATCAGTGAAAACTGAAAACTGGCAGCCTTATGATATTGTTTACATTTGATTTGATTGAGTTTTACCCAAACAACTTGCTGCTTCCTGGTTCTGACACTCTCTGAGAAACTAAAAAACACTAGAAAAAGTGTGAACACATTTAGAGGAAGGACTACAGCTCCGTACCAGCTGCTTTATGTAAATGCAAGAACCTTATTAAACAACAAGAGTATCTTACCACACTTCCTCAATACTCTCTGCTAAACCACTAACTTGTCACCATAGCCAAGAAGCTTAGTCACCATCATATTGGCAACAATGAACCCATCCAATCACTGACTCTCTGATAATGTAGCCTTTTGTTTCAGAGTCATAATTTATTTAACTTTTCCATCCTCCTCTAACGACTCAAATTTATATCTTGGATTTTTCATCCCAAGTTAGAGCCTCCCTTGGGGAATTTTCCCCCATATATATTCAATAAGTCTCTGATCTTTTAACCTAAGCTAAATCGGGGTCCCCTCTTGACCGTTGTCCCCCTTCTATTCTGAAACTAGCAATAAACAAAATTGTTCCCACCCTCAAATCTGAAATCTCGCCTGGAAGCTGCTCTTGTTCCTCAATCTTGGAAAAAAGTAATTGTTGCTCCTTTCCTAAAGAACCCAACCACCACCCCCTCTCCGCTAGCCAATTGCAGGCCAATTTCCCTTCAACCCCCACCTTCTAAAATGATTGAAAATCTGTAAATTTCCATCTCTCAACCACATATTCTCTACTTCACTCGACAGTCTGGGTTCCGACCGTCACACAGCACCGAATATGCCCTATGGGCTATAGTGGCCAAACGTGGATCCATCTTGGACCAAGTGGGTTCTGCTGCCCTAGTCCTTTCAGATCCCTCCAAAGCCTTGGACACTGTCTTTCATTTCTGCTGACGAGACTGACTGACTGACTTTGGTATTTGCAGAGAGGCACTTGGATGGCTGTGATCGCATGCAGCAGATGGTCTCTCTCTCCCCCCCCCCTCCCCCCCTTGCTCTGTTGTGGAGTTGCGCAGGCATCTTCTCCATCTACCAAGCTATTCAACATTTACATTTCTTACATTGGCTTCCATAGTGAGATCTTTCGGATTCAACATTGTTCCATATGTGGCCGACACACACACAATTGTGTCTATTGCAGATACCTTTGGCAACCCAGTACTGAACTGGCCGTGGCTAAGTGGAGCAGTCTGAATTGTCTAAAACGAGATGGATACAAAACCGAGCTTCCCTCCTTTGGCAAACAATCCCGTCATGGACAACTGAACGGTGGCCAGAGAATCTGAGGCTTCCTACGTCCCTTGTCGAGTATCTAGGAGGGATTTTTTTAAGGCCAGCCTTCACTTGCCAGGCAGATTAATTGCATCTCAGCTACTTGTTTTTCTATTCTTAGACTGCTTTACAAGATTTTTCCCTTGCTCCCCGTCCCCGTCGAAGGCAGTTGTTAAGTGTCTCCTCTTAGCTTGACTGTGCCAACTCTTTATTTGGGCAGCACTTTACATTCTTCAATGTTTACAGGTTGTTGCATCTGCCAGGCTGATCCGTAACATTCCCAGGCAGGCTCCAGAGCACCTCCACGCACTGCAGGCGCATCATGTTTAAAGCTCCTTGTTTAACCCACAATTCCTTGCACAGTTCTGCATTAACATAGATTAGGAAATACATTCTCACTCCACAAGCCTGCCTAAAAAAACTGCACGCTGCCACTTCATCTCTAGTGGTAGTACCTGTAACCAGGCTTTGCAGACAAGGGAGAGGAGGACCCTTTCATCCTTAGCAGTAGATCTGTTTGAACTCTTCTCCACCATGCACTCGAACACCAAAACATTTTTACTCCAGCTGTCACTCAAAGGTCCATCTCTTCCATGGGATCAGCTGGTTCCGGAGCACCAGGACGCCCTATGGCTAGCAGTCGTCTTTTACAAGACCCTTTTCGATCTTTGAGTAACGTGATATAAACGAGCTAAGGGCTATTACCCGCACTTTTATGTTTAGTTGAAAGAATGCGTATCACACACTGGAATGAATTTAGGGTTATGCCCGGACCCTTATGCAGGAGCACCATCACAGTGGCACATTGTATAGGAAAACCAGAACCATCCCAGAACGGGCGATTGCAGAGTTGCCAGGTGGGCCGTTGTCATCTGTGACGTGTTCATCCAGGTCTGACTTTTTAACCAATTGTAAATTGTATGTTTGTAGCTTTGCGGTTATCGTTGTACGCATAGGATACAAATCCGAGCATGGAAAGTGATGTTGGCTACAATAGCAGATCTGGGTGTATGCATCTTCAAGACATGGACCGCTTGGATTACGGTTGTATGTATCTTTGGGTGCAGTACGATATACCCTCCCCAGCAGTTGCCAGAATGGGAGGAATTCTAACTGATTCTGTATGCCGAACCCATCCTCCTGGGCCACTGCCCTGCTTGCTAATGCCTCGTGACCTCCAGCTTTATCCATCCTTGTTAAGTACTGTTATACCGGGTCCTCTCCAGGTTCATATAAATGTATATGCTTTTTGTGTTTTCTGCACAGGGACCCTCGTTTTTGAAAAATGTTTCTCTCAAGGTCACTGCTAAAAGCTTTTTTAGGTTTCAGCTCTGGAGTCAGTGAAGACCTTTTGAGTTTGGTAAAATTATGTGTGATATTTTTCTTACAAGGCATTTTAGCCACACTCTTCATCCATTGGTCTTTTGTGTCATTAACATTTTTTTATGCCCATCTTCGCATACAGTGGTTCTTGACCTGTGCTTCATGGACCCATGGGGGTCCACGACACCTACTCAGGGGGTGCACGACTGCTTAGAAAACTAAATAACAGATTATTAAAGTGCATATGAATAAAGAGGTAAAATGTAAGAGCGAAAACTTTAAAACTCTCCTTAAATGTTAAGGGTTTAAAAATGAAAGTTAAAATTAAGTTGGTGTCCTCAAATTGATTCCTTGGAGCAGTACAAACGCATCAACAGAATATAATATGGACAATAGGTGGTCTCAGTTGAATTTAGAAAAGTCCCAACCTTCCAATTAAAGTGAAAATGTTGATTTTTGTTTTTATATATTTATGAATTAAATAAAATATTTAATAATGTGTGTATTTGCTTGATGAATGCTTGTTGCTGTCTTTTTGTGTATTGTTTGAAGGTTCAAATTGGTGAAATTGCATAAGCTAGTGTCTCCAACTTCAAGTAATGACTGTGTGGGGGTCCCTGAATTTCAGTAATGATTGAGTGGGGTCCACAGAAGTCAAAAGATAAAGAACCACTGGCATTGGGCAGAGGGTCAGCCCTTTCTGTCATTGGCTAACTTCTCTGTCGGTGAGTGCATTGTGTCCTTTCACAAGGAGAAACCGAGCAAACACCCACCACACCACCCACACCCACCCCCCTATTGCCTTCAGTGTCGGGTCCTACTATGCCAAGATGCACTTTTGAGACCAAAAACCTATTGTTGATTTAGCCAGTGGTGTTTCTGTTTTTGCGGAGGTCCCTGCAGCTTTCCCAACCATAATGTTTTGCAAAAAAACATGATAAAATGCTGCCAGCCAGAGGGGGGGTGTCACGGATTTATCGCTCCCTCGTGAACAATGGCCCGCAACCCTAGATTCGTTGCGCGCCCACTGGGAGGGTTGGCTGTGAGACGCGCTCATGGCCCCCAAGACCTTGACGACCTCCTCCAAGTTGCATCTAGTCCAACTCTACTACCTACATATGGCATACCTCACCCCTGCGCGTCTATACAGCGCCCGTTTGCGGCCCTCCCCGACCTGCACGCGATGCAATCACGCCCCTGCGGACTTCTACCACATGATTTGGCAATGCCCTGTCCTTGCACCATTCTGGGCGGGAGTGGAACTGGAACTCACACTGACCCTGGGGTGGACGGTTCCCCATGACCCATTGCGTTTGATTCTAGGTGTGTTTGACGGCCTGGACGGCTCCCGGGCCGATAAGCGATTCCTTGGAACAGCGGTGGCTGTGGCGAAGCGAGATATAACGGCTCTCTGGTAAAGTCCCCTACTATACCGAAATGGCGACAAGGGGTAGACTGGTGTGGAACTCAAGAAGAATCCCTCTTTGAAACCCGGGGCTGCCCCGAACTTTTGGAAAGATTTGGGGTAAATGGTTCAACCTATTATCCTATGGGGGGGGTGTTTTTTATGATTAATGATACCCTCATGCAAGATTCTACCCTGAAGAATGTCTTGCGTGTTTCTGTCATCTATCGTACGGTTGCATATTATCCAGATACTGTGCTTGATTTCGCTGCCAATGTAAATTTGTGATTTGTCTCAACTTCAATAAACTTGATTATCAAAAAAAATAAATGCTGCCAGCCATTGCCAGACGACCTAGCTCTGCTACTGCTTGGTTTTTTTTTTGATGCAAGGGTGATTTGAACCACTTGGCAAGAGCCCTCCTGATCTTTCTTGAGGGTGCTCTCTTATTGTCCTGGGGTCGTGGGTTCCTCTCTTTATCAAATTCATACTAACTGATAAGTTTACAATGTTAAACTCCTCTTGACTAGTACGTTTCGAACACCTCTCTGGACATCGGTATCTGTGGGGTCAAGAACCCGGGAAATGGGTTTTAGAACGCACCTTATTTTTCTTTTGTCTTCTTGGCTGATTGTAATATTTCTTTAATAAAAAGTTTGTCCTCAAACAGGATCCGAGCTGTCCAGTTGAATGGTCTGTGGGACTTCAGTACTCTTTATATTTATGAAAAAAAGGAGAAAAGAAATGAAAGGAGCCCTATAAAAGAAAGACAAATTGGAACCGCCTCCCCAGCTCCAAAATCGCACTCCTTTTCAAGTGACTGTGCACACATACGGAAAAATGCCATTGCTAGCAGGGCAGTAGAGCCCATGGCATAAATGGGCAAACTTCCTAATCCGCAGGGGAGGATAATGTCAATGACACTAGAAACCAGAGCTTCTTGTGGTGGTGTTTTTTTATTTATTTATTTATTTATTTTTTTTTATTTTAACTACAAGAGCCTGGTGGACAGCTAGACCAGCCAGGTCCTCCTAAGAAGGTCTAGCAAGAATTACCACCATACAGATCTTCTTCCTGCCGGGTTTTTCAAAGGAAGTAACCAACACCAAACTATTTGCCTAAAACAGTAATCTGAGATTTCATGTTACAAAAATGCCTCTCTACAGGCATTAATTCATTGTAATATTAATCCATTCCATCCCCATAATTGTGATGGCACATGATTTTCACAACAAACAAGTCAGGCCTATTGCCTTTGCTGTAATTTGTCATTATAAATAGATTGAACACATGGCATCTGATATAACATTTTCCAATCAGTCTGTAGCCTTAATCTTAGACTTGCCACCACTAAAACTCTGTGTACTGTGTTGAGCTCAAGCTTTGCCACAAATTAAGAATTGCTAGACCATCGTCAAATTACAAATGTACAAAATGACAGCTGCCCAATCTACAGAGTCTCCTAAAACTGCATAAAAGGGATTCTCAAAGCCTAAATTAATCCCCAGGGTTTCATTGTCACGGGGTGGGGGGACAATATCAGAGGCCTGGCCTCTATCATAATGTCTGAAATTCTGTAAGAAAATACCGGTCTAGGCTCTTACTCCGTGTAATGACAATCCATCCCTAAAGGCCCATTTATTAACTTTAACATATGTTTATTGCAATTAAAAAAAAATCTGTCCTACCGCCCGCCAGTGTCATAACTTTTCATACCAAACCGATCAGTTATGTCTCCTCTAGTATAACTTTCCCAAATTAGTAGACAAAGGTTAAAAGCCTGATTGGTTCGTCAGTCACCAACTCAGGCCTGTTACATCAAGGGTAAGCTGTCTCTAAAGTCCGCTTTCAGGGAAACACTCAGCTGAACACCACCTACAGCCCATCGGAAGAAGGATTATCATAGTGCAGATCTTCTACCCCAAGGATTTATCAATATTTTTCAGTGTTGCACATATTCACACAATAACCACCATATATTGCACCAAAAGCAATCCGAGGTATTGTCTGACTAATGGCAGCAGCACTAATCAACCTTTTCCTCTTTCCCACAGCTGAAGCTGGTGAACCCCTCTCAGTACCGGTTCGAGCACTTGGTGACCCAGATGAAGTGGCGGCTGCAGGAAGGCCGCGGCGAGGCGGTGTATCAGATCGGTGTGGAGGACAACGGGCTGCTGGTGGGGTTGTCGGAGGAAGAAATGCGAGCATCCCTGAAGACCCTTCGGAGGATGGCAGAAAAGTAAGTCTCTTTTTGCATGTGAATCCTTCTATGACATGTGCATAGGGGGTCTGGATGGTTCTCTTCAATTGCAGAAGTGCCAAACCAATTGTCACTCTGTACCACTTACCCCACGAGGAATCCTGTGGATTCCACTCTTTCCTACCCACCAGGCGGGATCACAGGATTCAGCGAGGGCACTTGTGACTGGTGTGGTGGAATCACAGTATCCGTGTTTACGTTAGTTCAGCATCATCCAATGCATACTAAGCTCACTGGCCAGCCTGTCCCATGTTGTCCTGTGGTTCACTATGCTTAACAGGCTCCTCGTTGTGGGATCAGGTGCAACTCTCCCCACAAGTGAGCATTGCTTGTTTCATCTTGATGTTGGGTGCGCGCGCGTTGGTTAATTATACTCTAGCTGTCACTTGAAGCACACAAAGCTCTGTTTTAGTACACTTATAGATTGTATTACTATCTGGCAGTGCCTTTTGCTACTTCACTTGGTATTCTTATTAAAATAACCTCTACTGCTTTGTTTTGCCTTGGTTGTATTATTTATAATTAGTTTGTAAAGTGCAGACTAGGACAGAGTGGTTTTCAAAACACTGTACATTTTGTAGGGGAATGTCATTTATTGAGGCAGATTTTAAAGGTCTACATAATAGCAGTGAAAAGTACAAAGGGTTATAAAGTTTGGTATTCCATTACAGCATCGGATAGAAAGTTTTAAAAGACTTGGAGCAAGTAAAGATATAAAAGTATATCCATGTGTAAACCTGATCCTAGAAAAACAAAAGGCGCATACATCATAGGGTACACAGAATAAAGACAGTTGTTTGGTTTTGAAAATAGATAAAGTAACTGGGTGGTTTTCATAGTTTGAGGATCCATCTTGGCCATTTGTCCTTGGCTGTGGAGGGCAATGTGGCAAGCTTTAAAAGAAACAAAGCTTTAAATTAAGATCTGTTCAGTTTCTACAAAGCTTCTTCCATAGGTTTTTGAAAATTGGAAAAACGGGGGAATTTGTGATGGGATTTGAGAGAGAGGCCTTTTAGATTTTTAAGGTATGTCCATGAAGGGCATGCGTAGGGCAACTCCTGTTTTTTGGCAAGAGCATGAGCTTGTTTCGAAGTGATCTGAATCAACCCAAGACTGTCTTTTTTGTTTTTTTTAAATGCGTTTTAGGCATCTGGATTTGAAAGGCATCGAATGTGTGGTTGAGAGGGCACAGGGGTATTATGCTACCATTTTGCTTTAGTTGAGTAGTGAGCTGCTCTCTGGTGAAACGCGTCTGGTGTGAGTCTTTTTTCCCCCCAAAGACCAGCCATGTGAGCGCATCCGTAGTAAAAGGAGCAGATTTATTCATGTATGTTTTTATTGCTGCAGTCTTATCCACACTAACCTTATAGCAGTCGCCTTGTGGCCACTTCTGAAATCAAGGTAGTAAACTATGAAATTAAGTGAATAAATGAATGAGAAGAGCTAGAACATCAAAAGTGAAGCACCGGCAGTGCAAGGGACTTGTAAATAAGCCCCATTGTGCCCATTCGAACGCAATAAAACAGTTACGTAACCTTCACACCACGGAAAAGGTGAAATAAAGCACCAGTTTCTAAAGTTATTTCTCTTTCCACAGTTACTGGTAACTCAAGTCTCCTGCCTGAGGTCTACTACATTTATTGTAATTTAAAACTTCAGGTATCAAAATGCAAAGTTGTGTGAGCTATTAGCCTTACACTGGCTGAACAACTGCCTCCTACCATAGGACTGTTACGAGTGTCTACAAATCTAAGATTGTATTTTGGGGAAGTAGATGATGCACCTCATGCCTGCAACATAAAACAAGCATTTGCAATGCAATAGGGCTGGCATTACTAAAAGTTTGAGCTATTGGCGTTGCAAATGATAATGTTTTAGTTTTTATATTTTTTTGTTAAAAATATTCCAGCAGTAGCATAAGTAATGAAATAAAATCCACGTAGACCACCAGTACCACCACCACCAGTACCAATACCACCACCGCTACAACCACCACAAGTACCATAACCACCACTACAATTATTACTATTACTACTCTGTGGTGGTAGTTATGGTACTGGTGGAAAATTACTATTATAAATTACAATACCTGTTAATTTTTCAAAAGGCATTGCCATTTACAATACCAATAGCTCTAAAACTCGCAGTTGCGAGACCTATTGCATTGTAAATGCTTGTTTACTATGCTTTTGGATTGAGTGCCTCCTTTTCTGCCCAGTTCCTGGTTTTGCTTGTGGAGATGGCCCACAGCTGCCTTTGTAGAAAGTATATTGATCCACCCACATCTTCGCTCCTTCAGACCCAGCTTATTACTGGGGCACACACCTGCTCTGATACGGATCTCTCTTTAGGCCACTTCTTGGGTCCACCTTGGTCGAAACCCCTCTTATGGCTGTATCCCAAGTCTGCCTAGTAGAGCGTTTCCTTTAGTCAATGGCCCACATCTGCCCTGCTTCAGATGCCTCTTATGACGAGGCCCCTTCTGTGCCATGCTCCACATGCCTGCTGTGGCCAGGACAATTGTCTGCCCTGCTCATGATGCTCTTTATTGCCAGGGCCCATGTCTACCCTGCTCCAGATGCCTCTTATAGCCTGGCCCACTACTGCTTTTGTAAAGACCTCTCATGGAACGAGCCATGTTTTCCTGCTGCCAGATCCTGGGCCCTTCTGTTCATCCTTGACAGACGATAAAACTGAAGACTACATTGCTTGGCTATCCTATGTTTGTATCTGCTGTGGTTGGAATGGTCTCTGCACCCATTCGTTACGGCTCTTATTGCCTAGTACTACTCCAGCACCAGCTTAGTACCATGTCAGTCACTCTATTTATTTTCATTCCTTTTGACACATGATTCTTGTAAGTACTTGAGGAGTAAAGCACTTGTCATATCTGTCTGCAACGTGCAGGTCAAAGCTTCAAAGCCCCTGCAGGTCTGACAAAACCCTTCACCAACTCCGTAGGTTTAGCTCCATTATGCTCGGTAACAGTGACGCTTATTGTTTATAGTGCATTGAACCTGAAGTGCTGTGGTAGATAGCATTGCTCGGAGCTTTTAAAGAGTCCTTGCGCTCTGGAGTTTTGTGACTCGTATAGTATGGCTGCTGATGGTTTTCCTCAGAGGAGACCTTTTCTGGGGGATAGAATGTGCATGGGATGTGAACTTCACTTCTTATCCCTGGCATGTGTTTAGGACTCTTTCTTTGTGGCAGTATAGCTAGAGCTTATGAACTGAACTGGTGATAAGCAGTTGAACAAACTTAGGGTGCTTCAGTGACCGCTGTTTTCTCTTTGTAGCACATTAAGCCCATCCTTTCCCATGCACGGTAATGGAGGAAGCTCCCTCATGTTCCTTGCCTCCTTTTTAGATGTTGGACTAGAAATCTGTGTTCTCTGACTGACGGGACTTTGGAGAGTTGCTATCCCAGGTTTTGGTTTCCATATGTTGATGTGGTCCCTAGGAGAGAGAACGTCCCAAATGTGTGGTTATGGCTGTAGCCTGGGATAATTTGTGCTGAAATCTGTTTTCTCAACTGCTCACTGGTGACCAGCAGTTCCAGCATTCCCTTCACAGAACACTTCGTGAACACTTTCAGATGTTCCACACAGTAGCATCTCTCCTTCCTGCTCTGATGCGCTGTAGAATGTCACTTTGCGCTTGATCTGAGGGGCCTTTTAATGTGACTCACCTGAGAAGAAAGCAGATGCCTACAGCATGTTGCCTTTTTCTTGCACGAACACATTCTTTGCATAGCTAAAGCTATACACAAATAGGATGGAGTGAATTTGCTTGAACGATTGCATCTGAATATAGATGGGGCGTTGTCAAGGGATGCAGTGAGTGAATCCTATTACGGTGTCTAGCGAGTGAGAATCGTGCTCCACTACCACTCATCAGCTCTTCACCAGCCTGTGATTTTATCCCTTGTAGGGTCGGTGCTGACATCACTGTCCTTCGCGAGCGGGAGGTGGATTACGACAGCGACATCCCAAGGAAAATAACTGAGGTTCTCGTCCGAAAAGTTCCAGACAACCAGCAGGTATTTTGGGAAGTGCCTGTGTCCACATTGTCATACCTGAAATGTCTGTGCCTTTTCTGATACTTGACAAATAACACTATTGCCTGCACTTTCTGGCTACTTGCTGTGAGCTACCGTAATACTTAGTCTCCAGCTGCTCAACGGCTGTCCAGAACCTGTTCCAACATTGCTGCAGTGACCGACCAACCACGGTGTCATTCTTCGAAACATTCTGTTGAAGCCAAAGTCTGTTATGGCGCACTAGAAACCTTTGTGTTGGAGGGAATTCTGTTTTTGTAGGGTGTTGAAATGGTGTTGTGCGATGTGCAATTCCTCTCCTAAAAATGAGACTGGCCTTGAAGCGGTGGTTGTTCATGGGAAGAAGGTGCCTTTTTGGAGGAGAGATGCTGGAGTTCAGTGCAGCTGCATGAAGAAAGTCTGTTTGTCTTTTATTGAATATCCCCTCCACATTCTCATTCCTAGCCCTCATCAGAGCTTCTGTTTGTGCAAAGCTGAGCAAGCGGATGCTTTGGCTTTGTTTTTCTTGCTGGGCTGTTGTTCAGAATCCTTATTATCCTTATTACGCTCATGAATTGGAGTATATGTTCCTCCTTGGGCTTTAAATTTCATTGTGGAGCTAGATATAGTGTTAAACATTGATAAGATTTGTGACTTATATTTGCAAGCTTTATCTGAAGTAAAGTGCTTTGTTTCAGTAAAAAAAAAAAATCTATGTATTACGAATCCTATGTTTATTTTCTTTTTGCTAGGCAGGGTATTTTGGTGGTTTGAAAAGTATTTGCTTCTATCCAAAAATTATGTTAAGTTGTGCTTGGTAGGAGGCCCCCCAGTCCCCTTTTATCGGTTACGGTGGAACGAGTGACCAATAAAATGGCTTGGTATGATTGAATCGATTTTTATTTTATTTTTCTGTTTGATACTTTTAACTGCAGATTCCTCACCTTTAGTATATCCCCTGGAGGCAGGTTGGACCAGGAACCTTTTACACATTAGTGCTCCTCTGCGCCGGTAGGTGGTGCTGTGTGGCCATGCGTGGACTTGATTCCGTCCTGAAGTGACGAACAGGGCCTCATATAAGCGCCACCCCTGTGTTGACATCAATTCCTTTCTTCACCTTCAAACATGGATCCAGAAATCCAGTCTCCTTTTTTTGTCACTCAGTCAGATTTTTTGTTTTTGTTTGTCAATTTCAACCAATGAGCAAGAGAACTATGTCCCCTCCAAAGACTACAGGAAGTTGCAAGGGCGTCAACCTATACCTCTGTCTCACTTCCCATCCACCAAGGAGCCGTTTCCACAATTGACCACGATGCACCCTTAATCTCCCATCGGCGATGGCGTGACAAATCGAGGCCTTTAGGGAGGCCATGTTGCGCATCTTTGGCACTCTTCTGGTTCCCTCTGGTGCGCTTTCGAGCCCCAGGCCTCCAGTTGGTGCATCTGCTCTTGGGGCAGTCTGTGCTTTTGGGTTCTGCACCGGCTTTGGTGCAGAGTTCTATTCCAATTTGAAAATATGCGTCAGTTCCTTTGACTTCGATGTTGGCCCGATGACACCAGAGGCGGACTCTCTACTGATGCTGGTATCCGACTCCGAACCGAGCTCGTCTCAGCCACTTTGACACGCCTGGTCCCAATGCAGTCAAATTCAGATAGAACACTGCTTCTTCCATGTAGCTGCCCTTAGTTGCGCCACCAACTTTTTGTTTCCAACTCTGATCAGAGTAGGCCAGCCTTTGGAGAGGACAATGGAGAATCAAAGAGAATTGAAACACTTGGGAAACTGATGTTCTCATTGGCCAGCCTAGCCTTGATCTGTCAATGCCAGTTGCCTACATGGCAACTGGCATACCCCACCCTCTCATGCCAGCAGTCCCAAGACTTGCGGGCCTCCCTGGCTCAGACCATTCAGAATTAAGATACTTCTAAATAAGTCATTAGGTCTTGTTGAATACTACCAATTGCTTGCGTGGGGAAGTTGACACTAGTTTGGTCTTCTAGCAACAGGCTTGGATGCAAGCTACAGGCTTTTCGGAGAATGTTCAGAAGTACCTTATGGATATGCCTTATGACGCGTCTCTCCTGTTTGGCGAGAAGGCAGATGTGGCCTTGGAATGCTTTAAAGAGAACTCAGCCACTCTGTGTTCCTCTGTCTCTTGGTGCCTGCCAGTCAATTTCGTCCCTTTTGAGTAGTCATCAGGAGGTTGGTATACAGGTGGCGCCAGGCCACTCAACCCCCACCGCAGGCATCGCAGTCTCTTTGGTGTCAAATATATTGTCCAGTCTGAGAACTTGCAGCCCACCACGAACAGAGCTCATCCCATTCCCCTAACCTTGTGGCATCAGCCGCAGCTGCTTTAGCTTGCCACTAATGGCACACAACCACCCTGTAGGATGCCAGATCCAGCACTTTCTCCAAGGTGGCAAAAGATCATGTCTGACAGATGGTTCCTCCAGATAAACCAACAGGGCTATACCCTTCCATTCCTGCCACATACACTCCCACATCAGAACGCCTTTCAGAGGAGCACCTGGCTGTTTTGTTGCAGGAAGTGCAGGCTTTCTTGTCCAGAGTGCCCTTTATAGAGGGTACCGGCTTCAGAAATTGGGTCTGGTTCATGCAGAAGAAGGGGAGAGGTATTCTTCCTATTTTATATCTCTGCGCTTTGAACGCCTTCCTGCGAAAGAACAGATGCTCATACTGGCGTAAGTTCTGTCTGCTCTGGATCCGGGTGACAATCGTTTCCTTGGACCTGCAGGATGCGTACTTTCATGTGACCATCTTGCAGTCCTGCAGACACTACCTGTGGTTCAAAGTCGGCCAGATGCATTTTCCGTTTTCTTTGCTCCCCTTCAGCTTTAGCAGCGCACCTTGGCTGTTTAAAAAAGTGATGGCAGTGGTCCCCGACCACCTTCGGAGATTGGGGATACCAGTTTTCTCCTTCCCCCAGGACTGGCTGTTGAAGGCTAGCTCCCCACAGTCGGTGATAGACCACCTTCAGATGACTGCGAACCTTCTGACATTGTTTGTGTATTTGTAGAGTGCACTATCACCTGCCAGGGTATCCTGGTGCTGAGCAGGTGTGCGTGCCTAGCCCTGCCTATCGTAGGTAGGTTAGTTAAAAAGCCAGGTCTTTAGATTCTTGCATAATTCAAGAGTAGTGGGAGGTTGTTCCACACTTTAGGACCGATATGAGAGCGCGCCAGTCCCGATCTGGTACTATGTATGTGTGGAATGTGTGCGAGTAGGAGTCGAGCGGAGCTGTCTGGGTGGTTGGTGGAATGAGATGCGACTGTTCAGGTAGGTGGAGCCCGAGTATTGTAGTGCCTTGAATGTGTGTATGAAGAATTGAGCTCTTCTGTGTATCGGGAGCCAGTATAATTCCCTGAGGTGTGATGCGAGTTCTGTGTTGAGGGAATAAAGAATGCGATCAGCAAATGGGCAGACCAAAGAGCTGGCAACGGTGCCATTACCTTCAGGAGCGGGACATTTGTAAAAATTGGGTCTAGATTGTGGCCTTTGGCATGAGTTGGAGAGACGACTAGTTGTTCCAGCTGAATGTCTCCGAAGTCTTGTTTAAAATGAATTACCCGTGTGCAGGTATTGGCATCCATGGATATGTCCGGTTTGCATTTAATGATTGATTATTATAGGTTCCTGGCGTGAGTTCTCGTTGTGGGTCCAAGTTCAGGCAGCCATCAGTTGGAGTCCCATGATGAGGTATTTTTGACGAAGATCACTACTTCTGTCTTGTCTGTGTTGAGCTTGAGACAGTTGGCTTTCATCAGGTTAGCAACTTTCTCATGCAGGCAGTAAACTTGTTTCTTGTGTTGGGGGGGCCTTGTCTGAGAGGAAGAGAATGACTTGCATCTTGTCTTCGTACGAGAGGATGTTGATGACGCTGGCTAAAATGATCATGTATGTGTTGAAGAGGATGAGGCTGAGCGATGAGCCTTGAGTCAATGCGCAGATTAGTTTGCAGGCTTCCGAGGAGTAAGGTGCCAGGCAGACAGCTTATGCGCTATTCATTTAGAAGGAGAAGATCCATTGGAGAGCGGGTCCTTGGATGGCAATCTCGTGCATGCGCCTGATAAGGATGGGGTGAGAGACCATGTCAAATGCTCTAGAGAGGATCTGGAGAATGAAGTCTGTCGTGTCTCTTCTGTCCAGCATTATACGCGTGTCTGGCAGGGATGAGTGCTGTTTCTGTACTGTCGTTGGGCCTGAATCCAGACTGTGGCATTGAGGAGCTGGTGGTTGGTGAGGCGCCTAAGAGTGAGATGGGTCTGTAGTTGGAAAGGGTGGCTGGGTCAGCGGATGGTTTCTTGATCAGGGTCATGATGGTGGCATGCTTCCAGGTGTCTGGGAATGTGGCTGAGTCGATGGAGGCACTGAGGATGGGCGTTAGTGCTTTGCTCATAGGAATGTGTCCTTTTGTGAAGGCGTTCTGGGCGTCCAGTGTCGGCTGAACCCCAGTTTAGATGCTGTTCATAGTAGCAGCAGTTTTGATGGTGCCAACAGGCCATGAGATTGGGGTTCATTCATCGGCTGTGATGGGAAGTTGAGTTGTTACGGTAACTGGGTCCGGCTGAAGGTCAAAGTTGCTGTATATGGAGGTGATTTTGTTACCGAAGAATTCCAAGAGCTTGTTGGATAGGTCTTATGAGGGGGTGATGTTGCTGGAGACGGCAGGATCTTTGTTGGTGAAGATTTCTGTGCTGCTTTTTGTGGTGTCGTTGATGCGTTTGCAAGAGCTGTGCCACTTGTGGTCCATATCTGCTGGTGGTAACGTCTTAGGGCTGATTTGAAGATGTCTTTATCTGCTGTGTCTCCATTTGCACTCCAGTTGCTTGCAGTGGTGATTTCATCAGCCTGAGTTCCTCTGTAGATCAGCTGGCCTATGTTCTGGGTCTTACCATTGGGTTGCTCTTGAGGGGATGGAGGGTGTTGGCGCATGTGGTGATGCAGCTGTTGAGGTCTTGGATGGCTTTTAGCGAGTCTTGTGTGCTCAGGCCGGTGCTTAAAGAGGGCAGAAGTCCACTCTTCAGAGATGTTTTTCCGCTTCTGTGGCGGTGGTGGTAATTGTAGGTCTGTGATGGTGTGCGATTGGTATGCTGAAACTAACGAGTAAGTGGTTTGTCCAGGTCATAGTTGCTGGCTTTTCTAATGTGATGTTGCTGATTGAGGAGAACATCGGGTCCAATAGGTGTTCGGCGGTGTGGGTGGGTTTGGTAATTTGCTGATTGAGGCCACGCGGTTGGGTCGGTGTGGTCTTCTAGGTGTAAGTTAATGTCTCGGAAGAGGATGCAGGAGCTGGTGTTGATGATGAGTGGTGCGACGAATTCCACAATGTCGCTGGCGAAATTCATGCAGGGTCCTGGTGGTTTGTATTTGAGGGTTCTGCCTAGGGAGAAGTTGACAGTGGTGCGTGTCTTGAACATGAGGTGCCCCATGCAACTATTGGGGGTGTCCCTGTAGGTGTTGCGGATGATATCTTTGATTATAATGGTGACTCTACTTCCAGGCTTATGCTGATGGTCTTACCTTATGATCTTGTAGCCGGTGATGGCTGTAGCACAGTCCGGTGCTGGGGTTGCGTTTAGCCATGTTTACGTGCAAGATAGAGCAGGTACAGAGCATGGTTGTGCAGAAGGTTCCATGTGTCTGTGGGGTGTTTGGTGAGTAAGCAGCTGTTGGGGAGCATGCATTCAAGTGTGGTGTTCGGGTGGTGTTTGGCCTGTGTGAGCTTGAGTGAGAGGCTAATTTGTGTGACTGAGAGTGAGTGGGTGCTCTTGGTGCAGGGGTGGTGGGTGTAGAGTGTGGGATAGTGTGAGAAAGTGCCCTCTTTCTGCATGGTTGCCCCCACTTTTTGCTGAATTGCTGATGTACTTTGAGTGTGCCCTGGGCTCCTGCTAATCAGGTACCCAGGGCCTATGTTCTTTCCCTAAAACTGCATTGAAGCCTAAACCCAATTGGCATCTCTGGCCACAGGTCAGCCCCTCGTAAATGGTACCCAGGGCACTGTGACCAGAGAAGGCCTCTAAGGGCTGCAGCACTTATTGTGCCACCCTTAGAGGTCCTGTACCCTTACACTCACACACTGCCTTTGCAGGCTGCGTGTTTTGGTGCAGAACAAAGTGAAGAGTCGACATGGCACACATCTCTGTGTGCCATGCCTACAACCCACTGCCCTGGCATAGATCAGTCACCCCTCTAGCGGGGTGCACTAAACCAGTGGTGAGGGTACAGGTGCATGATCCCTTTACTCCTACGGTGTTTAAGCCAATTCTTAGACATTGTAAGTGCAGTGCTGCCATTAAGAGTATATGGTGCTGAGTTTGTCATTACAAACTCCACAGCACCATAATAGCTACACTGAAAACTGAGATGTTTGGTATCAAACTTCTCAGCACATTAAACCCACACTGATGAAAGTGTGGGATTTAATGAAAACTGCACACAGAGGACATCTTAGAGATGCCCCCTGAAAACTAACCTACCACTAGTGTCCAGGCTGAGTGGCTGCTTTCAGCTGCCACCACCAGACATGTTTCTGGACCCCTGGGTCGAGAGCCTGCTGCTCTCTGGGGCGTGAAACAAAGCACATCCTGAGACGAACCCTGCCCTAGGATGGGCAGGGTTCACAAAGGGGAAGCTTCAAAGGCTTGCCACCTGTGTGAGCTTCCCCAGGCCACTTTTTTCCTTTCAGCAACTGGTCCCCACTGGTTCTGACCCCCACTTTGGGCGGGAGAACCGGTGGGAAAAACAAGTGAGGAAGAGAGGTGTGTCCACCTCTGCCAACTCCACCCCTCAGGTGGGGGAGGAGAGGTGAAGCACAACTCAGTCCCCGCCATCTTGCAGATTGGGTGACTCCGCCAACCAGGGACAGGGTCATGCCCCCCTCCCACTGGAGGGTGGCATAATAGGGGGTGTACCCACCCCTGGGAAGGGACCCATTGGTCCCTACCTTTTACCTACCTGTAATGCCCCTAAATCTAGTATTTTGGGGCATCCCTGAACCTTGCTTCCTCAGACAAGAACCTGCAACAAGAAAAGAAGGACCGAACTGCCGTGCCGAAGCTAACAAGAGGAAGACGCCCACTGACTTGGCCCCAACCCTACCGGCCTGTCTCCACCTCGAACCTGCTCCTGTGAAATACCGGTGTGTCCTACAGCCAACAACCTCAAACCCCGGAGGACCTGCCTGCCTTCAACTACAAAGGCGTTGTCTCCCATGAACACCGGATTTGTTCATCTGCAACCTCTGGCTCCAGCCGGACACCGCGAATCCGCACCACTCTGCACCCGCTGTCCATGGCCCGAGCTCGAGTGGGCAAACACCACGAGGAGGTCCCCCCCCAGCGATCCTAACACGAGATCCAGCGACCCCTGACCTGCCTCAAGCAGACGCCTGCAGCCTAAATCCGGAAGGTCCCCCCAACCGCGACCTGGAGCTGGTGAGAAGATCCAACCCCCAAAAAAAAACCTGCACCCGACGCCCCATGGCCTTGGGTGGCCAAACAGACGGTGCCTAACCAACCCCTAACTTCCCAACTTACCTCTCAAAGTGGTGGTCTCACCCAGAAGACCTTCGTCCCCAAGCCTGCAGTGCCTTTGCAAACTGGAGGTTCCCCATTGCAAACAGCAGGGCACCCGAAGTCGTACAGCACCCTGCACCCGGCCGCCCTAGTGCTGCATGAGGGTGCTCCTTTGGTGCTACTTTGTTTTCCCATTTGCCCTGAGCTAAAGTCCAGGATCTTTGCTTCCACAACCAAGTGGCCTGCTCGCCAGCAGCCACCAACCGGAGGCCCCCTATCCCCTATTGGATAACATTGGGCTTCAGCACTCTGCACCCGGCCGCCCTAGTGCCGTTGAGGGTGTAACTAAAGTGCATCCTTGACCCTGGGGGGACCCCTGAGTCTATCCCCAGAACCTCAACTCCCACTAAAAATCCCAGTACTTCGATTGACGCTTTGACGCGGGCCGTGAGGCCTACCTGCGCCGACCACGCAAGCAGTCCATGGAACGGACTCCATTAAAAAAATGCCCCGGGTGTGGTGCCAAGTTCCCACACACGGACTTGCACGAGGTCTGTAACCTCTGCCCGGAGCATGATGAAACTACCTGCGAGGCCTGTCTATCATTTCGATCCAAGGAAACAATTTGTGACCGTTGGGCTCGATGGCACGAGATGAGATGCGGTCAGTGCCGGATATCTTCAGAGCAGAATCGGAACTCCACACCAGCGCCGAAGAAGGAGGGCACATTTCCGTGTCTGAAGCCGACGACTCCGACATGGAAGAGGACTCCAACATCACTCCGGCTCAACGAACCGTGAGTAAAGAGCCCCAACTGCCCACAAAACCAAAAAAGACTCCGCTTACACCTTCGCCCTCAGGTCAACAACGTGATACTGTTTCAGACGTCCCGCCTTCGAGCCTGGCTATGAAACATAAACACAAACCTTCCGGCTCGGGATTGAGCCAACCCCGTCCAAGTGTCGAACCCACATCTTCGGCACCGAAACACAAGGCCAAGTCTGACGCTCCGCTGTCGGCGCCGAAAACCTTTTCGGCGCCGAAAGACTCACAAAAACCAAAGACTTCGAAACTGATACCACCGAGACCGAAAGCTTCGGAACCGACACCGGTTAAACCGAAAGCATCTGAGCCGAAACCAATTAAAGAAAAAATTTCGGAACCAAAAGAAAACCCTGCGGATCCGAAACACGGAAAAACTAAGCCTTCGGAATCAAAACAGCCCGCACCGACCCTAAAAAAACACGGAAGCCCTTGTAAACAGACTCCATCTAAAGAACTTCCTCCACAAGAGTCTTTGGATCCGAAGCAAAAACAATTGCATATTGACCCAGACACTGGGAAACTTCGAGCAACACTTCCCAAAAAACGGAAGTTGGACCTCTCTGAAGATTACCACATACCTTTAAAGAAAAAAGACATGGGTACTAACCCCTCTCCCCCTTCCCCCCCCTCTCTTCCACCTTTTAACCCACATCTAATAATTTCACCAGTAAATTCACCACCACCTCATTTTTCACCTGGGCAACAGGATGATAATGAGGATGGGGATGCACATGGAGACTGGGATGGGGAAGGGGATGGAGAGGATGATCAGGACAACATTCCACAGGACCCAGACCCCTGGGATGATTATGATAAAGACCCGGATCATACTAATGACCCCGATCTATATCCCTCCAGACCATCACCACCCGATGGTATCGGTTTCGCACAACTCATTAATAGAGCTGCTCAATACCATGGGGTGGAATTACACACTGACCCCTTGGAAGAGGATTTTTTAGTAGAAACTTTCGCTCCATCACAAAAAACCACAAACACACTACCCATGCTTAAGGGGATGATAAAACACGCCAATGAGTTATTCAAAAACCCTGTTAGGGCTAGAATAATTACGCCAAGGGTGGACAAAAAATATAAAGCCGCTCCTACAGACCCAATTTACATCAGGGGTCAGGTACCCTTAGATTCCCTTGTCGTTTCAAATGCACGAAAAAGGGCAAATTCTCAGACAACAGGTGACGCCCCTCCACCTGACAAAGAATCAAAACTTATAGATGCATTTGGCAAGAGAATTGCATCTCAAGCGGCCAATCATTTGCGCATTGCCAATGCGCAAGCTCTCCTGGCGCGGTACGATAGAGCTCACTATGACGAGCTAGAAAAACTGATGCAACACTTACCAGACCAATACAAAGCTAAAGCTCACGACCTCATTCAAGAGGGTAAACTTATAACAAACACTTCCATTAAATGTGCCCTGGATGAAGCTGATACAGCCTCACGTGCCATTAACACCAGCATTTTGCTAAGACGACATGCTTGGCTCCGCATCTCAGGCTTCAAACAAGAGATACAGTCAACACTGCTTAATCAGCCACTTGATCAAGAACACCTTTTTGGCCCCACAATTGATTCTTCATTAGAAAAAATGAAGAAAGACACTGACTGCTAAAGCCATGGGGGAATTACAACTACCCTCTAACAGAGGTTCTTTTCGTCGCTCCTTTTATAGGGGTGGCTCAAAGACGGCTGCATCAGAAAACACCGCCTCCTCTTACAAAAGCCCCAATCAATCTTCCTCATCCAGAGGATATTTTCGGGGAGGATACAGAGGGAATAACCATAGAGGAAGAGGAAACTCCACCCGCACTTCACCTACCACTAAAAGGTGACTTCCCTCCACTACCCCCGATCATTCCACTCCTGTCGGGGGACGGCTAACACAGTTCCTACCTGTCTGGCATTCCATCACAACAGACAAGTGGGTAAGACAAATTATCCAGTATGGTTACTGCCTGGAACTCCACTCTACTCCCTCCCCCCCCAAACATTCCTCCCAGACAACGTCCAATGTCCACGGAACATCAGACACTTCTGAAACAAGAAGTTCTCTCTCTATTACAAAAACATGCAATAGAATCAGTCCCCCTATCTCAACAAGGCACAGGGGTTTACTCCCTCAATTTTCTAATCCCAAAAAAGGATGGCTCTCTCGGGCCCATATTGGACCTCAGACCACTAAACCTCTACATTCAGTCAGACCACTTCCACATGGTCACTCTTCAACAAGTGCTTCCACTACTTCAACAGGACGACTTTCTCTCCACCCTGGATTTAAAGGACGCCTACTTTCATATTCCCATTCACCCCGCTCACAGGAAATATCTCAGGTTTGTGGTAGATGGTCAACACTACCAGTTCAAGGTCCTCCCATTCGGGGTGACTACAGCACCCTGAGTCTTCACCAAGTGTCTCACAGTAGTTGCAGCCCACTTAAGAAGACCGCAAATTCATGTTTTCCCTTATCTAGACGACTGGCTTATAAAAGCCAAGTCACACAGCAGCTGTGTGCACCACACACAAAACAATCCAACTGCTTCACCACTTGGGATTCACGGGAAACCTCACCAAATCCCACCTCCAACATACAACAATATTTAGGGGCTACAATAGACACTTCAAAAGCTCTAGCATACCCCAATCCAGTCAGGATAAGTGCCATACAAGCTCTAATACAAAAATTTCAACCTCAACACACACTACCAGCGCGAGTGTTCATGCAGTTAATGGGGATGATGGCCTCTTGCATTTTCATTGTCCCTTATGCAAGACTCCAAATGCGTCCCTTACAGGAGTGCTTGGCACGTCAGTGGAACCAGGCTCAAGGTCAGCTAAGGGATCTGGTGTTGGTAAACAACCGCACCCATCGCTCTCTGCAGTGGTGGAACACACAAAACCTTTCCAAAGGGCGGCCGTTTCTCGATCCGGTTCCACAGATAGTGCTCACAACAGACGCATCGCTCACCGGCTCGGGAGCTCATCTTCAAACCCATACCATTCAAGGCATATGGACCCCTCAACAAAAACAATTCCACATAAACTACCTGGAATTGCTGGCAATCTTCTTAGCGTTATAATCTTTTCAACTTCACCTTCTAGGCAAAGCTGTCCTGGTCCGTACAGACAATATAACAGCAATGTACTACATACAGAAACAGGGAGGGACACACTCTCTCCAGCTTTCACACCTAGCTCAAAGCATATGGAGATGGGCCATTCCTCAAAAAATATATCTCCTGGCAGAACCCCTCCCAGGAGTACACAATCAAATTGCGGATCTACTCAGTCGCCAACAACAGCAGATCCACGAATGGGAACTTCACCCTCAAGTTCTGCTTCCATTCTTTCAAATGTGGGGCCACCCAGAAATAAACCTGTTCCCCACATACCAAAACGCAAAATGACCAAGCTTCGCATCCAGGTATCCACACCCATTCTCCAAAGGCAATGCGCTATGGATGAACTGGTCAGGCAAATTTGCTTACGCTTTTCCGCCTCTCCCACTTATTCCACTAGTGGTTCGGAAACTCAAACAGCATTCCCTCACAATGATCCTAGTTGCTCCAACATGGGCCCGACAACCATGGTTCACAACCCTCTTGGAACTATCCATGGTTCCTCATCAAAAGCTACGCCTCTCACCCAAGCTTCTCACTCAGAACCATGGAGAGATAAGGCATCCAGATCCCAATCAACTCAACCTTGCGATCTGGCACCTGAAGTCCTAGAGTTTGGCTACATTAATTTACCACCAGACTGCATGAACATCATTAAGGAGGCTAGACGCCCTACCACTAGAGCTTGCTATGCCGCAAAGTGGAAAATATTTGTAATTTACTGTACAAATAACAAAATCAACCCACTAGATGCTTCCAAACAACACATCAGTTACCTTTTGCATCTACAACGATGTAACCTAGCGTATACATCCAGTAGACTACATCTTGCAGCAATAGCAGCCTATCTCCAAAACAGACAACATTTGTCTTTGTTTAGGGTGCCAGCTATCAAGGCATTTATTGAAGGACTTAAAAGGATAATTCCACCTAGAGTTCCACCCTCTCCAGTATGGAACCTAAATGTGGTACTTACCAGACTCATGGGTCCCCCATTTGAACCTATGCATAAATGCGAATTACAATTCCTATCATGGAAAGTAGCGTTCCTAGTTGCGATCACCTCTCTCAGAAGAGTCAGTGAACTCCAGGCATTACCCATACAAGAATCATTTCTCCAAATCCATCATAACAAAGTGGTTCTTAGGACTAATCCAAACTTTCTACCTAAAGTCGTCTCTGCTTACCACCTTAACCAGTCTGTAGAACTCCCAGTGTTTTTCCCTCTACCAGACTCTGTAGCAGAACGAGCTCTTCACACGCTAGATGTAAAAAGAGCGATACTTTACTACATTGAAAGGACAAAATCCTTTAGAAACACTAAACTTTTTGTAGCTTTCTCCCCACCTCATAAAGGCAATCCTATCTCAAAAACAGGGATTGCAAGGTGGATTGTTAAATGCATCCAAATACTCTATGCTAAAGCCAAACGCACCTTAACCATTCCCCCTAGGGCTCACTCCACACGTAAACTAGGGGCATCTATGGCATTCTTAGGGAACATTCCCCTAGATGACATCTGCAAAGCAGCAACTTGGTCTACACCACACACGTTCACAAAACACTATTGTGTAGACGTGCAAGCAAAACAAGCTAGTGTGGGCCAGGCTGTATTAAGAACACTTTTTCAAACCACTGCAACAGATACAGGTAGCCACCGCTAAGGAGGTAACTGCTGTATAGTCTATGCACAAATATACGATCTACAGCTCATATGCCTCGAACGGAAAATGCTACTTACCAGTATGCATCTGTTCTTGGCATGTAGAGCTGTAGATTCGTATACGCCCACCCACCTCCCCGGATACCTCTTTCGTATACGCCCACCCACCTCCCCGGATACCTCTATCTGTTCCAGTACTATCTTACTTAGATACATTACACATGGACATCCTTTTCTATTTCTTACTAACTCCATCATAACCCTCCATGGCAAAACAATCTGGAGATGGAGTCGATGCCCATGCGCACTATCGTCCTAAGGAGGAGTCAACTACCTCGTGACTACAAAGACTTCTACCAAGACAAAAACAAAGTGCAAACATCCGAGCCCAACACCAGATGGCGATCTATGCACAAGTATACGAATCTACAGCTCTACATGCCAAGAACAGATGCATACTGGTAAGTAGCACTTTCCTTTCCTCCATAGGATAACATTGACTGTTTTTCTTGGAAAAGTTTCGAAGTGTGGAGTTTGAAAACCTAAAGAAATTCTTTAAAATTGTACTGTTTAACCAAAAAGATTTTACTTACCTGTTTTCAGAAAATGTCCCAGAGTAGTATCCAGGTATACTACTCTGAGTAAGTAAAGTAATCTAAAAATTAACTTATCTGGTATTTTACTGAAAAGCCCATTCAAGTCTATGTACTGTATTTACAAAGTATTGCATTTCTCTACAACCATCCTGTAAGTCGAAACAAAGTGCATATACAATTTCAATTCAGACTGTTTACAAACTGCATTACTACTGTAAAGTATTTTTTGCTTACCTGTGCCAGGCTTGCTTGGTTCTAGAAAATAAAATAACTAAAAGAATATTTTTTATACAAAAATAATTGGTCTGAAGTTCAGTCTTTGAGTGTGTGAATTCATTTGCTGACTGAGTGTGTACAACAAATGCTTAACACTGTCCTCTGATATTGCCTTACTGCTCGACCACACTACCACAAATAGAGAGTGAGGTGCTATCTAACTTTACCTCTGCCTACCTTTGGGGTTCCACTGGACTCTGTGTACACTATACCTCACTTTGGTATAGTATATACAGAACCAGCTTCCTACAGAGAGTTCACGAGAACTTACAGGAGGTGCATGTGAGAGCTCTTTCCGTATTGTGTGGTGCAGTGTGTCACACTTGACTTCTTCACTGAGGGTCCGTTTCATTGGAGTTATCTTGGATACAGTGCAGGTCTGGGCCTTCCCTCCTTCATAACAAGTCCAGAACATTTGGGCTGTGATCCTGATGTTTCAGCCTCAATCCTGGGCCTCAGTGACAGTGACTCTGAGGCTTCTTGGTCTCCTGCATCCTGCTTATCAACTATGCAAGGTGGCATATGCAGACTCTGCAGTGACATCTGGTGTCTCAGTGGGCCCAGCACCAAGGGAACTGGTCTCATTCCATCCATGTTTCGGAGGAGACTGTATAAGATCTGCAGTGATGGCTTTTCGACTACAACTTGACCAGTGCCAGACTCCTCTTCCTTTCCCCATCCAGAGCTGTCGGTTGTGATGGATGCATTGGTGCTGGTTGGGGAGGTCACCTGGGAGAGGTGGTGATCAGGACTCTAGTCTCCAGCAGAAACAAGTCTGTACTTGCGGGCCATTTGCCTGGTGATGAAGACCTTCATACTGTCCATTAAAGTGAGTGTGGCACAGGTCCTCACAGAAAACGCCACTGCTATGTAATAGTGCAACAAGCAGAGCAGTGTGGGGATCGTGCAGTGCCGAGAAACTCTTCAGATCTTGAGTTAGCTGGGACTTCAGGGCATTTCCATAGCGGTGAACCTCCCAGTGGCATCTTTGAACGCCAGAGCGGACAAGTTCAGCCAACTACACCTCATTTATTATTATTTGCCATTTGTAAAGCACGCAGCTACCCATCGGGTTTCCCGGCACTAAGCACTACAGTGGCATTACTGAAGACACTACTATTAAAAGAGCCATGTTTTTAGGAGTTTGCAGAACTGCATTAGTGAGGTACAATTCCTCATATACTGAGGCAATGTGTTCCACAGTTTTGGACCTAGATAAGCAAAAGAGCGACCGCCCGATCGTACCCGATTTTATTCTCGGTACACAGTATTGTCTCTGGTTAGCGGATCTTAGGTTTCGAGAAGGAATGTACAAGGAGACCAGTTCTTGTATATATTTAGGGCCAAGCCCTGCCTTGGCTTTGAACATGAAGCAGAGGGCTTTGAATTGTATTCTTTTTTCAATCTATAACCAATTTAGCTTTCGGAGAATGAGTGAGGCCGCGGTCCTACTTGAGGAGCGAGCAAGAAGCTTGGACGCGAAGTTTTGTACAACCTGAAGGCGACTGATAGCTGCCTAGTCCGCGCCCAAGTAGAAGACATTTCCATAATCTAATCTTGAAAGAATAAGGGCCTGAATTAGCACTCTCATTGCTGAATGAGGAATGATCCAACTAATTTTCCTCACCCACTTCATGACTGCGAAGCAAGATGATGCTACTATTATCGTTTAGGGACGCATAGACCGGTCTTCATCTAACCAGAAGCCCAGGCTTTTCACTTTCGGAGAGGGAGTGGGGACCGAGCCTAAGGAGGCCGGCCAGTGCTCCAGACCCCACAGTTGTGGATTTTTACCCATGATCAAAACCTTTGTTTTATCATCGTTCAGTTTAAGCAGATTGCCATCCATCTGTGCGGCAATCCGCTTGAGACCATAATTAATTGTCTCAGCATGGTGTTTCTGATTGGAAGACAGTGAAAAAGTGATTTGGGGGGTTATCGGCGTATGAAAAAAGTGACGCCGCAACTCTCCACCACAGCTGCCAGTGGACGCACATAGGTTAAATAACAAGGGACTTAGTGCAGAGCCCCGAGGAACTCCTGATGGGAGGGTGCAGGGCTGACCGAGAATCAGCCGAAAATACTTGGAAAGATCTTGTTTTCAGAAAAGAGTCCAGCCATTCGAAGGCGGAGCCCTTCAGTCAGCTGCACTCAAGTCCAGCAGTATCAATTTCCGTGATGCCCACATCCAGAAGACTTCTTAATGCTCTGTGGTCCCCTAGTAAAGCGGGCTCCGTGCTATAACCCCTTCTGAATCCCAACTGAGACGGGTGGAGGAGTTGGTGGGTTTTAGTATAGGTGGTTAAGCTTACATTTACATGTTTTTCTAAAATTAGCAAAGAGGCAGCAGAGAGATGGGTTTGTAGTTTGCCCATGTGGTAGGCTCAAGATTGGGCTTTTTGAATAGCGGAAGAACAATGGCATGTTTCCATGTTTGCGGCATATAGCCCTCTTTGATTGAACCGTTAAGCAGATCCATCACCACTTGTAGCAGATCCCTGTCAAGGAGCTCCAGCCTTGCCGAGGGAAGTGGGTCCAGAGGGGATCCAGATTTAATAGCCCGTAAGATGGACAGGAAACCATCGTAGTCCACCAATGGCCCAGCCTCCATTTTTTGAGCAGACTGAGACGTACCCTGGGGTGAGGGTGGGTTCTGAGTAGAGACATGTAGAAGAGTATTCTCTAATTCCTCCTCGAGAGCCCTAGACTTCAAGTTAGCCTCCAACAGCGTTTAAATGGTAGTCACTTTGTTAATAAAAAATTGTGCTAATTCTGAGCACTGGGGCTGAGACAATCGAGCAACTGGGGACCGTTTACTGGGGTCTGCCAATTCTTTAACAACTTCAAATGGAGTATTTGAGCAGTTCTGGGCCTTTGAAATTTTATCTGACTAGTAAATGACTTTTGCCACTCTACAGAGGGCGTGATATTTTTTAATCGCCGATTTATAATTGATTTTGGCTTCCAATTCATGGGTTTTTCTCCAAAGTCTTTACTCCAAGCCTTTGTATTTTTACTCTCTAGATAGAACATATCCGCCGGGTCTCTGGTTTAATGACACTATTTGTAGTTTTAGCCATGAGAGGAAGAGAGACTTCTAAGGCCTCCTTGAACCAGTTATCCTCTAAACATTGGTCAATTTTCGGGCATTGTCCTAGGTTAGGTTTAGCTTTGCGAAGTGCGTTGTTAAACACTTGAACATCTAGTTTGCGCCAGTTCCTGAATTTGGCTTTAGATTTGGTCGCGCCAGAAATCAGTTGCTGGGGTTTCTTAATGAAGAAAGGGATAGCCAAATGGTCCGACCAAATAAGTGAATGAAATGGCAGTAGCACCCCAAGGTGGCAGAGGGCATCGTCCTACAATGGGGAGAAACCTGACTGTATCTCTTCTGCACTGCTGAGAATGCTCCATGCCAACGGTTTTGAGCTTTAGAGTTCACAAGTAGGCTCTCTAGGAGACATATTCCAGCTAGAGTGGAGCACATAACTGTTATCTGCCTTCCCACCCCTAACTCTCCTGCCCCGATTTCTGAAGATTGGAGATGACCGGGCCCAAGTCATCCTAGCGGCTCCAGATTGGGCCATGAGAGTGTAGTACTCAGAAGTGGGCATGAGCATCTGTCTTCCGATCAGGCTTCAGAAGGATCTTCTGTTGCTGCAGCAGGGCAGGGTTCTGCACACATGCCTGCACTATCTACATCTCCGTGCGTGGAGATTGGGAGGCAGCAGTTGACTTTGTCCGATCTCCGTTCTGAGGTTGTGGATATTATCCTTGCTGCATGTTGGCCCTCTACAAAGTCCATTTTCTCCAGGCGCTGGGACAGGTTTTTGGCCCGGTGTGGTGTCCACACCACACGCGTTACAAGCCAGTTTTCTTTGCCCAGCAAGGACTTGCAGTGGGCGCCATTAAGTTATGTTAGCCCTTTCGGCCTTTTTGCATTTACCGGACTAGCCATCCTCGTTTAAACCGCTGGTTGTGATGAGGTTTCTGAACGGTTTAAGTTTTTTTTTTTTTTTTTTTTTTTTTTTAATTAATTAATATAAGCATAGAGAAACCGAAAGAGATGGCAACGTCCAGGCAGGCTGAACCATGGAGCATAGGAAATGATAACTGAAACTTCCCCCTCTGCTCCTCAAACCACTTCCTCCACCCCAATGGTCCGTTCTGCAGGGCTCCTCGACTCTTGCAATATCTGGAGCATTACTGTTTGGTGGTTTTCCCCTCCTGGGCTGGTTTTGCACTGAATGTCTAAGAGGCCCAGGGCGCATAGTCTGTATGGGCATGAAAAGACTGTTATCATTGTTCAAAAAGGTACGGGATCCCATATTTTAGTAAATTTGCGGGTTTTATTCCTCCGGCCATATGCTATCTTCATATGCTAATAGTTGCCTTTCTCTTTGGAGCCAGAACTCTATAGTGGGGGCCACCTCCTTCCCCAAAATTCCCAGAATGGTTTCTTTGGCAGTACTTGGGACATTCTCTTACCTCCTGATGAGTGGAGTGGATATGTGCCATTCATTGGTTTTCCCAAAGATAAGAGACACCAGGTCTTCAGCCAGGTCTCTCCCCACAATGTTGGTTATGTTGGAGAGCATTGCTTCCCAGAACCTCTCTAATATGGGGTATGACCATAAGATAGGAAGCAGTGTACTTGAAACCCCACATTGCCTCCAGAACAGGATGGGATTTTCTTAACATTTTAACAACCCCACTCCCCACCCTTCATGATCTTGCAGTGGGATCTTAGTTTGGTCCTGACTTCCTTCATTTGTATGCCATTCAAGCCTATGCACAACTGCTCATTTTGTCTTCTGACTATGAAGTCTCAGTTCCTTCTTGCAATTAGTTTAGATCGTTGCATGAGTGAGCTTCAGGCTTGGTCAGTGCAGCCGCCCTTTAAACCTTTTTACCCAGACAACAAACTGGTGTTGTGGTTCAAGGCGTCCTTTCTGACAGAAATGTGGCTCCTTTTCATGTTGGCCAGTTCATCAATCGTCCAGAGTTCTTTGCTCTGCCTCACCCCTCGAATGAGGAGAGACTCCATCAGCTGGCCACCAAATTAGCCTTGAGCTTTTACAGTAATTGTGCAAAAGACCGTCGGGTAGATTATCAGCTTTTTGTGTGGTTTTCTGGGGCAAAGAAAAGCAAGGTGATGCAGAAAGGGACTTTGTCATGGTAGATCATCTGCTGCATCAAGGTCTGCTAAGAGGCAGCCTCTGGATGGACTGAGGGCTCATTCCACCCAGGCCAAGGCTGTTGCCACAGAGTGCCTGTACTTAACATGGGCGACCGTACACCTGTTCACAAAGCACTAGTGCCTTGACAGTCGGGTCTGACTGGAAGGACATTTCACCCATTCGAGTCTGCAAGACTTTTTGGTTTGGACCCATTCCACGACTCTTCACTTAGCAGGTACTGCTGTAGTATCTATTCTAAAGGTGAGGAATCGATGGTTTGACTTATCTGTCAGAAGAACATGTTACTTACCTTTGGTAATGCTCTTTCTGATGGATGCTCTAACTGCAGATTCCTCACTACCCTACTGCTTCCCTATAGTGTGGAATGTTTTTTTTTTTTTTCCATCAAAAAAGGTCTCCAGCTAGAGATCTGTGCACTGGTACCCCGATTGTTTTTTGGGCTCTACGTCCAAGAACGCGGACAGAGCCAAGAAAGAAACTAACAGCACGCAGGAGTGTCGCTTCTATGTGGTTCCGTTAGTCACTTCTGATCGGAATAAAGGCAAGGTGGCACCACACGCCACCTACCGGTGTGTCTGAGTACTGCTGTGTGTAAATGTTTCAAGGGCCAGCCATGCACCTGGGGATATTCTAAAGGTGAGGAATCTGTGGTTAGATGGAGTATCCACCAGAAAGGGTGCTACTCTTTTGACTTTACATATTTGTGTACAGGGCGATTGTAGTCATTTACGAAAGAAAAGGGTACAAATATTGTTGTTTGATGGATCTAAGCAACCGTGAATGTTAGTCATTTGGGTATGAATAGTGACAGCAAATTAAAATGGGTTCTAATATGGGAGGGTATAGAAAAGGCTGCACAATTTTAAAAAAATGTTAGTTTGTTTCAGTATGGGTTGTGGTGGCTACTTGTGTTTTTTACACTAGTAAGGGCTACACCCACATTTTGCTTGTGGTGCCCCGATATGGCTTTTTCTGCCTTTGATTGGTGCATGAATTTATGATCTCCTGCGTGGGAAATGTTCCCAAGACGTACAATGTCATTATTAGACTAGAGTTGTAATTTCCCTCTTCCTTGATTTGGTCCTTACCAACATTGTTCAAGTTTCCAAAGCTGGCAGCGCATTTGTTGGGCCTGTGAACAGACTTGGCGGCAACATTGGGGTATATAGACTGTGAGGTAGCATGGGGCTCATGAACAGACCTTTTGACATACTGTGGGGCACGGGGAGGTGGGCATACCGTCTAGGGTAGATTGTGTGTGCATTGTAACTATGGTATTGCATTCCAAAATTTGGAAAAAAGGTAAGCACAGAATGGGCTTAGTTTGTTTACTGGTCCACTGCTACTTGATAGACCAGCTTTTTTTCTCTCCTTGTAGCTGTCTGTCATTATTCCTTTTCTTTCTCCCATTGAGATCCTCTAGGCTACTAGAACTTGTCATTTGTGTATTTTTTCATTGTATGGCATACTTTCAAACCGTTCCCAGATGAGTGCCAAATGACAACTCCTACCTTTATTCACAGTTTCTAGATCTCAGAGTCGCTGTTCTGGGCAATGTTGATTCCGGCAAATCAACTCTGCTGGGGGTTCTCACCCAAGGAGAGCTGGACAATGGGCGGGGGAGGGCACGCCTCAACCTCTTCCGTCACCTCCACGAGATCCAGTCTGGCAGGACATCTAGCATCAGCTTTGAGATCCTGGGTTTCAACAGCAAAGGAGAGGTGAGTTCATGAGGAAACACTGTGAAAGAGGCAATCGTTGTCTTACAGCTAGATGTTTTAGTGGTCATAATCCTAGGCCCCACCTGGGCATCACACTGTTTATGGGGGGCAAGATGTTACAGTAGTGTAGGGAAGAGCATCCGCACAGAATACAAAAAGCATTCGACAGGACAGGGCCGCAGCAACTAACACTGAGGTGTCTAGGTCCATCTATAAATTTCACTTTGGGGCAGACTATTAGATTTCAGTCCCTAAGGAGGCAGCAGCAGAGATTTTGCTTACAGGCAAGTGTAGATGTGCAAGTAGTACATCTCTGGCGCATGACACCGCATTGTGTGGATTTAAGATTTCACAAGATGAGTAGCCATGTTGGACCCCCAGAGAATAATAGCAAAGGTCGTTGCCGGGTGGAGATGGATTTTGCATACTGGTGAGTCTTGGGCATCTAGTTGTGTTCCTGCCCTTCTGATTAGTGCCTATACTAATTGACTGACATTTTTTTGATCCTTCTTGTCTGTGGTACTCTGTAAATCTGCCGGTTGTAATTTTTGTAACCCCTCTGCTAGTCTTCCTTCACTGTCTACTTTGTTTCCTTTCCCTCTAGGTGGTGAATTACAGTGATTCCCGGACTGCGGAGGAAATCTGTGAAAGTGCCTCTAAGATGATCACCTTCATTGATCTCGCTGGGCACCACAAATACTTGAAGACCACCATCTTTGGGCTCACCAGCTATTGTCCAGACTTTGCAATGCTTGTGGTCAGTGCAAACACTGGAATAGGTAAGCTGGAGTCAGAGAATTGATGTTTGCGGTCACATTCTAGGAACGACTCCTCACAGCTTATAAACACTTGTTCAGCAATTAACCTTAACAGTTTATCAGTTTTGAGGATAGCGAATGAAAGACCTTAAAACAACAGTTATGTTTCCCTGCCCCATTATGTGCTGTGGTTGTGTGTATAGATTTTCTCCTCAGTCCTCTAATTTTGTTACTTGCACCTTTTCTGGTGGCACTTTGTGATGCTGTCTGGTTTTTCTCGCAGCTGGCACAACGCGGGAGCATCTTGGCCTAGCCATGGCCCTGAAGGTCCCTTTTTTCATTGTGGTTAGTAAGGTAGATCTGTGCTCAAAGCCCACCGTCGACCGGACAGTGAAACAGCTGGAGCGGGTTCTCAAACAACCAGGCTGCAACAAGGTCCCCATGCTAGTGAGCACAGACGATGATGCCGTCACCGCTGCCCAGCAGTTTGCACAGTCTCCCAAGTAAGAGCAAGCAAAATGAAATGTAATATGCTCTGCACTGATAACTGGTGCAGTAAAGTAATGTGACCTCTATTTTGCATTTGTGAATGTTCATGTATGTAGAGTGCTGGTTTAAAATAGTTCACCCATTCCTTGTGGTCCTTACTCCAAAAATAGTTCACCTGTTAGGTTAGTATGTATACAGCTAAATTAGATTTTTTTGTGTAACAAGCTGTGGTTGGCTACAGTGAGTGGTCACATGAGTGCAGACGTTTTGCAGAATAGGGTCTCGGGAATTCGCCTATTTTTGTCATAAAAACACATTCATTTTTAGTTCCTATGCACTGTGATGTTCACTGGTCACTGTGCGAGTCGTGATGATGCCTGCAGAGCCGGCTTGTGTACCTCGGGGACCAGCTTTAGTCTGCGCAATGGGTGAGATCAGTTTCCATCACACTCTACCAGTGACCTCTCTGCTAGGACTGCCTCATCTTGTATCTACTAAGTGATGAGGAGTTGCGCTTCTTACAAATCTTAATCCTGCTGCTATTCTGCAGCACTAAATACCCCATGGATCAGCAAATATAAAAACTGCGGAGTTTTGTTTTTTAAAGGTAATCTTTGTAAACTACTTGTCCTTTCCAATGTAGGATAAGAGCTGAATAAATATTTGGTGTTGCCACATGACTCTTAATCTATATATAGTCTTTGTTGTGTTGTTGGAATTTGAATGGAAGCTAAAGTAGTTAACCTTGCACTTGGTCTGGCTGGGGGGGAGAAGACAGCCAACAAAAGGCTAGCAGCTGGCAACTCCTATTTAATATTTATTGTGGGTGCTAGGGACTGTTTGATGAAGGCCGGAGGCAGCAGCGGTTAGGGTGACATTGTGCGTGTTGCAGTGAAGGGGTGATGATGCTCTGAGTGCGCAGATTATAGGTATTTAAAGTTTGAAGGAGGCATGGAGTCTGCACCAGTGTTAGACTAAGATTATAGGTTGCTGGGGTAAAGGTGGGAGGGGGCCTATAGTCCGCTTGGAGTAGGCTTAGATCATAGATGTTTTGATGAGTGCTAAAGGAGGCTCGGAGACCGCAGCTCTTAGAAGGCTATGTGTTTTACAGTGGAAGATGGTGCAGGTGCAGACTTCAGCTGGGTTATGCTAAGATCATGGGTGTTGGGGTGAAAGTTGAAAGACCAGAGGCAGCAGCTGTTAGGGTGGTGGTAGGTGTTGCAGTGAAGTTTGGAGGAGGCTTGTGTATGTCGTGGATTAAGGCTGTAGGTATTATGGAGAAGGCTTGTGTATGTCGTGGATTAAGGCTGTAGGTATTATGGAGAAGGCTTGAGGAGACTCGGACAGTAGCTGTTGTAGGATGTTTGTGTGTGTGGGGGGAGTTAAAAAAGGTTATACAATGCTATGATATTGTTTGTTCATATAAGACTTGAGTGTTGTCTGCAGAATAAAGCTAGACGTAGTCTTCACTGCTGTAGGTGTGTTTCTGCATCATTATAATTAATTTCTTTCTTCGTCTCTTGGACAGCATCACACCGATCTTCACCCTTTCCAGCGTGTCAGGAGAGCACTTGGATATACTGAAAGTCTTCCTCAACATACTTCCACCGTTGACCAACTGCAAAGAACAGGAGGAGCTGATGCAGCAGTTAACAGAGTTCCAGGTAAGGTGCTCTTACTTTACACTAGTTGAAAAAGGCACACCTGTGGCTTGATAATATGCAGTTATAACGTCTAGAAGCAAGAGTGAATCAGCGGTTACAGTGGCAACCCAAGGACTGTTGGGCTACAGTCTCCTTCATGTTACTCCCCTGCCCCCACAATAGGTCTAAACTTTGTAACAGAACATGATTCCTATGTAAATCGTGCATGTTGGAGAGCTCAGTGATGCCAGTAACCACATGAGATCGTGGGTGTATATCTCTACGCCTTTTGCAGTCCCTCACCCCATGTAAACCAGGCAGTTTTAGAGCGGACGCCAGCGTAAGGAAAACCTGGCAGTTTGTGCCATGCATAAGGGGTGTGCATCGTCTAGTACTTGGCAGGGATCATGTTTGAACTCATCACACAAAATGGGTATACCATTTTGAGTGAGGGATGTTACTAGCCATGCCATGATAAAATGTCTTACCTGCCAATGTGTGATGTTCAGCTTACCTTTACAAAGGTATCCCCTGGGCATGCAGGTGTGCCCCCCAGGTAACAAGCCTCTTCCAGTGCCTAGGCATGTAAGTAAGTGCTAAATGTATTCAACAGCATACTACTTGCAGTTGCCAAAGCTAATCCTGCACATTGTGCACACTGCCCATGAGTTTTGAACTGGATCATTTTGCTATCTGTTGATTACCTTTATTTTGGGTGGGAAAAAATTGTGTGGGTGCCTGAATTTTGGGCTGTTTTCAGAATAGTTGCCCAGTGTTATATGGCCAGTTCCCACCCAGGTCCAGACAATGGCGCTTGAAGGGCACTCTTGAGAAACATTGCTGTCTGTAGTCTGGCCACATGGCTGTCCATGTCTAAGGCACCATGGGCCTGCAGCATGCTCCAAACTATATGCCTGCAATTGGTGTGAAGTGGTTGTGGAGCAGACTCCGATGTGGATAGACACGGTGATTGATGGTAGTACTGCCCCCCCGTCTGCACAGACTCATGATCTCTTGCCTCCGCATGCTGAGCTGCGCTCTTCATGTAACTCTATGGTGAAGGTAAAGTGTTTGAGTGGAGTAAAAGTGAATCATTACCTCCAAAATGTTTGCACCATCTCTCTATCCTCCGTGAATAGCAGTGAAGAGCAGTAGCACCGAGGTAGCAAATACTCCTAATTTGAATCCATATTTTGGAGTAGCACCGAGGTAGCAGATACTACTGATTAAAACCCATATTTTGGGGTAGCACTGGGGTAGCAAATACTCCTGAATAAAATCCATATTTTGGAGTAGCACCGAGGTAGCATATACTACTGATTAAAACCCATATTTTGGAGTAGCACTGGGGTAGCAAATACTCCTTATTAAAACCCATATTTTGGAGTAGCACTGGGGTAGCAAATACTCCTTATTAAAATCCATATTTTGGAGTAGCACAGAGGTAGCAGATACTACTGATTAAAACCCATATTTTGGAGTAGCACTGGGGTAGCAAATACTCCTGATTAAAATCCATATTTTGGAGTAGCCCAGAGGTAGCAGATACTCCTGATTAAAATCCATATTTTGGAGTAGCACCGAGGTAGGAAATACTCCTGATTAAAACCATATCTTGGCTCTTATAATAATCTTTTCTTGTGTGCCTTGTAAGAAAGTTTGACTAGTGCTTACCACTGCACCCTTGGAATTGTAGCCCAACTGTTGGGGCCTTGTTTACAGCGCTGGGTTGTTTGGTGTCTCTCTGGTCATTGATCGCTTGCAGTATTGAATTTTGACTGTCAAAAACCTAAGCATGCTGGAAAATGCCCAATAGCAGAATCTAGCTAGCAGCAGCCGGTATCCCTTCTCCACTGTAGCGCCTTCAACACGTATCCATTCGGCCACTCCATCACCACTTATTGGAAAGAGCCACCAGCATCCTTTCTAAACTCCATAGAACTTAGTCTGTAGTTTTTTTTCTCTTTCAGTTTATGTATGTATGTGGTACTTGTATAGTGTGGACATAGCCAAAATGCAGCCAAGCACAAAGGTAAGCATACAGTCAACGAGTGACAGGTTGCTGACTTCTGGGAGCAGACGTGTACAGATCCTCCATTGTTATGTAGTGTTTTTTAAAGAGGTGCATCTTCAACTTTTCCATAAATTGCAGCAGCGTTGGTGTGGTCCTTATGATACAGGATGTTTTTCCAGATCCTGGGTGCATACGTGAAAAAGGCCTGCTGCCTTGGTTTAAAAAAAAAAAAAAAATTATTTACTCTTCTTGGTCTCCAATCAGATGATGCCCTGGCTGTGGGTGTGCCAAGAGCTGCCAGTGATGTTGAGCTTGTTTTTGGGATAAGCGGGGGCGATGCTTGTGATGGCTTTGTAAATAATACAGCTGTTTCTTTAATGGTTGTGCAGGCAAAGAGAGCCAATGGAATTCCATTAGGATTGGAAGCGGGGACGGGAGTGGGGGGGGGGGGTGTCATGTCACCATATTTCTTTAGGGCCTGGAATAGATAGGCTGCAGTGTGTCGGATGGTCCTAAGGGGTGCCAGCGTGGGAGGCATGTAGCAGGGCATTACCACCATACATATGTGAGAGTACAAGGGCTTGAACAGCAGTTCTGAAGCTGCTTTCAGGAAGAAACAGTTTCTTGTTCTTTAGACGAGGGAGATTGTAAATGGCCAAATTTGTTTTGTTAGCAGTGTGCTCCTTGACAAAGGGATTGGTGTCCCAGTCAATCCAAGTTACTTGGTGTAGAGAACGGGGCTTTCATTTCATTAAACACCCTTCCCCCCCCATCCCCCGCAGACCCCTCCCCCAACTCCCCACACCAGAAACAAACATTTTTTTGCGCGCACACACACTTTTTGCCCTTTTTTTAGCTACTAGATGCTGGTTTTAGACTGACAGTGCACTGAGGCCTGCGAACCAGATCTTTGTGCCAGTGCTCCTTCCCTAAAATAAGGTAAAGTCTAATTGTCATTCAATTGGCTAAGGACTTTAGCACCCCTGTAAGTCCCTAGTAACTTGTACTCCAGGTAACTAGAGCAGGGGTACTAAAGAAGGTCCTTAAGGGCTGCAGCATATCTTATGCCACCCTAAGGGACCCACATAAAATTTCACACTGACTGCCAGTGCATGCTGCGTGACATGTTGCAAACCATGAGTGAAAACACGACATGACCCACTCCTGTGTGTCATCCCAAAGACACTGCATCTAATATTATGAAAGTCACCCCTATAGTAGGCCTTTGAGCCCTAAGGGAGGATGCATTACATTTTGTGAGGACATATCTGCATGAGCAGATGTCTCTGTGATGTCTAGTTCTATTGCTAGGTATTGCTAGTGAGCAGGGAAGCCATCTTAAGATATGTACAGAGCAGTGGTCAAAACGAGTTCCCCAGCTACTTAATGACTTCACTGAAACATATGGTGTTTGGTATCATATACCTCGTATTAATAAACTTGCACGGATTCCAGTGATTGATTTATTAATACACGCACCCAGAGGGTACCTTAGAGGTACCCCCTGAAACCTTCCAGCCTTCTAGTGTGCTAGCTGACTGGTGCAGTCTAGCCTGTTGCCACAGACGAGTTTCTGACCCCCAGGGGTGAGAGCCTTGCTCTCAGGAGGTCAAGAACAATGCCTGCTCTGGGCAGAGTTGTTCTCTCCCAGGAAAAGCTGGTGAATTAGCATTCCAAGGCAGGGGGGGCTTTAAAGAGCCCACCACCTTTGAAATGCGAATCTGGCTTCCCACAGGAGAGGAAGCTGACCCCCCTTTGGTCAGAGCTCTTTGGCACCTGGCTAGGCAGGAAAGTTAGCTATGCAGGAGGCTTGTTGCACTGCCAGGCTCATTCACTGAGGGCCCCCAAGCCGGGCATTAATAAGAACATGCAAAGCTCTAATGTCTCCTCTGTAATAGGCTCTCTTCTAGCGCCTAGACCCCTTGTTAGGCTAGCTATTGCGCTTTATACATGTTTTAATTCATTTATACATTTGAATGGATGAATAATACTATTTATATGGCACTCAAGCTCTTTGAGGTCGTATCATGATGCCGTATTCCTGTACTTTACAGATTAAGGTTTTCAAAAAAGCAGACTGCTCTCACTTCCCATATTCCATGTTTGTTCTTGGCTTTTGGACTGGACACTTCCGGCGCTGGTCTTGGCTCATCTACTGACACAATGTGTCATTTCTGGCATATCCCCACCTTCAAAACTGGGCCTTGCTGCCCTTCACTTCACGTGGGGGGCATGAAGTCAACATGTTACAGCCCCAAGACATTGAGGCGGAACGACAGCATGGTATGAACTGACTCTGTGTGACCGTCAGTAAGTTCAAGAGGATGCGCGTCGGGGCTTTACTGAATCCGTGCACTTGGGCACAGCCCAGGAAAGACCCCTCT
Source organism: Calotriton arnoldi (assembly GCA_963921515.1). Lineage (NCBI taxonomy): Eukaryota > Metazoa > Chordata > Amphibia > Caudata > Salamandridae > Calotriton > Calotriton arnoldi. Next base: position 114,733 of record CAWUFW010008947.1, on the reverse strand, counting down.
GACGCAGAGAACACACACGAGACGCAACCTGCCTTGCATCAGAGCCTGTCAAGGAGGAGCCATGATTAAATCCGTGAAACCACCACCCCTTCCTGGCTCATGGCCTAGCACGCTCATACCCATCCTGTGGTTCACCGCAGACGCCTACTAACGCCTCACCCTTGTCTGGGGCCATTTGGGACTTTTTCCAGCTCTGGGAAGTCCGTGGAAGTGAAACCGTCTTAGTCTGGGCCGCAGGAGAGGGTGAGACTGACCTGCTGTCTCTCCGCCTCCTGCGAGTGGAAGGCCTCAGTGACTGTCTTCACTCACCTCTGGCTCTGTGCTTCTGCCTCTCGTTTGTGATGCCTTGCGTGCAGTGCTGGGCCCGGGTAAAGGAAGACGCACAAGCTCTGCCGGTGATGGGAACACATCTCTGAGTGACCCCGCCGACCTCGATTCAACCAATAATTGCACATCTAATATGTATTCTTATAACTGTTGCGTTAAGACTGGGACTGCGCTTACTGTTTCAATGCCCAATGTAACGCTATGTCCCTTGTAAAGATACTCACGCACCTTATGTAATATTCCTTTTTGTATTGTAAAGCGCACTAACACCTTTGGGTAAAGTCAGCGCTATATATTAATGCATAAATCAAATAAGCTGAGGTTACCATACGAGATTCATGGTGTAATATTGGCAGCAGGGCCATTACTTCCTGGTTAGAGAGAGTTGCGCCTCTCCAGGAAATGTCCTCATCTGGTCAGCGGGGAAATGGAGATCTCTCCTGGCGCTGAAAGGACAATACAGGAGGTCAGAGGAGCAATTCATTGAGCCATAGCGAGGCTATGGTACCACTGGATCCGTGTCCTTAGAAAGCCATTTATGTTAAGGGGCTATTTCCTTATGGTGTGTCTTCTAATCGGGTTCACTGGAATTATGCAGCATTACTTCATTATTTTGTCATTTTTAGGTCAAGCGTAATCGCGCTTGCGCGTCTATTACCAACCTGTTGTAGCTGGTTTGTGGAGTTAAACTCCGCCCGCTGCTTGCCATTGGTTTTTATTTGTCTGTGCCACTGTCCTTTAGAAATCCTTGCTTTGCTACTGGGCAATTGTTCCTCTTTTCCCCACCTCTGTGTTTCTGCTTTCCTGCCACGGAACACCAGCCAAGTACTATCTCCTTACGCTTTAATTGTTTAAGTATTCTTCTGAGGACTACTTTTTTTTGTTGGTCCAAGTTCTGTATGTAGACCACACGCTGCGTGCTATCACTTTAAATATGGCGGCCGCCCACTTTTGTTTGTGTCTGCCTATGAGCGTGGCACGCCATGCTTTATCTTTACATATGGTGGCGGCCAGTGTTTCTTTTTTTTTTTTTTTTTCTCTCTCTCTTTTTTACAGCAGTCCACGCAGCCCCAGAGGGCTCCGGACACGCTGCAAAGCCGGCCTCATCACCCCACCCAGTCCTTGCATGTATATAGCGGCCTCCTGCTTTTGCTTGCTTCTGCAGATGAGCTCGGCATGCCACACTTTATCTTTAAATATGGTGGTGGCCAGCTTGTGTTTGTGTGTTTTTTTTGTTTTTTTTTGCTGTAATTGTTTGCCTTTGGATCAGTGATCATGAGATGGGGACTATAATGTTATCGTTGGTAACGATTGTTGGTGCATCTTCCCAACACTGAATAGTTTCGGTATTGCTCAGACTTCCCTTTAAATTTTTTTACGGATGGTGAGACATCACTCTTCCTTTTTTAGTTCTCAACTCTTTACTCTATATTGTTCACTGGAACCCGGAGCAAGTGTTAAAAAAACAAAAAGAGCACAGTGTGAAAGGCAGGGATGGTGACTTAATAATTGCAACACCAGTAACGTGTCTGGGCAGCCCGATTACCGTTCCTCGTGGCTCTGTAGTTAACATTGTTGTAGAAAGGTGTTTAGTCCTTGTGACTCCAATATAGCCTGTTTTTTTTTGTTTTTTGTTTAGTTTTTTTTTTAGTCCTCATTCGCCATCAGATAGAATCCGAGCTTACTCAATTACTCTCTATGGTACTCCTTCAGCACCGATTGGGGAGCTCTCTATCTCCGATGGATATGCTTTTACACATAGTCTCTCAATAACAGAGTTCTGTTTCGACCGGGGCACCTCACAGAAACCAAGGAGAAACATTGTTTAGTGTAAAGGCGTAATCATTGGACAGATGTTATCTTACTGATCCAAACTGGTTAGCCATTTCTCACATGAACTCCAAAAGGTTTTTGTATCTTTATCTGATCCAGCCCTATCTAACCTCATTATATACTTAATGGAGATCACCCAATCTAAAAAAGTTGGTGGAATTTCATTAACCCATTTTTTACATATTTCCCTTCTTGCCAAAAGCATTAGGTACAGACAGAGCTGATTTTCCTCCTTTTTAAGGCTTTGGTACTTGGATAACAATCCAAACATAACTAATGTTACAGTTATGCTTACCTGAATATTTACACCAAAAATGCCTTCCAGACCCCTTTTTACCTCTGTCCAGAAGTAACTCAACATCGGGCAAGTTAGAAACATATGCACATCATCCGCCTTAGTCTGGAGACACTTGGGACATTTTGGAATGGGACCAGTTGCGAATTTCGAGAGTTTTAAAGGAGTCCAATATACCCTGTGAACAGAAAAAAGATAATTCCTTCTTAAATTTACGGGTTTAACTGTAGAATATAATATGTCGTGAGATACTTGCCATAGATTTTCAGGGCTGCTTCCCGGCAAGCTCTCCCCACAGCTCCGTTGGTAATTTAAACTCTCCATCCTCCAACTCGAGCAGTAACCAATACAGCATTGCCACTTCTTTCCTCTTTATTGGTCTTTGTGCCAATGCATTTTGCAGTTCATTTGTCCTGCCCACCTCCATTCCAAACGTCTGGTGCCAGTTTTTAATTTGCCAATATTTGAATTTAGATAATCTATTCGCCGTAAGTAAATTCATCTCTTCCCAGGTCAGGAGAGATCCTTCCGGTATCAACTGTCCCCATTGCCGGATCCCAGCTTCAATTAAAGGCAAAGACAAAGAGTCTCTAGTCCATCCTGGTGAGCCTGGGGCATTCCAGATTGGCGCAAGGGCACTAAAATAGCTAATTTTTAAAGCTCTCCTAATCTTGGCCCAAGTGCTGACCAAGCCATTTAATATTTTCAACCGTACTTTCTTAAAAAATCTTGGGTCTCCATATTTATATAAGAAACCATGACTTTCTCCTTCAACATCTGAGAGCATTACCCCAAACATTGCACCAATATCTGAGCCATCTGGTAGCTCTATAAGCATTCTCCCGGTCTTTAATGAAAAAACCCTGGCATATAATGTCAAATCCGGGAGGCACAAACCACCCTTATTCTTCTTTCTTCTTAACTTCTTCCATGATATTCGACTGGTTTTTGAAGCCCAGATGAAGCTATTTAACTTCGACTGGAGAGACTTCAGGGTACTTTCATTAAATGGGAGCGGGATATTTTGCAATATAAAAATTATTTTGGGCAGCAGCATCATCTTTATTAAATTCAGTCTGCCTATGAGAGTCAGGGGTAAGTATGCCCATCCTGTTAGAGAATTAAGGATTTCTCCATTCAGTCTGCCTATGAGAGTCAGGGGTAAGTATGCCCATCCCGTTAGAGAGTTAAGGATTTCTCCTCTGACCCTTTGGAGATTTATGTCTGCGATTTTTATCTATATTTTGGGCTACTGTTATCCCTAGATACCTCATAGCTTTTTTTAGTCGGGAAATTACATGCTTCCAAATTCCATATCATACATTCGGTTTTGGATGCATTAATTTCATAGCCTGATACTCGGCCAAAAAGTTTTGCTTCTTCATACAATAATGGAATAGTGGTATTTGGATCCAATGTAAAAATCATTAAATCATCTGCGTATAACGCAACCTTTCTCTCCCACTCTCTAAATTTAAAAGGAGCTATGTTTGGGTGTGTCCTTATCTTTTCAGCCAACGGTTCTATATATAAATTAAATAACAATGGGGATAGGGGGCAGCCTTGCCGTGTGCCTCTCTGAATTATCACTGGAGCAGAAAGATTGCCGTTTACTAAAATTCTGGCCATAGGTGTTTTATAAATTAGAGAGATTGCCCTGCAGAAATTCTTCCCTAGATTATTCGCTTTTAATATATATTGTAGGTAAGCCCAGTTTACTCTATCAAACGCCTTTGTTGCGTCAATAGTAATTACAGCTAAAGGGATCTTATGCAAGGTGGCTATGTCAATTGCCCCAATTAAGTTAAAAGTTAAATCTCTTATTCCCCTCCCTCTCACAAACCCCTTTTGGTCTCTATGAAGCAGATGCTCTGCAACCCCATTCAGCCTCTCTAATACTTTTGAAAAACTTTATAGTCAACGTTAAGTAACGAGATGGGGGCGATATGAATCGCATGAACAAGATGGTTTAGCAGGTTTAAGAATTAGTGCTACTGCTGCTTCATTCAATGAGGGTGGTATCTCTCCTCCTTCCTCAAAAATATGGGAGAACAATATGCACATAATTGGGGTTAACACTTTTTCTAAGGCTTTGTATAATTCTGCAGGTAACCCATCAGGGCCTGCAGCTTTCCCAGATCTTCCAGATAATGTCTTTCCCAATTTTAACATTAGAAATTGGCAAATCCATATTCTGGGACTTATCATCCGAGATTTTTTTGATAGGAGTATGCGCTATCCATCTCTTTATCTCCTCGTCCCGTACAATCAGATCTTCATGATATACCTTCTCGAAATGTCGCTGAAAAGCCTTTTCAATATCTATTGGGCTATTAAGTACTTTCCCAAAGCTAGCCTCCTCCACTGACTTAAGCTCATTAATTGAGTTCCTAGCCATATCCTGTTTGGTCTTCCACGCCAATAATTTGCCGCAGCTCTCCCCATATTCAAAATGCGATAACTTACTGGCTTGCCATTTCTTTTTAAGCCTTACATCCAAGACGGTGGTCAAATCTAATTTAAGAGAGTCTAATTTTGCCTGTATGTCTGCTCTTAGAGGGTTACTCTGATATGTTATAATCTCTTGTTCTTTTATTTGAATTTCTTTCTCTATCACATCAATTTCTTTTTTATACTTTCTATGCCGATCTATTTGTATAGCCATTATTAAACCCCTTATGAAGGCTTTATAAGCGTCCCATACCATCTGTATCGGGGCAGTTCCTAAATTTAATTGAAAAAAAGCCTTTGATTCCTCTGCTAGCTTTTCAACTAATGATTCTTCTAGGAGAATAGCTCGCTCTAATGTCCACCTCTGACATATCGGCCTAGTTGGAACTTTAAGTGTCAATGTCACTGCTGAATGGTCAGAAAGGTGTTCACCCAGATGTTTAACCTCTTCAAACCAGATTTTAAGAACAGTACTTAGCAGATAGAAGTCTAATCTGGATCTATGTCCATGCTTCTTGTTATAAAAGGTATAACCTCTCTTATTGCCCACACTCGTCCTCCATACATGATACCAGGCTAATTGTTTCATAGCTGTTTTAACTGCTGCTCTCATCTTGCAATTTGTGACAGATCTACTCCCTTTAGATTTATCTAGTATATGATCTAATACTAGGTTAAAGTCACCTGCTAGTATCAGTGGGTCTGGGTAATTCAACAATTCTGACAGTAGGTTCTCAAAAGGGGTTGCGTCATCTGTATTCGGACCATAACTCGTATTTATTACTGGTTGATGACAGCCAGTAATAAATACGCCCCTCAAGAAATCTTATCGAGCACGTCGCCACGAAGCCTATAGATGGTTCTCCCCTGAATTAAAGAAATTAAAACTTGATTTACGCCATGCAGAAAGGAAGTGGAGGAATAAATATTCACCTGATGACAAAAGCGCTTACTTAGAAGTACGCGATCCTATAAAAAGGCTACCAAGGCCAAATACTTTTCATCTAAAATCATCAACTCCACAAACCGCTCTAAAGATATTTTTTCAATTATCAATGAACTATGCAATCCGGATAGAGTAACAGTAAAAACCACTCCCTCTCAATCCCTATGTGATTCTTTAAATAATTTTTTCATTGAAAAAATAAAAAACATTAAAACAAGTATCCCCAGTTGCCCGAGTCCTGTATGTTCTATAAAAGCTAAGAACTCATACAGGCTGGAACAATTTCCAATAATAAATCAAGAAATATTTACAGCTTTACTGGTAAAAGTTAAATCCGGATCTCCAAAGGACTGCTGCCCCCCCTGGATTCTGAAGGAAGCATTCACTGCTTGCCCAAGTCCAGCTATGACATTTTTAAATGAGTCATTGCGCCAGGGTCAGGTACCGGACTCTTTTAAGGAGGCCATTATCATACCCCTTCTAAAAAAGCCAGGAGCTGATCCAAAAATCCTAGCTAATTATCGACCAATTTCACTGCTCCCTTTTTAGCCAAATTGATCGAAGCACATGTAGCCAAAAGCCTTTCCACCTTTCTAGAGCAATCTGAATATTTGGATGCACATCAAGCAGGTTTCCGCCCAGCCCACTCCACAGAATCAGTGATACTATCAGTATTGGATACTCTGAGAGGAAAGGCGGATATAGGTCTCCCTCAAGCCCTGGTGTTACTGGATCTCTCCGCTGCCTTTGACACGGTCGACCATAACATCTTGATCGACCGGGTCAGGGATGCGGGTATCGAAGGAATAGCCCTGGAATGGACTAAATCCTTCCTAACAAATCGATCCCAGGCAGTCCATCTTGGCGGTTTTACTACCCCCATGATCAATACGACCTGTGGAGTCCCCCAGGGATCCTCACTTTCCCCTCACTTATTCAACTTATATCTACTTCCTTTGATTCATGCATTAAAAGAAAGGAATATCCAAACCTTTAACTATGCTGATGATTTTCAATTGGTATTTTCCATCAATGACTCCCCGGCCTCCATCCACGAATGCCAGTCAACAATGCTGTTCATCCGTGACTGGATGAACAGCAACCAATTAAAATTGAATCCAGATAAGACAGAACTGATCCTCACGGGAGGCTCTCTTAACCCCTGGAATTCCCAGTTCTGGCCTAAAGAACTGGGACAATCCCCGACCCCATCTAATCAGGCTAAAACTCTGGGAGTCATAGTCAATAGCGATCTCACCATGAAAACCCAAATAGGATCTGTAATTTCTGCCTGCTTCTTCCAATTAAGGAAAATAAAGAAAATAAGTAGATTCCTAACTCAGGAAGCAAAACTGCAGGCAGTCCTTGCCATGGTGATCTCGCATATTGACTATGCTAACTCCTTATATTTTGGAATCCCGGCCTATCTCATTCACCGTCTCCAACTGATACAGAATCAGGCGGCCAGACTGATTCTACAGGAAAACAAACGACAACACATCTCTCCCCTTTTGAAGAAACTACATTGGCTCCCTATAGCACAGAGATGTGCATTCAAGACGGGATGCATCATTTTTAAATCCCTGAATGGCAGAAACCCCAAATTTATTAATAGCCTGATTGACAGATACAATCCAACTCGCAATCTGAGATCCGCTCACATGCACCTCCTGACAACACCCTCCTTTAAACAGAAACGATTTGGCGGATCCAGGTTCTCCACACTGGGTCCAAGATACTGGAACTCTATGCCCCTGGAGATCAGATCCTGTACAGATTTCATAACCTTTCGTAAACTTCAAAAAACATGGCTTTTTAAACAGGCATTCGCGTAATTCGTGGAATTCGTGCATCACTTGAACAACGTGTACTCATCTCCTTCCTGAACAGCGCCAAGAAACCAATCTGGTGTACGAGCGCTTTATAAATTAGATATAACATAACATAACCTGCTACTGTAAAGTTAACTCCATGTCCTCTTATCTTAGCAATGGCCCACCTCCCCATCTTGTCTACCGTACTAGCCAGTAAGGAGATAGCTGCATTCTTTTTTATAATTATCGCCACTCTTTTAGTAGGTGAAGATTGTGTTGTGCAGATCAAATCCTGAATCCACCCCATGGGTTTGCACATAGCTATTAGCTCATTCTGTGCAAGATGCGTTTCTTGTAAAATTAAGACCTGTTCTGAGCGATCCCTTAAATATTGGAAGATTTTCTGCCTCCTATAACTTGTTCTTAACCCATTCAGGTTCCAGGAGAGCACTTTCAATCTAAAATTTTGGTTTTCATTTAGATCAGTCATCCCTTTTTTCTCCCTCTCCTAAAAAAACATTTTTTAATCTGGCGATTCGGACTTACATTTTTATTTTTTATTTTTTCCCACTGCTCCCCACCCAGTGCCCCCCTCCCTCACCTCCCTTAGTGAACCCTTCCCTGGAGAACCCCCCCTCTTCCTTTCTTTGGCCTCCACTAAGGCCTATGGGGCTCACCCCCTCCCCCCTTTCGGGTCAGGAACTTAAAATCAGTGCACCCCCTAGCAACATAAGATCGTTTCCAATCATCCCGAGCCCCCTGAAATAGACTGCAAGAAATCCTCAGCATCTTCTACTCGTTTAAAAATTTGCATTTTATTATTATGCATTACTTTTAGTGATGCTGGGAATTTTAACTGTGCTGTAGCTCCCATCTTTTTTAATGGATCCAGAAGTTTTCCCAACTCCCATTGCCTTGAGGCTGTAATTGCCGAGATGTCAGATCTTATTTGGAATGTTATCTCCTCCACACAAAGGGAGTTTAGCTTAAGGGCTTTGTTTAGGATTTCTTCCTTTAAGGTATAAGTTAGAAAATGTACCAAGATTTTCCTAGGCCTTAACTTGTTGGGGTTCAACCTAAAGGGATCTCTATGTGCTCTTTGAATATCAGCCATGAGTGCCTCTTCAGAGCACTCAATGTTTGTGGCTAGTTTTATTAATTTAGCTACAAATTCCTTTAGGTTGCTTCCCTCCACCCTCTCTGGCACTTTAAGCAGGCGGATATTATTTCTCCTTTGTGAGTTTTCTAACGATTCCAGCTTATCCTGCATCTCCAACCCTTTCTCTTTTAGTGTGACTATTTGTTTCGCATTAACTTCTGTCTGTGTTACCAATTCGGATACAGTTGTTTCAAGTGCTGCAGTTCTAATGGCCAGCGAATCGAGCTTCGCCTCGAACTTTCCACAGGAATTTTTAATCTCCACTTGATTGTTCTCCGAGACTAGGAATCTGCCTCTCACCTCTTCTGCCAATGCTTGCAGTAGATCACATAATGAGTGTTGGGAGTTTTCCTTTGTAGCCACCGTCTGCCCTTGTCCTAGGCTCATCTCAGAATAATTTATATCATTTTGGCAATTATCAGCCCCGGTTTTTAAAGAAAGTGAGTACCTAAGATTGGACTGATCTGAGGCATCCTGCAATCCCTTTTCCTGTGTTGATGGTAATACTGATGCTGATACTGGTGTTGTACTAATCTCTTTGTCCAATCTATCTTCTTCTACCGGTCCTCCTGCAGCTCTACAATCTCCATTTTGCAATTCTTCCATATCCGTAAGCAGAAGATATCTATTCGAGGTAGGAATATTAATATTACTTAAGAGAACTTCGCAGGCAACTATACTCTGGTATAGCAGTGTCTGGTTCCGGTAACGATTTTAATATTACAGTGGAGGGTACAGCTTTGAAATAATTTTTTAAAGAGGTTATTTTAGGGGCCTGTTGAGCTTGCTGGCCCTGCTGGATTAACTGGATTGACTGAATTACCAGGGTATCTCTTTTCTTTTCTAAGGCCCTATGCCTAACGGCTCCTAAATCTTTTTTAGTTTGTTTAAATGGAGCTGAAGATTTTTTAAAGTTTTCAAATGTGCCACTGGTTTGGATTTGATGTCTTCGTTCACGTCTGAATCCAGCATATGTGAGCTTAACTTAGAACTTCTTAGCAGATACCTAGATTGCCTTGGTTGTTCACACTTTCTGTCGGCTATTGTCCAAACCCCTGTATTACCTCTCTGTTTCTCCCCCCCCTCTGGGTTGTAGAGCCTCAGAATATCCTGTTTGATTTTCAGAGTTGCCTCCTACCTGCTGTGTACGATGCTGCTGGATATATTCCAACTTCTGGACCAGAGCCCAAGACTGTGATCCCTCCAGTTCCGCTTTTAATTCCAGCGCTTCGGTTCCACAGGCTTTGCTCTCGTCTCTGCTCTTTCCCCGGCTGTTTCTCCCTCCTCGAGGGGCTCTAACTGGGATCCTAATTAAGGCAAATCGCCCGCGTCGTAGCTGATCTGCCGCGCGGGACCAGACAGGCAAACAGACTCCAGCCCTCTGTGAGCTTCCTTGCTCCCTCCAAGAACCCTCCACCCCCGTCTAAACAGTCTCCAAGGTCTCAGATCCTATCGTGCTCCGACTCTTCTTACAGCCTCTGCCGCCCCACACAAGCGAAACCGCGGACGCCTCCTCAAACATGAGCCACCGGTGAGACGCGGTAAAACACAGCTTATCGCTTCGCGTAAGCTTCCATGCGTGTATTTCTCCCAACTTGTATCCTAATCGTTGTCAGGGGTGCCCGGGTTGATTTACGGCCTCATCTGTTCCTTGCTGTGCATATTTTTTACAAAAGGATTCCTTACATTAGTTCCTGACCCTTGGGAGCCTCCGCGACCCGCTACTCACCGGCCGCCATGTTCTCAGACTCCTCCCCCCAAGAGCAATATAGCCTGGTTTTAAATCAAACTACACTTTGCTTGCTTGAATGTTCAAGTTCCTACATTTAATCATAAAATTCAAACAAAAAGCTCCAGAATGCAAAGTACAGTGGCGCCTGTGTGCCCAACACACGCATGACCACTGTTTCTCTACTCCAAAATGGAGTGTGCAGGCAAATCGCTATGCCGCTTTGCTTTAATGTAATTACTTCTCAGCTTTGGTCTCGTTGTGTTATGTTGGCATGTGTCTGTTTTTGTGCTTACGTTTGAGCGTTATTTCTATGTGCACACATGTCTTATATCTTGTGCCTTTGTTTGCTTGCATAACTGGTTAGGTGCAACTTTATATGTAAGCATGTTTATTAATGTGTTTTAATCATTGTCTCGTTGTGGGATATATGAATTCCTCTATGAACGTGTGTGTGTGTCTCACCATAGTGCCGCAGTATGCCTGCGTGTACGTCTTTAGGGTGAGCGGGAAGTGCACCAAGGCACACAGTGATTACATCTCAGAGCCCCAGTCTCCGTCCCGGGGTGGCTTCCCTTATCTGTTCTGTGTGATATGCTTTGAAGTGCAGATATTCCCTGCCCAAGGGGATGTGCGAACCTCGGGCGTTTTGAACATGGACTCCAAACAACGATTTGTTAACAGACCCCTGGCATCCTCCTTTTAAATGGAAATCCTACACCTTCGCACCTACAATTACACTACCAAGTTTTTTTTCATTAACTCTTCAAGATTCCTGTCCTAGAGACCCACTTACCTTAATCCTCTCCCTTGCCATCCTTCTCCCAGCAAGAAGTATGGATACACACCAGCGAAATGGCACTAGGTTGGCCGGATGCCATTTAAATAACAAAACACAACGCACATCATTTGACATCAAATTACATAATTCAACTCAACAACACAATTACACAACTCACCACATACATCCAATCCACACCACAAAATTCCACATTATGCCACAAAATTTAACCGCACACCACATAATTAAACTCCACTACATACCACTCCACAACACAAAATACCATTCCACATAATTGCACTCTATAACAGTCACACTTCACATAATTCAAGTACACTCAATATCATATAATTACTACCCCCATATTTCCACGGCACACCATGGCACATAATTCCACTACAAAAATCCACTCCACACCACACAATTCCACAACTAACCATTCCTATCCAAACCACATAATTCCACTACACACCACATGCATACACTCCGTAACACATAGATAAAAGACATTCTCATTTACAGTGTCAATAGCTGTAATGCAAGGAAATGCGAGACCTGTTGCATTTCCAAAGCTTGTTATAAATTGGTGTTAGATTTCTTTGAGTGTCTTACTGCCTTTGTGTGTGTGTGTGTGTAATAGATGCTTAGCACTACCCTCTGATATGCCGGACTGCTCGCCTATACTACCACAAAAGGGAGTATTTGGGGTGTCATTTGTGTCTCTAATACCTTTGGGGTTTGCCTGGACTCTTTACACGGTGTACCTCTTTTTGGTCCACTATATAAAGAGCCAGCTTCCTGCACTTGGCATTCAGTTAAAGTTGAGGACCGAAGCCATCAAGGTTCAGGCCATTGAGCTAGGCTTGTACTGTTCATTGCTTATTCTTGGCAAGTAACAGTAAATCTGAAAGACTATTAGTTATGGATTCCTCACCTTAGAATTACCCCCAGGCGTCAGACTGGATCCGGAGAATTTGTTTCTTCAGCAGTACCCCTGCGCGTCGGTAGGTGGCGTCGGTCGACTCCGCGTTAGTCGTTGGCGTCGGGATCACCGTATTGACGTTGCGGTATCTACTTAGACGCCGCTCCTGCGCTCTGACGTCAGTTCTTTCTTTTTCCGCGACAGCCAGCGCAAATCCGGAGAGAGCGGTACCTCAAGTCACTTTTTTGACTCTTTTTGTGACTTTTTGTCAACATCTTTTGGAGTCGTCCGACTCCTGGTGCACAGGGATGTCATCTCGGTGGACTGGCTTCAAGCCTTGTGGCTCCTGCCACAAGCTGATGTCGGTGACTGACCCCCATCTCGTGTGCCTCCGGTGCCTCTGGTGTCTGGAATGCGACCACGACCCGAAGTCGTGCTTTGACTGCTGGGCCATGGCCCTGAAGTCTTTGCTGGAGCGGTCCCGAAAGCTTCTGGAGGCCCGGCAGTTGGCTCCGCACCGCTCGAGGTCCCGGTCGAGGGGGAGGTCGCGGGACCGGTCGCGGAGCCATCACCACCACTCCTCGTCGAAGTCTTCGGGTAAGTCTAAGCACAAAAAGAAGGCCAAGAAGCATCGTCGCTCTTCGCGTTCTCCCCCTCCGTCGGCCGACGCGGGATGCGGAAAGTAGTCCTCCTTGGTCTGCTCCGAGCCTCCCTCCCTTTCCGGGAGCCGAAGCAACCCCTGCCCAACTTCATAGCTTTTACGAAGCCCTCCACTCCATCTTTAGGCAGCCCGACTCCACCGGCGCGCCTTCGGGCCCCGCGGACTAGGCTGGGGGTTCTAGGCCTTTGATGCCGGTGGCTTTGGCTCCGGCGCCGCAGGGCCCCCAGGCATCCAGGCCTGAATCCTGATCGGCGCTGGTCGACCTTACGACACCTCCTCTGGCGCCGAATCCATTGGCGACGCCTCCGACGCCGGTTGTGTGCCCAACCAACGTCGACCCCGGCCTCCCCCTCGACGTGGACACGGAGCCAGACTGGCGTCGACCGACGTCTGTACCAGTGCCGACCGGTATTTTTGTACCCCTGGTGTTCCCTTTTGCCCTGAGTGGCTACCAGAGCAGGGTGAGGAGGACTGGGAGGGGACTTCGGACCCTCTGGCAGACCAGTTAGAAGAACCGGACTGGAGAGAGGACTTGGGTGAGGCCAGTGGTCTGGACACCTCTCCAGACCTTGGCATGCTATCGTCTCCTACCGTGGCTACGGAGGAGGGTGCATCATACGCAGTGGTTTTGGGTAGGGCGGCTGAGGCCTTAAACCATGAGCTTCCTACGGTGGCAGTCAGGGCTAACCTCCTGACCGAGGTGCTTCAACCGGCAGCGGCCTCTTCGGAGCCCCTGCTGCCATTCAATGAGGCCCTCACGGACATCCTTTTGGACACATGGTCCAAGCCCAACACAGGGGCTCCTGTGGATAGGATGATTGCCCGATGCCAGCGCCCAGCCCCATTTTCCTCTCCCAACACCCCACCCCCGAGAACTTGGTGGTCCAAGCCCCGACTTCCAAGGGCGCATTCCCTACTGCTCCACCTGATAGGGAATCCAAGAAGCTGGACCATCTTGGGAAGAAAATGTTTTCTTCCTCCAGCTTAGGACTGCGGTCGGTGAACACGGCATGTCTCTTGGGCCGTTACTCCCATTCTGTGTGGGACACGGTCGCTGCCACAGTGCCTGGAGGAGGCCCGGCCGTGCTCTCCTGTGCAGTTGCCGAAGGGAGAGACGGAGCGAAGTTCGCCATACGATGTGGGCTGGACACCGCCGACTCGCTTGGCAGGACGATTTCAACTTCAGTAGCCCTGAGACGCTATGCTTGGCTGAGGTCCACTGGCTTTTCGGGTGACGTCCAAGCTACACTTTTATACATGCGCTTTGATGGCCGTCGCTTGTTTGGCGACAAAGCAGACAACGCGCTCGAGCGCTTTAAGGACTCCAGGGCTACAGCCAGGTCCTTGGGCCTTGCTTCTACCTCTCGCCCCGCACAGTCTGCTTTTCGCCCCTTTCGTGGCTACAGAATGGGTGCCCCGCCACGTTCCGTCCAGAGCCACAGGCCTGGGCAAGCTGTCCAGGCTCTGCGCGGCCGGGTACGTGGGACCCACCTTCGTGGGTCTGGGAGCCAGCGGGCGGGCCAGTCCACCAGCACCCCCTCTGCAGCAGCCTCCAAGTCCTCCTAGTCCGACCTTTCAGGGCCACCATTCGCCAGTGGGCGGCAGGATTCGTCATCCCCTCCCCCACTGGCTCAACATCATGTCGGACAGGTGGGTTTTGCAGATAGTCCGAAGGGGCTACTCCCTCCCCTTCGAGACTACCCCTCCATCCATGCCACCTCAATTCCATCGCATGTCGTAGGATCATTTGGCCCTTCTCCGCCAGGAAGTTACGGCTCTCTTGGCCAAGGGAGCCATTGAGCGAGTTCCTGCCCCAGAAGTAGCTCGTGGTTGTTATTCCCACAACTTTCTGGTGCCCAAGAAGGACAAGGGCCTCCGTCCTATCTTGGATCTCAGGAACGTCAACCGCTTCCTCCGGAAGGAGAAGTTCAAAATGTTGACGTTGTCTCGGGTCCTGTCTGCCCTCGACCCTGGAGACTGGATGGTAGCGTTGGACTTGCAGGTCACTTATTTTCACATCCCCGTCCTGCCGGCCTACATGCTTTACCTACGGTTCACGGTAGGCCACGAGCACTTTCAGTTTACCGTGCTCCCATTTGGCCTTACCAGCGCCCCTCTGGTGATGGCGGTGGTCGCAGCTCATCTGCGCAGATCAGGAGTTCCAGTCTTCCCCCTATCTCGACGACTGGCTGTTGAAGGTGGGCTCGCCCCAGGCTGTCGTCTCCCACCTCCAGACTACGGCCGACCTCCTGCATTCGCTGGGGTTCACCATCAATGTGCCGATGTCACACCTGATTCCCTCTCCGAAGCTCCTTTTCATCAGAGCGGTTCTGGACACAGCGCAGTTTCGGGTTTATCCTCCCAAGCAGCGACTCCGGGCTATTCGGCAATAATTCCGATCTTTCAGCCTCTATCCCGGGTTTCGGTCAGAATGAGTCTGAAGCTACTGGGTCTCATGACCTGCATCCTGCTGGTGGACTTTGCCAGGTGGCATATGCGGGCTCTGCAGTGGGACCTGAAGTTCCAGTGGGCACATCATCAGGGGAATCTTTCCGATTGCGTTCAGATCTCGGAGGGCACTGCACACCAGTTGCAGTGGTGGCGAACAAACCAGGATTGGGTCGATGGCAGGTTCTTCTCCCTTCCTCAACCAGAGTTCACAGTGGTGACAGATGCGTCACTTCTGGGGTGGGGCGGCCACATGGGGAGAGGCGGAGATCAGAGGCCTCTGGTCTCCAGCGGAGTCCAGGCTCCACATCAACCTTCTGGAGCTTCGGGCGATCTGTCTTGCACTGAAGGCATTCCTTCCTTCTGTCAAAGGAAGAGTAGTGCAGGTGTTTACGGACAACACCACTGCCATGTGGTACTGCAACAAACATGGCGGGTGGGGTCGTGGACCCTATGTCAGGAGGCACTTCGTCTCTGGAAGTGGCTGGAACACCAGGGCATGTCCCTGGTGGTTTGGTTAAACATATGGCAGGTTCTCTGAACGCCAGGGCGGACGAACTCAGCCGCCGGTGCATGATGGATCACGAATGGTGTCTTCACTCGAAGGTGGTGCAAGGTCTCTTTCAGCAGCGGGGAGAGCCTTGGTTACATCTATTCGCCACCGAAGAGAACGCGCAATGTCAGCAGTTCTGCGTGTTGGAATTTCCAAGGCGGCACTCACTAGGCGACTCTTTTCGTCACGAGTGGAGTTGTGGTCTTCTATACGCCTTTCCGCCTATACCATTTCTGCCCAGAGTGCTGAAGAAGATCAAGCGCGACAAAGCCCAAGTCATTCTTGTGGCCCCGGACCGGGCACGAAGAGTCTGGTATCCCGAGCTCTTGCACATGGCCATCGATCCTCCGATCAGACTGCCCCTTCGGGAGGATCTTCTGTCGCAGCAGCAGGGGACGGTCCTCCATCTGAACCTGTCCAGCCTCCACCTCCATGCGTGGAGATTGAGCGGCGACAGTTGACAGCTTTTGACCTTCCTCCCGAAGTCTGTAACGTTATCTTGGCAGCCAGGCGTCCCTCCACCAAAACGGTATACGCCTGTAGATGGAACAAATGTGTGGCATGGTGCGCAGCAAAGGCTGTGGATCCCCTTTCTGCCCCCCTTTCAGAGGTCCTCCTCTTCATTCTTTCCTTGGCCCAGCAGGGCTCTGCTCTGGGTACTCTCAAGGGCTATCTTTTGGCCATTTCGGCTTTTCTCAGTCTTCCAGATCAACCTTCTCTTTTCAAGTCTCCTATTGTAAATCGTTTCCTTAAGGGCATTACTCACTCGTTTCCTCCCATTCCTTTCGTAATGCCCCGGTGGGACTTGAACCTGGTTCTGACCTACCTTATGTGCATTCCTTTCGAGCTGCTACATAACTGTCCTCTCAGACTTTTGACACTCAAAACTGCCTTTTTCGTTGCCATCACCTCTGCTCGCAGGGTGAGTGAGCTTCAGGCTCTTTCTTCCAAACCTCCTTTCCTGGCTGTTCATCCGGACAAAGTTGTCCTTCGCACTAGGCCTTCTTTCCTTCCCAAAGTGGTTACCTCTTTCCACATAGGACAGACCATCACTTTGCCCACCTTCTTCTCGCCTCCGCATCCTTCTAAAGAGGAGAGGCTCCACCGTCTGGATCCAAAACGAGCGCTTTCATTCTATCTGGATCGCACAAAGCAATTCCGGGTGGATGACCAGCTCTTTGTTGGCTATGTGGGCGCCAAGAAAGGTCGGGCCGTGCAAAAGCGGACCATCTCTCGATGGGTCGTTCTTTGCATCAAAATCTGTTATTCCTTAGCGAAAAAGGAACCTCCAGTGGGGCTGAGCGCCCATTCCACCAGGGCGACGGCAGCCACTACTGCTTTGGGACATGGAGTCCCTCTTCATGACATCTGCAGGCAGCCACGTGGGCTTCATTGCACACGTTCACCAAACATTACTGCCTGGACAGCCAAGTCCGGCGAGACTGCGTCTTTGGCCGTTCAGTTCTCCAGGACTTTCTGGTGTGAACTTAGTTCGCAGACCCACCTCCGGGGTTGGTATTGCTGGGGTATCTATTCTAAGGTGAGGAATCCATAACTAATGGTCTCTTTCAGATGAACAAGTTATTTACCTTCGGTAACAATATATCTGTAAGAGACATATATTAGTTATGGATTCCTCCCTGCCCCACCCATCCTCCCCGTTCTGCGAATTGACTTCTAGGGTAAGGGACTCCCTTTCAGGGCCCTAGTTTTTGTGCACCAGTGCTCAGTGTCTTGCATGGCTCTGCGCTTCTGGTGTGTAATGTCGTGTAAAGAACGGATGTCGGCGCACAGGGGCGGCGTCTAAGATACCGCGTCGTCATTCAGGCGATCACGACCCCCAACGACTAACGCGGAGTCGACTGACGCCACCTACCAACGCGCAGGAGTACTGCTGAATAAAAAAATTCTTCAGTTCCCGTCTGACGCCTGGGGGTAATTCTAAGGTGAGGAATTCATAACTAATATATGTCTCTTACAGATATATCGTTACCGAAGGTAAGTAACTTGTTCTTCTGTCTTAATGGGGTTCAGCTTCAAGTAGGCTGGACATCTAGGTTTGGATGAGGTGCAGGCAGTGTTTGCAGCGCTGGATGTCTGAAGCAGAGGAGTCTTTCAAGTAGAGTTGTGTATCATTGGCATACTGTTGAATTTTGATGCTGTTATCTATGACTTGAGCCCCAAGGGCCACTCTGCGGGACTCCACAGATGTTTGTGTTCTTTTGGAACCTGAGGGTGCCCTTGTGAATACTGGTTCTCCTCCTACCTTTTCAACCAACACCAGTGTAAAGGACATTGTTAGTGGATCCCGTTTGATACTTTGGGGTGTGGAGAAGGGTGGGATGTTTGCATTTTGATGTCAACATTGTGGGAAATGTTTGATTTGTTTTCCCCCATTTGACTTCCTACTCTTTGATTGTATCATCCTGCACAGCTTTAGTGTCTACAATCGGCATCACCCGAGTTAAAAAGCATAACCCAGAACTGTGCAAAAAGCTTGAGCTGTTGAAAAGCTTTTAGGAGGGCATTGCGCAGAAGGGAGCACGTTCTACATGTGAAGAATGAATAGCTTGTCCAGACCTGGGTTCATTCTCCCATTCTGGTAGATGTAGTTTTGTGTTTACCAATGGAAATAACTTGATGTCGCAAAATAAAACTTGACTGGAGAAAGGTTTTAAACTGAGATGTTCATTGTGCCATGTGACACACATTTAAAATACCATATTCTGCCATATGAATTGTGAAACTCTGAGCTTGTACAGTGATTTAATTTATCCTGCCAGGGACATTATTTAAAACTGGTGTAATTTCTCCCAACCGTATGCTTCACCGTTGTCATTGTTCCGTTACTCTGTCAAGTATTTTGTGATCTTGTGTTTTTCTTAATCAACAGCTACATGCGTGTAATTTGCTGCTGTATTTAATGTCTTGTGCACAGAAACCTATTAGCATCTAGTTAGGAACATTCAAGTTAATGGATCACTGAAAGAAGTGATTTTAGGATGCTGTGCTTGTTACATGGGCTATAAAGCAATTAACTACTTTTAAGCTAGTATTCGGTCCTGATAAATCAAAGCAAGTAATCAGAAGCTACACTTGTTGATTAATTAGGGCTCTGTGCTTGATTCTTTTACACAAACTCTCAATGGGAAACAACCTTTACAACGCAGTCATTACATCGCACTACCTTTACATAGCAGTCATTACATCGCAACATCCTTTACATCGCATGTCACTACAACGCATAGTACCCTTACACTATCCAACACTTACCCTACTGTTGCACTCACTGGAGTTAGAATAGTAATTTTTACCCCTACACTATCCAACACTTACCTTAAATGCGATGTAATGGCATGCATTGTAATGGTATGCGTTGTAAAGGTATAATGCGATGTAATGGCATGCGTTGTAAAAGAATGCATTGTAAAGGATGTTGCGATGTAAAAACTGCGTTGTAAAGGCATGCATTGTAAATGTATGCGTTGTAACGTCATACATTCCTCTCAATACAAGACCATTGTACCTGACGCATATCAAGGCCTTCATGGCCTTAAAATTTAATTAACCTGTCCTGAAAAGGCTATGGTGAGCTAAAGCTTTAAAGTGTGAAACGCTGGCTGGAGTTGTAGGCAAAAAGTCACGCGCATAGGCTCCACCGAGTAGTGTCTGAAAGCAGGAATTACTAGTTACCTGGTTGAAATGACATGAGTACGATAACCAGAGCTAGTGGACAACATGGACCGTGGCAAATCACACTTAAAAGAAAATACTTGGACTAAGAGCAAGTACTCCATCCATCCTATGCATCTTCTGTTCATCCTCGTAAGGAGAAACCAATAAAATTCTAGAGGCTCGTTGAAATTAGGATAACCAGGCATCTTAGGTTAATGAAATCCAATATGAATTTTGCAAGGGAGCAAAAAAAGTATGGAATTAAACCGTAGGCAACTGCAAACTAGTTAAAAGCAAACAATGTGTTCTACAATTAATTCTAACATTTAGCACCTAAAAAAGGATTATATATCCAATGGTCCAAGACGTCCCTTCTTTCAAAATACGTGCAACATCTCCTTTCAAAATTAAGAATGAATTTCCTTCTGTACACTCTATCGGATGGGGGTACACTGCAGCCTTTATTGTTCGTGTTTCTACGTGGTCTGGTTATCAGTTTGGGAGAGGAACTTTATGATGAGCAGAGACAACAAATAGGACCTACAGAGTAGAATTCTATGTGTAAAACTAGTCCAAATTCATTAAATAATTTACAATTCTACTCCAGCTGAGACCCCTGTGTAAAAGTAATGAATTGTCCTAGTGAAAGACTGTAAGCCTTTGCAGCATAATAATTCAATAAAAAATTACTGAGAGGAATACTTAAATTCTAAAGTACTGTTTCAGGTAAATAGCTGGATGGAAGTCACTACTGATCAGTGAGTCAGCTCTGACAACAAATGCATCAACACAGTTGGGAATGGAATGGTGCATAATGCCTCAGGTTGAAAATGTACAAGATGACACGTTCATATATGCTGTCCTCCAGAGGGTTCTGATGGTTGCTGCGCTCTTCCTTCTGTTCATATATGCTGTCCTCCAGAGGGTTCTGATGGTTGCTGCTCTCTTCCTTCTGTTCATATATGCTGTCCTCCAGAGGGTTCTGATGGTTGCTGCTCTCTTCCTTCTGTTCATATATGCTGTCCTCCAGAGGGTTCTGATGGTTGCTGCTCTCTTCCTTCTGTTCATATATGGTGTCCTCCAGGGGGTTCTAATGGTTTCTGCTCTCTTCCTTCTGTTGTTCATATATGCTGTCCTCCAGAGGGTTCTGATGGTTGCTGCTCTCTTCCTTCCGTTGTTCATATATGCTGTCCTCCGGAGGGTTCTGATGGTTGCTGCTCTCTTCCTTCTGTTGTTCATATATGGCTGTCCTCCAGAGGGTTCTGATGGTTGCTGCTCTCTTCCTTCGGTTGTTGATATATGCTGTCCTCCGGAGGGTTCTGATGATTTCTGCTCTCTTCCTTCTGTTCATATCTGCTGTCCTCCAGAAGGTTCTGATGGTTTCTGCTCTCTTCCTTCTGTTGTTCATATCTGTTGTCCTCCAGAGGGTTCTGATGGTTGCTGCTCTCTTCCTTCTGTTCATATATGCTGTCCTCCAGAGGGTTCTGATGGTTGCTGCTCTCTTCCTTCTGTTCATATATGCTGTCCTCCAGAGGGTTCTGATGGTTGCTGCTCTCTTCCTTCTGTTCATATATGCTGTCCTCCAGAGGGTTCTGATGGTTGCTGCTCTCTTCCTTCTGTTCATATATGCTGTCCTCCAGAGGGTTCTGATGGTTGCTGCTCTCTTCCTTCTGTTCATATATGCTGTCCTCCAGAGGGTTCTGATGGTTGCTGCTCTCTTCCTTCTGTTCATATATGCTGTCCTCCAGAGGGTTCTGATGGTTGCTGCTCTCTTCCTTCTGTTCATATATGGTGTCCTCCAGGGGGTTCTAATGGTTTCTGCTCTCTTCCTTCTGTTGTTCATATATGCTGTCCTCCAGAGGGTTCTGATGGTTGCTGCTCTCTTCCTTCCGTTGTTCATATATGCTGTCCTCCGGAGGGTTCTGATGGTTGCTGCTCTCTTCCTTCTGTTGTTCATATATGGCTGTCCTCCAGAGGGTTCTGATGGTTGCTGCTCTCTTCCTTCGGTTGTTCATATATGCTGTCCTCCGGAGGGTTCTGATGATTTCTGCTCTCTTCCTTCTGTTCATATCTGCTGTCCTCCAGAAGGTTCTGATGGTTTCTGCTCTCTTCCTTCTGTTGTTCATATCTGTTGTCCTCCAGAGGGTTCTGATGGTTGCTGCTCTCTTCCTTCTGTTCATATATGGTGTCCTCCAGAGGGTTCTGATGGTTGCTGCTCTCTTCCTTCGGTTGTTCATATATGCTGTCCTCCGGAGGGTTCTGATGATTTCTGCTCTCTTCCTTCTGTTCATATATGCTGTCCTCCAGGGGGTTCTGATGGTTTCTGCTCTCTTCCTTCTGTTGTTCATACCCATTGTCCTCCAGAGGGTTCTGATGGTTGCTGCTCTCTTCCTTCTGTTCATATATGGTGTCCTCCAGGGGGTTCTGATGGTTGCTGCTCTCTATCTTCTGTTCATATATGCTGTCCTCCAGGGGGTTCTGATGGTTGCTGCTCTCTTCCTTTTGTTGTTCATATATGCTGTCCTCCAGAGGGTTCTGATGGTTGCTGCTCTCTTCCTTCCGTTCATATATGCTGTCCTCCGGAGAGTTCTGATGGTTGCTACTCTCTGCCTTCTGTTGTTCATATATGGCTGTCCTCCAGAGGGTTCTGATGGTTGCTGCTCTCTTCCTTCGGTTGTTCATATATGCTGTCCTCCAGAGGGTTCTAATGGTTTCTGCTCTCTTCCTTCTGTTGTTCATATCTGTTGTCCTCCAGAAGGTTTTGATGGTTGCTACTCTCTTCCTTCTGTTGTTCATATATGCTGTCCTCCAGAGGGTTCTGATGGTTTCTGCTCTCTTCCTTCTATTGTTCATATATGGCTGTCCTCCAGAGGGTTCTGATGATTTCTGCTCTCTTCCTTCTGTTCAGATCTGCTGTCCTCCAGAAGGTTCTGATGGTTGCTGCTCTCTTCCTTCTGTTCATATATGCTGTCCTCCAGAGGGTTCTGGTGGTTTCTGCTCTCTTCCTTCTATTGTTCATATCTGTTGTCCTCCAGAGGGTTCTGATGGTTGCTGCTCTTTCTTCCTTCAGGTGGATGAGATTTACACGGTTCCTGATGTTGGGACGGTGGTTGGTGGGACTCTATATAGGTAAGAGTATGCCAAAAGAAATGTGTATTGTCTTTATTTATTGTTTCCTTGATCTTTTTTTGTATCCTATTCATTTGGATCCCAAAGTCCTTCCACCAGATGCTTGCAACAACAGTATCTGCAGGGTAGCATTGGAGCACGTGCCTCCGCTCAGAACATGGGCCTAAACTTATGAGCAGCCTCGCCTGTAAAAAAAAATCCTGCCCTCTCAGATGCCCCACAGAGCTTTAATTCTCTGTCCCCCTTGTCACTGCCGCTCCGTCACACATACATCGTCTCCTATCTTCTGGATAGCTTTCCAAATGTGGGGGTCTCGTTTTGCTGTAAATTTGAAGCGCTAAATCTCATTAACCCATTTAACTGCAGTTCTTTGTGGCTTTCGATCTGTACCTCAGAAGACTTGTTTCAAAGAATGTGAGACTTGTTGATGGAGCAGCTTCTGCTGTACATGTGCTGCAGTTAGAGATTTTTATATAGCCACTACGCTTCGCCTACCAGTAAAAAAACTAAAAACACTAGTCCATAGTTTCAAATGAGTACAAGACCTTATCTGCAGACTGTACATGGTAATTGGAACACTCCTATTTATGAAGGATTAATGTCCAGGTAAATGATGCCCCCGTGGTTGATTAAAGGATGCCACAAGCCCCTTATTTTGGTAGGATCACATGGCTGAGTCCTGAGGGGATGGATCGTGGTGCTCCATGCTTTAGAAGTCACCAATAAAGATCTAACCCCCCCTTCACCACTGCCCCCTCCCCCAACATCCAGATTTTTTTTTCCATTGAACTATCCTTGGCGCCTTCTGTATTGACACGGTCATTCCGTTCAATGTTACTGTATTGTTTTTTTAAACATTTGTATTTATCATTTTTACTTAATATACCAAATTTTGCATCCTAAAACACTCACTGCAGTTCAGACTTGCATGGGATACTTTGCACATTCATTCTGGAAGGGAAGGGCTCTGTTCAAGATCATAAATTTCTTACACCGTGGTCTTAATTAAGCACAATGTGTTACTTCGATTCTGGTTATGAGATGTACAGCCACATGCACTCATACACTTTCTTGTTCAGTTTAGTAATTTGACGTGGAGGTATAGAGTCCATTCCACCATGCCCAAGTATTGATTACTGGTGTTTCTGCATTTTGTATAATTCATTGGAGAGAGGGGGTGGGGTTTCTACCTCTTTTGCCCTAGTATGTTCTCTGTTTTTTTTTTGTTGCTTTTTTTATAGGGCTGGTCCAGACTTATGCTTGCAACCATTAGTTTGTCTGCACAAGGTCTAAACTTGATTCAATATCAAACTGGTCCTGAAATGAGTTCTAGAAGCTTATAGTAGGTTTGAAGTTCAAAAACATGGTCTTGGTACGTTTGTAGACAGCGGTGTCTCTTATTGGAAGAGTTTGAAATAGTCACCATGTCCCGAGCCTGAGGAGCGACAGAAGGCAGATGCCGCATGACAGCTTATATACTACTTTGGTCATGACTGTGTGTAACCCTCTGTAATAGCCCAAGATGTTATACCCATGGTTCTCACTATTTGGTGTCCCCCTTGTTGTTTTGCCCCTTTTCATTCATACTCTATATTCAGGTACAGTATTTTATACTCGTTGTACTCTTTTGACAATGGTACTGCATTGCACTGTACTGTTTGTAATTGATGTTGGTCAATAAAAAAGAATTGCAACATTAAAAGAAAGGAAATAGTCACTGTCTGTCGTCCCCGCCCAGACCCAGCCAGAAGTAGGCAGGTCAGTGCTTTTTAGGTCTTGGTTTTGACGTCAAAGTACCTATTGCTCAAATACACGTGCAGTGTCCACCTCTTTCAACTGCCAACTTCCTCGACTAGCCCCATTCAACCATTGGCTTTAGACTTTGTTAATTAAGTCTTAACTCACCCCAGTGGAGTATTTATCACTTACCAAATGCAGTTGGCTTTATGGGTGCATCCTTCTGCCTACTGTGGGAGTACTTTGCAACTGTGGCCCACTTTGCACCCTCCTACTGGCTCCCTCAAGTGTCTCGCTCTGTTATGCTAATGCTGCATGCATCAGCACATTGAACTCAGAATTTTGGTTTTTCCATAGCAGGTACAATCCCAGTGCAGTGCCTCAGATGGTGGCACGGGGTGTGTTTCTGCTTTATATTGTGTTTCCCCGCCAAGGACCGTTTTTCCTCCATGGTGGTGTGGGATAGGTGAGCAGGGGTTAGAAGCAGGAATATTTGAGTTGTCCTTGTAGTGATTATCCTGACAGGGCCGCACATTGTGGCACCCAGACCTTCAGCAGCTCAGCATCTGGCAACCCATACCACTTCTGTAGAAAGTGGAATTTGTTTCCCACAGGTTGGGAGGTCGGTTCCTCCATCTGAATGTTTCACCTAAAGCAATTGTTGCCATGATGTGGTTGTCAAGCAACCTTTCACCAAGTCCATTTACTCTCATAGATGGAAATGGTGATTCTCTTGGTCTGCATCACAGGCTATTGACCCACTTTTTGCGCATTTCATTACTTTGCTGTCTCCAGGCTTAAGAAGTTTGAAAGTGGGCATAGTTCGAAAATAAGCATAGTTCTTGGAAACTTGCCTGCCATCTTGGTGTTCATAGATCTTAAGAGCAGTGGTTGCTTTTCTAACTAACCCAGATCTTCATTATTTCAAAGGTCTTCAGAAATCCTCTTTCAAAATAGTTTTTACCCCTCCAACCCCTTATTGGGTAAGATGAGAGGTACTTGATTCATCCCGGTTCACAACCTTTTCAAATGATAGCCCTCTGGAGTAATTTTTTTCTGTGTTTCATCTGTTTCTAAAAATCTTTGCGAGCGTTGTTTCAATTCACTCCCGAAACAAAGCCTCTTTGGTGAATGCTATTCCTCAACAGTTTTTACTGTGAAGGCCAGAAATTTTATGATGGTGCACTTGGAAAGCCTGACTGTTGGCCATCTTGCTGTGTTAGTCTCTCAAGAGATGAGAAATCTGTTTTGTTAACTACACATTAGAAGAACAAGTTACTTGCCTACATCAACTGATTTCCTCGACGTACCATATTTTACGTTATGACCGATCCGTTATTGTCCTTGCTCTGTGGTAGTTCAGGAGGAGTTTTATAGTTATTAGTGCCATGGTCTTGTGTACTGGCCAAGAAATTGGTCAAAATTGATGTCATGGGCACAATGTGGAGTCTTTGTGGAGCAATTAAACGTGTCTCCTTCGGGCCCTCTGGGATCACTGTGTGCCTATTTGTGGATATTAAACATTTTCTGTATTAGTCGGGCAGTGAGGGGGAGAGTTGGAGAAGGTAATGTCCAAGGTAAGTAACTTGTTGTTTCTAAATATTCCACTGCAGGAGTCTCCCTTTCTAAGTGACCCTCAGTTACACCTCCGTATAGGAAGGAGTTCTCCTATATGAGAAATTGATATCAAAATGTGTCCCAAGTCATTAAAAAGGCAAGTATATTCCAGATAAATCAGCCAGAGGAGCCTTGTGGCTGCTGAAGCCAAGGAAGCTTATCTGCATGAAAATCTCACTTTGGGGTTGTAGAAATCTTGCTGTTCCAGAGTTGTGGACTAGCTTGTCCTATAGCTTCACTAACAATTGAGAGTATTGTCCACGATGGTTCCCAAAGACCAGCCAGAACATTGCCCAGGGCCGCTATGTTTTGAGTCTGTGTCGAGCATTGGAGCCTTGGGTCAAGCTCCAAGAAAAGACTTGCACTTAACTGGTCATCTGTGGAATCTGAACTTCTACTCGCACGCAAAGCCTACAGAGACAATGGCCTTATCTGAAGACCGTGTTTGACCAAGAGCGGCTGGAAAACCAAGCTGATATTATTGGCTGTTTCTGTCGATCATCTTGTCATGCACAACTACAAAGAACTATCCCAAAGAATATGGAACAGGAGGGATTCTTTAGATCTTTTTACTTAAGTAGCAGATCCAAAAGCCTTTTTAGTTCTATTTTAGAAGATTAAATTACTTCACAGCACAAATGCCAGTAATGTTCCTTAAACCTCTCTCGGTGGTATTGGTGGTTACACAAGTTTGTGAAAGATGTCTGTCCACAAACCCAAGCTGCTGGTTTCTAATTTCGTCTGGTTTGTGCATCAGTTTCTGCATGCAGACCACTGAAATGTTTTGGAAAGGACTTGATAACCTTTTCTTTTGTGTGGCTTACCGTTTTTGTCTTGCAGACCTTTTTCCCAAAAAGGTAAATTAAGCTGCTGTAAGCATGTTAAAGGACCATTCATTTCCCTTTTGCTTTATGTATTTATTTATTTTTAACTAAAGGTGAAGAATGGACTAAAGAAATATGAGGGTTTCCTGTGGAATTAAGCATTATTTTACACCAATCGGTTTGGTCTTTTCAGTCTGATCCGTACAAAGATCTTATCTTTGATTTTGACCCAAGAAGACGTCACTAAAACATCACATTGCACCATTTAGTATAATTGGTAACATCTAGATTCCATCCATGTGATTCGAGGTTCCATTCTATTTGTACCTTCCTTTTTTCTTCTCTTCGGAACAAGGTTAGTTTCACATATTGGATGTTAGAAGAGGATTTTAGCAGTCAGGCTAGCTGCTCCCAAATATTTAATACTTATGCACTCATCTAATTCTATTTTTCTCTGAAAAACAAACCATTTTAATGAATAGTCAGCAAGGGTTGCCTGTGGTTTTTTTTTTTCTCTGAATGTTCTTACCTTTGTAACTTGCTAAAAAGCAGATTGGGTCACTTGCCAAAGCGTATTCCTGTGATCTCGTTTGGGTTTGGCCTCAAAAGTATATCGGGCTTCTAAAAAAAGTGTCCTGTTAATTCTTACCGTCTGTTTCTCAAGGTTCGATTCCTCATGGCTCTCCCACCACATTTTAGGGGTAGAT
This sequence comes from Calotriton arnoldi, assembly GCA_963921515.1. Classification (NCBI taxonomy): domain Eukaryota; kingdom Metazoa; phylum Chordata; class Amphibia; order Caudata; family Salamandridae; genus Calotriton; species Calotriton arnoldi. The sequence continues at coordinate 87,125 of CAWUFW010008947.1, read as the reverse complement.
TATCTGTTGTGTATAATGAGTATTTCATGATGAACGAGGAAAGGTTACTTACCTGTAACTAAGCTTTTCTCCATCATGGGTATCTCAGTTAAATTATTTTTAACAAAATTCCATCCTCCCCTGAGGAGCGGACTGAATGAAGGTAGAGTTTTGGGATGCTCTTGCCTTCACTAGGTTGCCAACGTGAACAGAGGAGTCCTTGACAATGCTTAACTCTGAGAGGGCAGTGTTTCTCTGCTGCCCTAGATTAATATTATCGGTTTTCCTCTGAAGGAGGGAACACCTTGTAGGACAATTCGCATTTCATTTTATTCTTGTGTAATAGAAATCTTACATGGGTTTACTTGTCATTGATACTCAACTTACTTTTGAAGCTGCTCTTAATTTTCCAGTGGATCATGGATATTTAGTTTGGTTTTTTTGGTTCAAAAGCTAAAGGGAAATAGTGCCTTTAGATGTGCATTCTGTTTCTGGAAGTATTCACTGTGTGTTCCATTTGCAAAGATGTGTTCCAGGATCCTTCAAGCGGGCAGAGAGAAGGAAAATCTATGCATTTAATAAAGATATACATGGTGGAAATCTGTTGTTCTAGATAGGTAGTTGTTCGTCCACCATTCATGCTGCAACGTGTTCCATATTTTATGGACCACATATTTTAGTCTGGGCTCGTATGTCACTACCATTGTCAATCTGGGTGGTGTAGTTATAACTAGTGTGAAATAAGCTCACCTTCAAAACCAATTATTTCCAAAAAGCAAGTAGCCCTGTTCCCTGAAGTCTGTGTAGATCCACGTTGTTTCAAGTTTTTGTCCTGCTTAGTTGCTTTATTATGATCAATTGTCTGGATTCTGAAGCAGAGTGGCTTGTTTGCTTTGAATTCTCTCTCTCTGGACTTTCTTGCCGGCATCACTTCTCCCTGGAGATACCTTTTTTTCTTCTTTTAAATGCAACCATTTGCATGGGAAATAATCCATGCTGTAAGTAGACTGTTGTTCCCCTTCTTGGGTATATTGACGTATGAAATCGTGACTCACATTTTCCTACCACACTGGAAAACTTTGCTGAGCTGTTTCAAAGTTTATTGGCTCTGCAACAGATTGGAAATTGCTCAGTGACTGGACCGTTCCTTGAGTTGTCCAAGAGGTGATACCCAAAAAAGTTGCAAGCCTAAGAATTTTGGAAAGGATCCATGCAAGCATATGTGTCGTAGGTCAGTAATTTGTTTTTGTTTTTTAGGTCCTATCTGTTTTGTATTGTACTGGGGTGTTGTGCAGATATGTCACTGTCCTCCTAGATTATTGCTGTGTCCATCTGGCTTTGTCATGGGTTTAAAATGTTTCTCATTTTGCTATAGTGGCATCTGCAGAGAGGGGGAGCGCCTGGTAGTGGGCCCTACAGACAATGGAAAGTTCCTGGACTTGAAGGTGTGCAGTATGCAGAGGAATCGCTCGGCCTGCCGTGTTCTTCGAGCGGGGCAAGCTGCTACTCTGGCCTTGGGGCCATTTGATCGGTCCCTGCTGCGTAAGGTAGTTATTTTTAGCATGATACAATCCTAAGTGTTATTGTAAAGGGTTTGAATGTATGTTTAAGGATAAGTGATCAAATTTGATTTGTCTAAAGACTTGGTAACTACTAAGATGGTTTTGGAAAAAAATACATCGAATACAGCTATTCTCCAGCACTTAATCTTGCATAGTTTTGTATGCTTTTAATTATTTCCTTTCACTGGTTGGGTAGCTCTAGTAAAGTGAAACTCAGCAGCAGTAATGTGCATACATTTAACACAATTGTTTTTGTAGCACGTTTGCCTCATTGTTTCGTTACGGATGCTTAGAACTTCTATTTTTTTTCAGATTTACTACTGTATGACATATGAAAAATCTTTGAAGGGGGAACTCTATTTTGTGCAAGATTTAAAAGTATGGCAACTTTATTTCTTCTCCCTGGGACTTTCCAGATTTCTGTACGTTTGTGAGCCAGAAGAAAGAGTCTGTATTTGTGTGCCACTACGCCCTTTTCTTACTTTTCCCTAACTTAGCTGAACGCCTTGTTGAGGCTAAATTGTCCCTCTAGAGGCCTTACAAAAAATATTTGTGACTGACCCAGTTGTGTAATGTATGTATTGCTTTTTACTTAACCCCGTAAGACTCTGAAATGTCTGTTCTTCTGAAGTAAAGCCTTGGAGGGCAAAGAAATGCATGTTGTGTTTGCTCTCAAAGAGACTGATTTTGCTTGTGATATAGCACTCTCGGGTGCTCCTCTGACTCGCAATCAAAAAGAAGCTCAAAGTTTAAATGGTGAAAGGTAACCACTTGACCTGCGCCTCTCTTATGGATTTAGTGCTTTCTGTTAGAAGCTTCTTTCAGAACAATGGAGTAGTTTTTCAAAGCAAAAACAATTTCCTTTGTCACGAAAGCTTCTGACTCATTGCCAGACTGGCTGGCCTTTTCAACTAGGAAGCCTTGTCCTTTAGCTCCCACTGAGCTTGAGGACAATGTTTCAGTCTTCAATGAATGAGTCATCAAGGACTCAGTCATTGAGAGTACCATGGGAAGCTAGTCCTATATTGACAACAACGATCAGCTTGGTCATAGTTGGTGACTGCGTCAATATGAACACCTTTGTCAATAACCACCTCAACAACTAAAGCACTTTCCCAGAAAATAGTCACCCACAACACAATTGCTGCATTGACCTCCTTCATGACCATATCTTTTCTGCTGACTGACGTGTACCTATGAGACCTCAACTATACCTTTGTTTCAGGTTTCCCCACTGAAGGTGTAACCTGAACTTTCCCTACAAAGCCTCAGAGAAGTGTATTACCACACGAACAAAGATAGATAAATGAAGTGTCAAAATCCTATCGGATACCAATTTCCTTCGTATGGACGAGGATCATTATGAAGAACAGGAAAGTTGTGCCTATCAGTAATTGCCAGAATTACCTTCTGATCAAGGCTAAAGCTGCAAGCAATCATGCATGATTTTATAAGATTTCCATTCCCAGTTGCCCTGTGGGCCAACTTTTCCCTTGCCTTGATCGCTTTTCTCCTCTGGCTTCTCAGGCTATTTTGTTCCAGTACCATTTGTAGCTCCTCCTATACCAACATCTGTGGTAACCCTTAGTGCTGCTGTGGCCCCTAGTTCTCTCATCCATCTTTCACCCAAGACCTTGGCATTTCCCAAACCGAATGGATAATAGAAGTATTATTAGAAAGAGATGGTGTCCCTCTAAAGCATCCTTCTGCCTGTTCCTGAACCGCCGTGTTCTGGTGATTCGTCTTCATAGCATTTAAACAATCTATACCTGATGAGTTGGCTACTAAACAATGCCATAGGGTGCCATCCTTGAGTATGAAAATTTGCGGGATAAGACTGCAGTGTGCAGGAGACTTTCGTCCTATAGTGATATGTTTGGTTTTCATGCTAAGCTTCTTTATCGTGAACGTGTGCGGAGAGCTGTGACTGCAGCTACAATGAACACAATATGGTACGACATTGCTTGCTCCTCTTCTGTCCACCAACACCTCCCTGATGCCCCAAGCTCTTTAGTATCTTGGTGTGCGATAGAGTTAGTGAGAGGGGATATACCATAATTTCTTTAACTGGAATCCTTGTACTGTCTGCTGCCTTACATTTCATTTCTTTAAGCATATTTTCGCAAATCTATCTTTACAAATAAAAAAAATAAACTACTTTCTGCAAAGTTGAAGGTGACGTGCTTGAGGTGGAAAGGGGTTTTGAATGATATATTTTGAAAAACACCCACATCTCCTCAGGTAGCATCAGTAATGGTCCTTAATGGATTTAATTGTTTTTTCACATCCAGAGTCCACAAGTATTTCTTGGTTCCTCTGTGCCTTTCTCTTCTTCCCCATAAAGTGCAATGTGGAGTTCCGAAGGGGTACTCCCGCTCTCTGCTGGTCTTCAATTTATGTATGCTTCCCTTGACCACCTACAGGTAAAATTCCAGATGATCTTGTGTGGCATTAAGATAATGATCTACTTTGAAAGCAACGTGGGTGGAGACGCAGTCTAGAATTTTGGAGTTGCTACTTTTGTATGAGGAAAACATTTCTTCAAACCGTGAAAGACGGAACTCATGGCAGACTCAGAATGCATGTGTGCACTGCTGAAGCCTGAGGTAGTTTTAAAAGTGGCTGTGTGTGACAGGACTGCTTTTAAAAAGTAAATTGAGCCCAAACTCGATTTTTGTGTTTGGGGCGCTTAAAAATGGATAATCTACAATGTTTTGGCAGATTAGGAACCCCCAGGGTCTCCCCTAGGTGTCCCAGGGGTGGGGGGGGTCAGGCATTTATAAGGTGGACCCTTATAAAATGAGTTTTATCTGCCCTGGGTTAAGTGAAATTTTACATTTCACTCCCCACATTGTAATAAAGTGCTGCCCAAATTCGACTTTGATGCTAGGAGCAATGTGGAGGGAGGATCTGCAATATTTTTACATATTCAGAACCCCTTAAGTCTCCCCTAGGTGTTCCTGGGGTGGGGGTCCTGTAGATATATGTAGCGTACTTATAAAATATGTTTTTATAAGCCCTGGTGCTGGAAAAATGGCCCAAGTCAGTTTTCCCTTTGCAAATCCCATGCCACATAGGTTAACATGGCAAGAAGTTATTAACTAATAACTCCTGATAGGAGAATGATAGAACTTCCATTCAAAGACGTCCCAGAATGGTAGTGATAAATCCAACAATATATTGTTGAATTTCTCCTAAAATGTACAAACAAGAAGTTATAAGACTTTCTTGTTTGTAGGTCCAGAGTCAGCCTTCCAGTGGTCTGTCCTGATTGGTCAGAGTTAAGTGGGTGAGCCTGGCTGCTTTGAAGAGGTGATAAAGAGCCCTTGGGGTTAACCAGCTCTGCTGGGAGGGCAGTGTGCTGCTACACAGGAATGCCAGAGCAGGGGGAGGAGTCGTAAAACATAGTCTTCAAAGGAAAGGGGAAGGCCTCAGTGTCAGTTACCACTCTACTCTTTTGACCCCAAGCCAGAGCTAGGATTAAGGCAGAAATGAGAAGATGCAAGGGGGAGCGTCTATGGAAATTAGCCATCCTAGTGGTGTGTTTAGCCAGCTCTTACCTCCTTGCTGGAAAATCAGCCATTATGAATTTGGAGGATTTGGTGCACTCTGGGACAAAATAATGCCACACTCTACAGGATGTGGTCATACCCTTGGGGAGTTACCCTGCTCCCATTGGCCAGGAGTGACGACCTGCTTGACCCAGAGACCTTGGAATAAGTATCTGAGCGGGGCAGAGCCCTTCAGATCTGCTGCTTGAAACTTAAGAGAATCAGAAGGGTCTGCGCTGAACATTTTGATGTGCATTTCCAAAGGCCAGGACTCTGAGATTGCGCTGTTTTTTGCACCATTTGAAACTACAGCCCTGTGGATCAAACCTGCTTCAAAAGGACTAAAGAGTGGACTCTCTGCAAGCTACAGGTTAACAGAGCTCACCTGGACATCACCACAAAGAATCCCCAGCCTGAACTACTACCAGTGGATTTGTAAGGGTTTTGTTCAAGTGGATTGTGGAATTGAAGTCTCACACTTTCAAGGACCCTCTTGGAGATTCCAGAACCTTGGATTGTGTGTTGGATACTTTGGGACCCGCAAGAAGAACTTCAGGAAGGAGTTCTAACTGGACCCAGCCTGCTGGAGAAGGCTGCACAATAGTGGTGAGAAATTCTCCAGAACAATTGGTAAAGGTGAATGTGTCCCTGTCGGAGCAAACGAAATGACTAAAAGGGGCACTGTTGGTTTCTAGGCACAAGAAAGTGACTAAACTTTAAAAATTCATATCTCTGGTTCCTACAGTGGACTTTTTTCGTTTTGGTGTCATTTAAAAGATACAAATATTTCCTATTTTTATAAATTGGTGTTGAATTTTTATTTTGTGTTGTGTCTTAATTATTTTCTGAATTGGTGTTTTTAAATGCTTTACATACTTGTCTTTGAAGTTAAGCCTGCCTGCTCGCAGCCACGTTACCAAGGGTTGAGCATGGGAATAATTTTCTGAGCCCTATACTGTGTTAGTGGCCTTATTGCCAGTGGCAGATATACATTTGCCCCTACCAATAATCCACTTTCCAACAGCCGCACAGTTCTATGCTGTTTAATGTCTACTAGAGCTTTTGAATTCATTTGAGACTGTCTTGCATTGCAAGTGTAAGAACAACCTTCAGTTTGACCGATCTTTAATGGACTGAGTAAATGAGTTTGCCGGTCTGTTTCCAGTGGATATGTTCTTTCAACAAACTCTAGAGAAAACCGGGTACCAGATTTATTGGTGGTTTACTTGTAAAGTTAAGAACCAAATGAAGTGACAGACCAAAACAGTTGTACATGCCCCTAATAGTGGCAGCCCTGGAGCTGTCCATTCTATCTGGTCTTCCGTACAAATGTTTATAAAGGAGAGTGAGTATGCCAGATTCTTCCGGCACCCCTTCTAACCCCGCAAGGGCTCAAAAGCAATACTAACAAATTAGACTTGCGATCTGAATCTCTGGATGGAGTAGGTGCGTGGTTACTTTTCTAGTGGATGGTGAAAGTTATTTTTGTGGAGGAAAGGTGTGACAGGCAGTAATCTGCGATTTTGATTGAGAAATTGACCGATTGGAGGATGAATTCAGATGGGGTTAACAAAGGTAATGGGTTTCCCAGAGTAACTGACTGTGATATTTGAACAGCAGAATGAAATGGAGTCGTTGGAAGCGTTCATGCATTTACTGAATTTACCCAGTTCGGAAGATTTCAGATTGAGGAGACAGGAGTAGGACAGTGACCGGAGATGAGGCACCTGTCCTTCATTTCTAGCGTACTTCAGAATGCCTTATGTTCGGAATCCATAAAGGTGCAGTTTTTTGTACCTGAACTGGGTCTTGTAATGTGCTTTCTCTCCCACAAAGCGATACAAAAGGGGATGATGGACGGAACGTTTGAGCCAATCAAACACTCACCCCCAGTCAACTGATCTGGGTTTAATCCATCATCATTCTTTAGCTCACTCCACCACCCCAGTCCAGACATGGCCATATGCAAATCAGTCTGACCCTGTGCCTCATGGGAACAGTACAGCTCGAACTGCCAAGCCATGTCTTCCCTGGACCGGAAACAAGCATCCTAGGACCGGTTTCTGGCATTCCAGCCGTCATCAGCCAGGCTTGCTTGAATCCAGTGGCAAAGTGAGCAAGGGACCCACGTCTGGGCATACCCCGCCAACTTAGGGCGAACAAAGCGATACAAAAGGGGATGATGGACGGAACGTTTGAGCCAATCAAACACTCACCCTCAGTCAACTGATCTGGGTTTAATCCATCATCATTCTTTAGCTCACTCCACCACCCCAGTTCAGACATGGCCATATGCAAATCAGTCTGACCCTGTGCCTCATGGGAACAGTACAGCCCGAACTGCCAAGCCATGTCTTCCCTGGACCGGAAACAAGCATCCTAGGACCGGTTTCTGGCATTCCAGCCGTCATCAGCCAGGCTTGCTTGAATCCAGTGGCAAAGTGAGCAAGGGACCCACGTCTGGGCCAGAAACCGGTCCTAGGATGCTTGTTTCCGGTCCAGGGAAGACATGGCTTGGCAGTTCGGGCTGGACTGTTCCCATGAGGCACAGGGTCAGACTGATTTGCATATGGCCATGTCTGAACTGGGGTGGTGGAGTGAGCTAAAGAATGATGATGGATTAAACCCAGATCAGTTGACTGGGGGTGAGTGTTTGATTGGCTCTAGCCGTTCCGTCCATCATCCCCTTTGTATTGCTTTGGTCGCCCTAAGTTGGCGGGGTATGCCCAGACGTGGGTCCCTTGCTCACTTTGCCACTGGATTCAAGCAAGCCTGGCTGATGACGGCTGGAATGCCAGAAACCGGTCCTAGGATGCTTGTTTCCGGTCCAGGGAAGACATGGCTTGGCAGTTCGGGCTGGACTGTTCCCATGAGGCACAGGGTCAGACTGATTTGCATATGGCCATGTCTGAACTGGGGTGGTGGAGTGAGCTAAAGAATGATGATGGATTAAACCCAGATCAGTTGACTGGGGGTGAGTGTTTGATTGGCTCAAGCGTTCCGTCCATCATCCCCTTTTGTATTTCTCTCCCACAAAGGCATGCTGGTGTGGTATTTTATCCAAGTATGTACCTGGGTGCTGCTCCCTGGTTTGTCCAATGTTGGCATGTGATCTATAATGTGTAGTTGTGTACATTATTTTGGGCCCTAGATTAGGTGTATTGTGCAGATTTGTAATTGTGTCTCTCTAGCAAAGGATCCTCTCCGTAGTTTTGGTGTTATACCACTGTGTCTGGGTGTTGTGTACCACTGTGTAACTGCATCCCTCTCACGTAAAGGCAAAGCATTTTACCCCTGCGTGATGTGATAAGCTGATTTGTGACTGTTTTCTATCAAAGTTCCAAAGTATGCCGCTATTTTTTGGGGTACACTAGTGTGTAACCTATCCAAGTGCTGGAAAGCTGCTGCATTTTGAGTAATGTTTGTATCGGAGCTTGTCCTGTATCGGTATGCACACCCTAAATGACAACGTTTGGTCTCTGCGTCTGTGCTACTGATTTGAAACTTATCAGGTCTTTTGGTCTCTGCTCAAGTTCTGCTGATGTGTAATTGTGTGGTCTGCTGATGTTTAATATGCCTGTCTCCTGTAAAGGTGCACTTAATGGTTTCTGTGCTCTGTTGATGTGTTACTATGTGAATCTCCTGTAAAGGAATTTAGTTCGGTCTGTGCACATTGTGATGCTGTCGTGTCTCCTGTAGAGGTGCAACATTCTCTGCATTTGTTGGAGTTTTTTTTTTTTACTGTGTGCCTCCTGTGAAGGCAGTGTTTGATCTCTAACTGTGCTACTCCTGTAAAAGCCCAGTGTTCAGGCCTGTGCGAGTTGTGGTAATGTGTAATTGTATGTCTCCTGTGAAGGAAAAGCGTTTGGTCTCCACGATGTTGTACTGATACTTAACTGCTTCTCCTGTGGAAGTAGAGCTCTGTGTCTGTGTTGTGCTGTAAATTCCTGTGTTTCTCCTCCTGCAGGGAATGGTGATGGTGAGTCCAGAGATGAATCCCACAATCTGTTCGGTCTTCGAAGCAGAGATCGTACTTCTCTTCCATGCCACAACCTTCCGAAAAGGGTTCCAGGTGACGGTGCATGTTGGAAACGTGCGGCAGACTGCAATTGTCGAAGAGATTTATGGAAAGGTGAGAGTTTAGTGGGATGCGGCTTTGAGGGGCGGAAATAGGAGTTGGGTGGAAACAGAAGTAATAGTGTGTACCTACTTTTAAAATATTGTACTTGACTCCCATAATAAGCTCGGTCATGTTGCTACAAGGTTAGTCGTGCTGTATTTCCAATTTCTATGGTCTTGCGGGTTGTTCTTCACATTGGCATCTGCCCGGTAGGCCTGGTAGCAGTCTGAAGCCTTTGCTGCTGCAAAGCCTGCGCTGTGGCGTGGTGCTGGGCACGAAGCCTGCGCTGTGGCGTGGTGCTGGGCACGAAGCCTGCGCTGTGGCGTGGTGCTGGGCACGAAGCCTGCGCTGTGGCGTGGTGCTGGGCACGAAGCCTGCGCTCTGGCTACAACCTGTTTGGTCACTCATATAAAGCTAGCAGTCTTGTGGCTCTCGTAGGTCTGCAGCGTATGCTCTGGTATCAATCCTGCAGTCTAGCAGTGACCATTACTGGCCTGTATTTGATGCTCTGGCAGGGGCCTAGCTAATATAACGGCCTCTGTTTTGGTGGAGCACGAATTGGTGTGCAGCCTGTTTTCTGCTTCAACACACTGGTCTTCATTATGTTCTCTTGCAGGACCACCTGGCATGAGGTCTGTGCGCCATTGGCCACCTCTCTTGTCTGCATGCATGTTATTCATTCTTCATTGATGTGCTGGTTGCACTGTGTGGTGCAGCACCCCCAGCTGAGCATGTCTGATTCTGTTGTCTTTTCTGGGAACATTTTACTGTGCCTGTGGTTAGACAACCTAATTGCCAGATTGCACTTTCTAAGATACTTCTCTCATCTATCGGTGACTCATTTGGGACCCTTGTATGTATTCAGATGTTCACATATATGGATTACTTTTAGTTTTGGAGAGTAGGCTCCTCTGTCCCCCATTTCTGTAATCTCTACTGGAAGGAATCTCTGCTAAGCTACCTGTGGGTAAGTGACCCTCCTTTAGCATATTTTGTATCAACTCCGGAATTTACACCTTGCTCCGTTTTGATGGATCCTTGTGACCTGCTATCTACTTTCCTTCACCTACTAGAGATTTCTTCTTTGCTCTAAGGGTGAGGTCAGCCTTGACAGTGTGAGTCCCTCCAACCCACCTGCTGATAAGTGTCCCTCAAATTCACTTTCTCCTCTGACAATGTGACTCACTCCTACCCTATCCTATTGTGAAGGTGAGATCCCCCTATCCTCTTTTGGAGGTACGAATCCCATCCTATTGTGAAGTGCAAGTGCCACCAATTATTTTGTGAAGGTCCAAGTCATCCCACATCAGTTGTCTTGTGAAGTTGAGTCATCTCCATGCTCTTCCATCCTCTTGTCATGATGCTAGTGCGCCGCCATTTTCTTATGAAGGTGTCTGCCCCACTAACCCTCCTGTGAAGGTTAGAGTCATCCGACACCTATCCTCTTATCCATCTCATGGTTGAAGTCTTCTCCACAAAAACCTCTTGTTAAGGTGTGTGGCATTCAAGTGCTTTTGATAAAGTGACTGCACTGAGCCGCATCAAGGCATCACCTCTGTGTGTGACATCTGTTTCTTTTTTACACACCCTTTGACACGGATCTGGAGCACTGGTCCCAACTTTGTCAGTTGTACCAACACCAAACAGGCAATGTGGCAGGGAAAATATTTCCCCTAAGATGACAGGCAGGAAACGGCTGTTAGTCACTGGTTTGCACGTATGTGGTGCCTAGGTTTAAGTCACATTCGACTCAAAAATGGAGCCTTTATGTCTTTGTAAGAAAGTGGCTCTGTATATACTGAACCAAAGTAAGGTTCAGTGTGCACAGAGTCCACAGTCCCCAGAGGTTTGGCAGAGGCTAAAGTTAGATATAACCTTACTCTCTAAAGTGGTAGCTTGGTCGAACAGTAAGGCAGTATCAGAGGACAGTGTAAAGCATTTGTTGTACACACTCAGTCAGCAAATGGTCTCACACACTCAAGAACTGAACTGTAGGCCAATTGTTTTGTATATAAAAATATATTGCTGTTTTATTTTAGAACCACAAGTAGGTATAAAAATACTTTCTCAGAATGACGCTTTTAGTTATATACTTTCAATACACAATAGACTTTTAAATGCAGTAGCTACAGTTGTTGCAATAGGCAACACAATTCAAACACAATTATAACATTGAGCTCAATGGGAGTTTTTAAGTAAAAGCAGTTTCAGTTACTTTACGTATGATTTTCTTACTCGGGGTTGGATCCTGGATTCAACCCTGGTGCATTTCCTGTAAACAGTTGAAAGAAATCGTTTTTGTTACAGACGATTTTTAAGGAATATTTGTTTGTTTCAAAAATCGACACTTAGAAGAATTTCTGGAGAAAACCAGGCAATGTTATCCTATGGAGGAAAATCAAGTTATCGGTAAGTACAGTTGTAATTACTTTTCAGTGTCAGTGCTGGGCACCAAGATCCAGCACTGGGATCTCTCCTGATAACAGGTGAGTAATTTCGTTTTCGTTGATCGGGCGATTTTTAAGGAATATTTTAAAGTTTCAAAACTCGACACTTAGAAGAAATTTCAGTGTAAACCAGTCAATGTTACCCTATGGAGAAAATGTAGGTTATCGGTTTTCAGGTAAGTACTCGACTGTTAGAGTTAAGGTTCTGGGCATAGACTCAGAGGGTCTCCCAGGGTCAGGTAGGTACAGTTGGTACACCCTCAGCGGCACAGGGGCGGCCGGTTGCAGAGTGAGTAAGGCCCAATGTTAGCCTATGGCGGGCAGGGGGCCCTTGGTTGGTGGCTGATGGCAGGCAGGCCACTCGGCTGTGGGAGCAAAGCTCCTGGTCACTTACTCAGGGCAAGTGGGGAAGCCGAACAGGGTAGTTGGTGCACCCTCAGCGGCACTGGGGCGGCCGGGTGCAGTGGGCTTTTGGGCCGTCGGGCGCCCAATGGTTTTCAATGGGAAAGCTGCGTGACGAACAAAGGCTGCAAGCTCGGGGACGGTGATTCTTCAGGTGCGACCACCACTTCGAGAGGTAAGTTGGGAAGCTGTAGGAAGGGTAGGCACCCAGGAGTTGGGCACAGGAGGCCGTGGGGCGCCGGGTGCAGGGGTGTCTTTAGGCGTCGGAAATCTTACCCTCGGCTGGTCGCGGTTGAAGGGGTCCCTGGTTCTGAGGCTGCAGGCGTCGTCGGGAGCGTCGAGGAGGGTCCTTGGGTGCTGGATTCTGGGTCACAGTCGCCGGGGGGACGTCCTCGTGGTCTTTGTCCACTCAGGCACAGGCCGGGCTCGGCGGGTGCAGAGTGTGCAGGAGTCGCGGTTCCTGGCTGGCACCAGGGGTTTGTTACTTGCTTTTGAGCAGTACCACTGCTCGTGGGAGTCCCAGTCTTTTTAGAGTCACAAGGCAGTCAGGTCCTCCGGGGTTTTCGAGGTTGCTGACCACTGGAGTCGCCGGGTTTCAGCAGGAGCAGGTTCGAGGGTCGACAGGCCTGTAGGGCTGGGGCCAAGTCAGTTGGTGTCTCCCTCTTGTTAGCAGCTGCACGGCAGGTCTTCTTTCTTCTTGTTCTTCTTGCTTGTTCCTGTTTCGGGATCTCCGGAAGGAAGGTTCAGGGTGCCCCTAAATACTAAATTTAGGGGCGTTACAGGCAGGTAAAGGGCAGGGACCAATGGGTCCCTTCCCTGGGGTGGGTACACCCCCTATCCTGCCACTCCAGTGGGAGGGGGGCAGGAGCCTAGTCCTGATTGGGCAGGGCTCCCCATCTTCAAGATGGCGAGAGCCCGGAGATGTGCTTAACCTCGCCTCCCCCACCTGAGGGGATTGGTTGGCAGAGGCTGGCACACCCCCTCTCCTCCCTTGGGGTTTCCCGCCAGAGTGGGGGCTAGAACCGGTGGGGACCAGTTTCTGAGTACAGCAAGTGGTCTGGGGAGGCTCACAAAGGCGGCATGCCTTTGAAGCTTCCCCCTGCCCATCCTGGGGGATGTGACCTAGCACCTCGCCCAGGACGTGCATTGTTGCAGGCCCGGGAGAGCGGATGGCTCTCTAACCAGGGGTCCAGCAACGTGTCTGCTGGGTGGCAGCCTAGGCAGCCTCTCAGACAGGACGTGGATTGTGGGTTAGGTTCAGGGGGCAACTCTAAGTTGCCCTCTGTCGTGCATCTTACATTAAATCCCACACTGGCATCAGTGTGGGTTTAATGTGCTGAAAAGTTTGATACCAAACTTCTCAGTCTTCAGTGTAGCCATCATGGTGCTGTGGAGTTCGTGATGACGACCTCCCAGCACCATATACTCTTAATGGCAACACTGTACTTGCAGTGCCCAGGAATGGACCTGGGTACTGTAGGGGTACAGGGCTCATGCACCTGTACCCTCACCACTGGCATAGTGCACCCAGCTAGAGGAGTGACTGAGGTATGCCAGGGCAGTGTGTTTGTGGGCATGGCACACTGGGATGTGTGCCATGTCGACTCTCTGTTTTGTTCTGCACCAAGACACTCTGCCTGCAAAGGCAGTGTGTGTCTCTCAGGGTACAGGGCCTCTAAGGGTGGCACAATAAGTGCTGCAGCCCTTAGAGGCCTTCTCTGGTCACAGTGCCCTGGGTACCTAGGGTACCATTTACCAGGGGCTGACATGTGGCCAGAGATGCCAATTGGGTTTAGGCTATAATGCAGTTTTAGGGAAGGAACACAGGCCCTGGGCACCTGATTGCCAGGAGCCCAGGGCACACTCAGTCAAAGTACATCAGCAATTCAGCAAAAAGTGGGGGCATACCATGCAAGAAAGATGGCACTTTCTCACACAACCCCACCCCCTCCCCCAAACGAAAGGTGATTAGACTAACCTTTCCCTAGAGAGTCTTCATTGTCTAAGTGGAAGAACCTGGAAAGTCCATCTGCATTGGCATGGGCAGTCCCAGGTCTGTGTTCCACTTCAAAGTCCATTCCCTGTAGGGAGATGGACCACCTCAAATGTTTTGGATTTTCCCCTTTCATTTGCATTAGCCATCTGAGGGGCCTGTGGTCAGTTTGAACTAGGAAGTGAGTACCAAACAAGTATGGTCTCAACTTCTTCAGGGACCAAACCACAGCAAAGGCCTCCCTCTCAATGGCACTCCAACGCTACTCTCTGGGGAGAAGCCTCCTGCTTATAAAAGCAACAGGTTGGTCTTGGCCTTCATCATTGGTCTGGGATAGGACCGCTCCTATCCCTAGCTCGGAGGCATCAGTCTGCACTATGAACTGCTTGGCATAATCTGGAGCTTTTAGAATTGGTGCTGAGCACATTGCTTCTTTCAGGGTGTCAAAAGCCTTTTGGCAACTAACTGTCCAGTTAACCTTCTTGGGCATCTTCTTGGAGGTGAGTTCTGTGAGGGGAGTCACAATGGACCCAAATCCCTTCACAAACCTCCTGTAGTACCCGGTCAAGCCAAGGAATGCCCTGACTTGTGTCTGGGTTGTTGGAGCTGCCCAGTCCAGGATGGCCTGGATCTTGGGCTGTAAGGGCTGTACCTGGCCTCCACCAACAAGGTGGCCCAAGTACACCACAGTGCCCTGCCCTATCTGGCATTTGGATGCCTTGATAGTTAGGCCTGCAGTTTGCAGGGCTTTTAAAACCTTCCCAAGGTGGACCAGGTGATCCTGCCAGGTGGAGCTAAAGACAGCAATATCATCAAGATAAGCTGCACTAAAGGACTCCAACCCAGCAAGGACTTGATTCACCAACCTCTGGAAGGTGGCAGGGGCATTCTTTAAACCAAAGGGCATAACAGTGAACTGATGGTGCCCATCAGGTGTGGAGAATGCTGTTTTCTCTTTTGCTCCTGGTGCCATGCCAATCTGCCAGTACCCTGCAGTTAAGTCACCCAATTTGTCTATCAACTCATCTGCTCTTGGGATAGGGTGAGCATCTGTCTTGGTGACAGAGTTGAGCCCTCTGTAATCCACACAAAACCTCATTTCTCTCTTTCCATCCTGTGGGTGAGGTTTGGGGACCAGAACCACTGGGCTAGCCCAGGGGCTCTCAGAGGGTTCAATATCCCCTAACTCCAGCATCTTGCTGACCTCCGCTCTGATGCTTTCCTTGACTTAGTCTGACTGTCGATAGATCTTGTTTGTGACCGGTGCACTGTCACCAGTGTCCACTTCATGGGTACACCAGTTTGTCAGACCAGGGGACAAGGAAAAGAGCTTAGCATACTGTTGCAAGACTTGCTTGCAGTCAGTCTGCTGTTGGGCAGAGAGGGTGTCTGAAAAGACAACTCCATCATAGACCCATCATTTGGGCTGTATGAGAGGAGGTCAGGGAGAGGTTCACTCTCTGCTTCCTGCTCCTCATCAGTCACCATCAGCATGGTGATGTCAGCCCTGTCATTGTAGAGCTTTAGGCGGTTCACATGGATAACCCTTTTGGGTGTCCTGCTTGTGCCCAGGTCAACTAAGTAGGTGACCTCACTCTTTTCTCTAGGATAGGTAAGGGCCACTCCATCTGTCCTGGAGTGCCCTTGGTGCCACTGGCTCCAAAACCCACACCTGTTGCCCAGGTTGAAATTCAACCAGTGCAGCTTTTTGGTCATACCAGTGCTTCTGAAGCTCCTGGCTGGCCTCAAGATTCTTGGATGCCTTTTCCATGTACTCAGCCATTCTGGTCCTTAGGCCAAGCACATAGTCCACAATATCTTGTTTGGGTTCTTGGAGAGGCCTCTCCCAACCTTCTTTCACGAGACGGAGTGATCCCCTCACAGGATGGCCAAACAGAAGTTCAAAGGGTGAGAAACCTACTCCCTTCTGTGGCACTTCTCTGTAAGCGAAAAGCAGACATGGTAAGAGGACATCCCATCTCCTTTTGAGTTTCTCAGGGAGCCCCATAATCATGCCTTTCAATGTCTTGTTAAATCTCTCAACAAGGCCATTGGTTTGTGGATGATAGAGTGTAGTAAACTTGTACTGCACCCCACATTCCTTCCACATGTGTTTCAGGTAAGCAGACATGAAGTTAGAACCTCTGTCTGAAACCACCTCCTTAGGAAACCCTACCCTGGTGAAGACACCAATGAGGACCTTGGCTACTGCAGGAGCTGTAGTAGTCCTAAGTGGGATTGCTTCAGGGTACCTAGTGGCATGATCCACTACCACTAGTATGAATTTGTTCCCTGAGGCTTTGGGAGGTTCCCGTGGACCCACTATGTCCACACCTACCCTCTCAAAGGGCACCCCCACCACAGGCAGTGGTATCAGGGGGCCTTTGGGTGGCCACCTGTCTTGCCACTGGCCTGACAGGTAACACAGGAGCTGACAAACTCCTTCACCTTTGGTGCATCTGGGGCCAGTAAAAGTGGCTGACTAGCCTTTCCCAAGTCTTGGTTTGGCCCAGATGTCCAGCTAGGGGATGTCATGAGCTAAAGTTAGGAGGAACTCCCTGTACTTCTGTGGCACTACCACTCTCCTGGTGGCTCCAGGATTGGGGTCTCTTGCCTCAGTGTACAGTAATCCCTCTTCCCAATAGACTCTGTGGGTACCACTGACATCTCCCTTTGCTGCTGAAACAGCTTGCTGCCTCAGGCTTTCAAGAGTGGGACAGTCTTGCTGCCCCTGGCACAGCTCTTCCCTAGAGGGTCCCCCTGGGCCTAAGAGTTCAACCTGGTAAGGGTCAAGCTCCATGGGCTCAGTTCCCTCTGGGTGTCCAAGTCCTCTCCCTGAGGAGAGGGGTCCTGAGTGGTTTGCTGTACAGAAGCTGGTCCCCAAGTCTTCTTACCTTTTCTCTTGGTTGGTTGGGCCATACTTTCAGGCTCCAAACCTACTTTTTCACCCTTCCTCTTGCTCTGTGCTCTAGTTTGCACACACACCAATTCAGGGATACCCAGCATGGCTGCATGGGTCTTTAGCTCAACCTCAGCCCAGGCTGAGGTTTCCAGGTCATTTCCTAGCAGACATGCAGCTGGTAACTTTTGAGAGACCACTACCTGTTTCAGGCCAGTAAACCCTCCCCCCAGCCTAATGTCACCATAGCCATTGGATGATTAGTGGTAACACTGTCAGCATTGGTGACTGGGTAGGTTTTCCCAATCAAGTATTGCTCAGGGGAAACCAGTGTGTCTCTCACCATAGTGACACTGGCACCTGTATCCCTCAGAGCTTCTATCCTAGTTCCATTAACCCAGGGGTATTGTAAATACTTCTTTAAGTTGGGTGGCCACACAGCTACAGTGGCAAACTCAACTTCCCTTCTGAAACTAGAACTGCTTCAGTGTGCATCCTGATTTGCTCTGGGCACACTGTTGATCCCATCTGTAGACTTGCCACCCCAGGTGTAGCTGTACTGGTTGCCTTAGGGGCCTTGTTGTGGGGGCAAGATTTATCTACAGTTAAGTGTCCCAACTTCTTACAGTTGTTACACCAGGCCTTTGTGGGATCAAAGTTCTTCCCCCTATAAGGCTGAGGCACATAGGGAGTAGTTTGGGACCCACCCCCTGTACAGGTTTTTGGGGCCCTTTAGAAGACTCAGACTTTTTATCTTGGGGATTCTCACCACCTTTCCCCTGGGGAGGTTTTGTAACCACCTTCTTCTGGTCACCCCCAGTGGTTGTCCTTGTCACCCTAGTCTTGACCCAGTGGTCTGCCTTCTTTCCCAATTCTTGGGGAGAAATTAGACCTAGGTCTACCAAATGCTGATGTAACTTCATTTGTGCAATTACTTAGTATATGTTCCTTCATAAGCAAATTGTAAAGTCCAGCAAAATCATGCATATTATGTCCAGTTAACCAACCATCCAGTGTCTTTACTGAGTAGTCTACAAAGTCAATCCAGGACTGGGTCTGGGTTTTGTGAGCCCCCCTGAATCAAATTCTATACTCCTCAGTGGTGAACCCAAATCCCTCAATCAGAGACTTCTTCATGAGGTCATAGGACCCTGCATCTGGCCCAGAGAGGGTCAGAAGCCTGTCTCTGCAGTTACCAGAGAACAGTTCCCACAGGAGTGCCCCCCAGAGAGGTTTCTTTACCTTTCTCATTTCACAAGCCCTCTCAAAGGCTGTGAACCATTTTGTGATGTCATCACCTTCCTCAAATTTAGGGACAATCCCTTTGGGGATTTTAGGATCAGAAGTTTCCTCCTTATCCTTAGTTTTAGTATTGCTGCCACCATTGATGGGTGCTAAACCCATCTCCTGTCTTTCCTTCTCTAGAGCCAGGAGTCTGGTCTCTAGGTCCAGTCTTTTGGCCAACCTTGCTAAAAGGCTGTCGTCCTCACTGAGGCTGTCCTCGATGTCCTCTCTGGGACTTGAACCACCTGTGTGGCTTCTAGGTCCCCAGAGGTTAACTCTTGGAAATAAGGGTGCAGGGACCCTGTCTTCCCTAGGCAGTGGTGGAGGTGGGTTCCTATCTCCATCCTCCTCACTCCTTTCCTCCTCTGCTTGGTCATCACCATGCTCAGAGGGGTGGGCCTTTGCATACTCAGCCAGGAGCTCCTGGAGCCCTTGTTTGGTTGGATGCTGGCCCATGGGTATATTTTTAATTTAACATAAGGACCTTACTTCCTTGAAAGACAAGTGAAGGTAAGGGGTGAGGTCGAGCTCCTCAACCATGTCCTGTATGTCATTATTATCTTCACTAGTAGCTGTGTTCTTTTCTTGAGACATTCTAACAAAGTTCTAACCCTCTACCCTTGACTATAGTGACTTTTTATTTTCTAAAATTCTAAAGGGACTTAAGCAAGGCCCTAACAAAACTTTTTGTAGTTTGGAAAAAAAAATGCCAATTTAAAAAAATCAGAATTCTAAAGGCAATTTAAGAGTTCTGTCCTGTGATCAGATGGTAACCAAGTAGTCCAACAAATGCAAGTTTGTATCCCACCGCTGATCCACCAATGTAAGAAAGTGGCTATGTATATACTGAACCAAAGTAAGGTTCAGTGTGCACAGAGGCCACAGTCCCCAGAGGTTTGGCAGAGGCTAAAGTTAGATATAACCTTACTCTCTAAAGTGGTAGCTTGGTCGAGCAGTAAGGCAGTATCAGAGGACAGTGTAAAGCATTTGTTGTACACACTCAGTCAGCAAATGGTCTCACACGCTCAAGAACTGAACTCTAGGCCAATTGTTTTGTATATAGAAATATATTGCTGTTTTATTTTAGAACCACAAGTGAGTATAAAAATTCTTTCTCAGAATGAGATGCTTTAGTTCTATACTTTCAATACACAATAGACTTTTAAATGCAATAGCTACAGTTGTTGCAATAGGCAACACAATTCAAACACAATTATAACATTGAGCTCAATGGGAGTTTTTAAGTAAAAGCAGTTTCAGTTACTTTACGTATGATTTTCTTACTCAGGGTTGGATCCTGGATTCAACCCTGGTGCATTTCCTGTAAACAGTTGAAAGAAATCGTTTTTGTTACACAGGCAATTTTAAGGAATATTTGTTTGTTTCAAAAATCGACTCAGAAGAATTTCTGGAGAAAACCAGGCAATGTTATCCTATGGAGGAAAATCAAGTTATCGGTAAGTACAGTTGTAATTACTTTTCAGTGTCAGTGCTGGGCACCAAGATCCAGCACTGGGATCTCTCCTGATAACAGGTGAATAATTTCGTTATCGTTGATCGGGCGATTTTTAAGGAATATTTTAAAGTTTCAAAACTCGATACTTAGAAGAAATTTCAGTGTAAACCAGTCAATGTTACCCTATGGAGAAAATGTAGGTTATCGGTTTTCAGGTAAGTACTCGACTGGCAGAGTTAAGGTTCTGGGCATAGACTCAGGGGTCTCCCAGGGTCAGGTAGGTACAGTTGGTACACCCTCAGGGGCGGCCGGGTGCAGAGTGAGTTAGGCCCAATGTTAGCCTATGGCGTGCAGGGGGCCCTTGGTTGGTGGCTGCTGGCAGGCAGGCCACTCGGCTGTGGGAGCAAAGCTCCTGGTCACTTACTCAGGGCAAGTGGGGAAGTCGAACAGGGTAGTTGGTGCACCCTCAGCGGCACTGGGGCGGCCGGGTGCAGTGGGCTTTTGGGCCGCCGGGCGCCCATGGTTTTCAATGGGAAAACTGTGTGACGAACAAAGGCTGCAAGCTCGGGACGGTGATTCTTCAGGTGCGACCACCACTTCGAGAGGTAAGTTGGGAAGCTGTAGGGAAGGGTAGGCACCCAGGAGTTGGGCACAGGAGGCCGTGGGGCGCCGGGTGCAGGGGGTCTTTAGGCGTCGGAAATCTTACCCTCGGCTGGTCGCGGTTGGAGGGGTCCCTGGTTCTGAGGCTGCAGGCGTCGTCGGGAGCGTCGAGGAGGGTCCTTGGGTGCTGGATTCTGGGTCACAGTCGCCGGGGACGTCCTCGTGGTCTTTCTCCGCTCAGGCACAGGCCGGGCTCGGCGGGTGCAGAGTGTGCAGGATTCGCGGTACCTGGCTGGCACCAGGGGTTTGTTACTTGCTTTTGAGCAGTACCACTGCTCGTGGGAGTCCCAGTCTTTTTAGAGTCACAAGGCAGTCAGGTCCTCCGGGGTTTTCGAGGTTGCTGACCACTGGAGACGCCGGGTTTCAGCAGGAGCAGGTTCAAGGGTCGACAGGCCTGTAGGGCTGGGGAAAAGTCAGTTGGTGTCTCCCTCTTGTTAGCAGGTGTCTCCCTCTTGTTAGCAGCTGCACGGCAGGTCTTCTTTCTTCTTGTTCTTCTTGCTTGTTTCTGTTTCGGGATCTCCGGAAGGAAGGTTCAGGGTGCCCCTAAATACTAAATTTAGGGGCGTTACAGGTAGGTAAAGGGCAGGGACCAATGGGTCTCTTCCCTGGGGTGGGTACACCCCCTATCCTGCCACTCCAGTGGGAGGGGGGCAGGAGCCTAGTCCTGATTGGGCAGGGCTCCCCATCTTCAAGATGGCGAGAGCCCGGAGATGTGCTTCACCTCGCCTCCCCCACCTGAGGGGTGGGGTTGGCAGAGGCTGGCACACCCCCTCTCCTCCTTTGGGGTTTCCTTCCAGTCTTCCCGCCAGAGTGGGGGCTAGAACCGGTGGGGACCAGTTGCTGAGTACAGCAAGTGGTCTGGGGAGGCTCACAAAGGCGGCATGCCTTTGAAGCTTCCCCTGCCCATCCTGGGGAGGTGACCTAGCACCTCGCCCAGGACGTGCATTGTTGCAGGCCCGGGAGAGCGGATGGCTCTCTACCCAGGGGTCCAGCAACGTGTCTGCTGGGTGGCAGCCTAGGCAGCCTCTCAGACAGGACGTGGATTGTGGGTTAGGTTCAGGGGGCAACTCTAAGTTGCCCTCTGTCGTGCATCTTACATTAAATCCCACACTGGCATCAGTGTGGGTTTGATGTGCTGAGAAGTTTGATACCAAACTTCTCAGTCTTCAGTGTAGCCATCATGGTGCTGTGGAGTTCGTGATGACGACCTCCCAGCACCATATACTCTTAATGGCAACACTGTACTTACAGTGCCCAGGAATGGACCTGGGTACTAGTGGGCTCATGCACCTGTACCCTCACCACTGGCATAGTGCACCCAGCTAGAGGGGTGACTGAGGTATGCCAGGGCAGTGTGTTTGTGGGCATGGCACACGGGGATGTGTGCCATGTCGACTCTCTGTTTTGTTCTGCACCAAGACACTCTGCCTGCAAAGGCAGTGTGTGTGTGTCAGGGTACAGGGCCTCTAAGGGAGGCACAATAAGTGCTGCAGCCCTTTAGGGGCCTTCTCTGGTCACAGTGCCCTGGGTACCTAGGGTACCATTTACCAGGGGCTGCATGTGGCCAGAGATGCCAATTGGGTTTAGGCTATAATGCAGTTTTAGGGAAGGAACACAGGCCCTGGGCACCTGATTGGCAGGAGCCCAGGGCACACTCAGTCAAAGTACATCAGCAATTCAGCAAAAGGTGGGGGCATACCATGCAAGAAAGATGGCACTTTCTCACAGTCTTCCTTTGGCAACAGTCCTTTAACAGACCTCCAAGGCTGCTACATGATCAATACCACATACGTTCACAAAACACTTGTGTGGATATTTACACACGCTGGAAGGTGAAGATTTGGCCAGATAATCTTAAGAACCTTTTCAATTAACTGCTCACCAGCCACTGCTTAAACTATCTTGTGTTCCACTATGCACAGTCCACACTATTCTGTCTGTCCTTACGCTCTACATACGCTTTTTGCCTGCTGTCTTGAACGCAGTCTAAGGTGGTCTGTTCTCGTGCATTGTGGGCTAGTGTTGGTGTCCCAATGGGTCCTGTGACTCGCAACAAAAAACCACTGAATAAAAACAACTTGTAAACATCCATGACCAAAACTAGATGGCCGGAGTATGAACAGCATCTACAGCACTATACGCTTCAGTGTAATTATCGTTGTCCGTTACTTCGTAGTTTTGGCCCTGCAATCCCTAAATGTTACTTTCTACGGCTCCTCACCCTCAAGATGGTTTTTCTCATACATGCCACTTCTGTGTGCCGCGTCAGTGAAGTGCAGGTGCTGTACACCACTTTCTTGCTTGAGAAATTGGTGCCTAGAGCCTGGGCTTATCCAGTATTGGGGTATCTTTCATAGATTCACATGCCTGAATCATTCCCCGTCGTCGAGATGGGAGTCCCACGGTAAAATATTCACGCAGTGCCTTAAATACTTCATAGGCTATAATGGCCCAAGGCCATCTCATTAGCAGCCTGTCCATGTCCTTTTTAAAAAAGGACCAAATGTTGGCATCCAGCCAATCGGCTATTAGCACCCTCTAGAACACTCCCAGCAGAGGCAAGTTCTCCTCAGATTTTCACCGCACATCGTGTGGAAGGGAGTCTCCCTGAGTGCTACTCAGTTTCTTCTCTTCAGCAAATCTTGACATGTCAGACAAAAAAGGCCTTTTCGCCCTTGTAAAACCTGAGAGAAGAAAAGGGTCCATGTGAATGATCCACACAAGGAATGTATTTATTGCCTTTATCCAAGGCATGAGGTGAGAGATTGTAATCTGCCGCACCTTCCCAAACAAGACCCTCAAGGACAGAGGGGGAAGTTTGTTATTGTGGCTCCAAACCACAAAACAACAGTCGCATTCTTCTGATGAAGAAGAGGACAGAGCTTCTACATCCCATAAAAGGGCTTGATCCAAGGACAGTTCCTCAGGTGAGGGAAGAAAACATCATAAGCCTTCCCAGGACTAAAAGGCTTCAAGTAAGTAAGGAAGGAACTCTGCCTCTGAACCGGCCTTATCTGTACCCTCTACGCCCGTCAGGAAGGAAAGAGATTGCCCTAGAGCTTCCTCATCTGATCCTTGAAAAAGTAATCGTCGACTACCATCTGTGTGACATCGTCAACTGCAACGGTGACGACGGCGATCCAGTCTCCTATTCTCTCTACCGGAGTCTCCATATCAACGACGAGAACCCCATCGTCGTTGAGGACCGTCGACGCCCCTCCGTCGACTGCAATGCCGTTGAAGATCCCAGTGACAATTGACTCGTCCACTGGTGGTCCATCGACGCCGCGGACAAGGACCACGCCGCGGACAAGGACCGCGCCGCGGACAAGGACCGCGCCGCGGACAAGGACCGCGCCGCGGACAAGGACCACGCCGCGGACAAGGACCACGCCGCGGACGAATAAGACACCGACGACACTGTCGTTGACGAAGATACCATTGACTATGGGAGTGCCCTTTCCCGTAGTTTCTGCACCGTCGATGCCTCCGTTGATTAGGATTAATCAGGTCACCAGAGTAACTAAGACATTCTTACGGCCGTCCATGCAGGATTATAGTTATGTATCGCCTTTGCTTCCATCACATCTGTTGGAACGTTATGTAGAAGAAGAGGATGATTATGTTGATGATGGCCTCTATGGGGTGGCTCACAGCCCATCTGAGCTCCATGTGAAGTGTCAAGAGGATGACGGGAGGATGAAGCACAATATTACCAGCAGGGGTATATGGCTCCACGTCATTGTTATCAATTTAACTTTCGACCAGAACCACACCCCAGGGACATGGCCCATCCGCCACCATCGTTAATTGAGGATCTACAAACCATGTTGGCAGATTATAGACAAAGGTTCCCTCCGCAGCAACATCAATCAGTGAATCCGGTACCTCAAGAGGAAGAACCTGCAGTTACACCAGACCCTCAACCGCCTAGCACACCTGTGAATATGCCGGGCCCGGGGGCATTCAACCCTGGAGCACAGAACACTTCCTCCTCGGAAGAAGATGTAGAGGAAGGTGAACTGCCAGATCCAGTATCTGCTCCTGACCCTTGGGATGACTACGTTATTCCAACAGCATCCTCTCCTCCACACCTTCCGTCAGACTTTCCTTCGGAAGATATCGGGGGGTTCATAACTTAATGCAGAGGGCAGCTTGCAGGTTTCATTTGACTATTACAGTAAAGCAAACCGAATGTTTCCTGTACCACTTCAAGGAAGACACAAGGAAAGTGGTACGCTCCATACCTATTATTGACCATATATGGCAGGAGGGTATCAGGATAATAAACACCAGCGTCCATCCATACCACCGGAACTGCCTCATGTGGAGAAGAAGTATAGGGCTCTGGACGACTCCATCTTGCCTTATTGGACATCCTAAGCCAGATTCGGTCATCTCCTATGCTGCACAAAGGCGATCTAAGAACCCTGCTTCCCCGATTATTCTAGTTTTTTCCCCCCCCAAAAAAATTAGGGGAATGGAGACCGATTCTGGACCTAAGGAATCTCAACAAGTTTCTCAAGAAACAGACGTTCAGGATGGTAACGCTCTCCGATATCCTGGGCTGCTTAAACAAAGATTTCATGACTTCGCTCGACATGGAAGACGCATATTTTCATATCCCAGTTCATCCGAAGCATCGGAAATTCTTAAGATTCACGGTGCTGGTACCCACTATCAATTCAAAGTGCTCCCGTTTGGCCTCAAATGAGCGCCACGGATCTTCACCAAGTGCCTGGCACCAGTAGCGGCGATCCTGCGTTCTCAGGGGTTTCAAGTATTTCCGTACCTCGACAATTGGCTGCTTAAAGCAGCAACAACACAGGAGGCCAATCGAGCATCGAAAACTTGCCTTCGTATGTTCGACACACCCTAAACAAGGAAAAATCGGTATTGCATCCAACCCAAGAAATATCTTTTCCTGGGAGCGTTCATAGACACCATCCAATGCAAAGCGTTCTCATCTCAGGAGAGCTGGATACGTCTGCAAATGCTTGCAAAGACCGTATAAACAAAAAGGGTCAGTTTCTGTGCGAATGTACAAGTCGCTCCTGAAGATGTGCTCTTCGGCGATAAATCTGGTGCCTCTAGCCAGGTTGAAGATGAGGCCTCTTCAGGAGGAACTGCAGAAACAGTGGCAACAAGCTTCGGGATCCTTCGAAGATGTAATTCGAATCAAAGCACGGATGGTAAGGGCACTACAGTGGTGGTTTGATGCAACAAATCTTGTGGAGGGCCTTACTTTCCTACAGACCACCCCAGATTTCATTCTAACAACGGACACCTCCATGGAGTGCTGGGGAGGTCATCTACAGGACTTGCAAATTCAGGGCAAATGGTCTTCGGCGCTGAGAAAGCAGCACATCAACAGCTTAGAACTCCAAGCCATATTCCTATCTCTTCAAGCTTTCTTGCCAAGAATAGCAGGCTCCTCTGTGTTGGTTCGTACAGACAATACGACCAGCATGTACTATGTCGAGAAACCAGGAGGAACAAGATCCATTACGCTATCTCAGGAAGCGCAGGAATTATGTCAATGGACAACACACCATGAGATCTTGTTAAAGGCCGAACATGTCAGAGGTCTGCACATTACTCTAGCAGACACATTAGGCAGGTCTCAGTCCAGTTGTCACGAATGTGAGCTCGAACAGTCCCAGCTGGACAGGGTATTTTGAAAGTGGGGAAAACCAGCGTTGGACTTCTTCGCATCAGAGGAGAACGCTAAATGCCAGTACTATGCCAGCAGATTCCCTCTACAGAGGGTCACGGGTGAATGCCCTTTTAATGCAATGGTCAGGGATATATGCCTATGCTTTTCCCCCCCCATTCCGTTAATTCCCAGGGTACTAACCAAGATGAAATCAGAAGGCTGTCGTCTGATCCTGATAGCGCCACAATGGCCCAGGCAGTACTGGTTCCCAGAACTACTTCTACTGTCCGAGTCTAAGTCCATTCGCCTGCGGCCATCCTCAATGATGTTATCGAGGGAAAAGGGCCAAGTGAATCATCCGGACCCACACTTCATTTGCATGCATGGCTCCTGAATTCTTAGAATTTAGGGACCTAGATATCCTGCAAGAGTGTAGTGAAATCATTGCTAAATACCAACCTGACAGCACTATCAAAACATATCGTTTGAAATGGAGACGATTCTGTTTCTGGTGCGAAAGAAATAACGTTCACCCACTCCAATCTCCCGCTGAGCAGATTCTACCTTATCTCCTCTCTCTGGCTAAATCAGGTCTCACTTTCTCTTCAGTGAAGGTTCACCTGGCTGCAATTGCCCGTTATAGGAAATCTCCGCAAGCTCCTTCTCTCTGTGCATCTAGTCTTAAAAAAGCAGTTCATGAGGGGTCTTATCCGCGCATTTCCCCCTCCTCCGGAATGGAAGCTCAATTTGGTCCTGGCGCAGTTGATGAGACAACCATTTGAACAAATTCACAAGACAGAGCTTACGTTTCTCACATGGAAGGTATCCCTCTTACTAGCTCTTACATCTGCAAGGAGAGTGAGCGAAATACAAGCCTTTACAGTCCAGGAACCTTTTCTACATTTCACTGAAAACTATGTAACTCTACGGACAAACCAGACTTTTATTCCAAAAGTACCAACACAGTTTCACCTCAACGAGCCGGTGATATTACAATCTTTCTTTCCGAACCCATCTAGTCCGGCAGAACGGGCTTTGCATACGTTGGATTTCAAGAGCTGCTTGAAATTCTACCTACACAAGACGAGGGAGATAAGGAAAACAGATCAGCTCCTGGTCGCTTACAGACAAGGAAAACAAGGAACAGCAGTAACGAAAGCCACGGTTGCCAGGTTGGTCTCATCCGCCATCCATTTCTATCACCAAAATGCTAACATGCCTCTGACAACAAGAGCTAAAGCACACTCCACAAGAACAGTTTCTACATCAGCAGCTTTGTTTTGTCATAAGGTTTCTGCACATACAGAGCTATGCACAGGATAATAGGACCTCGGAATATAGTGGTGAGCCAACCATAAACCTTAGCAACCAAAACCCCAACCCAACTAGCCTTAGCGTCCCATTGGCACCAATGTACCAATGCTTAGACAACCCAGAACACGGTATCTCTCTCTCAGGACTCGCAGAGGCAAGAACACTCTTTCGTCACATTCGTACCTGTCCACAACATGCGTATGAAGAGACACTGTATAGGTTAAAATGTTTATTTCAACTTACGTGCTCTAAGATACAGTACACGTGTCAGTACTAATAGCATAATACATATGAATAATATAATCAGCATAGTTACTACTCCATAGAATACGAACGGGGAAAGCATCTCATAAAGCAGTGGATATATGTCTAACTAACATTACCACCCTCCCCGTGCTGGAAGCCAGTTTATTATGACGATAGAAGACCTTTGGGCTTTGACTAGCGAACCCCCATACCTCAATCTCTAGATGCAAAACTACATCAGCAGACAATCACAGCTCTTCTCTCTGGAAAGGTCGTCTCCAAGTGCTCTCTTAGAGCAGGCGATCGCATTACTAAAAGCACACTAATTTCTCAATGGCAGCTGTACATGTGTTATGTCTAGGTGCGAGGACGGGCCAAATCAGTAGGAACCAGGGATTTGTTATTCGACCTTGTAACTGTTGTTCAGACTGAGCCCAAAAGGGAATAGGAGAAAAGGTGAGAAACAGAAAATGCAGACTGTTGTAGAATAACTTGGCAATAACAGAGGGCGACAGAACAACATCCAATAGTAACGTGCGCAAGAGTCATCATGGCAGCCAGGCCTGTGGTAACGTAGCCAGACCGGCCAGGAGGCCATGAGCCACAAGACACCCTCCCCTGGACAGTCCATCGGCCAAGACGAAAATGAAGACAGAGTTCCAAACACCTGAGCAGAATTGAGGCTGTCCACCGACAGTGAACGGCAAGTCAATCAATCCAAAAACGTTGAGCAGAAAAATGCTATACCGTCCAAAAGGACATCATTGGAATCATCATAAAACGTAGACGCCATCCAGTCCAACAGGTCAAAGCTGCAGGAATGTTCCTCAGAGGATGGAGCAAATAAAAGCAATGCGGGACAGCTTGCGTGATATTCAATATAACTTTGTTGTAGGAGATTCTGAGCAGCCGCCCAGATATCCCATTGTGCCAAAATCCCCAGTGCAGCCGCACGCATCATAAAGCCAGCAGCGGAACAGTCCTGTTCATGGGCCTCTAAGGGACCCACCAACCGAACAAAATCCGGGACCGACAATCACGAATTGGAGAGGCAATAATCCATGGTCCATGTAAACAGACAGCGGATGCAAGACATCACAGGTTGCACGCAAGTGAAATACGCAAAGCGAAAGGAAAGGGTGTAGGACACACTGATAGTTGCCAAGGGCAGAACATCGAAGCCAACCAGAAGTCGCTCACGGAGCAGCTGGAGGCGTTCGGGATCGAGAAGGGCCCAGTGGTGTGCAGCCATTGTGCAGAAAACAGACCAACAGCAAGACACCAGCCGCCAATGCGAGGATTAATGGGAAACCACCAAAGACGCTAGAAAAAATAGAATGTATGAACGCCGGTATCACACTGAAAATAGTTTGAAAGGTGGACACGAGGCCAGACCCCACAACCTTAAAAAAGTGCACCAGACCCTCAGTGTTTGATGCGTTAAAAATACGATGAATTAACTCCCCAAAATGTTGGGGGAGGTCAGTGTTCAAAAGGGCCTGTATTTCACTGTGGGTACTCGCCACCTGGAGAATGAATGTCTCCCGGGCGGATGTGAGCATAACCTCATTCAATAATAGGGCCTTTATTCTGCTCAGCTTATTGAAATCTGCCTCCATGGTAGGAATGGAAGGCCAAATAGAGTTATCAACGATGTCGTGAGGGGGAGGAAAAAGCACATTCTTGCAGCAGACAACTCTGTGTGAGACTGTAACAATATACGGAATGCCAGCCTGTAGGCCACAACAGTCTTCGTTATTTAAAAGCAAATAGCTACCGTTAGTAAGCAAAGTAAAAGTAGGAGAAATAGCAGGAGCAGGAATACCCTTCAGCACACATGCAAGATTTGGAACTGAAACGCTACAAGCCCCGTGCAATTTAATATGTTTACAAATAAGCGAATGACCCACAGTTGAATCACAAGACTCCCCGTGAGAAATACCTCCTTGCCGTCTCTAAGGCATTTATACATGAAAGGCAAGGACCAAAGTTCATGCAGGAAAGCACTACCCAAAGGCTGGAAACGGCCTACAGGATAATGTTTCATGCACGAACCGAATTCAAATAGGGAAAAAGGTAAAGCTATAACCCCATGAACTAGCCACACCGCAGAATCTAGTTCCGCTACAGAGAATGGTAAAGGATCCACTTTTTCAATATGTAACAAAGTGTAAGATGCATCTTTCATGGACATGAACTGCTGTTTGTCAGTCAAATTAAAAGGCAGAAAGAGGGCAGTGGTGTTTAACAAATTCCAAGGAACTTTACCCAACTTAAGGGTTTGCAAAGTCCATGCAAACTGCATCACTGAACGCAACTGATTCTGACCATGATACAACATAGAGACATCATCTTGTACAATATCAACAACAGAGGATACAATATTGTTTAATGTGTAAATGCGGGAAGACAGGGTATTTATACTATTGTCAACAACAGCAAGCACCTTTTCCAAATTTGCTTGGTCTATTTCCCTAAGACGGGAAGCAGCTTCCATTTGTGACAGCTTCCAGAGTTCATTATACGCTTCATAAATGAATCTCTTCGGTCGGGGACCACGAGGTCCCAAGATAAAGTCAGATAAGTCAATAGTGCCTGATAGGAGGGATAAATGGTTCTTAACAGAGTCTAAGGACGAATGTTGTAACCATTGTTTACATAATTTACCAACCGAATACGTGGTCACAGTACGAGTTTCAGTAAATCTTGGATCAGGCTTGTCCTGTACGTAGCCAGGGACTGTGCCATGAAAACGCAGTTGGCATGCATTAGATGAAATGGGCCATGCCAACCAGGGTGACTGTATCAGTGCAGAAACGTTAAAGGAATTGTTTTGAAACTGAGCCTGCAATGTCACAAGGGACATATTAAAACGCAAACTATCATTTGGAAAACTCGACAAGGATGGGATGGTTGGCGCATTTAGTTGTTTAACGGTAGCCAACCCCCAACACGTGGTCTGATAAATGGAAGCATTTAGAAATAGAATTTGGGCTGGGATAAGGCAAGCGCGGTGCAAGGCCTCAGTGCCTTGCACCTGCCATGGCTTCGAACCCCAAATTGATTTTAAATCCACTGTGTCTTTCCAATACTCATAACCACCCACCGCCGAGGCGCTCAAAAAGGAACCCGAATATAGTAATTTAGTGTGGGTCAACATTATTTTTGAGTCAATGGAGTTTTTAATTTAAAATAATAGGACCCAGGGTTCGATCGATTAAAATCAGTAAAATAGGTGAATTTATTTCGAAGAGTCTGGGAACT
This sequence comes from Calotriton arnoldi, assembly GCA_963921515.1. Lineage (NCBI taxonomy): Eukaryota > Metazoa > Chordata > Amphibia > Caudata > Salamandridae > Calotriton > Calotriton arnoldi. The sequence continues at coordinate 56,292 of CAWUFW010008947.1, read as the reverse complement.
ACCTGGTATGGGGTTTGGGCAGTGTTCCCATTGGGTGTAAGTAACAGGGCTGCGTAGGGCACTTGGTTTGTGGAGAAAATGATTGCCCCAATGCTGGTAGCAATACAAATCGGCATAATTCGCAGAATTCATATACAAGTCTTCAGCATTAAAAGAGGCATAATATTTTAAATCAGCAAACAATGCTTCAACTGCATGCACATCCCAATCATCAGAATGAATATTACTTTTTACTACATCACCCATCGAGACTCGAAGGACATTTGGTACATTAATAATTTCTGTCGGGCCATGTATTTGAAAGTTTACCGCATCCCATACGATGCCATCAGCAACTGGAAACGCTGAAATGTTCACAAATGTGTGGTCACGCTTCATGATGTGTGAAGAGGAATGTGGAGCCAAAGTTCCAGCAACACTGTTCACAGCAGAGCGTTCAGGTAAATAGTGACCATTGATGAGTAGAAAAAACACTGTGACAAAGCCAATGGACATGAACAAAAAGACCAAGAAAAGTACCATCCAAATATATGTCCAAGGTGGAATCAAAAAATTGTCTCTAAACCAGGATACAAAAAGACTAAACTTGGACGGGACTTGTGATGAGTTGGAATCCGAGTCAAAAGAATAACGTGTCGGGCTCAGTGGCGTTATTGGTTGGTGTGCCACCGACTCTGTGGCGGGATAAGTATATTCGTCCTCGGCTATGCAGGGTGATGCAGGGAGTTCAAATATATTTTCAGGCAAATCAACCATCTCCATGGTAACATCAGTTTTTGTTCGTGCAGGCGTGCCTCGAACGGCTGTCCGATAAATGGCAGGACAAGAGACCGCTGGTGTGACACTATTTAGGATCGGCCAGATGTTGTAGCTTGACATTTTCCACTGAGATGTATCCGTTTTCCTTGCGACCGGGAAGCGGTGGTAGGATGACTGTACGTGTTCCCTTCAAGCCCAGTACTGGAACCGGTGCACGAAAAGAGGGGCCGAATTCTTTTTTGTTCTCCACCTTCTCTCGTACCAGGTCGCCCATCTTCGGAAGCCAGCCGGCAACCGGAATCTGCACAGCAGGGTCTGTGGCTGAAGGTAAATGTGCAATTGCTAGTTTGTCTCGGGCTTCTTGTAAGTCCTGTAACATAGTAGAATGATTATCTACATCGAACTTGGCGGATTGCGCCGCCATGTCTAGACCATCAAGGTCAGGCACAAACATTCGTATGCCAAAGAGCATTTCGTAGGGGTCCGCCCACCCAGAGGCCTTCTAGGGAGATTATTAAGTGCACGCTGAACAGTATACAAGTGGGCCAGCCAGTTCCTGCCAGTACCTATAACTCTAGCTGTCAAGGATTGCTTTAAGTCACGGTTCATTCGTTCAACGATAGAGTTGCCCTCAGGCCTATACGGAGACGAAAATTTCACCCGCACCCCTAAGGAGCCCATTGCGTCCTTGTAAGCCTTAGAGGCAAACGCCGGACCTTGGTCAGAATGGAAGGTGCCGCATGCAAAAATTCCCACAAAGACACGCAAATCCCTAATGACATTTCGTGCGTCAGCACTCCGTTGTGGCCAGACCCAGATGAACCGTGTGCACGAGTCCACTGCCACTAAGATATATTTATAGGCAGTGTCTGAAGAAAATGGACCGCAGTGATCCAAGTAAACACACCCAAAGGGCCTGTTTGAAATTGCAAGCGAGGTCTGCGGTGGTCTTGTGACTGTTGAAGGCTTGATCTGTTGACAAACGTCACAGGAAAGCACATAAGTACGTGTGTCTTTATATAAACCACGCCACCAGTAACGCTGCTGCAAAATGGAAATTGTCGCAGACACACCAGCGTGCGCCGAAGCCATGCCTTCGTGTGCCGCTGCCATCAAGGAAAGTCTGCGGTCCGCGTTGGGGATCAGCCGAACCCCAACGTCCGGTATTGTTACATAAGGAGCCTGATCGGGACCTATCTGGTAAGAATATTTAGAAGGGAAACCTCTAGGGTAATTCACTCTTTCTTTTGTTGCAGCAATAGCTGCCAAGATATCGGTGTCTATTTTAGACATGGATCTAGTAACTGCTGCTACTGAACACGTGAGTACTGCTGATCTGGCAGCTTCATCTGCCAGACTGTTACCAACAGCGTGTGCGCCCACTCGCTGATGGCCTAGGGTGTGAACCACCTGTGTGAGTGGCAGACGTCTTTGTAATTCTGCCACCCTAACCCAAAGCATTTTATGCTTGATTGTGTTTCCTTTAGCGTCTCTATAGTCATTTTGCGACCAAAAGAACAGATTGTCATTGTATGATTGAACACAGTAGTAAGAATCGCACACGATTAAAGTGGTCACATCAGGATTTACGAACTCCAGCGCAAGCACTAAGGCACGCAACTCGGCCAATTGTGCGGTACTGTCCCCGAGTGTCTGTGTATGCACCACAGTGGATTTGAACTTTCCGTTCACAAACGTACCTGCAACAATAGCACATGCGGCTGAATAAGCATGCTTGGACCCCGTGGCCGGTTGTGCCGAACCATCGGTGTAGATCACACAGTCGTAATCCTCAAGCGGCAATAAGGACAAAGGAGGAGGATGAATGAATTCATACTGTAAAAACTCCTGAGTCTGAAGAGAAGAGTCGAAAGTGACATCCGGAGACGTCAAAGATGTTGCCCATTGAATCCAACGGGGGTGCAAAGCTTTAGAGTTCGGTACACTTGCTTTGGTCACTGCCTCTAGAGCAGGATATGGTGTTACCACCAAAATGCGTTTTCCCTGTGCCAGTGTGCGCTCCTTCAGGATTGCCATTTGCACTGCAGTCAGAACTTTCTCCACAGATGAAAACCGCATTTCTGCGGAGGTGTACAGATGTGACTTGTATGCGATGGGTACTGTATCACCTTCATTAAAGGTTAAGTACGTGAAACCCACTGCCCCTGGAATGATTCTAATCACCAGGTTTGTGTGGTTATCACGCGTCAAAAGGTATTTAGACTCAAGAAGGTCTGTCTGCAAAGACTGCAGAATGGAGGAATGCTCCGGAAGCCAAGAAGACTTCGAAAAGGTAGGTTGTATCAAGGCATACAGTGGCTTGATACGCTGGGCATATTCGGGAATGTATGTACGTCCGAAGTTTAGAAAGCCCAGCAATGACTGAAGTTTCTTCAGATTAGTAGGAGGGCACAGAAGTGCACATTTCTCTAGAAAATGGGGGGCTAAACCCTTACCTTCATTGTTGAGCTCATAGCCCAAGAACAGAACGGTAAATTCAGCAATATGGGATTTGGCAAAGTTAATTTTGTATCCCTGAACCGCGAATTCAAGAATAATGCGGTCCACCCGGGTCAGATGCGGAAACAATTAGTCGTCTGTCAGATAAATGTCATCCACATACGAACAGGCGTCTGGATCTATGCCGTCTAACAAAGAGACAACACGAGCGGCAAACACGCCTGGACTATTTTTGTAGCCCATAGGAAGACGCCTGAATTTGAACATTTTACCACCGGAAGTAAAGGCACACCATTGGCCACTCTCCGGTGCTAAGTTGTGCGTGTAGAATCCATTCGAAAGGTCAAGTGTCGTTTTGTATTTTTTACGAACAAGACTGTCTACAAGCGCAGAACTATGGGTATTTTGCACCGCAAAGGTCCAACAATGAGAGTTCAAATGCCGGTAATCCAATACTAAGCGGTACGATCCATCGGGTTTAGAAACCGCGAAAAGGGGATTGTTCATAGGTGATACACAGGGTTCAATTACTCCCTGATATTCCAACTGTCAGAATTTCGGAAACGGGGCCTTTGGCTTCACGTTGTATGGGATATTGGGGTTGTGGCTGTGGTAACGACCGCAAAGGTATTTCATGGGGGGGAGATTCTTCATCCCAACCCACGTGATTGCGGTATAACGCAGGAGCCAGTGACACAGCCCACTCTGCTGCAAGAGCCTCCGCTTTGTCCTTTGGGACATGTCGAGAAAAGCTCGGAAGGATTACCTCCTCCCCTTTACGCGCAGCAAGAACGAATGGGGGTGGCCAATCCGCCTCTGCTAACAAAATGTCATATGAAGAGGTCAGATTTTCCCAAAAAATCCCTTTAATTACACGCTGTATATCACCTTCAATTTGGATGACAATATTAAATAGTCTGTCAGGGGTGCCACTCTGGTGTCTGCTGTTTCAACAGTAATGAATGTTTCAGTTGCTGTCGCCTCCATATGAGGACGTAGCGCCTCCCGCACTATGGTTACTTCCGCGGCGCTGTCTAGGAGGGTTACTGCCCACGTCCAATTCAGGAGTCTCGTTCTCACCGTCTGTGGCATATTTCGCTGTTACAGCGGCAACTTTCTTGTTCTGAAATTGTGGTCGAAAACGTTGAGCGTCTTCCTCTTTTCCTCTGACTTGTTGTCGAGGCTGGTCTCGTCCCTGTGGGGCCTCACGGGCCCTTCCTCTATCCTGGCGGTCTCCTCCACCGGCCTGTGACGAAGTCTGTGCCTGTAAAGAACGAGGAGAACGCGTATCAGGGATCTGAAACCTATCCGGTGACTTAATTCTCGCTCTATCGCGTAAATCATAAGTACGTTCAGAAGAAACTGAAACCGGGGATGCGCCTCGCGATCCCGGCTTTGTCTGTTGCTTACCCTGTTTTTTCAGCCTCCAGCTCTTTTTAGTGAAGACTGGTTTCTCATCCTTCTCAGATTGAGATTTGGTTTGTTGCTGTTGTGGTTGCGATTGTGTTTGCAGTTTTGCAAAGGCTTGTTACCCAGGCTGTTTCTACCAATAGTTTTGTAAGCCTGGGTAATAATTTTCGGTAATTCGCGAGGCTTGTCCAATTCTGGGACCAAAGCCAAAGCGTTAGCTACTTGAAAGTTCACTGCATCGCCCTTGACATTCGCAAGGATCAGTTCCGCTACTACTTCAAACACTCCCACTAGTCTCATCCCTAATTCCACAGCCGCTTCAGGGCCGTGTTCATCCTGTACTTTTTAATTACAGAGGGGAGAACTGTCATGGAAGGAGTACCAAAACATTTAGAATATACTGCTGCGAATACCCTACCCCAGTTGTCACATGCTGTCAACTCGGGAATTAAGTCTTTTGGCAAACTAATCGTCAAAATACGATGTTTATCCACTGGAGTTGTATGTGGAAAAACCGCCTCCAACTGATCAAACTTTTCTGCAAGCCAATAAGGAAAATCATCCTTATGTTGTGGCCGTTTGCCCATCACAGAATTCACCATGACGGGACTTATGGTCACTCCGCCTGCAGCAGCTGGTTGGCCAGCCACTCCAGGAGCGGCTCCGTGGATGCTGCCTGTAACATATCGCACTAACGCTCGATGCACCTGCACCAAGGCCGCATACATAGTGCGTAGTTCCGCGACTGGTATTGTCATATAAAGCGGATGTGGGGTGTACCCGGCCAAAACAGGCCAAGTGGCCCCCGCTATAGATAAGGGGCCTAAACGAACCGTGGTAGTCGGTTGTGGGAGGGCGCCATTAAACCAAACACGGTGTTGCCAAGCCGTGAGCGGTACTTCAAGATTAGTATAAGGTCTATAGACAGCAGGAACAGCGGTGGGTTCATATGCATGAAACAGATTATCGTTCGGATTCACCGCTGGAAAAGTGATCCAAGAGTAGAACACTTCAAAGTGGAAAGCCGGGTCGGCTTGAACCACAAAGACTAAGTCAACTCCCGCGTCTGGCACTCCATACACCCGTAAGTGATCCCGGAGTGCTGTGCGGCTATGCGCCGCTATGTCGATACCCGCCATTCCGAACGGGTCTTTTCAACAATCTTACACAAGGCAGCACAAAAAGGGTTATTTCTAAGAAACCTTTTTTAATAACATCAAGCTTGAAAGAACCTACAAAATCTGCTATATAGGAGGTATCGCCGTCACACACGCTTCCGGAAGCGTACGTGAGGGTTTTGTGGACAAGCACAAGTACTACTCAAGCGTCCCGCAAGTAAGCAGCCCCACTCGTTGGTTGCGCCATGTCATAAGGTTTCTGCACATACAGAGCTATGCACAGGATAATAGGACCTCGGAATATAGTGGTGAGCCAACCATAAACCTTAGCACCCAAAACCCCAACCCAACTAGCCTTCGCGTCCCATTGGCACCAATGTACCAATGCTTAGACAACCCAGAACACGGTATCTCTCTCTCAGGACTCGCAGAGGCAAGAACACTCTTTCGTCACATTCGTACCTGTCCACAACATGCGTATGAAGAGACACTGTATAGGTTAAAATGTTTATTTCAACTTACGTGCTCTAAGATACAGTACACGTGTCAGTACTAATAGCATAATACATATGAATAATATAATCAGCATAGTTACTACTCCATAGAATACGAACGGGGAAAGCATCTCATAAAGCAGTGGATATATGTCTAACTAACATTACCACCCTCCCCGTGCTGGAAGCCAGTTTATTATGACGATAGAAGACCTTTGGGCTTTGACTAGCGAACCCCCATACCTCAATCTCTAGATGCAAAACTACATCAGCAGACAATCACAGCTCTTCTCTCTGGAAAGGTCGTCTCCAAGTGCTCTCTTAGAGCAGGCGATCGCATTACTAAAAGCACACTAATTTCTCAATGGCAGCTGTACATGTGTTATGTCTAGGTGCGAGGGACGGGCCAAATCAGTAGGAACCAGGGATTTGTTATTCGACCTTGTAACTGTTGTTCAGACTGAGCCCAAAAGGGAATAGGAGAAAAGGTGAGAAACAGAAAATGCAGACTGTTGTAGAATAACTTGGCAATAACAGAGGGCGACAGAACAACATCCAATAGTAACGTGCACAAGAGTCATCATGGCAGCCAGGCCTGTGGTAACGTAGCCAGCCCGGCCAGGAGGCCATGAGCCACAAGACAGTTTGCTGGAGTGACATTGGACAAGATATGCCGTCCTGTGACATGGAAGAATGTCAACACTTTTACGAAACATTACTGTCTGCAATCTACGCAATGAGAGGATGCAGCTGTTGGCTAAGCGGTACTGCGTCATCTCTTCAATTAAGGTCAGCCTCTTTGTTTGAGATGAGAGGAACTCTTTCTTTATTTCAATCAAGGTATATGTATGTATAGTTAAATGATTATGTAACTGTATTTGACTATTTTTTAATATAATGTGAATGGTTGTGTATCTTTGAAGATTTACCTCCGCCTTAGTGGTTCTAGCATTTTATTCTGCTAGAGCGTTTTAGTGCATGCATTTTATACAGGATAGTGAATAATTATTAGAAACGTTACTGGTATGTCTATAGCATTGGGAGTTTAAAGTTACATGTCCCCACCTTCCACTAACGACAGTACAGTTTTATGGTACTGCTTGCTATTCTGATTCGGGCATGTGAATCTATGAAAGATACCCCAATACTGGATAAGAAAATAAGTTACTTACCTGTAACTATGGTTATCCAGTATTGGTATCTTTCATAGATTCACATGCAACCCACCCTCCTCCCCATGTAGGCAGTTCTCGTTAATTTTGGGTACCTTACTTCCCACTTGTGCTTAGAAAATCTGAGGAGAACTCGCCTCTGCTGGGAGTGTTCTAGAGGGTGCTAACAGCTGTTGGCTGGATGCACTGACCGCACTGGAGTGCAGGAACTACTGAGGGAGGCACGAAACGCGCTGCAGCACGGACTGATGAACCCGCTGGACAAGCGCCACGGAGCAAGCACTGCCTTGATGTCTGAACTACTCTCAGGGTTTCCCAGTAACACCAGGTCTGGTGCTGCAGATGGATCTATGACAATGCCCCCCGGGTGGAAACCATGAACATTGTACTCACCGTGGAGACCGAGCAACATGGCCAATGCCCGGTGGAGCTGTTTAGGCAGCTATAGAGGAGTTTGGCTCTGGTTCACCCCTCGGCCGTCACCTACCCAGCCGGACATTGGACATAGTTTTTTCCTCGTCTCCCCGTTGTTTCCTTCCCTCCCCCGCCTCCTCCCTCCGTGATCCTGTGGCTACCTCCCCTTTCCAGCTTATGCGTTAATATCTCGTTATTGTGTAATCACTGTTTTTCTCCTATGTTTATTCTTGGCTCCTGTAACTGATGTAATCTTGTAACCTGTAACTCGCTGATCCTCATGTAAAGCGCTCTGATACCTCCGGGTCTAGCCAGCTCAGTAGAGGATTGGGAGTGGTCCCACTACCACTGGGATCGTAGCACCGTACACCGTGACCAGTGCTCTCGATGGAACTTTTGACGATGCCCCCTAGGCGAAAACCATAACTGTCTGTACGTACCGCGGTGCCCGAGCAACCTTGCCCGGTGGAGCGGTCCTATGCAGCTATAGAGGAGTTTGGCTCTGGTTCACCCCTCGGTCCTCACCTACCCAGCCGGACATTTGACATTGTTTTCCTCGTCTCCCCGTTGTTTCTTTTCCCTCCCCCGCCTCCTCCCTCCGTGATTCATTGTCTGCCTCCCCTTTTCCAGCCTGACTTTTCTGTGTCCCATGAAGTACTTTCCCCCTTGCCGGTTTTTTCTTTGTTATGCTATGCTTTAGTAACTCATGTAACTGTTATACTGTTTCCCTTTCTATGTTATGCGATGCTCCAGCAACTGATGTAACTATGTAACCATGTTCTGAAACAATGTCATACCTCCGGGTCTAGCCAGCGCCATATAAAACTTTTCAAATAAATAAATGCCAACATTTGGTACTTTTTTAAAAAGGACATGGATAGGCTACTGTTTAGATGGCCTTGGGCCATTATAGCCTATGAAGTATTTAAGGCACTGCTTGAATAATTTACAGTGGGACTCCCATCTTGACGACGGGGAATGATTCAGGCATGTGAATCTATGAAAGATACCAATACTGGATAACCGTAGTCACAGGTAAGTAACTTATTTTGTTCCTTTCTGCCAAAGGTTTTATCACATTTTCATATGGGTCTGTCCATCACCCATACTTCTGTTTTTCCGTCTGCCATAGCGTTAGAAAGATGAGGCACGAAGAGCCCTCAGTTTTTACACAGAACTCATGAATTAATACCATCTAGAGGTCCAACAATTTGTGGGATTTGCTAGTGCCAAGAAGGTCAAGGCAGTGCACAAACTGACCCTATCCAGGTGGATTGTCCTATTTTTTTATTTATTTTTTGCTGCAGATTTTTTGCCTTTTGTCTGGACCCTAATTTTTTTCAAGCTGTGGAACCCTGTGCACTTTCCCCTCGCTAACTAGTGATACAGTGCTTGTGCGCCTCCTTTCAACATGGTAAAATCGCTATCTTCCTAATTGGCATATCTAAATTGCCTGTAAGTCTCTAGTATATGGTACAGTGTTCCCAGGGCCTGTAAGGTAGATATCATTAGTGGACTGCAGCACCCATTGTGCCATCCACTACAGTGATATTGTAAACTTGGCTGCATGCCCATCCTCCGTAACCGGATTGTGCAGTTTTAACCTGCAAACTCGACCGGTCAAAACAGCCCCTTTTGACAGGCCTAAACCTACCTTTTAAATATTTATAAGTCACCCCTAAGTAAACCTTATTGCCTAGAAGGCAGGGTGCATGGAATTTAAATTAGGACATGTAAAGGTTTAATATTGCACGTCTTTCCAATAAAATTGCCCGAAAAGCTATTTTTAGTGTAGCAAGGCTGGTTGTTCCACAGTAAAACAATGGGATGCATTACTAAATATTAATATTGTATCGTAAGAATGGGACTAGCTCAAACAATTAAACCACTATTAACTTTCTTCTTTGAATCTGACCAACCTAAAGGCAGCATGAGGCACAGATCGTGGCAGAAGTTCAAGTCTCTGCATCTGTCATAGGGTTTAGGAACTGGCATTTGTTATGCAGATATTCTCTCCTTTGTCTCTACTTTTTAGGCCATTTAGGTAATGAACTTGGGACTTGTGAAGCCCCTTTTTTTTTTTTTTTTTAAATCTTTTTATTAACATTGCTCATGTTCAAATACAGTACACAGCGGCAGTTCATTATACAAATATAGGGATCACAGTTCGTCATGTGGTTTTTGCATGCGTGGAAATACGGACGGTTCAGTGCAATAATCTCCTTATCCCAACCCCCCCTGTAAGGCTCGGAACCTTTGCCAGGGACCCCACACCTTCCTCCATTTGTTCACACAACCCCGAGACCTGTAGAGCGTTTTCTCCGCCCTCTGACACCAATCCAAGTCAGAGCCACTGGTCCCATGAAGGGGGCGCCTGTGCACCCCAGCACCTGGCAATGTTGCGTTTCGCCACCCCTGCTGCCAGCGCTAACCAAGTCTCATTATGCCGTGTCCAATCTGTGGCTCCTTTAATCATGAGTATGAGCCACTTGGGCTCCATTGGGACCGGAGATCCCACCACCACTGCCATCGTCTGCGCCACCCTGGTCCAAAACGGTATTATCAGTGGGCAGTCCCATAGAATGTGGTAGAACGAGCCCTCCCCTTGGCAGCCCCTCACGCATAAGGGGGATAAAATCCTACCCCAGGAGAACAGGTGGGTGCGGGGATAATAGACCCTGTGAAGTATTTTTAGCTGCACGAGACGGAATCGCAGCCGGATCGCAACTTCACGAGGGCTCTGCAGGGCATCCTGCCAGTCTTCGTCGTCTAGTGTCCCAATGTCGCCCTCCCATCTCGCCCGTAGGGGACCAAGGGGGTCCGGCATATTGTTTGAGTTTTCGGTAGATCATGGACGTGGGCTTCGCTAGGATGGGGTCGAGGAGTAGCCTGTCTTCCATAGGGGAGTACTCCGGGATTGAAGTGTCAGAATGTATGTGGGCGCGCAATGCATGTACAAGGCGCAGGTAATGGTACTGTTGGGAGTCATTAAGTTGGTATTCTTTTTTCAGAGCCGCAAAGGAGACAGGGGCCCTCCCCTTCCACACATCGCCAAGATACTCGATGCCAATCAGTTTCCACCCCTTAAAGCCTGATAGTCCCGTCACCTCCTTTAACTGGTCTCCCGTCCAAAGCGGGGTCCGTCCCGTTAGGGTATTCGCCCAGCCTAAGAATTTGTTGGCCTCCCTCCAGCAGTGGAGCACTACCCCGGTATGCGCGGGCAAGTCACGACTCTGCCTACGGGAGTAGAGATATGGCTCGCAAGTTCCCCCAAGCATAGCATGCCTATCCATTCTATAAGCTGGCTCCGAGATTGGCGCATAGACCCAATCGTTGACCACCTGCAGTTGCGCTGCCCAGTAGTAGAGTTGGACGTCCGGGAGGGCCAGCCCCCGTCATACACCCCCCCAGCGTAAGCTTCTGCAGTGCAATCCTCGGGTTGCCGCCGTCTCAAAGTAGCGTCCGCAACTCCCGGGAGATCCGCTTGAACGTCGCCGCCGGGACCAGGTACGGTGTATTTTGTAGGATATATAGAAGGCGTGGCAGCGCCAGCATTTTGAAGAGCGCCACGCGCCCCATCAAGGAAAGGGGCAGAGACCTCCAGTGAACAATGTCCAACCCCAGCCTCGTCAGTTGAGGCTCCAGATTACGGGCGAAAAACTCCTCTGTCTCTGGTGACGTACACTCCCAGGTACCTGAATCCAGCGGTCTCTACCGATGCAGGGCAGTTCCTCAGGATCCGAGGAGATGGACCAGACAGAGGATAAACCACCGACTTGGCCCAATTGATCGAATAGCCAGAATAACTGCCGAAGAGAGCGAAGCGGTGGAGAGCCCGTGCCATCGAGTGGTAGGGTCTGGCCATATAGAGGACAATATCATCTGCGTATAAAGATATACGCTCCTCCCACTCATCCGTGAGTGCCAGGCCCCAGAAGGCCCTATCTCTTCTGATCCAGTGAGCGAGCGGCTCCAGGGCCAGGGCAAACAGGAGTGGAGACAGGGGGCAGCCCTGCCTAGTGCCCCTGTGCAAGGGAAAAGCCCGGGACATCACCCCATTGACCCTCACCCTTGCCATCGGCTGCGTGTAAAGGAGTCTCACCCAGCTACAGTACACCGGGCCCAGGCCCAGTCTCTGCAGTACCATAAATAGGTATGGCCATTCGATGCGATCGAAGGCCATTGAGGCGTCCAGCGCCATCAATGCCGTCTGCGCATTGCCCACGTCCTTCGTCATATGCAGAACACCATAGAGCCTCCGCAGGTTATGCCGAGTGCTCCTGTGGGGCATAAAACCCGACTGGTCCACATGTACAAGGTCGGGAAGTACGGATAGCAGTCTTGTCGCTAAGGCCTTGGCCAATACCTTCGCCTCCACATTCAGGAGCGAGATGGGCTGATAGGAGGAGCAGCAGTCCGCCGGTTTCCCGGCCTTATGGATAACCACAATTGTGGCCTCTCGCTGATCGGGTGAAAGCATACCCACCTCCCGCGCCTCAAGGAGCATGCGTCGCATGGGCTCCAGTACCACACTCGCCTGTTTCTTAAAGATTTCAACCGGAAGTCCATTGGGTCCCTGCGCCTTGCCGGCCTGGAGGGCATTGAGGGCTTCTCCCAGCTCCGCTCTTGTGAGGTCTGCATCCAGATGATCAGTGTGCTCCTGGGATAGCATGGGCCCACGCAAAGTCCCGCAAGAATTCCTCGCAGTCTCTCTCGGTTCTAGTGCACACCGGGGTGTATACCCCCTCATAGTAGGATGCAAAAGCCTCCGCTATGGCCGCACTCGTGGAAGCTAGGGCCCCCGAACCATCCCGCACCTCCGTGACCCCGGAACGCTCCCTATCACGCCGCTCAAGCCACGCGAGAAGCCTCATACTTTTGTCTCCTGCGTCGTATATCCGATGTTGCGTGGCGAGGGAGTAGGCGCGCGCCTCACCCTCCGCTAACGAGCGAAGTTCCTTATGCTTCAGGGCCAGGGCATGGCTGCGCTCCGGCGAGGGCGTCACACTGGCCTCTCGCTCCAGAGACTCGATTTCACGCTCCAACTGTTGAATCTGCAGCGATTCTTCTTTCTTCTGGGCGCCGATCAAAGCTTGGGCCTGTCCCCTCAGGACCGCCTTGTATGCCTCCCACAGCGTTAGCTGGGAGGCAACCAACCCCTGATTGTCGGAGAAATAGTGTTCGGAACCCTCCCTAAGCTTGTAAGTGATCGAATTGTCTTTTAACCGCCACGGATCTATCCGAGGGAATGCGGCCCGGTCAACCGCCGTCCCCCTAAGGAGAACACCAACCGGAGAGTGGTCCGATATACCCCGCGCCATAATACACGGGTCTACGAAGTCTCCCAATTGATCCCCCCGCGTAAAAATGTGGTCCAACCTCGAGAAGGAACCATGTCTGGCCGAGTAGAAGGTGTAGAGTCTCCGGGCTGGGAACCATGTTCGCCATATGTTGCTGAGGCCCATTGCGTCCGTGAAGCCCCGCAGGCCCATCTCCCCTCCGCTAGCCCGTCTGTCCCCTGACCGATCTAATTCGACGTTCATGACCGCGTTAGTGTCACCCCCTAGGACCAGAGTGCCGCTTGGAAGGTTCGCCAAGAATGTCCCCAGTTTCTTGTAGAGTGTGGCATGCAGGCCGGGCGGGATATAACGGGAGCAAAGGACCACCATGCGTCCTTCCCATCTCACCGCCGCTAGGCACCCAGAATCTTCCGTCCAGGAGCCCGAGACGGTCACTGGCAGGCTCCTACGGACCAATATCCCCACACCCCTCGAGCCTGACGTGAACCCTGAGTGGGCTACCATCTTGTACCCGAACCTATCCAAGGCCCTGCAATTATTACCACGGAGGTGGGTTTCCTGCAAGAGTACCACGTCTGGGGAATGGCGTTTCAAGTGCTGCAATACCAACGTTCTCTTAATCTTATTGCCCATCCCATTGACATTCCATGTCCATATTCTGATCTTAGCCTGATCCCCCATTCACACTTTGAGTCCACGACCTCAACGGCTTCCCAACCTGCCACTGCGTAGTGCCCCAACAATTCAACGGCGTTGAAACAAATAGGTTGACATGAGCTGAACTTGAACTTACCCTCAACCCCATCCCACCCCCCCAATCCGCACCCCCCTCCCTGCCTCCCTGCTAAGTGGGCCCCCAACCACCCACCTTGAAAACTTGCAGAGTGCCTGTCGCCTAAATAATCCCATTCCAACTAAATGAGGGAATGTAAGCCCACAACACGCAGAAATTGGCACAACTGACGGTCGGATTCCCACCCCTTGAGTGAATACTAGCACACACCCTCCCCCAACGGGCCGACGCTTGAAGCCATGTGGATGTTCAGCCCGTAGCAGCCAATGTAGCCACTTACAGTCTCGGAGATGTTCATAGTGTCTTTGCAACGTGTCGAGTGCCCCCCAGCTCTCCAGGCTGCAAGAGGCGCGCACTTTTACCTGCCTCACCGAAATGGGACCCTCAGTGCGGCCTTTATCGCCATCAGCCCTCAGGTGGCGGGCGTTCACGTTCTTGGCTCTCTCGGGATGGCGCTATGTCCTTCCTAACCTCACGAGAGGTGTCGCTGGAGGTCCGGCGTCGTGTTCCACCCTGACGGCCCACGGTCCGCCATCCCTCTATCCAGTCGCTCGCCTCCGCCGGAGAATCAAAAAAGTACGCCTTTTCTCCGTCCAGGATTTTGAGCCTCGCTGGAAAAAGCATCATGTATTTCACGCCCTGGTCCCTGAGGGCTCGCTTGACGCCCTCAAAGGACCTGCGCTGGCGTTGAACTTGTAGAGTGAAGTCAGGGAAGAAACGGATCGTTGCGTTCTGCAGTCGTAGATCCCCCGATGTTCGTGCGGCCTGCAGGAGGGCATCCCGGTAGTTCAGGAGCCGGGCAATGATGGTGCGCGGAGGGGCCCCAGGCTTGGGGCCCCCCCCCCCCCAATGCACGGTGGGCTCTTTCAACGGAGAAAAATTTTGAGAGACGCTTCGGCTTGAGGTGTTTCAATATCCGTTCCTCCACAAAACAATCCATGGACGGCCCCTCCAAGCCCTCAGGCACCCCTACTATACGGACGTTGTTGCGTCGCGCCCGGCCTTCCTGGTCCTCCAGGCGGGCCACGACGTCGCCCTGGGCCTTTACTAGCGTGGCAACCTGTTCTTCAAGCTTCTTTGTTCTGGTCTGCAGGTTCCCAATGCCACTCTCCGCCTCGGCCACCCTGCAAGACATGTTCCTAAAGTCAGCGCGGAGGAGGTTTACCTCCTCGGTGACCGAGTCCAGTTTGGGCTCCATGGTGCCACGCATATCTTTCATGGCTTGCATGATGTCTCTGAGTGGCGGGTCTGATCCGCCGTCTGCGTCGTCGCCCTGTTGACCCCCTTCACGGAGGCCCTCCTCTTTCCCCATGGCCACCGTGTATTTGTCAATTTGGTTTGCTTGGCTCTGAAGTGGCGGCTTATGTCGGCCCATGACCGTAGACGAGGCCGTGGTGAGAGGGCGCGCACGCCGGGCCCCCCGTCTGTATTGCAGACGTCCAACCGCAGGCCGGAGTTGCCTGCACAGGAACTGCCCAGTCCACTCCTGGTCGCCAGCCACCCTCGCAGTGGGGGACACTACCCCGTATCCTCGCTCGGGTCGCACGCCAGGGGGCATCCACCTTCGGCTGACGCCGCAGACCCTATTGCCGCCGGCCACGAAATAGACTGCCAATCACTCACTCTGGCTGCAGCGGGGCGCCAGGGACGGGCAGACGAGCTCTCACCCCAGCACCTCCAGGGTCCCTCGGCGCTTGTCCAGGCCTCCCGCCGCGATGGCTCCGCCCCCGGAGACCACGGGGCGCAGAACTCAGACTCCCAGGCGGGAAGCACCAACGTTCAGCAGGCCCTTCTCACTCTCACAGGCCCCACAGGTGTAGCTGACTCCCCGGATCGCAGGCTCTCTCCACCGTCGCCCCCGCCACAGGATCACGGTGCTGTCTGCCAGGCATGCTCAGCTCGCTCCCCCGCGCTGGCAGCGGGATCACCAGCTCAGCCTTCAGTGTACCGGCCGCCCGTAGCGTCTCGGCGCCTGCAGTGCGAGCCCACCGCAGGGCCCCAAACTGGCACGGCGACAATCGCGGGGCACCTCCGCACCCACCTCTGTGGCACCAAAGCGTGCCTGGCCGCCTCTCCAGCCGCTCGTGTGTGCTCGACCCCCGGGCTCCGCCACAGCCCGAGCGCCCTCCGCCGCCTATCCGTGCTCAGGTGCACACCTCAGGACGAGCCGCAGATCAGGCGCCTCTCCACCGCTGCTCGGAGCTCACCGCAGGGACCTGGCGCTTCAGGCCGAGCGCTCATCTGCCACAGGCGCCATTTTCTCCACTACGGGCGCATAGCTCTGAAGTCCGCCCCGTCGCCACGGAAGCCTCCCTTATCGACGCCGCTGCAGCGTTCGCACTATCCAGCGGCTCACCGCCGGTCAGCTCCGCTGTATGCGTCCCCCTGTGACCGGATTATTACGGATGTGGGGTGATTTTACTCCGTCTGCTACCGCAGCTCACTTAGTGTGCGGCCATCTTCCTCGGCTGCAGGCCACGCCCCATTGTGAAGCCCTTCTTGATGTGATTGGGAGATGCAAAAAAAAAAGTTGCACAGGAGATAACGTCTTTGATAGACCTTTTAAAGTCTTCCTCATTTTGTTTCCTACAATTAGAAAACTAAGTTGCTGGAAAACTCATTAATGTTTTATATGTATTGGTCCCATATTAAGGGAATCAAATGTGGCACACAAGACTTAAAACTATGCAAACGACATCCTAATATCTGTGACGGCCCTCTCTGCTCCCTTCCCTATGTCATGGCGGAACATGAGGCCTACCGTGAGGTCTCAGGCTTAAATGTCACAGGGTCTCCAATCCTCAGTATTTCAGCCCCCAATCCCAGAGTCTAAAAACTACAGGATTGCTCCCCATGCAGGCTCAGACCTGGCCAAACTCCCGGAAGTGATACTGCTAGGCTGCCCGGCAGACATTTACCTTTTACCTGGAAGCCGAGGTCTGCTCATTTATTACTGGCTGTGAAGCAAACGATCCTTTCTCTGTGGGGACAACAGACATTCTCGTCAGAGCACAAATGGATTTAAAGACTTTGATGGATTTTGCAGATGGATAAACCATTGAGAGCAGCAGGTGAGGAAAAACATTTTTGCAAAAAGATTGAGCCAGCTCCTCACCTTCTATAGCAATGATTGCAAAGTACTGTCACGCTCCAAGAGATTTTGGGTTCTAATGACTTTAGACAGTTGAAAACTTGATTCATATTATTCCACGGTTAAACATGAGTATAGGAAGCGGCGACTATCAATGCTTGAATAACGTTTGAACATATAAATGGGGACTCATGAATGCGTTGGCCGGGTCTTTGATTCGTGAGGGCCCTGAGAGCAAGGAAGCACTGTCTGTTCTCGGAAACCCAAGCTGGGGCACATGTGCAGTGCGCTTCGGCCGGCTGGGCTTGTGTGTCCCGGGCATTCACGGTTGTCGGTTGCAGGACAGGTGGGCCACTCTCGAAGTGGATCTCTGCGGTGCTGACGCCCCTCAATGGCTGCTCGGTCTTGGAGTCGGAGTCTGGACTTGACTAAAATAGGCTTTGGTTGTTGCAAGGGGTCCAATACCCCAGGTATTGGTGCTGTGCAGCTCCGGTTGGTCCTGGCGTCTTCTCAATTGGTGGAGGGGCGGCTCTGACCTTCTGGAGCACAGAGACCTCTTCCTGGGCAGGGATCGGCAGAACAGTGAACCAGACTTTGCTTTTTGGTGCCTGCAAGCTGCAGAGGAGTAGCTCTTCTACTCCAATAATAATAAAGTGATTTAGAAAGCACCTGGTTACTTCTACCGAATGAGCCCGCACTAAGGTTTCACTCTCGGATGCAGAACCGAGGAGGCACGCTCAAGAGTTAGCTATTTAGCCAGCGCTATATAAAACTTTTTAAATAAAAAATTTTACGTCTGTCTGAATAGTCAAGCTTTTTGTTTTTTTTCTGGAAGGCTAATTCGATGCTTTCCTGTCTAAGTAATATAGGCAGAGAATTCAACATTTTAGAGGCTTAAAAAAAACTAAAAGAGCATCCTCCCATGCATGCTCTTTATACCATAGGAATACAGGCTAAGGAGGCCATTGCAGATCTGAGACTTCTGCCAGGCGGATAAGGTTTGACAAAAGAGTGCAGATAGCAAGGCCCTTTCCTATTCAGGATTCTGTGGCAGTAGCATTTAGCTTTTAAAGGACACTCTATTTCCTCGAGGCAACCGATGCACTTGGGTGAGAGCTGGACCCGTAAGCGATCGCCTCAGGAGGTTAAGTAGCAGTCGAGCTGCCTCATTCTGCACTCTGGAGTCTCAACAATCTGGATTGTGAGACTCCCAGGTACAACACATTGCAATAGTCCAGACTGGACATTACTAGAGCCTGGACTACTGACTTTCTAGCGGCTTCCAGGAGAAGTCCCAGGATCTTTTTTAAGGTTTTCAGGATCCCAAAGCGTTCTCCCGCTAGGCTGGTGATCTGACTATCAAACGAGAAACTTGCATCAAACCAGATGCCGAGATTCTTAACTTTAGACTTCGGTTCGGGTAGTGACTACAAGGCAGAGGACCAAATTGATGGTACCTTCCCTAGGATAAGGACCTCCAATTTTCCGGCATTTAGTTTAAGACCGTTGTAGTCCATCCACTCAGCCAGTTCTGATTGTAACAGAGCTGCCGAATTTTCTTCATCCTGAGACAGTGATAAGCTGCATATCATCGGCATACAACACAAAGTTGAAGCCATATGGCTCAATGATATCAGCTAAGGGGTGCATATAGAGTGGTGCTCAACGCTGATCCCTGGGGCATCCCCTACTGCAGCGGAAAAACCTCAGATGAAAAAGGTTGTAGAGCCACCTGGAAAGTGCTGTTCTGTAAGAAAGAAGCTAGCCACCGCAGACTCCAATCCCGTAGTTCCACAGCAGTTTGAACAGAAGGCGGGCGGACACACTATCGAAGGCCACACTAAGATCCAGCATTATCAGTGCTTCAGTATTACCCCCATCAACGACCTGCCTGATGGATTCAGAGGCTAACAGCGCAGACTCTGTACTGAACTGAGGGCAAAAACCCGACTGGCTCCCATGGAGCAGTTCCCTAGCCTCAATGAAGGCCGACAGCTGTTTTTTTTATATGCTTATTAGTCACTTTAGACAAGGGGAGTAGAGAGATGGGCCTGAAATGTTCCGGCTTCGTAGGACCCAGTAAGGGCTTTTTTAAGACTGGTATTATGGTAGCATGTTTCCAATTCAAAGGAACCCGACCCAGCTCAAGAGTTAAGTAGGTCACAAAGCACAGGTTATATTGCATCCATCCCACGTTCCAAAACGGCAGGCGAGGCAGGGTCGGATGGTGCACCTGATTTAACAGCCGTCATCAGAGGAAGTAAGTTCCCCTTAGTTAGAGGATTAAAACTGGAGAGTTCTACCCGAACGGCAGATGGTTCAAACCAAACTTCAAGACACGGAGCATCTCATAAGTGCCTCAGGGAAAGTAGAGTAGATAGCATAACCTTTGTTAGAGAAAAACTGAGCAATCTAATTTCAGCGTTCCTCTGAGTGGATGGTTGACTGACTCCATACAAAGAGGATAGTGACTTCACAATAGAGAAAAGTTCCCGAGAGAAGTTTTGGGCTTGCTCAATTTTTCCAGCATACAAATGGCGACGAGTAGCCCTGATCTGTTTGTGGTATTCCTTCAAGGCCAGTCGATAATTATCGTTGTGATTGGAGCTGAAGTTTCTGCGCCATACACATTCTGGGCACTTGCAGGTCTTTTTCAATGTAAGTAACTCATTGAACCATTCTGCCGAAGGTTTGGTTCCTCGAACAGTGTGATCTGTAACGGGTGCAATTTGATCAAGTGCCCCTGTTATCTACCCCTCACGTTGTGAATTGGCTGTGTCTACACAGTCACTCAAAATAGGGTGGTTCGCTGCCAGCACCTCTGTGAAGATGGCAGGGGTAACTTTAGCCAATTTCTGTATCCTGACCTGCTTGCCTATGTTTGCACTGATGTAGTCAGCGAAATCTGGACAGGTATGGCATAATAATCAGACAATAAGAGAGGAATAGGTGGATCCACCACCAGTTGCATTCGAAAAATTGGGTAAACATCGGTTACTATGAAACCGGAACACCGCATGCCATTACAACGCTGTTACAACGAGCGCGTTGTTACAGCGCATGCATTACTCCGCAAGTCGGAACAACGACTTGCTCTAGGGGTCAGAAGGTGTTGGGATTTAAAATCCAACACCTTCCTTATTGTTGCACAGTCTGGAGTTGGAATATTAAATTATACTATTCCAAAATACAGCACCCCCCCGAGCAAGTCGTCGTTCCGACTTGCAGAGTAATGGCATGCGTTGTTGCAATACGGTCGTTGTAATGACCGCGTTGCAATGGCTTGCGTTAAAAAAGCATGCAAGCTAACGTGGCATATTCGAAAAAATGTGATCCAACGTGTGTCCCAGTGTATGTGTAGGGATGCGCATCAACCGAGTAAACTGAAGGGCTTCTAAGTCCACGATCAGCGCAGCAGCGGTCAAACGCGTTTCTTCCTCTAGATGAAGATTGAGGTCACCTACAAGTATAAAGTTAGCATAGCATATAAAGAGAACGTAGGCAGAATATTTGGTAATACGGCTGTGTGTGTGGGGGGGCAGTTCGCATATCAAAGGTGGCAGAGGCTCGATATGCTGATTACTAGCCATCCTGCTTGGAGGAGGTGACAACACCTCCGGCCGGAGCAGGCATTGTTTCTTCCCTTCGAGTGTGTGCGGTCCCTGGAGGGGGTCAGAAACGTGTCTGTGATAGCAGGCTGGTCTACACTGGTCAGCCAGAGGTCTGTATGATGAGGGACACCCCCCACACATGGTCTATTAGATTGAGTCAGGGGCTGCCCATCTTACCCAAGGTGAAGCTCATTTGAGACAACCTTCCAAGCTTGTGTGCGTCTGTGACCAGTGTTGACAAGAAATAGAAGCCCACTTTGAAGATCATCTGTAATCTGAGGGATTACTGATCCTGAAACTTGCTGGAACACTAGATGAGAGGATAGCAACAGTGAAGTCTGGGCATTGGGGGTGGAGGTTGGTGTCACGTGTCTGGAAGAGGCACGACTGAATTCAGAGATAATGTTGTGGTGGTCAAGACAGAGTGGAAGTTAAAAATCTAGAGAACAATTTGAGAGCCAGCAAATCAGTGTTGGGCTTTCTGTCCCTAAAAGAAGGGAAGATGTGGCGTCTCTGGTGTAGCACTTCATTAAAACGGAGCAATTTCAGAATTTGGTGGATGCAGAGTTTGTAGTCCACAAAACCTCTAGACTTCCTATGAGGGGTCCGGAGCTGGGGGCGTGGCCAGCGAGCCATCAAGGCGGACGCGAATTCGTGAGGCTCCGCGCCTAATCCCTCGTTTATCCAGATTTTCACCTGCCATCCGAAAGAGAAAGTTGCAGTATTCAGCTGACACCAGACTGTAACTGCGGCTGAGTCCCTGCAGTAACTCTACAACACAGCCCTGGCCCGTAATGGCGGCAGCAACGACTACGCAGCCTGGGGAGCTCCGGAGCAGACGCGGGAACATACAGCCAACTAAGTAACGGCCTCTACGTTTACGGAGCGGCCCTACGACTAGGTGCACTGTCACTGTGCCAGCGAAGCTTACAGGAGGCATTATCGGCATTTGCTCACCCCGTCGCTGCCGCGGCCCTGGCTGGGTGGGGCCGCCTGTGATTGCATCGGCGCCCAGGCCTTATCCCCAGTGATCCGGCGGCGTGGGCCCTGATAGGGTGGTGCTGACGGGCGTGTTTCTGTGAGTCCACAGTCGAGACGCACCTGCCTGTACGGTATTGAGGGGGAATGCCGCCGCCACTGCTGCCATCAGAACGGTGCCTGTTACGGCGTGACTGGATCGCGGCCCTTAACCCATTGACGGAGGCAGCCTGGGCGCGGTTGAGGCCTTTTCCCTGACTCTGTGGGCCCTCACTCCCGCGACATCGCCGGAGGGAACTGCGGAACGATACTGGGACCACTGACGACTCAGGAGCCGATGGGATTATACTACGACAGAATCGCCTCCATTGGCCCATGGATGGAGGCAGCCCTTGGAAAGCCGTGACCCGCATCCTGCTCCCGGGTGGCTTGGCTCCCATAGCTGCCCTGGGGCGGACGATCTGGGCTCCGACTGGCGCAGAGGGGAGTGCTGATACCTCAGCGTTTCATCCGGTGAGTGGCGCGCACCATATCCTGTGCCCTGCACTCTCCCAGACATCGGCGCGGCCCTGGCCGGGTGAAGTAACCTACACCGTGCCGCGAATTGGGTTCCCCCCCCCCTGAGAAGTCAAGCCAGTTGGGCCCTGCCTGTATGATCGCTACCGAGTAGGCCTCTAACTACCCTTGCTGAAGTGTGGCTGCCCTGAGTGTGCAGGGGAGGCTTTGAGGCCGAAGGCATCATCCAGTCTGTGTGTGTCAAGTCACTCTCGAAAACTGACATTGGTCTGCCAGAGGGAATGCCCGGGGACACTACGTGGCTTATACCTTCTTGCGGGTGGACCCCGCTGCTGTGCCTGCGACAAAATGTGCTGCTACCCGTGTCCCCGCAGAGACGAGTGGTGATGAGTCTTGCACCTACGGCGGTTGGGATATACACGGTCTATCCTGCACCCTGCGTCCATCTTATGCCTACCCATGCCAGAGCCTAGTGACCCGATTTATGCCCACACCTGCAGACACTGCGCGGCAGTAGGACAATACCACCAAGTGCTACGAGCTTGAAACACCTACCGCGGTGCTTGATTGATGTGGGACTGGATGCCCTAGGTGTCCCCTCCTCCCCCCTAATAAACCCGAGGTAACATTACGGAGTAGTAGAGACCCGGAAGACATGAGTGTGATATGCTCTATGTGGTGTGGTAGACTGGTGACGCTCTATCTGCCTGCGAACCGTCCCATTGCCTAAATGTGAACAACAGAGCTGTGAGCCAGAACGCAGAACATCCATACATCAGTAAGTGAGACTACGGGTTTGGACGTGTACTCTAGAGCAAGGGTGTATCGTGGGTGGGGCCCTGAACATGCTGTGCCCGCCGACCCTACACGGGAAACAGACGACATCCTCTATGTGGAAGCAGCCAGTGCCAGCCCCACTGGAGCACAGATAGTCAGCAGGAACGACCACGCGTCTGTGGCCCGTCTTCATACGCACTCCCTCGCACAGGGCTCGAAAAATGTACTCGCCCGCTCGCAAATGCGAGTCAATTTCTTTCAGGGCGAGACAGTTTTCAGGCCTACTTGACCGGCCTGGCAAGTGAGCTCTGTCGCTGTGCTAAAGTGCAGTGCCGGTAGAAGGCTCTAGAGGGCAGCTGGGTTAAATGTTCAGGAACTGCCGTGACAAAATGCGGGAAAAGCAAAGGTATTGATTGGCTGATTGCAACGCGGGCTTGGTCTGCTGAGGCCTAGTTGCAATCAGCCAATCAGATGGTAGCTAATCTCCGCACAGTAAAGTGTATAGTAGCATGTTTACACGCTTCTCATTGGCTGATTACAATGAGCCGCGGCAGGATATACTGCCTAAGAAGTGTGTAAACTGCCTTTGCCAACCCCTGTACCCAATTCACTCGACCGGAGGCAGGCCATGAACGACACTGGTGCCCTAGCGGAGCAGAAGTTCTCCTCCTGCACCTGGAGTGTTTAACCATGATCCTGGGAGCCCTGCGAGTGGAGCTCTGCCCGTGATGTAAGCCTGCGCCTGCCGAGGACGGCTCGATCTCTCTGCGGGGGGCCCTACGGTAGGTGCGCTTGGATGGGGACACAGCCGCGGGTCAGGGGCTATTGCTCCGATTGTTGGGGAGGGTGGCTTTGAAGGGGATTAACGCACAGCGGGGGCTATTGTTACGCTTGTTATTGTTTCAGACTTCAAGTCTTCTATCCTGGAAAAGCCCAAACTTACCGGCAACGTAAATAAACCCTAGTTGACTAGAAATTAGGCATTAGGCATAATTATAATTAACGTGTGAGATCACATTAGCACTGCGAACTGCCTGTGATCAGAAGGTTGGTAGTGCTCAGAGAACCACAGCTAGATGAGGCACATGAGAAAGGTGAAGTTTGAGATTTCGAAACTGCAAAGCATTCATGAAATCTACTTAGAGGGCGGCACAGGCGGCCAGAGGGCACTCACTACACATGCCTCGTCCAGTGTTAGCTCGCGAGGTGCCAACAAGCTGCCTGCGGTGCCCATCAAGGAGCCAGATGTCGGCGCAGGAAATTTTGTGTTTTCTTACAGCTTAGAAGTTGGATTACCCAGCTCTACAAGGCGGGTGCAGTTGGGGGTGCACCGGCGGGATGCAGAGGGTAAACAGCGCCCTACAATTCCCTTTGTTATGTTAATTACAAAAATATTTAGCTGCATAATACGATCTATAGTAAGGAAGGAGTGAATGGGTGGGTTGGCAAAGATAAAAGTGGTATAAATAGAAGGAGACTGGAGAAAAGTGGACAAGAACGAAAATATATGTCCACTCCAAATTGTACAACCAACCACGTTTAAACGCATATCTTTTTATTTCCCTGGGTGATTCTCTGCAATTAACTGTATATGAAGCACGACCGTTCACGAGGAGGACCTGGCTGGCGCTGACTTCATTAAGTTGAAAGGCCAGGCCGTGGAGCCCACCAGGAAGTGAAACAGATGTAGGGGCAGGTTGTAATCACAATCTATGGTGTGAAATCGCACTGAGACGCTTCACCGTCGCTTGACAGACGGGTCCCCACGTCAGCGACCTGGAAAGGAGAGTGATGGAAAATGACGATATCATGTCACGAGCAAGCAGGGCAGTATTGTTTATATGGCCCTAGTTGTGCTTACACAGCATGCCTGGTCTGATAGCAGGGACATAAAATACAAATGCAAGACCCCGTAAAAACGATCCAGTCATACAGTTACTTCTGTTCCAAGCCATGGTGTGATCTGCCCTTTCCTAGGCCGTGCTCTAGTATGTTTAAGGTTCAGCGGTGTACCGAGTACTGGGAAGAGTGTTTATCCGGGGCCATGCTCTAATATGTTTAAGGTACAGGGGTGTACACGAGTACTGCTAAGAGTTGTTTTGTTTTGCAGATTTATATAGCGCTTACTCGACCCGAAGGTATTGGAGCGCTTTACATGGGCACCAGTTACGTTACACAAGGACACACTCATTTTTGTTAGGCACGGGGAGATTCAGTGATTTGCCCAGAATAACAGGATGCTGAGCCGCCGGGGCCGTACTCTAGTATGTTTAAGGTACAGCGGTGAACCCAAGTACTGCTAAGAGTATTCATCCGGGGCCACCCTCTAGTATGTTTAATGTACAGTAGTGTACCCGAGTACTGCTAAGAGTGTTTATCTGAGGCCGCGCTCTAGTATGTTTAAGGTTCAGTGGTGTACCCGAGTACTGCTGAGAGTGTTTATCCGAGGCCGTGCTCGTAACTTTAAAAACATTACAGTGAGAATAGTAATGAGGCTAAAAAATTCGATCGTGTTACTGGTCATAGATCAACATTGCTGCAAATGTTTTGAAGAAAATTTGTATGCAACCAATTTGAGGGTCGATTGCATTGATGTTGGGTCGAGTAGAAAATTCTAGTCACTAGACCTGCAGGTCAAGTAAGATTTTTAAGATTTGTCGAGCCCTGCGTTGTCTAGCATCGAACGTCAATGCTCTCTGCACAAAAGTTGGCAATGGGCCGCCTCCGTACCAATGCGCAGCGGAATGCGGTGCGCACCGGCACACTAGAGCCGCCACAAACAGAGGGCAATGCAACCGGCGACGCTCCAAACGCAGAGATATCCGCAAAACTGGACTCGGTGCTGGCAGCGGTCGAAAAAATTGGGACTGTATTGGATCAGACGCGCTCGTCTCTTGAAGCACGGATCGACAAGGTAGCGTCCGATTTCACTTTATTACGTGCTGACCACCGCAATCTGGCAGAGAAAGTCCAGTCGCATGCTCAGACACTATCTGAATTGAAGCCAGTTACTAGCCACGCAGCGGCCCTGCAGGACGTCCTTGACAGAGTACATGCACTTGAGGACAGAGTTGAAGATGCAGAGGGACGCTCATGCCGCAATAATATCTGCGTAGTTGGCCTCCCGGAGGGAGAGGAAGGACGGGCCCCGAAAACATATGTGGAACACTGGCTTTGAGATATTCTACCTGCTGGAGCGCTGTCGCCGCACTTTGTGGTGGAGCGGGCGCACCGTGTGCCGGCCCAAAAGCCCCCCCCCGGAGCTCGACCGCGACCTTTCCTCTTCAGACTCTTAAACTACAGAGACACAATCTTGCGTGAGACTCATAAGCTCTCTGAGTTTAAGGTCAGTGGTAGCTCAATCATGGTGTTCCCAGACTACATGGCACAGAGACGCCGGAGCACCTTCACAGCGGTGAAACGTCAACTGCGTGATCTGGAACTTCCCTATTCTCTGCTATTCCCCGCCAGGTTGAGATTGGTGGCTAAAGGCACTACACGCTTCTTTGACTCGCCTGATGAGATATGGGACTGGCTGGAGGAATCCGGCCTATGGACGGGGCCCTGCACCCAGCTAGACCAGTCAACAAGAGAAACCGTCGTCGGGGGAAGCGGGAGCGGAGGAGAAGCGCGTCCAGACGAGCAACCGCGCCGCTGCCGGAACAGAGCGCGATGGAACGTCAAGATGGCCTGGAAGCAGTTAACACTCCGTCCATCATCCCCTTTGGTTTTGCTATGTTCGCCCTAAGTTGGCAGGGTATGCCCAGACGTGGGTCCCTTGCTCACTTTGCCACTGGATTCAAGATAGGCTGGCTGATGACGGCTGTAAGCCAGAAACCGGTCCCAGGATGCTTGTTTCCGGTCCAGGGAAGACATGGCTTGGCAGTTCGGGCTGGACTGTTCCCATGAGGCACAGGGTCAGACTGATTTGCATATGGCCATGTCTGAACTGGGGTGGCGGAGTGAGCTAAAGAATGATGATGGATTAAACCCAGATCAGTTGACTGGGGGTGAGTGCTTGCAATGTTCAACACTCCGTCCATCATCCCCTTTGGTTGTGCTCTGGAAGCAGTTACGACACTGGGGACTCCTGTATATCGAGAGGCGAGGGAAATCAGCTCCTCCGGTTCGGCAACTGCTCGTGGCTCGTCCACCCCTAGGCCTGAGGACTCTGACGATCTGCAGCTACCAGACGTCACCCCGCAGACTGCTGATGATATCATGTGAGACACTGACAAGAATCAGGGACATGAGAGAAGGCCACACGCAAGTAGAGACTGCCTTGTGCTGTTTAAATGTAATGCTGTTGGTTCACTGATGTGCAATCTGGCATTGCCGCCTTACAAGCAATAAAAGCATGACTTACATGTACGCTGAAGTCGCTACAACTCAGACTTAACACACCGTGCCCACTAACACACGGGTTGGGGAAATGGGTAGTTACTCCCTGATATAGAGGGATGAGCAGTAGGTGTAGTAAAGCCTACCTTGTCCACACCCCCCATCAGTCTCCAGACTGAAATAGTCACTGCCTCGTTGGGCAACGTAGTAGTTTGGACGAACGTCACTGCGGAGTTCGCCCTGATTGTTAATATGGTTATGGTTCATGTCTTACGTTTTAGTTCAACAAGATCAGCCCACGCTCCCTGCCTACATTGTGTGCCGGATATGCCACTGCTCACCCCACATGCACCAACAACATATAGTACCCAAACATGACACAAGTAAACGTGACAACGTGGAATATACGCGGTATGCATACACCCACGCGGAGATACTCTATTTATTCGTACCTACACAGACATAAGACAAACAGCATTACTTCAAGAGACCCACATGTCACAGCTCGAACTGGAGTGCCTGCGCAGTAGATGGAGGGGTCAGTTGTTCGGCACATGCGCGAGGTACATTAGTATGGATCAGGGCTGGAGCCCCGTTTATCTGTGATGAGGTCCTAAATGACACAGAGGGCAGATACACCTTTGTGAAGGGGCGTTTAAATGGCCAAATCATACTGCTGGGTTCCATTTACGTCCCCAATATAGACAAAGTCTCCTTCCTTGAGCGCATCTCTGGGGTCCTGGCCAGGTGGAATGGCATCCCCTGGCTGTTGGGCGGTGACTTTAACTCAGTGCTCAATGTCAAATTGGACAGGTCATTCCCACCATTAAATAGGACCCCCTTCCCTGTCTAATGCAAAGGCCCTTACGCATTGGCTCACACACTGGGCTCTCCTGGATATATGGCGTTTCCTTAATCCCACAGCCCGGGTTTATTCTCATTATTCTGCAGTACATAAACTGCACGTGCGTCTAGACAGACTGGTGGGATCGCAGACACTACTCCCCCTGGTCCACGACATTGACTACCTAGTGGGGACACATTCCAATCATAATCCCCTGTTACTGCAGCTCAAATGGGTGATGCAGCGACCTCCGGTCCCTACGTGGCGACTCCAAACTAGTGCACTGGAGGACTCTGCATTCCGTGCCTCGCTGGGAACGGCAATTTTAACATATTTTGAACTAAATGAAGGTACAGCAAGTGACGCACTTATCGAATGTGAGGCGTTTAAGGTATCAGAGGCCACTGCCTAGGTGCCACTTGGAATATCCGTAAGCAACTCTCCAATTCCCTCACAAAAATAGAAAAACAACTGTTGCAATATGAGCAAGGGGGGGATGAGACGGGCAGGGATGCGAGGCGTCTTGAGGTACTGCGCTCTACACATGCAGTACAGTTGGAGCGTCTTCCCTGCCATAATTATACTTCACATACAGCTCGTACACACACTACTGCTGATAGAGCGGGCAGGCTATTAGCGTGGCTGATACGGCAGGAATACACTCATACCCCCATTGGGACACTGCGGGGAAGGATGGGCCAGTTATGTACGCAACACGAAATACACGAAGCCCTGACACACCACTATGCCAGCTTATACCGCTCCCGTAGACGAGACACTGAGCGAGACCTAGAGGGGTTCCTGGAAGCGTTGCAGCTGCCCACAGTGGGACGAGAGCATATGGAAGCACTTAACACACAGGTTACACTGGAAGAGATTGGGGAAGCCATACAATCCCTTGCTTCTGGAAGGTCACCGGGCCCAGATGGGCTACCAGCAGAGTACTATAAAGCATACCGGGTCTCCCTTGTACAGCGTCTCCACACTTTATACACCACCACATTAGAGTCCCAACAGCTTCCACCCTCCATGCGCGAAGCGCACCTGATATCGCTGTTGAAACCTAATAAAGATCCTACGGAGATGGACTCCTATAGGCCCTTAGCTTTGCTTAACACTGATTATAAGATACTAGCGAAGGTGCTAGCAGAGAGACTGTTGTAGGTCATCCCGTCACTGGTTCACACTGATCAAAATGGCTTTGTGCCTTCTCGTAGCACCTCCCTCAATTTACGGCGCTACTTCAGGGTATCCGCGTATGCAGCGGAAGCATAGCCCCAGGCGGGTTGCCTTGTATTGGACCTGGAGAAGGCCTTTGATTCCTTAGAATGGAGTTACCCATTTATGGTTCTCGAGAAATTCGAGTTAGGCCCAGTTTTCATCCAGCTGACACGTCTCCTATACACCAACCCCACAGTCAGAGTCAAGGTGGGACCCTACCATTCAGACTCTCTTCCAGTACCAAGGGGTACACGGCAGGGGTGCCCTTTATCCCCGCTTCTGTTTGCGCTCGCGATGGAGCCATTAGCAGAAGCGATACGTACCAAACTGGGTGACGGTGTGCCTTTGGGAGATGCCACGCATCAGGTATCGCTGTATGCCGATGACCTCCTTATCTACATTAGAGACATCAACCGTGCCCCCGCCCGACTGGAGGAATTCGCTGGGTTCTCTGGGCTGACTGTCAATGTTGACAAATCCTGTGTTTACTCATTTAAGGAGGGACTCCAGGACCCTAACTTCGTTCTGGGCGGCAAAAAGGTACAATGGGCGGCGGACACGTTCCGCTACTTAGGTATTCAAATCTACCACCGAACAGATGACCTCGTTGATGGGAACCTAGGCCGTACGCAGATGCTGTTTTGGAGTACTCTACCATTATCTGTAACGGGCAAGGTTGCACTCACTAAAATGGTAGTACTCCCGAGACTCTTATACTATTTCACAAATCACCCCCATAGAAAAGCAAATTCGGGATTTTATCTGGGGCAACGCCAGACATAGGATGGCGCAGCAGAAATTGTACCTACCAGTGGACCAGGGGGGAATGGCGGCTCCTTGTCTTGAACATTATTATCTCGCCTCCCAACTTCAATGGGTGGCACGTTGGCTCTCAAATCGCCATCGCGCAGATACTGCCACTACGTGTCCGCCCTATCCCCTTCAGCATATAGTCAGCCTTTTCCATCCAGGTGCACGCTCCAGACCGCCGGAGCCCTTACTACTTGATGTGGCCTATAGATGCTTCCGTAGAAGCCTGTATATCACCCATAAGGTGACCCCCTATGCGCCAGCGATACCTTTGGAAGGAACCCCCCCGATGGTCGCACCGTAATCTCTACGCAGATACTTAGGAGGTGGCATGAGAATGATATCCAGACACTTGGAGACTTATATCGGGAAGGGGTACTTTTACCATACACGACCCTGGTAGAGGAAGATGGGCTCCCGCCTGGCCACTTTCTGATTCATCGTGCACTGGTAGCTTCACTCACGGCTAGGTGGGGGGGACATGACTGCGGAGCCACAGACGCATCTTACCATGCAATACCTACATGTTATGGGGTCGGGTAGGCACCTGACACGATGGTTCGCAGCTTCCCTGAGGACTCATGCTGCAATTAGCCTTGACCCACTGCGTCATAATTGGGAACAAGATCTGGGACACCAGCTTACAGATACAGAATGGGCTCGGATACTTGAGAGTCCGACACGCCTACCTCGCAATATGCGTTTCCGACATATACAGCTTTACATCGTTCACAGGGCATATCTCACACCTGCAAAAATTAATCAATACTTCAATCGCGAAGATGCCGAGTGTCCGAGATGCGCTGAACGAGGGGCTGATTTAATCCACTTACTATGGGGTTGTGCCCGGGTGGGTACTTACTGGTATTCAGTGGCCTCTCTTCTACAAACCTGCACTGATCGAACGCTACTTCATCACTGGCTGACCTACCTGTTGCACAAATTCTGCAGAACTCCCGCTACTAAGGTTACCTCGGGATTCCTAGATTTGGGGCTGATGGTGGCCAAGCGGCTCATTACTAAGAAATGGAAGGCCCCCGACCCCCCCTCTCCCCCTTCCTCCCCCCCCCTCCTCCATAATGGCTTGGCGGAACTCAATGCTTGCGTGGGCATAGGCGGAGAGCATTGCCATTAGGCGCGAGGAAATACTGGATCTGCGTAAGATCCCCATTGCGGCATGCTGGGACGCTCTCTACACTGAGCTGTAGCTCACTGTAGACATGGAAGGAGGGGATTCCCCTGAGCTACACCCTGTAGGTAACTGACGTCATCCTGAGGGTGGGCAACAGATACACCGCGTCACTTCTCCTACCATATCGCACACTACTTGTACAAGTGGGCTAATACAAACTCTGGATAGGGGGAAAGACAGTTGGTAGTCCCCGGTAGTGAGAAAACAACACACAACTTTAAGCAGGAAGTTAAGGGCTGAACAACGGTTACAAAGGTTTTAATATGTTCTTTTGACCGCAAGTTAACGCAATCTAAGGTCTAATTTCTCACTCTAAACTTTCGATACCGCCTAACATAGTGCAAAAAATAATATCTGTGTAGTATGTTAACTTGTGTAAAGGCACGCAACAGCAGACAGTTCATAATATGCATAATCTTTTGGACAACTGATGCCAAATGTTCACAATCGTTGCCCTGCTTTTTTTTTTTTTTTTTTTTTTTTTTTTCTCTTCTCCCCCCTCCTTTTTTTTTTTTTTTTTTTTTTAAACTGATTGATGGACACAAAATGTGACTGTACTCACTAACTTGAAGCTACTGTTATCATCTTTTCTTGATGAATATTGAGTCCATGATCCTCATAGCATGACTGTGCCATACTACTATATCTGTACCATACCCATGTTACATGTTATAATTCCACTACTGCTTGTATGCAGGCGTCATTAGTATTGTAACCTTTTAAAAGCAAGAAAACAATAAAACAGATTTGCAAAAAAAAAAATGGGGGTCCGGAGCAGGAGTCATCCAGGGCTGGTACCTTCATTGTAGATCTGAGAACTAGTGTGCAGAACTAGATGGTTACCCGTACCTCTGTGAGGTGGAGTGGACTTGTGTTCTGAGAGTCTTACTGCGATCTTCTCGGATCTCCTTAAAAATGGCCAGAGACCACTGCACGAGCTGCAAGATATGACGAGAGAACTCCTCCTCACACATCTGACTAATTATAAACTCTTCTACTCTTAGTGAAGTGTACGAGACTTTACATTTGGTCAGTTTGTCAGCTACTACAGCTTATTTGAAAGGGCTGCTCGCTAAACAGATTTTTGTGGCTCTATTAATAAAAAGGTTCATAGAAGGGGCAAAGATGCTCTTCCTCTGCTAGAATGGTACCTACTCCACAGTGAAATGTCAATTTGGTACTAGCTGGGTTAATGAAGGCACCTTTTGAGCCCATACGCAAGGCCACACTTAAACACCTTATGTTGAAAACAATCTTCTTAGTGGCCATCCCGTCATTAAGAAGGGTAAACGAGCTACGGGAACTCACAGTACAAGAACCATTCATATCCTTGCACAAGGACAAAGTGGTGATGAGGGCTCAGCCACAATTCTTACCAAAGTTCATATCACTTTTTCACGATTCAAACTATCACTGTACCAGCCTGTTTTTCAAAGGCCGCCCAGAACTGCTGAGAGAGCCTTGCACACTTTGGATGTCAGGTGAATTGTGTTATACTGTATACAAATTACCAAAGGCATCAGGAAAACCAATCTGTGTTTTGTTAGACATTTAGCACAGGCACTAGCATTTACCTAGGGGGAAAAGAGCTTAATGGCCAATGTTTCTGTGCATGAAAAATGCAGAGCATCCATATGGTCTTCAGAACGTAACTTCATAAGACTGCGTGGACATGAAAGAGGTTGCAGTGGGCCAAGCAGTACTAAAAAAAATCGTTGTTTTTTTAAATTTAATTAATTTTTTAGGTTCCACTTCCTCTTCTAACCCACCTCCCCAGAGGAGGTAATACTACCACATAACTTGTGCAGAGCATGGGAAGCTAGAAGAGATTTCATGCTGAAAAAGAAACCAGTTACTTGCCTGGAATTATGGCTTTGCAGCTTGAAACTTCTAGATTCACATGAGGCCGTGCCGCCTCCCCATTCAGGGAGGTTTGTGGAAGGGAGAAATCCTAAGAAAAAAATTCTAAGATAGTGGGTGCACACATGGGCATTGTGGGATTACGGTCTAAGACATGCAGGGGCTCCGCCTATATCGACTCATTAACTAAGAACTTTTACAAGACTCCTCCAGACTAAACTACTAGAAAGGGGAATTGTGCTAAGCATGTGAATCTAGAAAAGTTTCAAGCTGGAAAACCATAATTGCAGGTAATTGATTTCTTCCTTTGCAAGCAGGCAGAGAGAGACCCACACCCTCTACATGCACTCCACCCACACTTCTACACTCATTCCCCCACACACCTACATGCACCTCTACTCACACACATTTCTCACCAAGCTTGCCAGGCTGGTCATCTGTTCCAAATCCAACAACGAATCCAATCAGTCCATGATTAAACATTTTTGATTTGATTGTGGATATTGTGTCTTAGGCTTTAGACTCTTCCCATGCTTGGAGTCGAGGGGACTTATGGATGTACTATTAACATAAATGTATTCCGTGTAGTGACTTTGGTACTTAGTCCTAAAGCCTCTTCAGTGATATGACTCACCAAGGCTCCTGTCCACTGTCACTCCCAGAAAGAAAGACTTGATTGTGACAAACTGAATGGAAGGGAAGGGGCAGAGCTTCCAAGCTTCACATATTTGGGTTTTATGCTCTTATACTGCCAAGGCTGCTGCTGGAGGACCTGGATGTCCCATGCATAGTACTAAAGGGTGCGAATGACTAAGTACCAAAGTTACTTCAGCGGGTGCTTTTTACTTAAAATTGTAGTTTAAAAATATGCGCAACAATATTTTGCTTATTGTGCAATAAGGAAACCTTGGTTTCTCTTTCTCAGGACAAGCTTCGAACTGGAGAGAAAGCCGTTGTACGGTTCCGCTTTTTCAAACATCCAGAATACCTGAAGATTGGCACCAAGCTGCTGTTCAGAGAAGGCGTCACCAAGGGTATTGGACATGTCACGAACCTGCGACCCATCACCACGCCGCCCTGAAGGTCCTGACGAGGCAATGACCGAAAGCTGGACGGAGAGTTGAGCTGCGACTTGAATATTGTCCTGTAATTGGGATATGTCTCCTACCCAAGTGACGGCTATTGCAGCCCAGTCCCACCTCTCGCCCTGTGTGTAGAATATGCCATCATGGATTGTCCATGTGACTTTAAGAGGACCTGAACCGCCTCTGAGATCATCTAATGTGACCTTCTTCTGCCTTGCATCTCCCTCCCTGCTCCTTCTGAACAGGCTCAACGGCATTGGCCCCAGCCCACACCCTTCCCCCTTTTTTCAAATAGTTAAAAACAAAGAACTGAGGATGTTTTAGCTTATTTCTTAACCCAAAGCAAACTGCACAGCAATGTATTTTCTTTTAATTTGAAGGGTAATTTGCCTTTCCGTTCTCTTAAGTGAAAGATTTTACATGTGCTCTTTTACTGGTAGCATGATTTGGACGACTGCCTGTTGCCAGCTGCCCTTGTGGGCGGTGCTTTGGCCTTTCGTTGTCTCAATGTGGAGCTTTGTGTTTGTGTGTACCACAGCATCCAGTTCTGCGGAAACTCCCATTATGCCTTTTAAGATGTTTCCTGACTGTTATGTGCTAGAATTGTCTGTAGATTTGCAAACATTATCAGAGCCATCACATTTGTTTCCCTTTTTTGGAAGGGGGTAAGAGGTTGTCGTCGTCTTTCCATCTTCCCCTACTTCCTTCCTTTTCCTATTTCCCTGCCACACCTGTCTACCTCTCCTGGTGTCCGTTTTCAGTATCGATGACTTTACAAATGCCTCCTCCTTCACACACCATGATCTCCTTCATTGTACAGGGCACCTTCCAGATGTGAAATCATCCTGCATGGGGAGGTGACTTCTAACCATTTCTGCCACAGTGCACTTGGAATCTGCACTATAAGCAGATGATGTTGCACTTCATGTGCTGGGATTGTAGTGAATCGTCCGTCATGTTCTCAGCGCATGTGGTCCCCTTTATTGAATGCTTTTGATCTGCCTTTTTGCCTGCTGCTGATTGCTACCTCCCCTTCAGTTGACCGGATTCTGACCACTCATAACTTATTAATTTTCTTCTTCCCCTTCCTGCTTTCTTTGCCAATTCCTTTTTACCCTGCTGATTGCCCTCCCCACTTTTCTTTCAATGCAACACTCTACCCCATCCCAGTCAGTGAAGACCGTTATCTGCCAGATCACTGCTTCAAACAGAGCCTGTTTTTAGAGGGTTCCAGCTCTTACTTATCTGTTGGGTCCTCCTACATCCTTAGTCATTTGCACATTTATCTGCTTAAATCACTTTTGCTAATTCTGACTCCTCAAAAGCAGCCCTGTTTTGGTCATTAGCCACCTTCCTCGCCATGGTGCTGTTCCACAGGCCTGAGTATCCTACAATTGGACCTGTGTTCTCTTCCTGTTTCTGCCTCCTAGTGGTACCTTTCAAACACCTTCCACCGCCCCAGTTCTGTTCACATCTCTTGGGGAGCTGAATAAGGTACCTTTGTGTGCCTACCATACCACCCCTTCTGGCCGGCCTGCACAGATTTACCAACCCATATGTTCACTGTTGTCAACTTCTCCAGTTATCGAATGGTATTAATCTCGAAGGCTCTGATTATGAGTTGCTCGTTATATTCTGACACATATGTTAACCCCTGTTTATGCATGGGTCGAAATTATGAGTTTGAAGGTATTTAACATTTCTGATATCGGATGCATTAAATAACTCAACCTTCGTTAGATTTTGGCAGGTCAAATCTGCCGAAATTTAACGGGTGGAAGCATACAGTATTTACTGTAACATGCAGATTTTGGTGCGTTAAACACCAAAATCCACATGGTATTCCACACACTCTTAACAGGTGTTATCTATCGCACCCTATAAATAAAATATCACGTAGTATCGTTATTTACCAGGTGTGTTAAGTAGCACCTATACTTGTAATCAAGCCTTAAGAAGGGTGTTTAACAATTTGGTCTCAAACCCATTTCCCTGATCTCATTTCATGTATACTGTGTGTGCATGTCTGCCTTTAAAATAAGTGTGAAAAAATGTTTGTTTTTCAGCTGCACTCTCAGTCCAGAGGAAATTCACCCTGTATTTAATTGTTTTTGTTTACTACGAACTGAGTGGGCTGAACAACCGCGTTGTTAATTTCACTTCCTTTGGGCTTGTAATCCTAAGAGCAGACCGATGGCAAATGCGCCTTGGGTTCTTTTAGCTTGAGAAGTGGAACCATTTCGTACACTTGGTCTGCTGGCAACAGGTGTGGTGCAAAGGATGCAAATTGCTGAGCAATCCTTTAGCTAAAGTTTTATTTTACAAAGGAACCAGAAATGTTAGTTTCTTCAATTTCCAGTTCTCATTCAGTGCTGTGATTTTCTTTTAGTGTCCCGATGTTCAAAATTTGTTTATGTAGAAGCCCCAACCTTTGTACCGGGAAAGCGGGGGTAGTTGCACTGGGCTGGACTAGTTTTAAATTGGAACACCCTTATTGACATCATTATGGCAGCTTGCAGGTGTGAGGAACTTTTGTCGTTCGCACTGTTAAGCCTTTTGCGTCTGTGTGTGGATATGTACATGGGTGTATGCATGAGTGAGTGACATGCCAGTATGTTTCATTCCCACTTGCTCCCCATCTTCTCCCAACAGTGTATTTACATTTTCAGAGCCTGGTGTGTTGGTTGCTTCCTAGTAAGTATTGATCACCATATCACTCATCAAAGATCACATCCGGGTCATGTGACTCGGGATTGGTGCTGTCTAATGTTATGGCCATTGGTCCGTGCATGTT
This sequence comes from Calotriton arnoldi, assembly GCA_963921515.1. NCBI lineage: Eukaryota > Metazoa > Chordata > Amphibia > Caudata > Salamandridae > Calotriton > Calotriton arnoldi. The sequence continues at coordinate 19,252 of CAWUFW010008947.1, read as the reverse complement.
TTAATCATGGCGGCGGCTTGCTGATGGCCAACAGCCTCCGGTGCTTTCCTCCGAGCTCAAGGGCACCCCCGATTTCAGCGTAGTATTTTTGTGTATCAAGGAGCTCACCCTCATCGCTGTGGTAGCACTGAGCCGTATTGGTATCCCACAGTTTGTATTTGTGAGCAGCACCTAGCCCTCTTCACCCCTCTGTTGCCCCCCCACAATCCCCCCCTCCCTTCTTGCCATATTCTGTCGTTCCTGTGCCTCCTGTGGAGGACCAGCACCTTTCCCCCATTTTCTACATTCTTACGCTATGTTTGTTGTTTACATTTTGTAATGCAGAGCTATCTAAATGTTTTAACATATCTGCATATATAATGTACAGAGAAAAGTTTTATTGAATAAAATATATATATTTGACTGTTTGATGCTTCTAATGGTGGATAAAGCGCAGTGCTTCAGTTAGTGGCCACCCTGGTTTGGGTGGGTGTCAGTAGAGGTGAGTTGTTCGGAGCTAAAATAAGCGGGACCATAGGGTATGTCACTGACTTCCGGCGGACCTGCCTCGTGCGTTGCCATGGCAGTCACGTGTTCGATTGGTCGCCATGTGCTTTTCCTTCCATGAAGGTAAGAGCTGCAGCGGTCATGCTCATTACACAACACGGTGCAGTCGCGACTGCTCTTCTGTTGCGATAGCGGTTAGTAGGTGCCTTATTATAAGGTCCTGTGTGGAAGATTGCTGAAGAAATGACAGCTCTACGTAGGAATGACCTTGTCAACTCGACCTTTTGAGACAAGCTAGTGTTCGCATGTATTTATATTTAAACGTGTTTCCTACAAGGGAAAGGAAATAAAAATTACTTGCGCTAATACCTAACAAAATAGCCACTGGTTATAATGTTTACACAGGCATTATAATCCTCTATTGAATATTACGATATGTATTCTCCCAGGATCTCCAAGTACACAATTTTGAAGTACGTGAAGTTTCGAAGTTGTTTTTCCTGCATCGCCAACATGTATATCAAAAAAACTTTACCAACAAACGGTCTTCTGTCCTTATCCTGGGCCTATCGCGAAATTTAAAGCAGCCCCGGAAAAGAGGTTCATATCAACCACACATGGAACTAAAGAGAGCTTCACACTCTGCTGGGGGACCTGGGTGGTTCCTCAAGCCCCCGGGACATTTGGACAGTTTGAGTTCCGCCGGTACCGGTTACAGCACATTTTTCAGATATTTCTAAAAATCAGTATGCTGCAGAATCTGGTCTGAAGGACAGATAATCGCCTATTCCAGTGCTGCGGTGTCAACCACAGCACACAGAAGCACATTTTCTAAAGTGAACCAAATAATGCCTGTGCTAATGTAAAACTTATGTGCCTGCTCCAGAATACTGAGTGCACAGCTGGCAAATCTATTTGGGCCGCAGAAGATGAACTCTGCTTCGGTGGACAGAAAAGGGCTCTCGCAATATACCTCTAAATCAACCTACACTGTTTTACATCAATGAGACATTTACAAGGCTTGGATGCAGCGCTATACTGAACTGTGCCTTGCATAGCTACTCCACGACTAGGGCGTCCACAGAGCAATGCTGCAGTTTCGCTCTTTGCAGTGATATATGAGATAGTCAGCCGCGGACCGTGCAGGTAAGAGCGGTGGGGCCGGGTGAGGGGAGATTTCGACGGACGATGACTAGGGAAAATTCATTATTTAATTTTCCCTTGTAATAGTCTGTTGAAATCCCCTCTCCTCCCCCACCAGCCAACCCAGCCCCACTGCTCGTACCTGCATGGGCCGCGGCTGGATAAAGTCCCCCCTGCAGTACATTATAAGAATATTGCAAGTCTCTGAGGAGTTCCATGGCCATATAGAAGAACAAGGCTGAAGGGAGACTTCCTTTATAAGGTTATGGAACTCCGACATGGCTTGCAATATCCTTATGTACAGCAACGGGTACTTTATCCCTTAAAACACATGGCCACACCAGCACTTTTTCCACAAACCACTGAAATCCTTAGTACATTGCTCTTTCATATAAAAGAGGCATTGTTTGCAAACATGAAGAATACAAATAGAATCTTTAGCACAAAATTAAATGCATAAAAAAAAAAAAAAGCTGTGAGATTTGTTGCATGAAGATATTGGATTCAGTTTAATAGAAGTCAGGTATTTGTTTTTTAATAAAGGGCAGTAGCTCGCAATGTGTGGAAACATGCAAAAAGTTTCTAACTTTTCTATAATTGCTTAAGCAGTGCAAAAATAAACCCATTGCCCTAAATATCTCTTTTCTGGTTGTCGTAGAGCTAGAAAAACAGAGCAGAAGAAAAGCAAAGTTTTGTTTTGCTGCTTTAAACAGCTGCTTTAATTCTGCTCAGTGACGTACCTTCTCACTGGGCTGCTGGCTCAAGACACTGATTATATATAATATTATATATATATATATATATATATATATATATATATATATATAATATATATATATTCACTGAAAAAAACAAAGGTTAAAGTAACGTTTTAAAGTTAAGTGAATTTGTCAGTGACAATATTAACGTTTTGAACTAAAAAACATACGCAAGTTATAAACTGTAACTTGTGCCCCCGCCATATACTGCTTATGACCTCACATGACATTATTCATGACATGTTCTATGACATCATCCAATGAATGTGCTAGTTGTTTTATAGTTTGCATGGTGGCAGGTAATTTCCATATTACTTTTCTACCTAATTTTGTACAGCCTGTGTCCAGCTAATCGGTATAAGTGTTTACAAAATGCTTGTGCTCCTAATGCATCATAGATGTATAGAGGTATTAAACACACTATAAATCTTTGCATTGAAGCAGTAACTATGTGCAGTTGACTTGTGTTACTAATGTTCCACACAAGTTTTTTGGTACTTCAGAAAAAGTTTCCAGCGGCGCAAAGATTCTATATTCTACATACCAAGTATTGTAAGCATCCTTGAGTTATTAAACCGAATCATCTCAGCATGACAGTTTCTACTTCACACAGAAGACTGCGTGCACCAGGTTCTAACCTATGTAAATGTGCTTGTTTTGCTTCAGAAGATGGGCTATCTGTAACGTTTTCACCACAGCATGAAGGCTGCAGGTAGAATGATCTTTAGCACCTTCAGACCTTGGGTATTTTAAGAGAATAGTCTCTTTGGACAAGTTTTGCATAGAATGTACACTGTGCTTAGTAGATACTTTTTAATACTCATTTCTCATGAGTTTCACTGTCTGCAAACTGTATGGTACAGAGTAAACTCTCTCCATGGAGTAAACACTGCTAACAGTACCCACTTTTCTACTCGTATCCACTTGATTTCTCAGTGTAGGTTCAGGGACTGTCAGGGGTTGATACAGGTAAGTGTGTCCGTAGCAGGGCATTAGTTATGTTACAGCGCTCGAGTATCTTGAGGAACTTGGTTTTCCCTGTACAGTTGTATAGAGATTGACCACCGTATGCAGGATAGGTTACCCTTTCACCTGTGGTTCATGGTCAAAATGAATTCGGCTACACATGAAGTGTATGGTATAGGGTCAATGTAGCAAATAACACAAGCTTGCTTTACCTATGGGGGTTGTAAGTATGATGGCAGTAAAGACGCTTCATATTATTCTGAGCTATTTTGCACTTTCGTAGCTCTAATGGTATACCCGTTTAAAGAGCAATGTATACAAAAGAAGCTTGGATGATGTCATCCATGATGTCTGGGTCCCCCCCCCTTTTTTTTTTTTTTTTTTTTTTTAATTTTAGGACAACGGGCTAAGTCCCCGAGTCCTGTAATGGCTACCACCAACATTTTTATCATGTTGCTGGAAGCCAGTCAGACTCCCGGGGAGTAAGATAGCCCAAGGTTAAAAAAAGCTCCCAAGGACAATCCGAATGCGCTCTTTTAAACTCGCACTCCCACAAGAGTCTCTAAAGACTCTCGCAGACCCAACCGTCGAGATATACAATTATTTTCGTCCCTTAATTTCTCAAATAATACTGAACAGATTTACACCAAATCACAAAAAACAGTGTGGCCCAAGATCTAGCTTCCTGCTGAATTTGGTGTAATTCCGTTCTTCTGCTTTTGCTGAGGCCAGTCTTGAAGTCTATGGAAAATGCATGAGGATTTTGCATTTTGGGGAACTCCCCTTTTTTTGGCCCCTGCTTTATGGATCACCCTGAAACTTTCCAGGAAGGAGCTGAGGTGGTAGAACTTTTTTTGTGGGGGGGGCCGTTGTGAAGATTTGTCAAACAGGGCCTAAGTTATTAGCAAACCGAAAAATGCTCTTTCTATGGAAAAGCAGACCTAACTACCTAGCAGCGACCTCCCCTAGGTGTTTTTTTTTAAATATATATATATATATATATATATATTTATCACAGATATATAAGGCAGGTTTTGACATAGGGATTGCAGAATACCATGTGTTAAACTGCATTATTGAGACATTCATGGAGAGCGCATAATGCATTTTTTTCAGTCTTGCAAAAGGCACAGCTGACCTACAGCTGGAACATCTGGAGTTCTCCCAGTGCACCCGAGTCCGAACTTGCATCATGTTACTGAGGCACCGGACTCTCAAATACCATCGTGATTAGAATCATTCACTGGGCCCAAAGTACTGCAACACCTGAAAAGCTCTCATGAAGCACTCCTATCTTGGTCCCCTGGCATGCGTCTGTACCCCAATGCTGAAACATGTCTGCAGCTCCCACCGGAAACCTCTACCTTGAGTTAATCATGGTATGGCAGCACTGAGGCTTCCCTCTCAGACAGCATTAGTCATTTTAATTCAAATATTACCTTTAAAATATATTTGAAAATGCAGGAATCGTGTTCCCAAGCTCCTACTTTTCAGTTTAAAAAGTACGCACAAATTGCAATCAAGTACAAGTTTTTTTCTAAAAATTTGGAAAATAAATTCAATTCTGTGCAAAAAAAATACAATACGGTCCTGAAATAGCAGGTTTTGCAGCGTGAATCTTTTCTGGATTCACTATGCTGTGCATTATTCTGCCATCTAGTGGTTGGGTCCGGAATTGTAGTATATATTTTTTTTTGTTGTTGTTGTTGGGTGTCGATGTAGCTCCATTTGGTGCCCTTCTGTGATGTCGATGGGCTTCCTCCGGAAGCTCCCACCTATGGTAGCAATCTTCAGATTCTTTTTTTTCCCGCCGTTGATTCTGGATCGATACGGAGGAGTTCCCAAGATTGGAGAGAAGAATCGAGGAAAAAATCAGAAGGGCGGTGTCTTCCGCTTTCAACTTTAAATCAAAGACGACCGCTTTAAATTCAAGACGACCGCAGTTCGACGAAGGAAGAAAAACAAGATCTTCGGCGACGATTGGAGAATGCGCATGCAGGGGCTCCCTGTGCGCGGTAATGGACAAGACGCCGTTCAAGTTTTGTAAGAACTGTCACCACATATACGCTCAAAAGGATCAGCACCCGGTCTGAAACCTGTGCCTACCGCTGGACCATCAGAGCGCCGACTGCAACGCCTGTTCCGTCTTCACCCCGAAGACGTTGAGGGTGAGAGAAAGGCAGCGACGAGCAAATTACAACATGCAAGGCCAAGGACCACCGCCATCGCTGCGAGACCTGGGCCTCTCCAGTGAGGAGGAAGATAACGTCGCCGAAGGGCCAGAAGGCGACAAGGACAGAAGTTTTGGTTGTGGAAGTCGAGAAGAAGACTTCGAAGGAGGTAAGAGTCGTCGACCTCGAAAAAACTAGAGTCTCGAAAATCAGACTCTAGACCTCCGAAGGGATCCTCTGCGTCGAAGCATTGGGCGACCGCAGCTGCATCCAAACAAAAACAGACCATAGGATCCTTGGATAAGGACTCCGGAACGGCAAAGGTCCTCGAAAAAACAAAGACGTCGAAAGACAGTCTGGAAAAGGACCCCTCGGCGTCGAAAAAAGAGAGCCCCAAACAAACCTAGACGACCGGATCGGTGTCGAAAAACGTAAAGGAGAAAATCTCAACGCCGAAACGAGGTAGAGAAGAAGAGAAGGAGACTCGAAGCCGAAATGGCTAATATCCTTCAACGGAAAAAAGACTGACGAAAGCTTGAAGCAATTCAAGATACTGCCGAAAACAAAAAATACGGACGGCGAAAAGGTCGTTGAAGAACCAATTTCGCCACAAACCCCCGAACCGATCGAAGAGGAAGATTCATTCTTCTTCGGGGAAGACGTCGAAGAAGACGAACAAACATATGCAGAATCGGCGAACTCGGAGAATCAAGACCTCCAATGGCAAGATCTCAACGCCGAATCACCTGAGGAGGCTGTGGAATCATATCCTTCGAGGCCATCACCCCCCGATGACATTGGCATGTACAATCAAGTGATTAAAAAAGCTGCAGAAACATGGGGTTCAGCTAGAGGAAGAAAAACCTCAATCATGTTTTTTATTAGAGACACGGATGCCTGCACAATCTAGGAATCCATTCCTCCCAATGCTGGCCAGTGTCTTGGACCAGGGGAAAGAGGCATTCAAAGAGTCTGCTACATGCAAGGCTATAACACCAAGGGCAGAAAAGAAGTATAAACACTCCTCTAAAGACTATATATATATATATATATCAGGGGATCAGTGCAAGCTGACTCTATCATTGCCTCAACAGCAAGAAAAAGAGCAAATGTGCGGACTACAGTGGGACCACCTCCAGACAAGGAAAGAAAGAGGATGGACCTCGAAGGAAGGTAACAAATGCAAAAACAACAGTTGATGGACAGAATGCAGAACAATGTCATACATTCACCCCAGTACAGAGATCTGGGCCTAAATCCATCGTTTTATTTGCTCACCATGCCATTCCAGTTTGAACCCAGCCATATGCAAATCAGTCTTGACCCTGTGCCCCATGGGAACAGTCCAGCCCGAACTGCCAAGCCAGGTCCTCCCTGGACTGGAAACAAGCATCCTAGGACCGGTTTCGGGCTTTCAGCCCTCATCAGCCAGGATAGCTTGATTCCAGTGGCATGGAGAGCACGGGACTCACGTCTGAGCATACCCGTCCCACTCGGGGTGACAAATGCAAAAACAACAGTTGATGGACAGAATGCAGAACAATGTCATACATTCACCCCAGTACAGAGATCTGGGCCTAAATCCATCATTTTTGCTCACCATGCCATTCCAGTTTGAACCCAGCCATATGCAAATCAGTCTTGACCCTGTGCCCCATGGGAACAGTCCAGCCCGAACTGCCAAGCCAGGTCCTCCCTGGACTGGAAACAAGCATCCTAGGACCGGTTTCGGGCTTTCAGCCCTCATCAGCCAGGATAGCTTGATTCCAGTGGCATGGAGAGCACGGGACTCACGTCTGAGCATACCCGTCCCACTCGGGGTGACAAATGCAAAAACAACAGTTGATGGACCGAATGCAGAACAATGTCATACATTCACCCCAGTACAGAGATCTGGGCCTAAATCCATCGTTTTTTGCTCACCATGCCATTCCAGTTTGAACCCAGCCATATGCAAATCAGTCTTGACCCTGTGCCCCATGGGAACAGTCCAGCCCGAACTGCCAAGCCAGGTCCTCCCTGGACTGGAAACAAGCATCCTAGGACCGGTTTCGGGCTTTCAGCCCTCATCAGCCAGGATAGCTTGATTCCAGTGGCATGGAGAGCACGGGACTCACGTCTGAGCATACCCGTCCCACTCGGGGTGACAAATGCAAAAACAACAGTTGATGGACAGAATGCAGAACAATGTAATACATTCACCCCAGTACAGAGATCTGGGCCTAAATCCATCGTTTTTGCTCACCATGCCATTCCAGTTTGAACCCAGCCATATGCAAATCAGTCTTGACCCTGTGCCCCATGGGAACAGTCCAGCCCGAACTGCCAAGCCAGGTCCTCCCTGGACTGGAAACAAGCATCCTAGGACCGGTTTCGGGCTTTCAGCCCTCATCAGCCAGGATAGCTTGATTCCAGTGGCATGGAGAGCACGGGACTCACGTCTGAGCATACCCGTCCCACTCGGGGTGACAAATGCAAAAACAACAGTTGATGGACAGAATGCAGAACAATGTCATACATTCACCCCAGTACAGAGATCTGGGCCTAAATCCATCGTTTTTTGCTCACCACGCCATTCCAGTTTGAGCCCAGCCATATGCAAATCAGTCTTGACCCTGTGCCCCATGGGAACAGTCCAGCCCGAACTGCCAAGCCAGGTCCTCCCTGGACTGGAAACAAGCATCCTAGGACCGGTTTCGGGCTTTCAGCCCTCATCAGCCAGGATAGCTGATTCCAGTGGCATGGAGAGCACGGGACTCACGTCTGAGCATACCCGTCCCACTCGGGGTGACAAATGCAAAAACAACAGTTGATGGACAGAATGCAGAACAATGTCATACATTCACCCCAGTACAGAGATCTGGGCCTAAATCCATCGTTTTTTTGCTCACCATGCCATTCCAGTTTGAACCCAGCCATATGCAAATCAGTCTTGACCCTGAGCCCCATGGGAACAGTCCAGCCCGAACTGCCAAGCCAGGTCCTCCCTGGACTGGAAACAAGCATCCTAGGACCGGTTTCGGGCTTTCAGCCCTCATCAGCCAGGATAGCTTGATTCCAGTGGCATGGAGAGCACGGGACTCACGTCTGAGCATACCCGTCCCACTCGGGGTGACAAATGCAAAAACAACAGTTGATGGACAGAATGCAGAACAATGTCATGCATTCACCCCAGTACAGAGATCTGGGCCTAAATCCATCGTTTTTTGCTCACCATGCCATTCCAGTTTGAACCCAGCCATATGCAAATCAGTCTTGACCCTGTGCCCCATGGGAACAGTCCAGCCCGAACTGCCAAGCCAGGTCCTCCCTGGACTGGAAACAAGCATCCTAGGACCGGTTTCGGGCTTTCAGCCCTCATCAGCCAGGATAGCTTGATTCCAGTGGCATGGAGAGCACGGGACTCACGTCTGAGCATACCCGTCCCACTCGGGGTGACAAATGCAAAAACAACAGTTGATGGACAGAATGCAGAACAATGTCATACATTCACCCCAGTACAGAGATCTGGGCCTAAATCCATCGTTTTTTTGCTCACCATGCCATTCCAGTTTGAACCCAGCCATATGCAAATCAGTCTTGACCCTGTGCCCCATGGGAACAGTCCAGCCCGAACTGCCAAGCCAGGTCCTCCCTGGACTGGAAACAAGCATCCTAGGACCGGTTTCGGGCTTTCAGCCCTCATCAGCCAGGATAGCTTGATTCCAGTGGCATGGAGAGCACGGGACTCACGTCTGAGCATACCCGTCCCACTCGGGGTGACAAATGCAAAAACAACAGTTGATGGACAGAATGCAGAACAATGTCATGCATTCACCCCAGTACAGAGATCTGGGCCTAAATCCATCGTTTTTTGCTCACCATGCCATTCCAGTTTGAACCCAGCCATATGCAAATCAGTCTTGACCCTGTGCCCCATGGGAACAGTCCAGCCCGAACTGCCAAGCCAGGTCCTCCCTGGACTGGAAACAAGCATCCTAGGACCGGTTTCGGGCTTTCAGCCCTCATCAGCCAGGATAGCTTGATTCCAGTGGCATGGAGAGCACGGGACTCACGTCTGAGCATACCCGTCCCACTCGGGGTGACAAATGCAAAAACAACAGTTGATGGACAGAATGCAGAACAATGTCATACATTCACCCCAGTACAGAGATCTGGGCCTAAATCCATCGTTTTATTTGCTCACCATGCCATTCCAGTTTGAACCCAGCCATATGCAAATCAGTCTTGACCCTGTGCCCCATGGGAACAGTCCAGCCCGAACTGCCAAGCCAGGTCCTCCCTGGACTGGAAACAAGCATCCTAGGACCGGTTTCGGGCTTTCAGCCCTCATCAGCCAGGATAGCTTGATTCCAGTGGCATGGAGAGCACGGGACTCACGTCTGAGCATACCCGTCCCACTCGGGGTGACAAATGCAAAAACAACAGTTGATGGACAGAATGCAGAACAATGTCATACATTCACCCCAGTACAGAGATCTGGGCCTAAATCCATCATTTTTTGCTCACCATGCCATTCCAGTTTGAACCCAGCCATATGCAAATCAGTCTTGACCCTGTGCCCCATGGGAACAGTCCAGCCCGAACTGCCAAGCCAGGTCCTCCCTGGACTGGAAACAAGCATCCTAGGACCGGTTTCGGGCTTTCAGCCCTCATCAGCCAGGATAGCTTGATTCCAGTGGCATGGAGAGCACGGGACTCACGTCTGAGCATACCCGTCCCACTCGGGGTGACAAATGCAAAAACAACAGTTGATGGACCGAATGCAGAACAATGTCATACATTCACCCCAGTACAGAGATCTGGGCCTAAATCCATCGTTTTTTGCTCACCATGCCATTCCAGTTTGAACCCAGCCATATGCAAATCAGTCTTGACCCTGTGCCCCATGGGAACAGTCCAGCCCGAACTGCCAAGCCAGGTCCTCCCTGGACTGGAAACAAGCATCCTAGGACCGGTTTCGGGCTTTCAGCCCTCATCAGCCAGGATAGCTTGATTCCAGTGGCATGGAGAGCACGGGACTCACGTCTGAGCATACCCGTCCCACTCGGGGTGACAAATGCAAAAACAACAGTTGATGGACAGAATGCAGAACAATGTAATACATTCACCCCAGTACAGAGATCTGGGCCTAAATCCATCGTTTTTTTGCTCACCATGCCATTCCAGTTTGAACCCAGCCATATGCAAATCAGTCTTGACCCTGTGCCCCATGGGAACAGTCCAGCCCGAACTGCCAAGCCAGGTCCTCCCTGGACTGGAAACAAGCATCCTAGGACCGGTTTCGGGCTTTCAGCCCTCATCAGCCAGGATAGCTTGATTCCAGTGGCATGGAGAGCACGGGACTCACGTCTGAGCATACCCGTCCCACTCGGGGTGACAAATGCAAAAACAACAGTTGATGGACAGAATGCAGAACAATGTCATACATTCACCCCAGTACAGAGATCTGGGCCTAAATCCATCGTTTTTTTGCTCACCATGCCATTCCAGTTTGAACCCAGCCATATGCAAATCAGTCTTGACCCTGTGCCCCATGGGAACAGTCCAGCCCGAACTGCCAAGCCAGGTCCTCCCTGGACTGGAAACAAGCATCCTAGGACCGGTTTCGGGCTTTCAGCCCTCATCAGCCAGGATAGCTTGATTCCAGTGGCATGGAGAGCACGGGACTCACGTCTGAGCATACCCGTCCCACTCGGGGTGACAAATGCAAAAACAACAGTTGATGGACAGAATGCAGAACAATGTCATACATTCACCCCAGTACAGAGATCTGGGCCTAAATCCATCGTTTTTGCTCACCATGCCATTCCAGTTTGAACCCAGCCATATGCAAATCAGTCTTGACCCTGTGCCCCATGGGAACAGTCCAGCCCGAACTGCCAAGCCAGGTCCTCCCTGGACTGGAAACAAGCATCCTAGGACCGGTTTCGGGCTTTCAGCCCTCATCAGCCAGGATAGCTTGATTCCAGTGGCATGGAGAGCACGGGACTCACGTCTGAGCATACCCGTCCCACTCGGGGTGACAAATGCAAAAACAACAGTTGATGGACAGAATGCAGAACAATGTCATACATTCACCCCAGTACAGAGATCTGGGCCTAAATCCATCGTTTTTGCTCACCATGCCATTCCAGTTTGAACCCAGCCATATGCAAATCAGTCTTGACCCTGTGCCCCATGGGAACAGTCCAGCCCGAACTGCCAAGCCAGGTCCTCCCTGGACTGGAAACAAGCATCCTAGGACCGGTTTCGGGCTTTCAGCCCTCATCAGCCAGGATAGCTTGATTCCAGTGGCATGGAGAGCACGGGACTCACGTCTGAGCATACCCGTCCCACTCGGGGTGACAAATGCAAAAACAATAGTTGATGGACAGAATGCAGAACAATGTCATACATTCACCCCAGTACAGAGATCTGGGCCTAAATCCATCGTTTTTTTTGCTCACCATGCCATTCCAGTTTGAGCCCAGCCATATGCAAATCAGTCTTGACCCTGTGCCCCATGGGAACAGTCCAGCCCGAACTGCCAAGCCAGGTCCTCCCTGGACTGGAAACAAGCATCCTAGGACCGGTTTCGGGCTTTCAGCCCTCATCAGCCAGGATAGCTTGATTCCAGTGGCATGGAGAGCACGGGACTCACGTCTGAGCATACCCGTCCCACTCGGGGTGACAAATGCAAAACAACAGTTGATGGACAGAATGCAGAACAATGTCATACATTCACCCCAGTACAGAGATCTGGGCCTAAATCCATTGTTTTTTTGCTCACCACGCCATTCCAGTTTGAACCCAGCCATATGCAAATCAGTCTTGACCCTGTGCCCCATGGGAACAGTCCAGCCCGAACTGCCAAGCCAGGTCCTCCCTGGACTGGAAACAAGCATCCTAGGACCGGTTTCGGGCTTTCAGCCCTCATCAGCCAGGATAGCTTGATTCCAGTGGCATGGAGAGCACGGGACTCACGTCTGAGCATACCCGTCCCACTCGGGGTGACAAATGCAAAAACAACAGTTGATGGACAGAATGCAGAACAATGTCATACATTCACCCCAGTACAGAGATCTGGGCCTAAATCCATCGTTTTTTTGCTCACCATGCCATTCCAGTTTGAACCCAGCCATATGCAAATCAGTCTTGACCCTGTGCCCCATGGGAACAGTCCAGCCCGAACTGCCAAGCCAGGTCCTCCCTGGACTGGAAACAAGCATCCTAGGACCGGTTTCGGGCTTTCAGCCCTCATCAGCCAGGATAGCTTGATTCCAGTGGCATGGAGAGCACGGGACTCACGTCTGAGCATACCAGTCCCACTCGGGGTGACAAATGCAAAAACAACAGTTGATGGACAGAATGCAGAACAATGTCATACATTCACCCCAGTACAGAGATCTGGGCCTAAATCCATCGTTTTTTTGCTCACCATGCCATTCCAGTTTGAACCCAGCCATATGCAAATCAGTCTTGACCCTGTGCCCCATGGGAACAGTCCAGCCCGAACTGCCAAGCCAGGTCCTCCCTGGACTGGAAACAAGCATCCTAGGACCGGTTTCGGGCTTTCAGCCCTCATCAGCCAGGATAGCTTGATTCCAGTGGCATGGAGAGCACGGGACTCACGTTTGAGCATACCCGTCCCACTCGGGGTGACAAATGCAAAAACAACAGTTGATGGACAGAATGCAGAACAATGTCATACATTCACCCCAGTACAGAGATCTGGGCCTAAATCCATCGTTTTTTTGCTCACCATGCCATTCCAGTTTGAACCCAGCCATATGCAAATCAGTCTTGACCCTGTGCCCCATGGGAACAGTCCAGCCCGAACTGCCAAGCCAGGTCCTCCCTGGACTGGAAACAAGCATCCTAGGACCGGTTTCGGGCTTTCAGCCCTCATCAGCCAGGATAGCTTGATTCCAGTGGCATGGAGAGCACGGGACTCACGTCTGAGCATACCCGTCCCACTCGGGGTGACAAATGCAAAAACAACAGTTGATGGACAGAATGCAGAACAATGTCATACATTCACCCCAGTACAGAGATCTGGGCCTAAATCCATCGTTTTTTGCTCACCATGCCATTCCAGTTTGAACCCAGCCATATGCAAATCAGTCTTGACCCTGTGCCCCATGGGAACAGTCCAGCCCGAACTGCCAAGCCAGGTCCTCCCTGGACTGGAAACAAGCATCCTAGGACCGGTTTCGGGCTTTCAGCCCTCATCAGCCAGGATAGCTTGATTCCAGTGGCATGGAGAGCACGGGACTCACGTCTGAGCATACCCGTCCCACTCGGGGTGACAAATGCAAAAACAACAGTTGATGGACAGAATGCAGAACAATGTCATACATTCACCCCAGTACAGAGATCTGGGCCTAAATCCATCGTTTTTGCTCACCATGCCATTCCAGTTTGAACCCAGCCATATGCAAATCAGTCTTGACCCTGTGCCCCATGGGAACAGTCCAGCCCGAACTGCCAAGCCAGGTCCTCCCTGGACTGGAAACAAGCATCCTAGGACCGGTTTCGGGCTTTCAGCCCTCATCAGCCAGGATAGCTTGATTCCAGTGGCATGGAGAGCACGGGACTCACGTCTGAGCATACCCGTCCCACTCGGGGTGACAAATGCAAAAACAACAGTTGATGGACAGAATGCAGAACAATGTCATACATTCACCCCAGTACAGAGATCTGGGCCTAAATCCATCGTTTTTTGCTCACCATGCCATTCCAGTTTGAACCCAGCCATATGCAAATCAGTCTTGACCCTGTGCCCCATGGGAACAGTCCAGCCCGAACTGCCAAGCCAGGTCCTCCCTGGACTGGAAACAAGCATCCTAGGACCGGTTTCGGGCTTTCAGCCCTCATCAGCCAGGATAGCTTGATTCCAGTGGCATGGAGAGCACGGGACTCACGTCTGAGCATACCCGTCCCACTCGGGGTGACAAATGCAAAAACAACAGTTGATGGACAGAATGCAGAACAATGTCATACATTCACCCCAGTACAGAGATCTGGGCCTAAATCCATCGTTTTTGCTCACCATGCCATTCCAGTTTGAACCCAGCCATATGCAAATCAGTCTTGACCCTGTGCCCCATGGGAACAGTCCAGCCCGAACTGCCAAGCCAGGTCCTCCCTGGACTGGAAACAAGCATCCTAGGACCGGTTTCGGGCTTTCAGCCCTCATCAGCCAGGATAGCTTGATTCCAGTGGCATGGAGAGCACGGGACTCACGTCTGAGCATACCCGTCCCACTCGGGGTGACAAATGCAAAAACAACAGTTGATGGACAGAATGCAGAACAATGTCATACATTCACCCCAGTACAGAGATCTGGGCCTAAATCCATCGTTTTTTTGCTCACCATGCCATTCCAGTTTGAGCCCAGCCATATGCAAATCAGTCTTGACCCTGTGCCCCATGGGAACAGTCCAGCCCGAACTGCCAAGCCAGGTCCTCCCTGGACTGGAAACAAGCATCCTAGGACCGGTTTCGGGCTTTCAGCCCTCATCAGCCAGGATAGCTTGATTCCAGTGGCATGGAGAGCACGGGACTCACGTCTGAGCATACCCGTCCCACTCGGGGTGACAAATGCAAAAACAACAGTTGATGGACAGAATGCAGAACAATGTCATACATTCACCCCAGTACAGAGATCTGGGCCTAAATCCATCGTTTTTTTGCTCACCACGCCATTCCAGTTTGAACCCAGCCATATGCAAATCAGTCTTGACCCTGTGCCCCATGGGAACAGTCCAGCCCGAACTGCCAAGCCAGGTCCTCCCTGGACTGGAAACAAGCATCCTAGGACCGGTTTCGGGCTTTCAGCCCTCATCAGCCAGGATAGCTGATTCCAGTGGCATGGAGAGCACGGGACTCACGTCTGAGCATACCCGTCCCACTCGGGGTGACAAATGCAAAAACAACAGTTGATGGACAGAATGCAGAACAATGTCATACATTCACCCCAGTACAGAGATCTGGGCCTAAATCCATCGTTTTTGCTCACCATGCCATTCCAGTTTGAACCCAGCCATATGCAAATCAGTCTTGACCCTGTGCCCCATGGGAACAGTCCAGCCCGAACTGCCAAGCCAGGTCCTCCCTGGACTGGAAACAAGCATCCTAGGACCGGTTTCGGGCTTTCAGCCCTCATCAGCCAGGATAGCTTGATTCCAGTGGCATGGAGAGCACGGGACTCACGTCTGAGCATACCAGTCCCACTCGGGGTGACAAATGCAAAAACAACAGTTGATGGACAGAATGCAGAACAATGTCATACATTCACCCCAGTACAGAGATCTGGGCCTAAATCCATCGTTTTTTTGCTCACCATGCCATTCCAGTTTGAACCCAGCCATATGCAAATCAGTCTTGACCCTGTGCCCCATGGGAACAGTCCAGCCCGAACTGCCAAACCAGGTCCTCCCTGGACTGGAAACAAGCATCCTAGGACCGGTTTCGGGCTTTCAGCCCTCATCAGCCAGGATAGCTTGATTCCAGTGGCATGGAGAGCACGGGACTCACGTCTGAGCATACCCGTCCCACTCGGGGTGACAAATGCAAAAACAACAGTTGATGGACAGAATGCAGAACAATGTCATACATTCACCCCAGTACAGAGATCTGGGCCTAAATCCATCGTTTTTGCTCACCATGCCATTCCAGTTTGAACCCAGCCATATGCAAATCAGTCTTGACCCTGTGCCCCATGGGAACAGTCCAGCCCGAACTGCCAAGCCAGGTCCTCCCTGGACTGGAAACAAGCATCCTAGGACCGGTTTCGGGCTTTCAGCCCTCATCAGCCAGGATAGCTTGATTCCAGTGGCATGGAGAGCACGGGACTCACGTCTGAGCATACCCGTCCCACTCGGGGTGACAAATGCAAAAACAACAGTTGATGGACAGAATGCAGAACAATGTCATACATTCACCCCAGTACAGAGATCTGGGCCTAAATCCATCGTTTTTGCTCACCATGCCATTCCAGTTTGAACCCAGCCATATGCAAATCAGTCTTGACCCTGTGCCCCATGGGAACAGTCCAGCCCGAACTGCCAAGCCAGGTCCTCCCTGGACTGGAAACAAGCATCCTAGGACCGGTTTCGGGCTTTCAGCCCTCATCAGCCAGGATAGCTTGATTCCAGTGGCATGGAGAGCACGGGACTCACGTCTGAGCATACCCGTCCCACTCGGGGTGACAAATGCAAAAACAACAGTTGATGGACAGAATGCAGAACAATGTCATACATTCACCCCAGTACAGAGATCTGGGCCTAAATCCATCGTTTTTTTGCTCACCATGCCATTCCAGTTTGAACCCAGCCATATGCAAATCAGTCTTGACCCTGTGCCCCATGGGAACAGTCCAGCCCGAACTGCCAAGCCAGGTCCTCCCTGGACTGGAAACAAGCATCCTAGGACCGGTTTCGGGCTTTCAGCCCTCATCAGCCAGGATAGCTTGATTCCAGTGGCATGGAGAGCACGGGACTCACGTCTGAGCATACCCGTCCCACTCGGGGTGACAAATGCAAAAACAACAGTTGATGGACAGAATGCAGAACAATGTCATACATTCACCCCAGTACAGAGATCTGGGCCTAAATCCATCGTTTTTTGCTCACCATGCCATTCCAGTTTGAACCCAGCCATATGCAAATCAGTCTTGACCCTGTGCCCCATGGGAACAGTCCAGCCCGAACTGCCAAGCCAGGTCCTCCCTGGACTGGAAACAAGCATCCTAGGACCGGTTGCGGGCTTTCAGCCCTCATCAGCCAGGATAGCTTGATTCCAGTGGCATGGAGCGCACGGGACTCACGTCTGAGCATACCCGTCCCACTCGGGGTGACAAATGCAAAAACAACAGTTGATGGACAGAATGCAGAACAATGTCATACATTCACCCCAGTACAGAGATCTGGGCCTAAATCCATCGTTTTTTGCTCACCATGCCATTCCAGTTTGAACCCAGCCATATGCAAATCAGTCTTGACCCTGTGCCCCATGGGAACAGTCCAGCCCGAACTGCCAAGCCAGGTCCTCCCTGGACTGGAAACAAGCATCCTAGGACCGGTTTCGGGCTTTCAGCCCTCATCAGCCAGGATAGCTTGATTCCAGTGGCATGGAGAGCACGGGACTCACGTCTTAGCATACCCGTCCCACTCGGGGTGACAAATGCAAAAACAACAGTTGATGGACAGAATGCAGAACAATGTCATACATTCACCCCAGTACAGAGATCTGGGCCTAAATCCATCGTTTTTTGCTCACCATGCCATTCCAGTTTGAACCCAGCCATATGCAAATCAGTCTTGACCCTGTGCCCCATGGGAACAGTCCAGCCCGAACTGCCAAGCCAGGTCCTCCCTGGACTGGAAACAAGCATCCTAGGACCGGTTTCGGGCTTTCAGCCCTCATCAGCCAGGATAGCTTGATTCCAGTGGCATGGAGAGCACGGGACTCACGTCTGAGCATACCTGTCCCACTCGGGTGACAAATGCAAAAACAACAGTTGATGGACAGAATGCAGAACAATGTCATACATTCACCCCAGTACAGAGATCTGGGCCTAAATCCATCGTTTTTTGCTCACCATGCCATTCCAGTTTGAACCCAGCCATATGCAAATCAGTCTTGACCCTGTGCCCCATGGGAACAGTCCAGCCCGAACTGCCAAGCCAGGTCCTCCCTGGACTGGAAACAAGCATCCTAGGACCGGTTTCGGGCTTTCAGCCCTCATCAGCCAGGATAGCTTGATTCCAGTGGCATGGAGAGCACGGGACTCACGTCTGAGCATACCCGTCCCACTCGGGGTGACAAATGCAAAAACAACAGTTGATGGACAGAATGCAGAACAATGTCATACATTCACCCCAGTACAGAGATCTGGGCCTAAATCCATCGTTTCTTTGCTCACCATGCCATTCCAGTTTGAACCCAGCCATATGCAAATCAGTCTTGACCCTGTGCCCCATGGGAACAGTCCAGCCCGAACTGCCAAGCCAGGTCCTCCTGGACTGGAAACAAGCATCCTAGGACCGGTTTCGGGCTTTCAGCCCTCATCAGCCAGGATAGCTTGATTCCAGTGGCATGGAGAGCACGGGACTCACGTCTGAGCATACCCGTCCCACTCGGGGTGACAAATGCAAAAACAACAGTTGATGGACAGAATGCAGAACAATGTCATACATTCACCCCAGTACAGAGATCTGGGCCTAAATCCATCGTTTTTTGCTCACCATGCCATTCCAGTTTGAACCCAGCCATATGCAAATCAGTCTTGACCCTGTGCCCCATGGGAACAGTCCAGCCCGAACTGCCAAGCCAGGTCCTCCCTGGACTGGAAACAAGCATCCTAGGACCGGTTTCGGGCTTTCAGCCCTCATCAGCCAGGATAGCTTGATTCCAGTGGCATGGAGAGCACGGGACTCACGTCTGAGCATACCCGTCCCACTCGGGGTGACAAATGCAAAAACAACAGTTGATGGACAGAATGCAGAACAATGTCATACATTCACCCCAGTACAGAGATCTGGGCCTAAATCCATCGTTTTTGCTCACCATGCCATTCCAGTTTGAACCCAGCCATATGCAAATCAGTCTTGACCCTGTGCCCCATGGGAACAGTCCAGCCCGAACTGCCAAGCCAGGTCCTCCCTGGACTGGAAACAAGCATCCTAGGACCGGTTTCGGGCTTTCAGCCCTCATCAGCCAGGATAAGCAGCAATACGTAGC